>JAPZDV010000026.1:9104399-9184485 GCA_029814665.1 Acanthurus lineatus
TTGCATTTTTTATATTTTTTTTTTAAAAAACACTAAATTGTAAAAAAAATTAAATTTTTTTTTTTTTTTTTTTTGTTATTTTTTAAAAAAAAAAAAAAAAAAAAAAAAAAAAGACTTCAACAAATCATTAATTAGTTTAACAATGAGTCAATTAAATGTTGTTGTCAATGACATTTGGTTTTCTTTTCTTTCCCAAAAAGTTATACCTAAAATAGTGTCAGTTTACCTGGTATTAGTCTCATACAACCTTTTTTTGAAAAAAAAAAAGCTATATTAGTTGGAAGGATTGAGAGGTGTAGGCTCTAACACACAATAATACAAATGCCTTACCATATGTCAGAACCTCATTTTAAGTTCCTGACTGACAAAGCATGGATACTTTAGAGCAATAGTGACATCTTGTGGGAATTAGGCATGTGATTTGTGGTCATGTTTCTTCCTTGGGGAGTTTAAAGTCCATTTTATGGTTAATTGTGGGCACACAAGCCTTAGATGCAACTCAGTTTCTCAGTACTTACTCTTAGACTGAACAATGAAAGGCTACACGGTAATCCCAAATGAGTATTGCAAGTTTGTTTTTTTTTTTTGCTTTGTAATGTGTCAGCCAGTTATTCATTTAACTACCAAAAAGTCTAATATGACAGAAGAAAACAAATGTGAAGCTGATGATGATTAATAAAAAACATTCTGAATAATGATTTGAGAATTCAAAACATCAACTGTGGGGGTCTTAACAGGAAGCAAGCTGTGTTCACACAGGAAACACCCAGTTTGCAAATTATTTTACACTTTACATGATGTGATTTATGATGAGTATAAACTTATCAGAGTCATAACTATACGTGTGCCTTTTCTCTTTTTTTAGCTTCCATTGTTGTTCCTGTAATGCATAAAAAGGGCCTGTTGGTCATAGTGACAGTACACCAGTAATACTGAAGTACCGCTACTGTTCAAACTACTGTAATAATAGTAATAATAATAATACTGTTAGTAATAGTTTTCAAGAAAACAGTCATTTTCCTTAAATAGTATTCCCTACAGTGAATACTTAACACCATAAAATTTACGATACTATTAATTTGCTGTTTCAGCTAAATTTCTCTGATAAATGAATACAAATTTTAAAGTAAAACACAAAATAATGAGTCATGTACTAAGAAAACAAGTGAGCTGATCGATTATCTGTATGTGTGTACTCTTGAAAAGTCAAAGTCTTTTTTATTGTCATTTCCTCCATGAACAAGACATATAGAGGGTTGAAAAGTCATCATTATGAATTTGTCTGTGCTTAAATAACAATAAATCTTTTTTAAAAAATTGTTTTCATCTAGAAAAATGATTTTAGATTCAATTGAAGAGTCACAAACCTCATTTAAAGATAAAACAACAGACAATGACACCATATAGTACGTGGATCAGCAGTGCCGTTTCGGCCATTAAACACTTAAATATGTGAACGTGTCCCAAGTGAATCCTCAACAGGCTACAGGAAGAAGCATACACACACAGTTCACACACAGACATTGTTTTTTCCTCAGCTCTGGGCCCACCACCAAACATCTTGTGTTTTTTATAGGTGAACAATGTTTCCATCTCAGACTACTGTGAAGTGCTGAAATAATAAACAGGCTGGTGACTCTGAGCCTGTCAGCATGCAAAAACAAGAAGCCTGAGGATGCAGGAAATGTCACCCATCATTTAGCCCTGTTTGGTAACAAATTGAACTCTTTGTTTTCTTCTCCCGCCTACTGTTCCCATTTTTTTTAATAACATTTTCCTCATTTTACAAAGACAGAGGAGTGAGTGGGGTAATGATATGTAAGTAGATGGAAGCCCACTACATCATAAATACAGAGTACCATCTCTGCACCCTCACCCTGCTGAGACATAAGGACAGTCCAGTCTCTAGTATCCTTACAGCAGAAATCAGCAGCTGATAGTCATTAGCTCTGTGCTGCTTAATACAAAATGTCCTTTTGTTTGCCAAATAGTGATTCTGACTGTCCTCTCAAGGCCCCAAACCAGGGACATCCTTGTCTTTACTGGCAGATATGCCTCAAGGTTAAATATTAACGGGCTCTTTATGCCACTTTTTAATGAAAAATCTAAAATCTTACATTCAGTTACAGCCATGAAAATGACAGATTGTCAAAAAAAGTAACAGTGATGGTGAAAAATCTTTATAAGCTACAATGTGAGTTATTTTTCTTCAGTTTTGTCTTTAAAAAATCTTATTTTGTCTTCTGATGGATTCAGTAACATGCTCATAGATCTGTTCACATACTGTAATTCATTATAAAACCATTAAAAACAAAAAAATAAAGATAACATTTGTAGTTGAACATTTACCAGCAATTGACATTTTTTTTAGCTTGGAATTGCAAAGCATTTACACTAAGACAGAAAAAATACAATACATATAAAGCTTGTGGCGTTTTTTTGTCTGACACATAACCAAATTCAGTCCTCTCATTATGTTACATTTGCCTCCCATGTTATGTTTCAGAGGATAACAACACTCATTTCAGTGACAACTCACAATAATTTACCCTACAATGATTCCACTAAAAATAATAAGAAATCAAATACGTTCCCTTACTACTCCTTTAAATGTTAAAACAAATAAACAACAACTCACCCACACATTCAGCTTGTGTCGGAGAGGCACTTAAGGAAACTGGTGAATACGGGGGGAAGCATTTTCACTGTGAGACTTGGGGAATTCCCACTAAAATGGCCCACTAAAATGGCCTGAACAGAACCTGGTGTGTGTCCAACTGTGTGGCCTGCCTTGTGTTAGTAACACAACATTAGAAAAAAAACAAGGAAGGCATTTAATTAATCTATGTACAGTAGCAGTGCATACATCATGCTGCACACATTAATACATGCCAACAAAACAGAGGGAGCAGATGAGGCCACAAAGATATGACACATCACAGCAAGAGCAGCATTCAAGAAAATTTTATTTCTAATAAAAAAAATAGTAATAATATTCACTAACTTGTTTAAACATTGAGGTGCATACAGCACAGTGGGTGCTTGGCTTGTTTGCATGATCATATCATGCAACCATAATCATGGGGTCTGTAGATCACAAAGTCAAAGGCTGAAGCAACACCCATAACTCTGTCTGACGACAGACAGCTTTGAAACATGCAAACTACAAATCATTTGATATTTGCTGTACAAGATGTTCTAAATCAACACCACAGAACAAACTTCCCCCTGCTGTTGAAGGGGAAATTCAAAAACAGTGTATATTTTGACATTGGCTGCATATTAACAATGTTCTATTGAAGTAATCTCTTAATCTCTCATAATTATCATCAAATGGAGCAATTTCAGGTTGGGTGTGCCATTAAAACCAGATTGTGACTGACTGCTGTACACTCTATTTGTTGCCTTGGATTTTGGCGTACTGCAGGGGATTTCCTCACCACATACGTCTTTTTTCTTCTTTCCTCTTTTAACTCAAAGATGGCCTGAGAACAGCTGCACTCGCACATACCCAATGAAGTGAGACACTGACAAGAACAGAGGCAGCTGTTTTGTTCTTTTCTTCAGCACTCATTCAACATGAAATGACAGGTTAATACAGTTAAGTGGCAATTACATGTTTTTTCTCCTTATTTAAATGTGTAGGGGTATAAATAACTGTTCAGTCACAGTAGGTAGTCAGGTAGCTGAGGAAGTCATGCCTTACCTTTGCAGTCTGTTTAAATGCAAAGAAGCAGAGAGTTTAAGAGAGCTAAAAATAGCCTGATTTGTTTAGATTTAGGTCCAACTTTAGCTATCAGTTCCTACCCAGTAGTTAAAATAACAGTTGGAATGAGCTATTATTTTTTTCTTTTAGTATCAGCTATGTTTCAATACGGTTCACCTTGAAGAACAATAATAACGCAAGTGTATTTTTAAGCTTGTTGTCAAACGAAGCATTGACTTGGAGCGGGAGTTTCCTGACGCTGAATATTCTAGTTCCCATTCTGCAAGGCACAGTAGTACAGCCAGTATCCACACAGTTAATCATCAAACTGACCTGCCAAACTGAAACCAGGACACCCCACCCAGAACACAAACTGTAATATAAGGCACAGCCAGATAAATTGTGAGGCAGCAAGATTTACAATTTATATGAACTTTGAAAAATGTGGTAAAACTTTTTCCAATATTATCAGAAGAAAGTAAAAAGACAACTTTTTGTGTATTTTCATCATTTTATTTAGGCATTGATGACACCTTAAAATCACAGTAATCTTTGGATGGCCTGCAAACTGAAGGCACAACTCCGCTTGCTAATTTACAATCTGCAGTACATGTGAGGCACCTTTCAGCACTTATGTGAACAACCTAGTGTTATATATGACTGTGTAAAAAAAAAAAGGAAGAAAGGCATAGTCCTGACAGACAGGATGATCACACATGAGAGCAGAAGAACTGGCTTGGAAGGCTGAGAGGTCATAGGTCACTTGGTTTGGTGGAGGGGGGACAGCAGTTTAGGAGGAGAGACAACAGATACTGACTTTAACCACAGTTTCACTTTGTGATCTGGCTTGTCTGACAGTTTCACGCTGAAGTTTTGTGGCGGGAGCTGCAGTGATGTGATGAGTTTAATCCTCTCCTCCGCAGAGCACCAGCAGGGTTTTACGGTAGTCGCCTGATGTATCTCCCTGAACAATGACGGAAAACACACACATACACACACAAAAAGAAGGAGCCTGAATTAGCAGAAAAATACTGTTTTCATCACGTTTTTGTCTGCTGACATTTGGTCACTGCTCTGCTGAAACTGGAGCGAAGGGTTTACTTCTCACTCTTTCACTCACACAATGGAAAAACTGTTTGTCTTTTCCTTGTTTAAAGGGTAAGCATTATTGGGACAAAAGTCATAAAACAAGTTAAGTCAACAAGGGAGTTAAAAGTGGAATTACCCTTTATGTCAGCTGACACTCATGCAGATTCTATCTTTTTTATCATCATCACAATTGTACAAGGCCTTAGTTTTTAAAGTGGTAGTTCCTCATTTTGGGAATTAGACTCATTTGGCTACTTGCAGAAATTAGTTCAGAAAATGGACACAGTTCTCATTTAATATGAAACAGCAACACAGTCTAGCTGTTTAATGGCTGAAACAGCTAGCCTAGACCTGTCCAATAAATATAACAAAATAAAAATATGAACAAAAGACGCAGGTATGTTGATTCATCACACAGACATGTGACTTGTGTGGGTCTTTTCATCTAACCCTCAGCTATTGAGTGTATTTCCCAAAATTTCAAGCTATTGTTTTTTGTTTTTTTTTTTAACTCTTAGATGTCAGTGACACTGACACTTCTGTTAATTGGCTAAACTTCCTAATTTATCAAATAAACACACAGAGTTGGTATTGACAAATTGCTTGATTCATAATTACTCCTGCAACGACAGTGATGACCTGGAAACATGCAGATTTCCTTCACTAAATACAAACTTGAGAATAAACAACATATAGCAATCCTTCCTGTTGCATAATCTGATAATATTTGTGGAAAAGCCAATTCAGGGCACCCTACTTGCTCGCCTGTATTGGTGTCATGGTGATTTCATATGTAAGTTATTATAGAACTGCTTCTGGGAGACTTCCTGTCTTTGCGGCTGTCAGCCAATCACACAACGGATATAGAGGAAGTAAAGCATACGACAAGGGAATTTCCTAGCTACAGCTGTGCAGAAGCCGCAGACCCATAGTCCACCGCAGGAAGCTATAGATTGCCGTACCCCACCACCCCGCCAAAGCAGCAGCAGAAGAAGGATGTGCAATACACACTCACATACATCAGCACAAAGGCTGAGACAATAAAAAAAAAATTTAAAAACACACAGTGAGATGAGAACACAGCACACTAGCCAGGAGCGTTAGTAGACAAAGACGGCGACTTACAATCATCGTTTCTACCTGGATGAATTCATGGAGGGACACATCATGTGTTTCCTTGAACTCTTTACGAATGTTGAAAAGGTCGACCTCGCAACGGGACACCATGATGCGGATCAGCGCTCTGTCGTCTGTGCCAAGGCCCTGCAGAGAAGATCAACAGAAACTTTATTATTCTGAATCAGTCGAAATAGCTGCTGCTATCTAGGCGCATTCACCAACAGTAATATCAAGAAAGCACACAGAAAGTACACTAAACCTACATACATAACATGGGCCAATAAATATGACCTAATCACATGCTTTAAGCTGCAGCTGAGGATTAAGTGGCGTGCTGCAGGCCTGCATCTAGAATCATACAACAGCATTAATGTATTTAAAACACTAAGGAATAATTACCTTCATGGCTTTATACAAGCGGTCTGCAAAGTAAGAGGGCTGGTTCTTCACACTGCGAACTGCAGTGCAAACAAACAGCAAGAAGAGGAGTCAGAAAATGTATATGTTGTCAGCAGTGTACAATGTAACACTCAAATGTGGAATGTTATATTAGGTAAGTTTAAAGACAGTTATTACCTATAGCATAAAAGGCATTTTTCACGTCCCCTGACATCTCCTTCTTGATAATCTGTTCAATGTCTTTGTTGGAACATTTGACAAACTCCTGGAACACTGTGAATATCAAGAGGTGAGATAAGTTATCAAGAGCTAGATTCTTTTCATTGTCTTATTCAAAATGCAGACAAACACACAGGTATACATTGTGATTGACTCAACCCTTTGATCTCTACCTTTCCTGAGATGGGGAAAGCTTCTGGTGCACAGAATGCTCATGAACTTCATCTCCATGTCGTCAGAGTCTGCGTTACATGCATCTGCAAGTTCCTGGTAAGTTCAGAAGGAAGGACAGAGACAATCATTTGAACTTTTTCTTCCATTTCACACTTTAACTTCTAAAATGTAACAGGATACACTTGAGTCATAAACTAAATCACCTGAGCATCTGCATTTGCCCTTTCTAGATCTGCAGGGCCTTCCTCTCTTGCACCCTGAACAGAGGAAATTTTGAAAGATGAGCTGTCAGTGGTGTCAGTGGAGGAGCATTTTGTTTTTGACTTTAATATATAATGAAAGACATTGTGAAAGAAAAACTGTGCGTGTGATTAAGTGGACCTTTTTTGTTTTCTGTCAGCAGAGAGACTGCAACCAGCGAGTGGGCGTGGAAATAAAACACAGTTTAAGTTCTCATGACAATAAACATTACCTGCACGAGGGAAACAAGGATGCGACAGAAGTGGCCTGATGTGTCTGATTGGATGTCTTCCTCCAGAGTCTTCTTATAGGCTGTGAGTTGAAGGCACAGGACACAGTGCATGTAAAAAAAGGTTTGCAGAGGTAGAAAATGATTTGAAAGCCTTTTTCAGTATCATTACTCACCATTCTGATAAGCAGCATTCATAGCATGTATTTCTTCATTGCTCCTGGTTACAAGAATCTCAATCAGAGCATGTTCATCTGTGCCAGCACCCTGATGAAGATGAAGACTTTAAAGCACAACCTCTCTGCTCCTTCAATAGTTTTAGAATCTCCATTCATATTTTCATGACAGACCTTCTTGAAAGCTAAAATAAACTAAGTAGCAATTCAGTACAAGGGTCACTTCAAGCTTTTAAGCTCAAATAGCCAACAGGACCTTTAAGTGCTTGTGTACATTTCAATTCTCTGATTAGAAGAAAAAAAAGACGAGTCTCTAAGGTTTCTACACAACAAACCTTAAATGTAAGGTTATTTGACTTCCAAATCCAAAATCAAAATACAAAAGTTGTCATGACAATTAAGCATAAATTATGCACTGATTTGGATTTTACTTTACCTCAATTGCCTTTCTCATCATTTTGGCATCAAATTCTGGAGGGGTCAACATGAGCCCGATGATCAGCCTCTCTAAGTTCTTTGACAGCTCAGACTTCAGGTCCTTTATCAGATCCTGTGAACAGATGAAACACTTTGAGTTGTTATAAACTTGCAACAGGAAACAGCTCAAAGTTGAGTTTGACATTTCAAGTGGTTGCTACAACAAAAACTGAAGAGAAAAGAATCGTATTTTAATGTAAGTTCTTAATTATTTTTTAATTTCCTACACTAGACTTCTCTTACCCTTCCGAGGAGAGATTTGAAGGTGTGTCTGATCTCTTGCCTCTGAGCATTGCTTCTCTGTGCAATGATGTCAATGATTGCATCTTCATCGGTTCCTGCAGGCAGTAACAGGCAGAAACATTCAGAAAACTTGTTTTATTTAAAATTGCAGTGGTGTAAATGTACTTTCAGGAATGCATACCGAATCCCTTCATAGCTTTCCTCAGTGCTTGTGCATCAGCAGCAGGGTCAAACTTGAATGCAGGACGGACTGTTGGCCTCAGCTAAGATAGTGGAATGACATACACACATATAATGTAGGGTATGCAGAGTGAGACAGTTCCATAGAAATGAAGTATAATACAACAGATCAGTAAGCTTCAAGTATTAAACATGCAGAAATCTACAATATATGCAGAGGAGAAAAGGTCTGTAGATTGTTGTTATTGGTTTTTATTGATATTATAATTCTAGATCATCATTCTTAAGATTTCTGACAGTAATCTAACGGTATTTGAGAGGGAGTGTGCCCTTCTGAGGTTAGAGGCCATGATACCACCAACAATAAAAAAGGTGAGTAGGCTGTAAATCAGCTGTTTTATAGAGTGTTAGTGAGACGAGCTATTGTTGACCAAAATGCTGAGATCTGTCTGACCTTCACTCCTTGAACAAAGTAAGGCAAAGGCAGTGGTTTTGAAACTGCATTATAACAAAAACTATTTGTACTTGAGTGAACAGCATTCTGATCGTATCCACAGTTACACAAAGCCTTCACTGTGCAGACATGGCAACATTACGAGCACAAGTTCATTGGCACTGTGAAGAGCAGGTCATTGCAGGTCATTGCATTACGATGCATGCCGCTGCCAAGCCAAGCATGCAGACACATCTAGAGTGGGAGCAGATGGGGCCCAAACCTGGACTTTGGTCATGGCACTTAATTCCCACATCTTGTAGGCTATCTGAGCAGCTTCAGGGAAGAACTCTCCAGCTAAGCTGTAATGATCAGTTTGAAACAGCACAACAAACTCAGCAAAGCCAGAATGTGAAGCCCTCCAGAGTGGCTACATTACTAGGAATAATAATCAAATTGATAAAGGCATAAAATTCTTTTGAATTACTTAAAGACTGTCTATGAATGTAAACTACACCAAGTAGACTTCAAATGTCTCTTCAGTTTTGCAATACCAAAATGCTTCAAAAACTGTTTTGTAACTTAACAGAAGAACTTTGGAAGTTATCTTCCCTCAGAAAACAATAACTCCTGAAAATTGGTGCTCTATCACCCCCACCTGGTTGCTGCTGTTGCCTGCAGTCATACTGTAACTTACTCATAATCACCTCCACACAGTTTAAGCAGAGTCCTCTTGTAATCCCCTGATGTGTCATCCTGACAACACACAGAGAATCAGGTTGAAGTTGCATCATCTTTTGATATTTAACTTAATGCAATTCTTAATACTCATTAATGTTTCACTAACCTTGATCATATTATAAAGTGACTTCTCATATCTTAAACGGAAACACTCTCGAATATCCAGCATATCTATTTCAGAGCGAGAAATCATGATCCTTATCAGGGTGTTGTCAGCTGTACCCAGACCCTGCATATGACAGGAAGACAAGTGTTGAGGGTCTATAAGCAGTCCTAATCAATTGTAAATATTAGAAAAGACTACCATATGCCACTTAAAAGAAAAATGACTAAATATATACATTGTCTGGAACCAGACTTAAAAGCTATTTTCATTCAGAATTTACCTTCATGGACTTGTAAAGGCGTTTGGCAAAGAACATGGGAACACTCCTTATGCACTGGACTGTGTGAGAAGCCAAGATGAGAGCCCTTTTGTTAAAATGACATCTTGACATTTCCCATGTTGTCGTACAGTGATACTTCAGTGAGTTTCTTACCAACAGCCAGCATCAGCCTTTCAAAATCCCCAGACAGTTCATTCTTTATGCTGTCCTCTATGGTCAGCTCTGTGATCTTCTCATATGCGTCAAAAACTAAACAGAAGACAGCATTACATAATGTTATTTATCTCATGCTCATTGAGCTATCTTGATTCTCTGAAAATGATATATGAGCCGGGAATGTAAATTTACTTAAAACTTCTTCACTTCTTTTCATTAAACTTGTTGCAAATTTTCAAGTTTTTCTAGAGGACGAGACCAACAGCCCCATGATCCGCTCAAAATGTCTCTTGGTTTATGGCCTCTTACACCTTTATAACACGTAACATTTCCTATTTCCCAAATGTTTGTATGCTAATGAGCTACACTAGGATAGGGAACCTGATAATTACTATGTGCAAAGCATTGGCATATTAGCATTATCATTGTGAATATACACAGCAAAAGAGCTAATGCTTCTCTTCCGTTTCTGTTATTCTTAAATGAGATAAGTTCTTATTCAGTAGGTTTCCTTTTTTTCCCCTGTAAAGCGTTTAGGAGAAACAGTTCAGGACTCAGTTATCCTCAAATAAAAATGATGATTTATTTCTGATAGGAAAAATGAAAGACTAAAATGAGCAATTTTTTCCACTGGGTGTTAGCATGCTGGTGTTAGCATGTTTGGCTCACAGAACCACTAGCATGGCTGTAGTGTTAACCTCAAACAAACTCTCATTCTGTAAGCATTTCTCATTCTTCATTTTTGCTCAATTATGAAATCATCACTGTTTGGCACGTCTTTGTGTCAGTTCTAAACAGCAGGCATGTCAACTGCAAATTTTTGCAACTTTTCTTTTGGCATTAGACAGAGAGGGGACGGTGGTAGATGATCTTTAGAGCATCCAACTTAGGTACAAGTCATCATTCCACAGTTACACTTTAACTACAACTTTCCATGTGCCTCTGACTCTTAAAGACTTGAGGTCAGAGTGGGAATGCCTGGATGCCTCACTGTTGGTTAGAATTTCCTCAAGAGCTATTCTCACCCATTCGGAGGTGGGTCATGCTACGGCTTCCCAGGATCATGATGAATTTGGCCTCATCTGTCCCCCACTGCTCTTCTCCAGCTGCATAAAGGTCCTATGCAGAGGTAAGAAAATCATCAGTTTTGCTTTACTTTGGTTTAGTGATAATTAGCAAATGCTAGCATGATAGCATGCTAAACTAAGATGGAAAACACTCACTACACGACGGTGGGTTTAAGCCTTTAAGCTGACCCAGCATAAGGTCAAAATAACACCACTGCAATACTGGGTTAATTCTTTCCAGTGCCACCAAGCAGAAAGGTTGCTTCCATCTAGGCACCCAACATTAAAATATAAATAACCTTAACACCCCATTTAAAGCCAATTAAAGTCTGTAAGCCCAAGTTTACTGCACTTCTCCAATTAATATAAAGGAGCAAATTTTCACCTGTGCATCCTGCTCCACCAGGTCTGCATCCACCACGCCTGACTCATCTCTGGCCCCCTGGAACCACCAAACCAAAGAAACACACTGCTGATCAGTCAGCAAGTTAAAGGTATGGTGACTATGACAGGCACTGTATAGTCGACCGGATAATTCACTGTTGATAATATCCACTACGAAAGAACTGACCTGAAGTAAAGCAACAAGCATCTTCTTAAAGTGACCTGAAGTGTCTGTGATTATGTCCTCCTCAATGTCTCTGTCATAGGCTGGGCACACATATGTTATGGAGTTACTGAGAGATGTATATACATTAATACAATATCAACATGTGCGATATGTTGATTTAAGTGATATTCCATCTTATTTAACGTGTCTTACCATCCTTGTAGGCTGCAACCATCTCATGTATCTCTTTGTTTGTTCTAGATGCCATAATTTCAATAAGGCATCTCTCGTTTGTTCCGGCTCCCTTAAAACGAAGCATCAGGTTAAATATAAAGAAGATCTTCTTTATTAGATGTGACAGTTAATAATAGAGTCTTTTGATGATGTAAATGTCTTACTTTAACTGCATCGTGGATTTCTTTGGCATCATGGTAGGCTCGGGTTCTCATCAAACTGACAATGAGACGCTCAAATTTGCCCGTCAGCTCATATTTCAGGTCATCAATCAGATCCTGTTGAGACAACAAAACGATGGAGTTGAACAGACCCTTATCCTTGCCTTATAAGTACTCTGTAAATGTGTTATGATTGTATGTATGGCACAATATATAAACTGAAAAAAATGCTTTCCATTCAAGCAAACAAAATAAGTCATGCTATATTTAATTGTACCTGTCCAAAGCTGCTTTTGTAGGCTGTGATGATTTCCTGCCTCTGTGCATTGCTTCTCGAGGTGATCAGGTCCAATATGGTCTCTTTATCACTTCCTGAGGAACACAAAGCAACTTTTTTAACAAACTCTATCTCAGTCACAGACACATATTTCTGTCTGCAACAGTGCAACAACCGCTGTGTGAACTGTGCCTCTGTGGTTTGAAGTTATGTAAAGGTAGATCACTCACCAATGCCTTTCATAGCATTGTAAAGGGTCTCAGCATCAGCACTGGGATCAAAGCCCGGAGCGTCTGTTACTGTGCCCCTGAAAACCTGGAAGAAAGATTGTTAGACTGAATTTAAGTGGTGACAACATCAAAATAAAGTGCAGGATGTTTGGATCTCTACCACAACTCTCAGAAATGCATCTTATGATAAATGATCTTGAACCTGTGTAGGCCTCTGTAATAGTCCAGTATATCTGAAGTAGAATTTCTAATGATGTTTGGGATGTTTAAGGCTGTTTGTCTTATTTGGTTGTTTTTCTTAACTGTGGGTTTCATGTCATATTTCTCTTAAAAGGAGCCAGCTGGGTTTTGGCTATTAAGAAAAGGCTGCTAACTCAGGCAAACCCAGCTAACATGCTTGTGGGAACCTTGTGGGTTCCATGTGGGGCCACTGCCGGAAGTAATTTGGGCCCTGTGGTGGATATCCACCAGCGGGGGGAAGCAGGGTCCTATATTGGGCCCTATAGTGTGGGGCCCACACATGCCCTGCATTTCACACCGGTAGCCCACATTGAGCTTATTTTGTGGGCTCTCTGTGGGCACATTGTGGGCACTGTGGGCATGCTGTGGGCTCTGTGGGCATGCTGTGGGCAACGTTGGAACATTGGGCACAGTGTGGGCAGACTGTGGGTAAACTGTAGGCATACTTTGGGCATTGTTGGCATACTGTGGGTTTACTGTAGGATGATGTCATTGCAGTTGTAGGTGTATTTCTATTTCAAATCAACAAAATACTATTGAGTTTACTCAGTCTATAACCAAGTTGCTTCAGCACTGGCAGTGTGAGCAGGGCCATGATTAGCTCATGTACAGCCTCCCAAGGCTCATCACATGGCTCTGTTACAGCCCTTATGTTTTCAGTTTTCTCCTCTAATATCTGCCATGACTTTGCAGATGTTGCCTACCTCAACCCAGACTTATAAAGTTTAGAAAGAGGTTGGATTTGCACCTTCCCCGAGGTCCAGAGGTTAGGATTAAGTTGGCTTTATAAGGGTCACATATTTGCACTGCATATTCAACTTTCTAGCAGTGCACTGGCTTGACCAGACCAGCATTTCCTTTCAGTGTGGACTGTGTAAAAGTGGCACTGACAGAACACTGGAACAGGAGGTGAATTTAAGTCTGCCATTACAACAGCTGACTCCTTGCACCTGTCTCACCCCCCACAGATCAGAGAAAGCCTGCCATGTGTGCCTGTGTGTGAGGTTGGTAGTGGTGGAGTAACAGGGTGTGTACGAGCAGCAGGGGTCAGGTTGCACACAAAGTAGCTCCCTTTGCGGGGGTCTGTCAGTCATGGCACATATAAAACGAAACTCCAATGGGTTTACAAAGAAATAAAAAGCTGTCTATAAGAAAAATGCTGGAAACAATTACTAGTCACACCTCTGAAAGTGATCAAAGCTCTATAATGTTGGCCTACAAAGCTGGGATGCTACATGCTCATTCAGTTTTGTAATTAAGGGAAGTTGGCCTACACATTGAGCTCAAACTGCAGCTGCTGCAGTAGAAATTACTGCTGCATTGAGGCAAGGAGCCAAAATGTGCTCTCCACCCTGCTGAGGGGCCTGTTCCTGTACTTTATGACAATGACCACCACCCATCATGACAGCTGGGGATCTTCACCCACATAGCAACAGGACCACAAACACAAGTCCCTAGCAACAGGCCTTTAACTAAACCTATCATTTTCTCATCATAGGCCTTGTATGGAAAAGTGATTAACATAGATTCATTCTAATAAGCTACGTATCTACCACTTCCTTCCTCCCTAGTTGCTGTTTGTTTCTTCTGACTATAATTAAAAGCAAGTGTATGTTTTGCCCCATGAAAGATTAGAATGACAGAAGAATGACTTGGGCAATAAAGTTAGAGGTCTGCCACAAGTCTTTAGTAATGCTACAGAGCCTTTGCTTTTGGAAAGAAGCTGTCAGGCACATCAGATGTGCAGTCACTGGCAGCAATGACACCCTACACTGCCGCCTTTATGATGGCGACGATGCACTGTTGCAGGTGACAGTAAAATGACCTCAGTCTGTCCACACCTCATTCAATGGCTCACAAAACCATCAGTGTTCGATTGACCACATGACATGCAGTATATAATCCACATCATGCTTATGTAATGCAAACTGAGAAAGGTCCTGTCTGCTTACCATTTCTATAGTTGGTCTTCTGTGTCAACACTGTGCAAGAATCAATAGTTCCAGGCCTAGAAGAGAGAGAAAAATGCTGATGTTGGGCTCTACAGCAGCAGTTGCAAAACAATCACAATCACAATGCCCTTGCGAAGGTGTCCCCTTCAATGTTTGGGAACTCGTGGTGCAAAGCGACAATATGCATGATGATGATCCCTTCCTCATGTTAACCTACTGGGGTGGTCCGTCCAGTGTGCTGTGATTAAAAAGTGGTAGCCACCTCTAGTAACCCTGAGCAAGAGCACAGACGAGCAGCACAAGCCCCAGAACAAGATGTGTCTGTCAACATTCACCTTAAAAGGCTCATCTGCAGATGGAATTTGCAAAACTATTCAGTCACATTTTCCATGCTGCCATACTTTATCCTATAATGCAGCCATTCATTCAAGTATAGCATGTGAAGGCTCATTTGCTACTCAGGAAATAATTCAGCCAACTTTTCCTGGCTGACTTTATGTTTGTGAATGTAGAAAAGGCTAGAAAATATTTGTCATTTACAGTACAAACAGAGACAAAAAAGGCGTTTAGCTTTTCTGCAGAGACAAAGAGAAAGATAACTCCATCCACGTTTTAAATGCTGCACTGTTTATTTGAGACGGAGGAGAAGCTCTTCCAAAAATAGCAGTCAGTGTAACTCAATGTCAGAATCGAGGTCTGGGGTGACTGGGCCTCTATATATACAGAGCCACACCCTTCTGGACCCCACACAGGAGAATAAACTTCCGAGGATCGAACTATAGATTTCTTACTAACTTTAGATTTTTCTCTGTAAGAAAAGAAAGACGTTGTACACGTTAAATATTTAAATCTAATATCCTTTATGCACTTTATTACATTGTAATCTAGTGGAATCTTGCTGCCTCATTCAATAATGACTCAACAGTAAACTTCTCCGGTGTATGTCTACTGTAATATATTGCCTTTAAAAAACAGCTTTAGATGTCTCCTTATGTCAGATTATGGCTTACCTTCTCCGTGCAGGACGTGTCGGTGTTCGGTGAGAAAGGTCCTGCTGTCTCAGCTCTGTCCCCGCTCACCCGGTCTGCCCGTCTCCTCCGGTTAGACTCAAGCCGTCCCGTTACGTGTCCTCTATGACGCAACGACTGCGGTGCTCTCTCGCGCAGCTTCTCCGGCGTGCTGTGTGTGTGAGAGCCTGTTTGTAGCAGAACAGTGTTAAGTGTTAAGAGAATATTGTTTAAAACGTTTGTGACCGGGAACTATCCTAAATCCAACATGCGGAAAATGCGCAATTTTACGCACATCTCTTTCTGCCGAGCTGCTGCATTTGGAGACAACAGCTAAAATAAGTTGAAATTCTTTCATCTACCTTGCTGCAAACAATTACACAAATCATATATCACTCTTAAAAAAAACACTAAAAAGCTATTTTAGTGCTCAAAACATCAGGAAAACTTGCAGGCGTTAATGTTGTGCTTGGAATTGGACAGTTGTCACTTTAAACTCTTTTGCTAAATAGTTTTGGGGTTTGTCACATGGCCGAAAGTTCAAATGTTGAGGGAGCTTGTTGGCACTGATGTGAAAGCTCGCCTGCGCTATTTCTATCCTTACAAGCGTGTGTTCCAGTAAGAGGGGGTGGGAGGGGGAGGGAGAGAGAGTCAGCATTTGGGACTATAAAGGAAAAATGTGACAATATGACACAGATTAGATAGTGGTTAATTTCCATAAACCTTCAATGATACTATGATAAGAGGCAAAAACATTCGTATGTACCTGTGTCATGCATGACATGTGGGATTATTCTAAACTGGAATTTATTTCTTCTAATATAGATACTTTTGTTTTAATCCTGATGACATTCTTCTCTACACCAGAGAGGCACACAGGCACAGTGGTTAGGCCTGATCAGAAGGCTTTGGGTTCACAGCCAGCCATTCTGTGTGGAGTTTGCATGTTCTCCATGAAGCTATGTGTCGGTTCCTTCTGGGTGCTCAGGCTTCCTCTCACAGCCCAACTACACTAAATTTCCCTGGCACCGACATCCCCCAGTGACCCCGCAGAAGGATAAGCAGTCATGGACAATAGATGTATTTGAATACAAAGTATGGTGTTTGGTGGCAAACAACATGAGAGAGGTGATTTCCAGGACGAACAAGGGCATTACGGACAGCTCAGTGCCACACAAAGCAGAGGCATAACTCAGTATGTTTCATCCTGACTGGAAATCATTGTAATTATTTGTCTCCGTGGTTACTGTCAATGTTAACTTGGCATGACTGAACTCAAGTTACATGTAAACAGGATGGACACTTTTATTCATGTATCCGTTAAAACAGCTCAAGATTAACCCAGTCTACTAGAAATATGGTTGTTTTTATTTTTTTCTTTATTCTTATATATCATAAGGTGTAAAATTATATCACATAACTGCGGAGCTCCTGCAGTTTTCCCTCAACCAGTGTTTATGGTCAGATGGCACCATATGAGGTAAGGACAGTTGGAGGTGGGAGGCACCAGTGATGAAATGTAATTGTTGAATACTGACCTCTTCTGCTTAGAAAATATATTGCACAATAATTATGAGAACCTAGCCCTCATTTTTTTAAAATCACCAACAGCCCCAAGAGCATAAAATTGATCATTTCCAGATTTTATTTAATTCTTTATTAATATATTCAATCTACATGTTTTCCTTCTTTTAAGGAATCAGTAATAGTTTTCTAACCAAAAACTTTAATTAAATAAATAAAAAAAAGGAACAAACATTTTTTCACAAAAAATTTAAGGACTGTGCACAAATCCATTCTTGACATTCTTGAACCGGATTTTCTGTTCTTTCCATGCAATAATGAGCATATTATGACCCAAACGGGTTGGGAGTGAGAAAGGCTACTTTGTAAGTCCAATGAGTGGGAGGGTCACACAGGCCAGTCTTGTATATATCACAGCAGAAATCATGTTTCATTATCCAAGTCAACAGCGAGGATATTTTTGCATCATTACGCTGTTTCCACTACACAGCCACTCCTCGTGGGATTGAAGACAAGGTAAAGAACTTGGACTGAATTGAATTGCATCAGCAAGTCAGATTAAAATCTATGACATTGACTTTTACTGCTGGACACTAATGTTGATTTGTTTAAATTCATCTGACAAATTTCTTTGAACTGAAAAAGCAAATGGCCATTAATAATTTATTGATTTATGAACCATAACAGAGCTTATCTGTGAGCCAGGTTAGTTTTATGGTCACAGAGCTACACATCGCATACGTAGTAGCTCTCATTTAGTAAAGCATTACTCCTTAGTCCTTCTGGAAATGATATCTCAGCCGGTGAAATCTGCAAATAGGAAGCCTGTGCTTAAAGTTGAGTCAAAGGTACTTTGACTGTTCGCACAGGCTGCCTTCCTCCTCGCCTCCTGCTCGCTGAAGTAGATGCCAGGAGGGATTAGGTGAGCTGAAATCCCCTGATAGGAGATAAGAAGGCAAAAGCTACCTCTCAGAGAGTAAGTGTACAGCCTGCAGCATGCATGAGCCATGAAAGCTGCTTTGTCCTCCTCCGTTTCATTAACCCACAGCCATGGCCATTAGTCTGGCAGGCTCACAAACCCAGGTAGACACCAGGACACGACTCCTAAAAGACAAGGTCACAGGCTTGGTTCTAAGTAACACATGTGTTTAACACATTTTGAGAACACACAGTAGCTTTAGAGGGTATGAGGCGTTGTCTGAAAAGCAACAAATGACCATGGCATTGGAAATGTCGTCAGAGATAAGATAAGCGAAAGTTTATTTATGTAACATTTTCTTCTGTTGCAACATTTTTTTTTCACTGAATGGCTTCTTTTTTTGTTTCATCCCTGCTGTGTCAGATGATTAAAAGAGCAAATTACATCTGATTCAAAATAACAATAAAAATTTCTATTTTAAAAAATGTGCAGAAGGTGTGGTGATTTCCAACTAGTACAGAAGATTAGAAATGTGGAGAGGTTTTAAGGGGTCAACTTCTCTTATTTTTTATCCTTCTCCAATTATATTGTGCTTTATGTAGATATGTGCATTATGGATAAAGTGCAATATATGTTCTTATGTTTTGCTCAGTATGTGTTTCTGGATCACATGTGGATCATGTTTGTTTTTGTTGTTGTATTTATTGATTCTTCTGTAAGTCAAAGAAATAGCCATAAGGCTTGGAGTCCTAAAATAGGGCAATAAAGCATATCGTAACATTCTCAGTGTTTTTAATTGACTATTTCATTTCATTTCAACAGCAATTAATTATAAAAGCCCCTTTATGAAGCTGAGAAGAGGGATTATCTCTGACATGAGACTACACTGGTAAGTTAAGAACACACTCTGCAAAACTGGAAAATTAATAGAACTTTTATTGCCGAGGGAAAGAGTTAATAATAAATTAATCTCATGTTTTCCTCTGAAAAGTTCAAGGAAGTAAAGTGCAGTCCCCAAGCAAGGCACTGTATTTCTGCTGCAGGCAGCAAAAAAAAAAAAATCTAAGCCTCAGCACTATCATATCAGGGGTGTGATAAAGAAGCGCACATATATGCCAATAATATGATTTATATGTCTCTTCTTAGCACACCTGTGATATAGGATCACACAGAAAAGGTGAGTGAATTCAGTCTTCTTCTGGCTTTAATGTAAATTCAGTGAAATGTTTGTTTGTATAGTATTTTATCACAGGAAAATTAAACTTTAATAAAATCTATCTTAATTTTAGTTAGTTTTTAATTAAATCAGTCCTGTTTGCCAATGTTGTTCACGTAAGACTAAGGAAAAATTTAAGAAACATGTCTTTGATGACTGAGGACTGTGTTCTAAGAGGCTGGCCTGACAATTATTCACAAGTTTAGTGATCCACCCATTCTTTTCCACTCCTCTCCTGGTGCCTTAATCTTTTCTCTACTTACTCCCTTTTTTTTCAGTACCATTAAACTGCACTCCCACCCTTTTCACTTTCTCACATCTCTCCATGCTGATCCAAACTCCTTCAGAAACATGGCATGCAGCGCAGTGAAGTCCTTACTGGTGAGTCTGTCCCGGAGAAAGCCCCTGGAGCCCGAAGGGGAACAGTCCACGTTTAACCGATGCCTGACCACTCTGGACCTGGTGGCCCTTGGCGTGGGCAGCACTCTCGGGGCTGGGGTGTACGTCCTTTCTGGAGAGGTAGCCAGAGACACTGCAGGACCAAGCATCATCATCTCTTTCTTCATTGCTGCCCTGGCTTCCATATTCGCCGGACTTTGCTATGCAGAGTTTGGGTCCCGGGTTCCCAAAACTGGCTCAGCGTACCTTTACAGCTATGTGACTGTTGGAGAGCTCCTGGCTTTTATTACCGGCTGGAATCTGTTACTCTCCTATGTCATAGGCAAGTGTGATATACAGAATTACAATCAGTTGTAATGTCTTTTCTTAAGTTAATTAGGTTCTGAGGGAAATAAAATTCTGCTTTAATTGTTAGTGATAATGTGCTTTCTCATATTTATATTTATGTTTATATTTATATTTATATTTATATTTATATTTATATTTATATTTGTTTGATTTTTTTAATATAGATGCCGAAAATGTACATAAAATAATGTTATCTCAATTGAATGTCTGTCTTTCCATAAATCCCTAGCTTAAACTTTTGATTACTATCCTGAAAAAGAAACATGTTACATATTATGTAACATGTTTTGCTCATTGAGAACACCGAAGCCCATAAATGATCAACCATCACCATGAGACATCCTGTGACCTTCCACCTGCTGCAAAATGATTTCCTGACTCTTTTCACAGTGATTTTTGAAAGTTTAGTCAGTTTTTTTCATTGATAATCTCTCCTCTCTTTTTTTTACAACCCTTGTTAAATGTATCACTTCCATAAAATAGGGTTAATGGTTTATTAACTCAGTCATAAAGATGTACAGAAGATTACAGTGTTCCTGTTTGTTGACTAAATTCAAATGGTGACTCATGCTGATTAGTGACATGCTGATTAGTGCTGATTAGTGTCTTGCATCTTTCTGTCATTATCTGCTCAGGGACATCCAGTGTTGCTCTGGCGTGGAGCGGGACATTTGATGACCTTATTGGGGGCCACATTTCAAAATTCTTTGAAGAAAATGCACCAATGGGCCTCACTGGCCTGGCGCCTTACCCAGATGTCTTTGCTGCAGTTCTCGTCTTGATACTGTCAGGTAAGATAGTGACACAGGTGTTGTTATAGAGGAGACAGTAATGCATCCAAAAGAGATGTGCCCTCATTATGTTTTGATGCAGGTGTGCTGGCATTTGGAGTGAAAGAGTCCACAACAATCAACAAGATCTTCACAGCGATCAACATCCTGGTGCTGCTGTTTGTGACCATCTCTGGATTTGTCAAGGGTGACATCTCCAACTGGCAAATACAAACCAAGTAATATTAAAAATCAATTTAATCTGGACTGTAACCCTAACCCTAACTGAAATAAACAGCACTGCTCTTCTTGTTAACTCATTGTAAGTTGCTACAAAATGTTGTTTTTCTTCCTGCTCCTAAATTTTAGTGCTACCGGCAATGTGACAGATATCTACGGAGTGGGTGGATTTTTCCCTTATGGCTTCAGCGGAACGGTGGCCGGAGCTGCAACGTGTTTCTATGCATTTGTGGGATTTGACTGCATCGCTACAACAGGTAAGAGGTGAACATCTTGTGTATTTTTTAGGTAATAGTAGCTGTTTGACAATAAGGGCAACAACTCCCACGATCCCAGGCTTCTTCAAGACGTTGTCTGCCATGTTTTAATTGGGAGACCTCATGTGGTAGGAATAACAAGTTGTGTGTGTTTAAGTTATGCCACTATGCTACCTTCATCAGCTGAGGATTTTACTTAGTTTTCACAGTCAAAGAGATTGTTCAGTTGTTATTGTTGTACTAATTTCTGTCACCTGATAACATGTGACCAATCTTGTTGACAACAGAGCGAACTCCATCTAACAAAAGGCATTTAATGTAAATGCCCCTGAAAATTACCAGTAGGTGGACCTTCCTTGCACTTAGGATTGTGTTTGTCGTAGGTGAGGAGGTGAAGAATCCCCAGAAGTCCGTGCCTCTGGGCATCGTGGCCTCACTTCTCATCTGCTTCCTGGCCTACTTTGCCGTGTCTGCTGCTCTCACACTCATGATGCCCTACTATGCGCTGGATGAAAAAAGCCCCTTGCCAGTGGCCTTTGATTACGTCAACTGGGGTCCTGCCAAATACGTGGTGGCTGTGGGATCGCTGTGTGCCCTGTCCACCAGGTATGAAACCGCTGGGAGTCAAGATAAACAGGATGTGACACTGGAGAAAATAATTTTTGGGCTAAGAGTGTTGTGTTCCTCAGACTTTTCCTGTTGTGCCAAGAGGTAGACTTTTTTTTTGTTCTCTAGTTGAATTTCTCCACGACATTAAGATATTTTGTCAGAAATTCTGATACATTATGTCTTCCTCATAACTGTAAAGCAATATGGCTTTAATTAATCAAGAAAATGTAGGGTCTTAAAAACACCACCCATATCCATCTGAGGCAGAATGCCAGCAATGAAATTCTGGGGGAAGGTTGACAAATCATCATAGAGAAGTTGTAGGGAATAATCTGTCCTGTCAGGCCTGATATTAAAAGCATCTGATTGGCTGTTCACTGCCGCGGGTTGTGTTTGTCTCTCCAGCCTGTTGGGTTCGATGTTCCCGATGCCCCGGGTGCTGTTTGCCATGGCAAGAGACGGCCTGCTCTTCAGACCCCTGACTAAAGTCACCTCCAAGGGCAGTCCTGCTGTAGCTACCATCGCATCTGGGATTGTGGCAGGTACAGATGTGCCAGCTGTTCATCAGCCTCATGCACATATGTATGTAGGATGAAGTAACTCTTTGCTGACTGTTTTTGTTTTGTTTTTTTTATCTCTAGCAATCATGGCTCTGCTGTTTGACCTGGAGGCGTTGGTGGAAATGATGTCCATCGGCACTCTGTTTGCTTACACCCTTGTGGCCATATGCATTTTAATACTGAGGTATATTCATCTTTTTCTTCCCCCACAATACTTTACCAAAACTGCTGAGCAAAACTTAATCATTTTAACCATTTGTTTATTCATCCTGCAATCAAGGTACCAAGAGGATTCAACTGAAGACACAGACCTAAAGATCATAGAACCAAAGACCAAGTTCAACCTCCTGAAGCCTCCATCATCTGCTACTTCCTCCACCTCAAGGACGGTCACAATCTTGACTCTATTCTCTAGTACGTGGGGCAAAAATGATCAAAGATATTTTGTTGTTTCCCATGGGTTCTTGTACTTGTCTTTCCTTCTTAAAATTCCTCTGTCCTTCTAGTTCAGGAACTTAACTCTCTTTTTCATCTTCTCTCTTTTTACAGTCATATGTGTGGTTTCACTGTGCATCACTCTGACCCAGGCCATTGATGCTCTTGCTCGTATGGAAGCGTGGAGTATAGTGGTCGTGTGCATCCTCGCCCTCATGCTGCTACTTTCATGTCTTCTTATCTGGAGGCAGCCACAAAACAGCACCAAGGCATCTTTCATGGTGAGAATATTTAGATCATGTAACAAAGCAATTGCACCTTTACTTTTTGCAGAAGATCTAATAAATATCAACTTGAAATCCTTTCAATCCAACATTTTTTTTCTGTTCACAGGTGCCTTTAGTCCCAGTTTTGCCTTTAGTGAGCACATTCATCAACATCTATCTGATGGTCCAGTTAGGCAGTGCCACATGGTTGCGATATGCTATTTGGATGTTAGTAGGTAAGACTGTGTTTGTGCTTGTTTGTGCTTTTTTAGGGTTAACTGCTGACTTGTAATCACTCCTATCTTCTCTCCAGGGTTGATAATCTATTTCGGCTACGGTGTGCGTAACAGTGTTCAGAGGAAACGTCTCATATCCGGTCAGACAAGCATTGAAACCGTCTGCAGCAAGACAGACAAGCAGATCATCCATGAAGAAAAGTTCTGAGCTCAGCTCAGTTCAGAGAAGTAGATTGAGATGTTTGAGTGAGTAAATGCTTGAAGTGTCCAACTACTGTATATACACATACTCCACTGCTGATCTGTTTCTGCGGTGTTAAAAAAAGATGGATGTGCAAACTTTCATTCCAAAGTTACACTTTATTACATGTTGGTGGAGTTTGTAATGTCCTTAAATATTATCATGGCCATAACTGAAAAGATGTCTGACATGTTTTTTGGACCTGTACATATTGTCTGTATCCATGTAGGAGCATTTTAATCTAGTATTAAAGTAGATTATGTGTAAAGAGAAAAGGGCTCAAACTGTTTTCTGTCTATAATTACCATTTTAAAAAACTTAAATGATAGGTTTACACTTTTATAGCACCTGTGAAATGTAGAAATGTATTTAAATTTTGCTCATTTCTAATTATGTTCATGAATGACAAGAGAAATGTAATTTGCATAAAAAAATATAGTAAGACTGTACAAGAATGTGAACAATGTAGATACAGAAAATCATGTGAAATGTTCTATTTTTAGACTTGTAGCTTATTTTAAGATTCACTTTATTAATTTTCTACTGTTTCAGGGTGTAAATATGGACGATGTATATGTTTTCTAATAATATATTGTAAATGTATTCCTGAAATTAAACAAATGAATGCAGTTTTCAAGATGACTACAGTCTGAGTTCATTTCCAGCAGGGTTTGTAGATAAAAAGGAGTCCAGCTCTGCTCGTAATCTTGGATCAAGAGCCAAAGAGCAGCTCTCTACCCAGAGTGCACTGAGAACAAAAGGTCCTTTCACAGCAGCTTACCTGCATGTTGAAAATCGCAGCTTAGCTGGTCACTCAAAGGGAAGGGTTTACATTGTTCTCACTGGGTACAGCATGCTATGGATTTAATTAAATATACAAAAACCTGATTTCTTTTCATTTTTCATGCATGTAATTTCTCAAAGGATAACTGGTGAGTATAGAGGTGTTGTGAAGTCAAATCGGATTTATTAATATAGTCTAAAATTCAAGTGCTTACTTACAATCTGTACAACATCTTTTTGTGTTTAACAGTTTTGGTTTAGGATGATGATTTATTCAGTGTTTAAAACTAGTATGTAGAGATTCTATCAGTGTTTTTAAAGCAAGTTTTATTTGACAAAATATATGAAAAACCAAACAATTAAAAAGCTGTATGCCCCTCACAACACACAAACAGACGTAAGTTGATTATCATTTTTCATATGTGTTTTATGCATTATTTACTTGTCTAAAGCTGTTGAAGCCTGTGATTTGTTTAATCTTTGGAGCCACATGTCTTTTTGTGGCACCAGGTGTTTTTTAATAACCTTGCCACAGTCTTGGTCCGGCCTGTCTGGTGTGTTTTGGAAGGCCAGACTCATGCTGCTTGCACACTTCCAGTCCAGCAGCTATGCAAACACGCTGTGCGATTCCACATGGAGGGGCCTTGGTCTCCGGACCCTCATTGGTCCGGTCAGGCTTGAAAGCCTCCATTGAGCCAGTCAGGAGGAATTTGGGGTACTAATGCCACTCTCAGGAGGAGGAATTTGTGGTAAACAGCTGACCACTCACTTTGCGAGCTCTGCCCTCCTCCTCTTCTTTCTCTCCTTCCCTCTTCTTGGCTTCTGCAGTATGTTCTCCGTCTAAAACTGCACGAACTAACAATCCACAGACAACTTTCATATCCCAGTGATCAATCATGCCTTTGGCGAAGTTGTTTGGGTCAAAACGGAGACTGGTGCTGAGTGCTCTGCTTATTTGTGCCTTAATCCTCGAGTTAGGTAAGTGACTTCAGTTCTGTAAACATGGCTTCCTCGAATCACTAAGGAGGGCAGATTGCTGTTGGCCCATGCATGGCATGGCTTTATCTGGAAGCTAATATCTTATTTAAATGAATACCACACAAAGCTATCTTGCTCGATTAATTTTTTGCATGGACAGTAACTACTTATTGCTCAGTCCTCATTTTAACATTTGACTGGATCTATGCAAACTTCTGACGCACCACATGCTCTTTACGCTGTGCAGCTCACTGTCAAAAAGATGAGAGGACTGCGCAAGGTGGGAGGCCCAAGCCTAGCAAACCCAAACTCAAGAAATCAACAAGTAAAGGGCCAAGAGATGTAACAGCTAAACCCAAGCCCAAGGCCACATCTGGAGCGCCAGCACATTCCTTCCTCACACAGGTATTCACTTTATTGTATGATAACTCTTAATATGTTCAAGAAAACATTTATCAATTTGGGATATTTTTGTTTAACTATAACTTCGAATGTGACACATTAAAGGTGCTGAACAGAGGGAAGTTTAAGAAGGTGGGAGAGACCATAAGTGTGCAGACAGGAGACACTCTGGAGCTAAGGTGCAGGGGGAAGCCTGTGCAATGGGGCGTCCCTTCATACCTGGAGGAGGATGATGATGGAAGGCTCAAGTAAGCTACATGGTTGATGAATTCTTATTACCCACAATGCACAATTTCTTCCTCTAATGAGAGCATGATCAAATCTGTTATTTCTCCTCAACTTTTTTCCTGTTTGAGCTCTGCAGAATTGTCCAACATGAGCGATATGGCGTTCTGACATTAGTCAACACTACTGGTGCAGATACAGGGGAGTACACCTGTTTTCCAATGTACTGTGAGGACACAGACTGCAGGAAGGAGTATGACAAAGCTGTTAAAGTCTTCGTCTTTTTTCCTGGTACAATAAACAAATTTTATTGATGCTTACACATCCATTTCTCAGGAGTGCAAATTATCTTATCATCAGTCCGCCATATCTTCTCACTGTCCTACTCAGATCCACAAGAACTATTTGTACCATCGTCAGACTATTATGAGGTGATTCAGCTGAGAACCAACTGGCCGACGATCCTCCCCTGCCAGGTGACTTCACCTGAGGCTAAAGTGACTCTGCACCGCGAGTATCCACCAGTGGAGGTGGCAGTTGATGGAACGGAGATCTCTTTCGATGTCAAGAAGGGCTTCACCATCCATCGGCCTCGGCCTTATCATGCTGGAGCTCTGTACTGTGTGGCCGGTCTGGGCAACCTGAGGCAGAGCTCCACCAAGTACATGCTCATCTATGTTAACTGTAAGTGCTGCAGCTCAGTTGTCCGTACCTATGATTATGAGTCAATTTAATGCCAAGGTTTTCAGAAAGCTTCACACAGGACAGCTGATAAATGTTTTTTTTACAGGTAGACAAACAAGCACAGGGCTGACAAATGTGTACATGTGTCAATGATGCATTAGATGAGAACCAATCAATAAGAGGATCAACACAGAAACTGCTGGACAACAGTTTTGATAGTTTTAAAGTAACTTTGTAACTAAAGTAATTCCCATTATTTTACTACTCACTACTTTGGTTGACAGTTTACTCAGACTGCTGCCAGCACTTACACTTATGCCAACACTTAAACTTGAATCATCTTTAAGTTTATACACTTGAATGAGCGTTAATTTTTCATATCTGTAGCTCCTACATCAACTGACATTTAAACTCCATTCATTAACTAAATTGAATCCTTTGTTCACACTAAAATCAACACTTTAACTTCATTCAGCACTTCCTTTTTACCTGCTAATTTAGCTTTAACATTGAAGTCTTCAGTATTTCAACTTTTAAAACACTGAAGCTGCAAAATTTTAGTTGAAAAATTCTTGTTTTTTTTTTTACATTAAACTAGTGTTTCACAGACTCAGAGTTGGAACCAAAGTAGACCTGTTTTTATTTGGTCTGCCTACTGACAGAACAGAATGCATAACAATGCTAGTATGTTAATTCATTTTCCTTCTTCAGTAGAAACTTTTTTTTGTTTTGTCTTTTCTTTTTTGCCCCAGTGGTCTTTTAAATATGGTTTGGTGTGACTTGTTGCTCATAACTCACTCCTTACTTATTCCCTCCATTTGCCATCAGACCCCATGGCTCCTCCTGCTCCAGTGATCGAAGCATCATCAAGCTTGGTGGCCATGGGGGAGAATCTGCGTGTCAGCTGCTCTGCGGTGGGAGAACAGGACGTAGCCGTAGAGTTCACCTGGGAATACCCAGGACAGCAGGTCAGACACCCGAGAGGAGAGTGATAGTTACAATGTTTTTGTTTTAATTCTTTACAGTACTAAAGTCTATCAAGTGCTCCTGCTAAGCCACTTATAACTATGATATTATCAATGAAACATGCTTTAATACGGCTTAATAAGGCCTTTGATGCCTTAAAATGTAAATTTGAGGTTGATTGCAAAATTAATTAGAAGAAGGATCCATGTAATTGATCCTCTGTACTTTGTCATTACATCTTACTTTGCATTTCTAGCTAGTTTGTTAATAATTCAGAGGCATTCAACCTCTGAACTGCAAAGTCTCCAGGTCTACAACTGTTTATAAATAACTTATTAACATTTTAGCTGCAGACTTAAAGGCTTATTGTAAAGAGATAACCTCCCATGCTGTGCAGTATGTGTTTTTTTTTCAAACTGAATGGACCACCTGTGCTGGTTACAGATCGGGAGGCCTCTTTACACACGAGAGAGCGTCAGTCCGGTGGGTGGAGGATCAGCTCGACAGCAGTCTCAGTCTGTCCTCCTGGTGGATGAGGTGAGGGACGTTGACCAGGGAACATACACCTGCACCGCCCACAACCTGCAAGGAGCCAAATCAGTGTCCACAAACATTAAAGTGGTCCCCAAAGCCAAACCAAAGAAACCCTAATCCATCAACAATAGATAATAACAGAGAGAAACAGAGAGAAAGTGAGAGTGAGGGAGAGAGCTGATATCAGGTTTTACATTTTTCTGTCACAGTATTAGCCAGTATTTTTTCAACAACATATAAAAATATAATCACAAGGAAACATGTCTTCTCCTTCACTGTGATTAATGGAGACACACTGCAGCATTATAATGAAAATAGAGTTTGTTGTTTAGATGAATGTATGTAAAATTGTTGTGCACAAAAGTATTCAAAGTTTTATATAAACACATTGTTTCTTTGTCTTTTTCAAAATATTTCTTACTGTATGCTGCCTTGGATGAAGGCATTAAAAAATAAATTAAAAAATAACCAACATGATGATAATCTTATGCTTCTTTTTCGTCTTCTCCTTCTCCTTCTTCTTCTTTTTTAAAATTATTATTATTATTATTATTATTATTATTATTATTGTTAGAAAACAGATGGTTTTTATGTCGTTGGGTGAAACACCGGTCCCATAAGTATGGGACTATGTAACTGTTCACATTAAGTCTATATACATAATTATTTTCTATAAATACCGAAATGTTGATGTACCTAAAGAAAAGCCCAAATTATGAATATTCATTTCATATTAAAAGTTAATCAACAGAAAATAATTCTGTAATAAGTCTAATTATCAAATAATTGGGGGAGGGGAGGCTCTTAAAGCAATGATGTTAAAGGCTGGTCTATCTCCAATTATTAATTTATGTAGCGCGCCTGCGTACCTGCTCGCTAGATGGCGTTGTTTCTCTTCACAACGTGAAGTGTGTCAGTCCGGTTACCGGGGCGAGGGGGGCAGGCACATGTTTCCTTGCTTCTCATGTTTCCTCTCACTCTGCTCTCCGCTGTTCAAACCTCCGAGAGGGAAAAGAGTCCGTCTGCGCTGCTTTCTCTCCACGCCGCGCAGCAGGCTGATCGCTGTCTGCTGCTCCGCACCAAGTCCTGGAAAATATCCTGCGGAGCCACGTAAACGCAGTTCCTGGCATTATATAACCAGCGAGAGACAAAACTGCAGCAGAGTGCCAGAGCCGGTCCAAGAGATGTCCTGCATGCAGAATATGGTGAGCGCCAATTTTTTCCCAATCTTTCCGTGATCCGCTCGCCGTGCACATGCAGTGCCAGCGTTACTGCGTGGTTCGTCCTGCTCCATGAGAATGATGACAAGTGCAGAACTTTCTGCATATCAGACCTGAATAAATAAACTTAGAGACATGTGCAGATTAAAGCCTGTAAACTAATGACACGGTGTTGCTCTCAACGGGATCACAGAGTTTCGTCTCTAAATCAGTTAATCCGAGATTTGTTGTCACTGATGTCCTGACATTTGCAAGATCTTGTCCTGTGTGTGGCAGAAAGGGAGAAGAGGAGGGAGACTGATTGATGAGCAATAATTTTTTTGTCATTTATTTCCTGTCACTTTGCAGCTCTGGTGGTCTCCTGCATGTCCACTGCAGTGTATTGAGGAGTGTTTGGCCTGCAGGGCTGTAAATGTTTGGGTTGAAGCTCACACTCCAGGGTCTCTTTTGATGCACAGGAGTTTGGGGACAAAAGCAGTTTCTGTGTGTGAGAGAGCATGAGTGTGTGTGTGTGTGTGTGTGCGTGTGGGTGGAGAGTCTTGGGGACTGCCAGACTGTTGTCGTGGAGACCAGAGGCCACAGGTGACCTCTGACCTGAGGACTCATGGAGCGTTGCAGGAAGAGTCCTTTGAGTGTGATGGTTATGGGTGCATGCTGACGCAAGTGGAGGAGCGCGTCCGACAATACGGAGACAATGGATGTGTGAGCTGTTGTTGGAGACTGTGTTGGTTACCATTCCTATAATTAAATTATAGGATTATAGGAGAATTCTAGGAGGTGACAGTGGGATAATGCGTTGCCACTGTGTGAATGTGTGTGACTGATCACCGCATGGCATCACTGACAGCTTAAGTATTGTTTAGGGTTAAAGTCACCACACAAAAATGCATTTCACCATCTCATCCAGCCCAGGTCTTTATGACACACAGGTGACAGAGAGTCGAGGAAGAGAGAGACAGCCCTCCTTAACATCAACCTCAAAGACAAACTAAAACAAAGCAAATAGTGCAGCGATTCTTCGAGTTGTGTGAGATCATCAGGATGAACTGCATGATTATGGTTTAAACTTTAAAGGATAGTTTCATCCAAATCACACTCACAAAATCAATCATATTTTCCCTTTGACCTCAGTGGTATCCATCCATGCAGAAGTTTTGATTTATTAATGTCATGAGTTAATTTTTGCTGTTAAAGATACGGTAGAGAGATATCTTTGAAGTTTTTGACTGTCTGTAACATCCAAAGAAGCAATTTATAGACTTTAAGCTTGGTTGATGAGATGGCTGTGCGTCATCATTTTGAACATTTTAGATCATTTAGATCCCTCAAAAAAGGACAGATTGATCAGCTATTGAAATATTTACTACTTGCCTATTGTGCATTTTTAATTTTTCCCAAAAAAAGGATTTATTGACACATTATCAATATTGGGATAGTCGATCAAAAGTGTCAAGTATTTGATTCTGTCAGTGTCCTGAAGTCTGACCGTTAGCTGAATGCTTATTGGGAGATTTCTGAAGAACGTCCATCAGCACAGTCTGTCCCTTTGCTGCTTTTCTCTCAGCAGAATCAGCCAGACAGCTGATGTGATGTCTTCATTCAGCTGTTTGAGCTCCCAGGGGGGGTTGACACTCCCCTGTGTGTGTTTGTGAGTGCGTGTGAGTGTGTGTGTGCATCTCCTTAAGGTACTGGCAGCTGATGAAACACTAATTCAGCTGAATGGTCAGATGTCTGCTGACCATTTGCTAAAGAGAGGAGGATATAAACTGCTCTCCATCCAGCACAGTCGTTCTGAATGAACTCCATGCCTCTGTAGTCCCACAGTATGATGCTAGTTCTGATGTAAAGCTTAAATAAATGTGTGACTAAATACCTCCCTCTGTTGGAGCCTGATTAACCAAACATCCTCGTCACCACAGTGAACTACATGCAACATATTGTTTGGCTTTATCTTGCTGCATGTAAGTGCATAGCAGATCAGTCATGCATATTACAGTGGAGCAGATGGTGAAGCAGGGAAAGCACAGTCGTAATGGCACTGTATTGGTTGACAGAGATTTCCCCTCCGGCCAGCCAGCTAATCAAACACTAATCAGCCCCTGTTGCACTCAGTGGATTTGGTCTGTTTCCCCTCCTCAACTCTGTTTCTTTCCCTACAGATTTTCCTCCCTGTTTTTTTTTTCCTAAGCTTGGGCTTATCCTATTACCCTGTTCACTCTCTCTCTGGTCTGCACTCATCTCATAGACTCTTTATAGACAAGGCCATGCCTGATCGCTCAGAGGAGAAAGTGTTGAGCTCTTACACTTAGTGCTTTCACTCCTCGGTCATCCCCTCTGCCTGTGGCTGGCCTGATACGCTCCCTGGGCCGTCTGTTGCCATGATTAAAGCCTGGCTGGGTTAAGAAAATCACTGTGGGGCTTTGCCAGGCGTGCAGAGCTGTCTGTCTAGATCCTGCCGCTGTTGGATATAAGGCTGTTTAGCTGAAATCTATTATAGTAAGTGGTCATAGTTTGCATGACTTTATGTCATTATAATCAAAAAAAGTGTTGGTCTGTACAAGTTAATTGTGGAAAACGCATGTTGTATTTGTAATTCTGCACTAGATGATCAGCAAGGTGAAATTGGTGTTTGCAGGGCATCTTAAAATGAGAAGGAGAACACACCCAAGTTAATCATTATCCTCAAGAGAGGTGTGTACTGCTGAAAAATATGGTGCCAATCCTGGCATGTCCGCCTGGCAGATTTAAAACAAGGATATAATAAAACTACAACTTAATAAGTTAAACTTAAACCACTAGAGACACCCAAAAGCAACTATAATCAATAATTTTACAATAATATTTGCTCCGCTGACTGTGTGTAATGTGAATGGAGTTTTTGTAACTTTGCTTTTACCCACAACATTTCAGCATCTTTTAGGTCTTTGTTTTGGTTTAACTTTCTGCAATTGTACTTTTTGGTTTCTGACAGGCAGCATTTAAGCATATGTTACCTGCACCTTAACCAAATGCAGACAAAGTAAGCAACTATTTGGAGAACAATTGGAGCATTTAGCTGTTAAGAGGTGGATATTTTCCACATTATATGGAGAGGATCAAACCAAAGCCAGAGGGAGAGTGAATATTTGACTTACTTTCAGGTTTCCAAAAAACACTCAAAATTAATGCTAATGCTGCACTGCATCTACTGGATGTCGAAAGCCACTGTTTTCTAACAAGTGATGCATCCATCTTTACGTGGTGATAAAAAAAAAAAATCCACCCTTCACCACCTAAAACACTGTTTAAATTTGGTAATGTGTCTTGAATACCTGCAGATCAAGCAGAATCTGAATCATAAATACTTTATCACTGAGAGGAAACTGTGCAACATTAGAAACAAAAATCTGTAACATCATAGAGAGGTTGTATGAAAATAGGAATGGAGAAAAATAAATGTATTACTTCTATAATAGATTAAATTAAACCAGAACATAGCAATATGTAAAATGTGTGTATCATTCTACACTATGTGATTCTCTTTAAACTATATTTGACTATTAGATCAAATTCAAACATTGCCATGTTCCATACTGACTTAAGAAGAAGAAGATAAAGCAAGTTAAGACAGGAAAACAAAGTCTGTAAAAGTACTATGATCACAAAGTAACATCTGGATTGCGAACATCAGGGATCAGTGATATATGATAGCGTGCAGGCATCTAAGCAAAGATTGGAGCTTTTTTTAAAAGAACCTGGATGTCTGATGTAGATACAAATTCTCTGTTTTCCTTGTTTAACCCAAAGAGGTCAGAGTCTTCCCTTCCACGCAGCTTATGTCTGTCCTATGTAACCAACTTTAACTTTTATATTAATTTTAAAATGAAGCTTGAATGTAGCCACACTATCTGCAAAACACAACCAACTTTCAGAATCTTTTCACAAAAGATTCACCCTGGAAAAACTCGGAACATCACAGATTGATGATATATAAGTAAGTGTGAATGTGCAGGGGTGGATTTGGCATAATGAGGAGCTAGCTTGGTGGCCCACATGCTTCTTTCTATCAATCAAAATCTCTTCCGCTGCCAGATGAACCAGACCCATCATATGCTTAATATTTAATCACAGCAGAGCATACTGTGCCCAGTATTTCCTGTGTTATTACTGAGTGCATGGCTGCTCGACAAGCCTTCTGTTGTTCAGCTATTGTTGAACAGTAATTTTTTCCCTCATGGGACAAGTGAGACCCCTTGACCTTCAAGAGGGGAAAGGTCTGAGAGTGTAGGAGGGTGGGCAGACCCCATGCTGTGACCATTGTCTCTAAATGTCACCAACTGAGAGGGCAGAAGGAAATAGCTGCTAACTCTGGCAGCATCTAATCCTGGGACCATTGTCTTGTTAACGAATGTTTTTCCATGTGACTCAGCCGTGGCGTGTTCATCTCAGCTCAGCCTTATCGTTTCCTCATGTTTTTATTGATCGGGCTTATCGGCCCCCGCACTCACCTGCCTTCTATAGATATCAGCAGTGGCGGTTACCCAGTGTGTGTGCTGGGATGAATTGTGTGCAGAGTACTTTGCCCTTGTCTCTTTTATTTAGTCTGAAGAGTTGTAGTGTTGCAGAACAAAAGGCCACGGGCCGAAGCCCTCCTCTGCAAGTGGGCATTCTTGTTTATTTATATCGTGTGTAGAAGCAGCAGTCGTTGAGGCAGCCGCAGCTCCATTCCCTCAAACAGCATTTTGTTAGCTGTAACATAAAATCAATAGGCTAGATTTAAAGGTTACATTCAGTCGATGTGACCTGTGCAGGTCAAACAGGTATCAAAGGGAGACAATAGTTAAGGCTGACTGATGCTGTAATTCCCATCTTTATTTGATCAGTAAGACTGCTACAAGCGGCTGAAGGTTAGTGTAGCTTGGTGTGAGGACAGGAAACAGCTAGCCTGGCAGTGTCTAATCATTAGAAAACTAGCTGGAGAAAGAAATTATTGTTTTAAGGTCTTAACTAGTGAGCTTCAGAGGTGTTGGTTGGTTGATTTTAACTTCAGACCAGAGGCAGGTTAGCTGTTTGCAGCCTTTACACTAAGCTAAGTTTAACACATGTTGATTGTAGCTGAGAGTCATATCAATGTTTTATCCAACCTTTGGAAAGAGAGCAAACATATTTCTCAAAATGTCAAACAATTCTTGTAAGCATTAACTCTGGGAAACAAGATTATGCCGTTAGCATCTTCTAAATCCTTACTGACAGGATTTCAAAATGTTCTGTTTTTCTAAACGAACAAACTCCAGTCTGATGGCCACATAGAGTTCAGGTGGGTGTCTGGCCCAGGATCATATTATTTCTCCAGAGCCAGACATCCAGCATGCCTCCCATAGCTGTTTCCTGTGCCGTTATTGTCCAGATGAGCTTAGGCAGAGGAAATGAGTCTAGCCCGGGTTGTCGTCCTGTCTAGTTGACTGGTCAAACAGGTACAGTATCAGTAAGCAGGCCCTGACTTGTTCTGCATTATTGTTTCTGTCTTTTTTTCCTATCTATAGATCTTCACATTCCTTTTCTCTCTATTTACCCTGTCCTCTTTCTTTTTGCTGTAGTTTTTACATCCATTCACACATGCACCACCTTCACCGCTCCATCAGGTTCCCAGAGCATTTTTGTTGGAGCTTTTTTGTTGGACAGCTAGGAGACTTACAGCCGAGAATCTGTGGAATCTGAGACCAGATATGCCTGTGGGGCCCAGAGGTAATGACAGGGGGCACGGCGGCACCTGCTCAAGTGTTAGACTTGGCTGTCTAGCTTTGATGGAGTTATCCCCGCCTTTCATTTTTCAGTTGATTTTCTTAAAATTGCACTAGCCCAGCCAAAGGGCACCCCTGAACATCACAGTCTTCCCTCTGGAATGCCTTTAATAGCTTGCCAATCTCTACATTGAGCATCTCTGGTTGGCAAGGTGCTTTTATTAGCTGAGATTCCTGTGTGCCCACCTATTGGTGCCAGCTTTAAGAAGTCTAGATACCTCCTTCACTCCCCACAGCTCTGCAGCCTACATCACATGGCAAAAAAAAAAAGTTGCTCCTTTCTGGTTAAGGAAAAGAGAACAATGTCCTCTCTTTTCTCCCTCCTCAGATGCAAGGTCTCTAGTTTGAGTTATGTAACTTGATATAGCACAGAAACTGTCCAGTAACCCAACCTCAGGAAGAGAGACTTACACTCAAACTATTGTCCAGACGGTCCACCCTGAGAAAACCCCCACATACTCTCATTTCCCAATCGTCCCTCATCTGCTCTTCTGCAAAATCTTGTTTTTTTCCTTCCCTCATCCTTCTTTCTTTATGTTTCTGCTGTCTGTCTTTTAACCCCAAGTCTAAGCCCTTATTATTGTCTTATCATCCATGAGCAAACAAGGCACATTGCACGCATTGTTGGTTTCTGTCCGGTGAAGCTGGCTCTCATATATCAGTGCAGGGTCTGGATTGACCGCTTAAAAAGCTGGTTCGCATGTGGGGCTTTTGTTTCTGGAACTGGGAGAACAAGTCCAACCACACCAGCCCCTGAGAGGGCTCAAAACACACAAAGAGATGAGCAGGTGAGGCGGGGAAGAGGAGGGAAAAAGGAGAGGGCTAAGCAGGAAAGTACCAGGCTTTCTCAGGGGGGTCAAGACTGACTTAAAGCTGTAGCAGAGGTCAACTTAGTGAGTTCTCCCTGTTTCCTGTATAAACCACACAGGTAAATCTCCAGCGATGCTGCCGTCTGCATTGAAACCGCCCTTACGCACAGCTTAAGATCAGCTTAGTCGTCATTCAAATCAGTGGATGATGATCCTGTCGTGGCCCGCAGGTCAGCGGTTAGGACCAGGCAGCTCCCTCCCATCCACACCTCCCAAATGACATCACAGACTGAGAAACAGGAAGTCATGTGGCGTGATAATCAGTAGCGCGAGCATAAGACACAAAGAGGAAAAAAATAGAGTGAGCATGAGATCAGGAGGAGAGAGGTGAAGATTGAAGCGGACACACAGACAGGTAAACAAGTGATTTTTTTTTCCCTTTCATCTCTCTATCTCTGCTGGCCATAATGTCATTAAATGATATTGTTTTATTTGCTTGGGAATGTCAGTGTTGTGATACTTACACTACCTAAACTTTACAGTCTGCTGTGTGACACTGGGCTCCAGATCAAAGCAAAACTCGTCTAACCTGTGTGTGTGTGTATTTTATACATTCCTGAGCTCGCTGCTGGGACATTTTGACTTATTTACATGCTGGCAAGCTCCACATGCTCTGAACTCACTGTGATTTAAGGCTGCATTGTCAAAGAACAGCTTAAGCTGCAGAAAGAGGAGGAGAGCAGCTTTCTTGTTAATTACTCATGCATGCATGTTTGCAGTGAACTGAATTAAAATTAGCTAAACTTTTTAACAAAACCTTTTCTCCAGGGCAAATGACGTCACATTGAGCAGCAGTCCAAGCCTCTACATTTACTTTTAGCACATAACAAATGCGCTAATTCGCTGTTAATTATTGAACGTCCTAAAATGGAGCCACATGGTGCTTAAAGAACAGTATATGGGATTATCTGCTCCGCTGAGCTGTGCATCTTGATTTCTTCAATGAAGCCTTTTTCCTTTATTTGTGTTCTGTTTCTTTCTCTGTTTCTTTTTGTTTTGATGATAGCTGGTCTGATGTTCTATTTGTGGTCTTGGAATTCCCCCTGAGGACTACTCATCACTCAGTCTTTTACCCAAGCTGGGTAACAAGATTTCATTGGGCTGACTTTGTTTTTATCAACTGTATAGTTTAGGAGACCATGTCACAGCTGCACAAAGGGAAGTTTTACAGTTAAACTTTTGCATCTTGTTGTCAGTGGTAACTTTGTGTAGTAAAGTTGGGTTTCGAGTTGGCTTAACAAGCTATTTTTTTGGTGTTTCCCACTGTGCTAACGAACAACAAACACACACTTTATTTACAGAGAAACACCACAGGAGGAAAAAGCGCTGATCCTCTGACTCGACATGAGCGTGCGTCAGCATCAGTGTTTACTACCTGACCTGCAGCCTGTTTGGCTTCTATTCTTGTGTTTCTGTGCACAGGAGATTAAAGAAAACAAGTTTGCTGGAGGGTGATTGGCTAAGTTTTTTATCTGTATTTAAATTAAAAAGAAATAACGTCTAAAGCAGCTGCACTGTGGGTTGGTCTATACCTGCATATTCCTCTGAAATCCAATCAATAATCAGCCACAGTCCACGCATTTCCTGGTTTGTGTTTGTGCTCTTTGTTTAAACACTGAGGGTGTGTGTGTGTGTGTGTATGTGTGTGTGGATGGATGGATGCATGCACTTTGACTGCAGCCGTAAAGTGGAATTGGTTCAGGTGTGCGACGATGTGGGAACCACTCCATTTCTGTCGCAGTAATCACAGAACAGTGACTCCTACATGAACCGCTCGAGGAAACAAAAGAGCCACAGAGAGAGAAGAGAAAGAGAATCTCCTCTATCCTCCCTGTAATTGATTTAATAAGAAGCTAGCTCCAGTGCTTTTGTCTTTATCAGCTCAATTAAACATTTTAAGCCCCTCCCTTAATTATGTGGTAGAAATATCAGTCATTAAATGTCTAATATTACCAACACAGCTCTCATGGGAACTAAGCTGCTTTGGATAATAGTCACTGTTGTTCAGGCTGCTCTTTTTAAACTAACCTAAAACACTGCAGGGCCTGCAGGGAACCAGGGGCCCTACATCACCCATATCAGTGCTTTATGGGTTATGGGAAGGCACATTAATTATTACCTCGTGAGAAATGTAAGGAATGTGGGTTTCTCTCCTCATATCGCTCTCTCCCTTTACATTCTTCACTCTGAACTTCTGCTCACAAACTGATAGCAGCAGATTGGCAAACACTGTACAGGCTGTGCTTGCAAACAGAGAACTTGAACTGGATTCAAGATTAGGTGAAATAAATAGGATGTCATTCTGTTGTTTGCCTTCTCACAAATTCCAACGAAGTTAGATGAGGAAGTATTTCCTTATGGTGCTGCTTGTTTTACAGCTGCTGACTGCTTTGATGATATCACAGGAATAAACCCGGAGTAATATGTTTATCACCTATAATATAGTAAATCTCTCTAGCAGTGCATTACTGTTTTGTGTATTTGTGTTGTACTGTTTGCCTCAGGCTCACAGGAAGAATTTAGTCTTTCAGAAAGTCCCCTGAAAAGTATATTAGGAACTCAGATAGCAGTGCAAAGCTGGGATATGTTACCTAGAACAGCACTAAAGGTTTTCTCGTGTTCCAATAAAAGGAAAACAGTCTGAAAATATGAAAAAAATAAGCAAAGCAGCACTGAGTCAGATAGAACATATTTTCCTTATCAGTTCATCTTTTATACCCACTTTTACATTGTTCTTTAAATGTAGCAAATAACTCTGCCAGAGACGGCATTTTAAAACAAGCCATGGAGCTAGTGTTAGCTTAGTTGGCTAGTGAGCTGATAAAATGTGCTGAGGACATTTGTCATTTTATTCAGCAAAGTTGACAGTTTTCAGGATATGAAATGCAGCTTTTGTCTGCTTCTGTCTGAACTCCATGTTGTTGTTTCACCCAAGAATTTGACTAATAAACCCGCCGCTGTCATAAATGTAAAAATAAGGAAGGCAGGATTCAGCAGGCAGTTTATTGTTCAGAGATTATTTTTTCTAGTTCAGACCCAATGAGTAATAAAGAACTCACTATCTCTTGTGATGGTGAAGAAGACGGTTACACATGCAGGTGCTGCTGAATATGTATAAAAAATAAAGAAAATTTAGTAAAGGAATACAATTTGTTTCTAAATGCTTTTTTCACTTATAAGCATATTGTTTTTTTAACAATGAGGGTGAATGGTGGATTATTTTCTGTATGTGAGTGTGTGAGTAGGATGAGTGAAGGGCAAATGTTTGTCATTTAAAACAACACTGAGGTCAGGTACTTATCCTCATGCTGTTAGTACTAAGCTCTCTCCCTCTTTCACACAGACACACACACACACACACGCACATGCACACACACACACATTGCCCATAGAGGTTGAACTTGTAACCTCACAGTGGGATCAGCACGAGCATTCATCTAAACAACATTCAGGATTATGCAATCAGTCCTTTTATTCAAACTACAAATTCAAGACTCTTTGATTTTTTTTTAACAAAACAGACTCTTTGTTCTGCTGGAGGAAAACCATCACAGGGCTATTGTTGTTAAATACCTTTACACATTAATAAGTAATTCATTTGTGGGTAAGACGTGGTCCTGCTGCTGTCTTCTCCCACTAAAGCAGCCTTATGTAACATCAGTCAGATCCAGATCAATAAGCTTCCATGAAAAACCAGTGCAACCAGTCACCCCAAATAACCCCAACACTGCTACTGTAGTCAGAGCCAGTAATTGAATTCTGTGCAGAAATACAATACTGTATAGTCAGCAGAGGCAGTAAAGACCAAGGCACACTGTGCAGACTGCCAACAATAGACTAACAGATGCAAGGAGAGGAAACCCACCTCAGCTGCTCCACCTTCAGAGGAAGTCTTGACAGCTGATTTAAGGGAGTGAGTCCAGGTCAGAGCCAGCCAGTCACCATCGGGACTATGAGACCTCTGAAAAAAAGGTGGAGAGCTCATAAAAAATGAAAGATCCTCTAAGGCAGCCATTTTTCCTCCACTTTGTAAGAGTTTCAAGGTTTTATCTTCTGGGGCTTTCATTCTAGGGACTGCTGTGGAAATTATTAATGAGCGTTTGACAGCATTTAGTGTCAAATTTAAAGTCTCAAGTATCAACCTAGAAAGATGAATCTTTTGGAGAAAGAGCCAGCTTACAACAATTAAAAACATCATCTAATTAGATAATGGGAAAGGATAATAAATTGGAAAACAGGCATGTCAGCATTTAGAGAGCAGGATTTATACTGTTTATTATGGAAAATGTGCCACATGAAACTGAGAGGTTAAAGATATGCTCCTAAATCAGAATGGATTTAAAAATACCAAAACAACAGGCATATTTTATTGATTAATATCGATCATAAAGTAAATCAGCAACTGCCAGTAATGGCTAATAAACAGAAGTATTTGTATGGACTCTATGTCCTTGATTCTCTTTTTCCTGGAAGTTTGTTTTTCAGCTTCAAATTAGCAACAGAAAGAAATAACACTGACACAAAAAGCATCTCAGTCATGTTTTCTGTCTCTCTTGTGTCTGAGGAAACACATACACATCTATTTAAATCAGTCAGGCTGTCTACTCGTAAGTACAAACACATGACAAATTTTTACACTTCAAATCTTTTTTCTCATTAACGTGTAACTACATTGATTTTATGTTCTACAGACTGTGTTCAACTTAAGATAATATCTTAGAAAATGGAAAGCCAACTATCACTTGTTTGTGAATCACAAAGTGCTATCAAAATTGCTTAGCTAATAATTTATTTGTAATATTAAATTTGGATTTAGATAAATGGTATAATATGGTACAAGTTGCTCCTGTTTCCCATTAAATGTGGCAGATCTTCCTTGTCAGAGCTCATACAATAAAACTCTCTGTGTGCTCAATAGCTCCCTGTATCTATCACCGTGATCATATACGACCTGTTGACCTCTGTAAAACCTCAAGTGTTAGTCATCAATGAAGACAGTGTGAGAGCAAACACTGGGCCTTCAGCTTTAGCGCAGCCACATCTCACTGCTTGTGAGTTATGTCCTATGTTTCAAAGAGACTACTGCTCCTCGTCGTGTGTCAGAAAATGACCTTTCTGGCAACTTCTGTGCTCTCATTCAGAAAACAGAAGACAGGAATCACCTCAAGGCTGTTCAGCTTGAAGCATTGGATAAAATTTCCATGTCTGTGTGTAGCTGTCACATTTTACAGATTTATAGTGCATGATGATACAGAAGCTGCCTTCAGACGCTCAGAAGAGAGAACGTTTCATGACCCTGCTTTTCAACGCCTTAGCTACTCACAGTGGCCTCGGGGTCTGTGGAGAGGAACGTGGTCTGTCTTCTTGATTGTCTCCCATCCATAATGAATAACCTGCTAACGATTAGAGGCTGCTTTCGAGCACCCTTCTGCCGGCATGCCCAGCAGCCAGAAACACTTTCACAGTCACTCATTACACACCAGCATATAAGAGCCAATCAGGGAGTGGAGTTGCTTTGCATGTCGAATGTGGGCCTGTGGGACAATTCATCCTGTTGCTCCTGCTGCTGACAGATGTGGAAGGTCTGAACACTATGATATCAGATGAAAGGCACACTTCATTTAAAAATTTAATTTAATTTGGTGTGCTTGCATGTCAAACAGTTGCACTGATGAGTCTTAGATGGGTGTGTTATTTGCTTTCACATTGGCCTTTGTGTTCAGTGCTAACAAATGTGCGACCAATGTTTGCATGCTAACATAGTAATACGACTCATTTTGCTTACTAAGCAGCAGTTAGCATTATTGTGAGCATGGTAGCATGCTAACAGTGGTTTTTGCAAAAAAGTCAACTAATCAACTAGTGTAGGATCCAAAAACACTAGTCAACTCTGCGTTGCTGTTGATTAACTGTTTTTCTGTGTTTTTAGCATGGTGTAATTATAAAGCATCAGCAGTGCATCTACTGCATATATGCAGGTGGGGACTCTGTGAATTACTGTTGTTGACGAGTAAAAGTTGTCATATATGACTTTAACGCTGCAGTTTTTGAAAGCAGCTAAATTGCTGTTGTCATAAATTTCCTAGTTAAGCTTACAGTCTCAGAGTTGCACTAACCTGGCTTCAGACTTTGCCTGTTCTCTAACTTTTTCCCTGCATAATTAGCCTCTTTTGCTTTTAAATGTGGCAGGAGCATCTGTCAAACCACCGTAACATCCTGTCATGCTTCTTCTTGTTGACAGATAGCGTCCCATAAGGAGGGCTGTCAGACTTTCAGAGTGGGAGTTAAATATAATACCATGTTCTTTCTAAAATAAATAAGCAAGTGGCTGATTTGGTTTCTAGCTCTATAGTGTTTTACACAACTAACAGCTGTGAAATCTAGCGAGCACAGCTTTGATAGAGCTTATATAATGTAACAGAGTGTGTGCTGTGTGGGAGTTTCAGATGTAACCTGCAAAGTTACCCCACAAACGTAAACAAACTTTGATGATGGAGCAAGGGAGAGAGAGAGCGCTGAGGGAAGAGGGCAGAGGATCTGGAGCTTGTGAGTTGTGCGTATGCTTTTTTCGGGGCTGTGCTGAGTGACCTGCACACACACACACACACACACACAAGTGCTAGTGAACGTCCGTAGGAGTGAGCGTTTTGTGCATCAAAAAAACTGACGAGCCCAAGCTTGTGTTCTGCAGGCATCTTTGGAATTTGGCTTCCCCGTCCTTCTCTCCTCTGTCTCAGTCCCGGTGCTGACCTGAGCGTCTCTGAGGGTTTGAAATGTCCCCTCTCCACGCTCAAGCATTCCATTGAAAGCTTTGTTCTCCTCAAAGGACACATGATTACAATATTTTAGGAGAGAGTGTCATTGAAGGGTCCAGGCTTTGTGTCCTTTGTGATTGTGGTAAAGTGGCAGTTGCACGGTCATCTAGATGAGTTACTTGTGGAATATCATCCAGGGAAAAACCTTCACTGTAAAGCCTCACTGCAAGGCTTTCCAGACCCCTGCCTCTCAGCCTTCCCCGCATCTTTCATCTTTACTATGCACAGCTTCAGATTCCCAGCATTGCACAGTAGTGATAAAAATAATGGGACTTTATATCATGATCTGATGTTCACTGCATGGGCACAGAGGGGAATACACACACATTCTCAGAATTAATATAACTAAAGAAATTTTACTTCAAAAATGTTATTATTGATCCATCTTTCAGTTTAGCAGTTTCTCTGTTTTAGGATGAACTGCACAGTCCCACAAGGTAAATATAATGATGCTCAGACATTTTAGCAGGCTGGTAATCAATGCTGTATAAATACTGTAAGTTTTCATTCATGTTCTTGTTCTAGTTTACTGCTTTTAACTTTTGTGAGGGGGCCAACAGAAACATGCACAACAAATCCAAGTATGAGTGCACAGCATCAGAAGGATGGAGAGGCACTTTGATACACTGATGTTAAGCATTTTTATGTTTGATCAGCGTTAGCAGCTTTGAAAAACCTTTGAAAGAAGCATAGATCAAGAACAGAGCACTTTTCAATTAGACCATAGCTGTTCAAGGCTGGTAGGAAGCACTGCTTTGATCTGTGTGTGTGTGTGTGTGTATGTGCGTGTGATTTAAGGAGGTGTGCTGCATTTCAGGGCCCTCGGTTACTCGAGGCTAGGCTGTAAATCTTGCTATGTCTCCTGGTTTACTTGAGCCCATAAACTAGAAGGCAATTATGAAAAACAACTGGATTCAGGTTTTTTTCAGTCCTGCAGGATTTGTGGTTGCAGCCTAAAAGGATTTTTACTCTCCTATCTGGCCAAAAGGACCTACTTGGCCTTACCCACCCTCACCTCAACCCCAGCTTCCCGTCAAGCATCGATTGGCCTCTCATATGCTTGGCCGATACAAAGATACAAGACGCAAGATGAGTAAAATACCATTCCTAAAAATACAGTGTCAGACCTTGGCCAGTGGCCATTAGATTTGGTGCACTCATGATTTATTCATTTGTTGTCGGACACATACACACTCAGTGTGACCTGCACTGACTCATATCCATCATGTCTTCCTCTGAGTCAGGACACAGTAAGTAGCCCTGGTCCAGAAAAGCACCAGAAAAGAAGAAAATTCACATTTGTGTAACATTTTATTTGATTACATTGATCATCACTGATTATTTGGTTTCTTTCGCAGCCTGAGTTCAGCCTGTGTTATATTGTCTTATTAAGGGCCGGATGCTTTAGTGAAAAGTTTTACATTGGGAGAACTGGGACCTCATGAATACAAACATGAGCAGCTTGGGCAGCTTTGATCTCAGCCTGGCGGAGAGCCATGAGTGGAGTGGGCTGAAGCTGCTATGCACAGCACTCTGCCTATTTTAACCATTTGCATAATTGTTATAACTGTTGAGGCCAGCAGTGCAAAATACTTGATAAATGTGGATTGTGTGAGGAGTAGGACAAGATGCCATAGTGTCACTCAGGTGTCTGTACTCTTCCGCAGTTTGTAAATTTGTGACATAAGAGAGGCTTTAAAATGGCTTTAAAGGGCCGTCCACACCAAGAACCATGACTATAACAAACTATTTTTAAAAAATCGTTTTAACTTAAGTGTATGGCTGAGTCCAACCCCCAACTATAACAACAATAGTGGCGAACAGTATCATTTGGATCATTTTCAGAGTGATTTCATGAATGATAGGGACACTGACAGCCAATCAGAATGCGTCTCATTCAGACTTCACATTCAGCATGGCGGAACACATAGCGAAGAAGCTAATCATTGTGTTGTACAGAAGAATGTTATCAGTCATCAGTGTGGATGTTCACGTCGTTGTCATTCAGTTCAATTTTTTTTAAGCTACTGTATGAAAAACTTACTTTAAGAGATCTGAAACTTGCTTTAGATACATAATCAGTTCCTGCAGTTATTTGCTTAACTTTTCCATAAAGCTCTTCTGTTGTTCTATAGCAGTGCTGGAACAGGTTTGAAGACTCATGTGCCTTTAACAGTGAATCAATACCTGAGTTACCTGCCAAACAGCACCTTTTCCAACGATCGAACAAACACTATCTTTTGTCTGTTTTCATGTTTGCTTATTGGTGATCTTTCAGACTGCGACAACATATCTTGACAGCTGAGCCATTTTTGGCAGCCACGTCTCAAATTGCTTTTTGGAGGAGAATGCATTCAGAAAGAACAATAACATTCTTTTAACAAGGATGTGTTTTTAGATGATGGATTACTTATCTGAAGCAACTTTTAAGCCTCTCAGGGTTTTTTTCCATAATATAATGAAATAATTTCAAATCAATAGTTGCTGCCAAGTTGGAAAATTGATCTCAAGATTTTTGGTTTGGCTTGAAGGTAATTAGTACTCAAGACTGGTACTTAATGGGGTAAAACAAACAAAATTTTCTGTATGACCCTCGAAACCCGACCTGTTCTGTGTATAAGCCTCCTGAGCACAAAGGGAGAATATGCCTCCTGCTTTTAAGCAGAAAGGCTGCAGCGTGTTTGTGTGTTTTATGGTCTCAAGAAGGTTTTATGGTTGCCGGGGGTGTTTATGCACATGAAGAGAGGGGTCAGAAGGGTGAAATCAATAGTGATCCTTAATGAGGTTGTCTGAAAGGAAGGAAGGGAGGGGATATGTGGGCAATTTGACAAACGAAGGTGGCGGGGAGGTTGTAGACAGAAGATTGCTGCGTAGAGCTGATGAGGCTCAAACTCAGGTTGAAAAAACAGCAGGACCTCTCAGGTAGGTGTTGGGGTAACTTGGCAACTGGTTTGGTTTTGTTAAAGTCAAGAGAAAATATTCACTGTGTAGCTACTTTTCTCTAAAAATCACTCTCTGCTATGACTGACAGGAAACCCTGTCCAACACAGACAGCCATTATTTGTAGTAAAAATGTATTCAGACAAGGACTTGGGAAGGCACGGTGTGTGATTTGTACATTTGGATACACATGATTTTCATGAGGGACAGGAAATTTGCAAACAAAATAAGCTCCTGCAGGACTTGATTGAATTTTCCATAATGTGTGTTATGACCGAAGCACTTCTATCCGATTTTTTTTTCACTTTTTTAAGGAAATGAGCCCTGCTGTAGTTGGATTAGAGTTATATAAGGGGATTGTGATGTGACATATGCTGCCCGATCTCATAAAAAGAGTACATGCTTCACGTGATCCAGCAGTCTTTTGATTCGTCGGTGGGATAGGATAACATGAGCAGCTGAGAGGCAGAGCTGAGGCTGTGACTGCTTCATGAGATAAACATTTCCAAATTGGTTTGGGATTTGTCCCTTTTTTTGTAAAGACATCATATTACATGTATTGTTCTCCTATAAATGGATTTTCATGGAGGTCAGTTTATGTGTGTGTGTGTGTGTGTTTGTTTCGTGCTGAGTTGTTCTAGCTGTGCTGCGGGACAGCTGGCTGTGCAAAGAGACACAGCTGATGAAACGTCTGTCAGCTCACGCTCGTCCTCCAGAGACCTACATCCACTCAGAGCACTGAAGGGGCAAAAGGGGAATTTATTTCAGTAAAGAAGGAAAAGAAACAGATCTTCATTTGTTAGCAACATTGAAGGCAGTGTATCTGTGAATATTCTCTTTCGTTTAGGTCAGAGTCATTTCTGGGCAATTAAATCGAACACAACTCGACTTTGTCAATTTGTCAGTGAAGACGTTTCGCCTCTAATCCAAAGGGGTTCATCAGACTAGCTGACGAGGATAGCTGACTAGACGAGGATAAAGCTTGCTAACTCTTGTGACTTTTTATTTTGCACCACCATTTTGTGTTGTTAGCAAAATGTCTTGATAACCATTGACTGGGTTCTACAGATATTTATGGTACCCAGATGAATCTAAATGATTTTAATGACCCTCTGACATATTATCTTGCACCAACCAGTGGTCAAAGTGATCCAGTGACATATTTCAACATGCCAATCGATTGACATTAAATTTTCACAGACATTTAAGGTTTCCCAAGAGGTTGAACTCCATTGACTCTGTTTATCTCCTTGCAAGTTCTTGAGCTTTTACTTGTGTTTAGCCCTAATTAACAAACGCTATAGCAGCTAAGCGTGCTAACATGCTCAAATTAAATAATAGCCATGATAAATATATAAAATTAAAAATATAAAAATTCAAAAATTAGTGTGGTCAGTGGGAGAATATGAGCCCGCTTTTAGCTCAAAGCGCCACAGTACCTGAGTACAAGAGTGCCACCACCATAACTTAGTCATTTTAGAGGTTATACTGAAAATGTAAAAGCCTCAGAGTTGCAACAAGGAGTAAATCAACTGATCATTCAATCATTCAAAAAATTATTAAGTAACTACTTTGATCCTTGATTTATCATTTTAGCTTATTTCTTTATAAAAGCTGAAATTCTGGTTCCAGCCTCTTAATTGTGTGTATTTTCTGCTCTCATCAATCCTCTACAGGACTGATGTGAAAATCTTTAGGTTTGGGAGCATTTGACACTTAAAACAAGTTATTTGGACCTCAAGCTTTGAAAATTTTATTTAAAATGTGTTCTATTTACCATTCTCTGACAATTTATTAACAAACTGCAAATAGGCTAATGTCAACAATAAATAACAATAAAATTGTCAGTTGCAGCTCTTAAAATCCCAGAATAACCAAGTAGAACCTCTTAAAAGTGTTAAATGTGCTTAAACCACAGTTTGCTGAGAAATGAAGAACATTTTATCAAAAAGTGAAAATGTTTCGAATTGTTTCAAATCGATATGATACGATGCGATACAGTATGATAAGAGTGATATGATACAATATGTCATCAGCAACATGGTCATTGCAGTCATAAAACTCATTATTCACCCCAGATCTCCCTGCTTAGCCTTTCATTAAACACACAGCTCATTTGTGATTGTCCTTTTTTTACAGCACACCTCACACCCCCACAGAGTCCTGTAACCAATGGCAACCTCAGTCCAGACACTTCCACTGACCCGTGGTCCTAACAAAAACTTCCGTAACCCCTTCCCAGCCCCCTCCCTCTCCTCCCGGTGCGGCATGGGAAGCGTAGGCAGTCTGGTGGAGAGGCCAGATGTTTCCCCGAGCAAAGGCAACCGTGCAGTGCCCCAGGTGAGACCCAAACAGACCAACGGCCTCCTGAAGAAAGGCATCACACAAAGAGAGCTACTCAACTACCTCAACATCACCAGGTGAGCGCTGCTATAAAGAAGCAGATGCTGTCGTATAACATTTCTCATGCCGCGCCTGAAAAGCAAAGTAGTCTGCAAGGCGCTATAAAACTTGACAGGACTTGCACTCAGTTGACCCGCTGTGCTTCTACACAGGAAAGAGCCCAAAGCGAACCCAAGCAGTGATGGCAAGAAGGACATTATCTCTGGCCTCAGCTCTGCTAGTGCCCGCGAGGATGACAACTTATACGCCAAGGTCTACCATAAAGACGGCACTGAAGTAGATTTGACAAAGAACTCACTGCCAAGTGGGGGCAAGTATGAAAAGGTAATTATTATTGCTTAACACACTGTGATAAGGTCTGTGCAAGAAAGTTCTGTGTTATCATTGGATGATCAAACCCTGAATTTTCTCAAACGAATATACTGAACATCATTTGCATTAGATGATAAAAATTCTTTAAGTGTACTACATCTTCATTCGACTGAGAAAGTTATTCTATCTCATTTTCATCCTTCTTCACAAGAGGAAAACAGGTAACTTCAAGAATCAGGGCAATCATAAAAGTATTCAATCTTAAAGGTACCTTAAGTAAAAATACTTTGAAGGTATCCCTTAAAGGAGTAGGTATAGGAAAGGCTGAGTCTCCCTCACCGATGAATGACTTCTGCACTCACCTCTTTTTATAAATGATATACAGCCGGTGCCTGGCTGCTGCTGCTGTGTTAAATTGACCAATATCACATTTATACATCTCTGGCAGTGTATTGCAACACCCCTGTAACCTGTTCCCAGCATAAATCAACCTTTAAATCTCTTCCATCTCACCAGCGTAGATTGAGACTGTGATCTGAATTTATTGCAGCGGTCAAATCTCAACCCTTTTTTTTTTTTTGCCTGAATTGATCAATGTTAAGAACACAGAGGTTGGAACTGTATTGATTTTAATAGAAACATTGTGATTTATTGCTCCATAACCCAACCCCCCTTTGTTGTGAGTCCTCTCTCTCCCCTTTAAGCCTCACTCACCTCCTTTCTACTATCTTTGCAACCTCTAACCAACTTTGCTGGCACCTCGTTCTTTCTCCTCCAGGCTCGTTTCAGGTCTTCTGCCTTCAAGCCTGTCACCCCCAAAAATTTCAGCTCCATGCAAAACCTCTTCCCGTCTTCCAAGTCAGAGGATGTTGACCATGGCCTTTCCAATGGGTTGCACAGAGCATATGCCCATATTCCCAAAGCTGTCTCCACCTCTTCCTCCTCTTCCTCACCTTCCCGTCATGGAGGACCAACTCCCAGTGGTAACAAGGTATCTGAGCACACAATCATAACTCAAAGCCTAGATCAAAATAGCTCAAAAGCTTTTATGCACACTGCAGATAAACATGTTGGAAGGCTGAGCATTGAGAACAAGTGAATATAGTTTGAAATGCAGGTCCCAGTTTTTGTTGATGATTACAGAAGCAAAACAATTAACTACTCATGATTTGTCATTTTATTCTACTGTTATTTTTTACCAAAATTAAGCGTTTCTCAGCCTGTTTGTTACAGTGATGAATAACAGTATAATTACGGCTGTGTAGCCTCTGTCCTCAGTGCGTGGGATGAGCCAGGAGGATGATAACCTGTCAGACTCAGGCCATAACTCCATGAGCAGCCTGCCACCATACCGACCCCCCTTCCGCCCACACCTGGCTCACATCAGGTCTGCCACAGTATTTTTTTCTCTGCTCTGCTTTATATTCCAAACAAATGTGGCTATAATTGATTTTATTCTTAATGACTGTGTGGGTAGTGGTGGTGGAAGGGATTTTAATGGTGTGGTGTGGTTTTCTTTTTGCACCCAAGTGCATCTATGGGCCACATCAACACCATTGGCTCTCTGGAACGCGCGTCTCTGGTCCCCAAGGCAGCAGGGTCAGGGGGCGTGGCCATAGGGGAGATGGCGTGTCGGAGCATGGCGACCCTGAGCCGTTTGACTCCCTACGGAGGAGAGGCTCCACCTCCATATGAATGGACTCTCTCACTGTCTGTTGAGGAAGTGGTGGGTAACGAGTAGATGGATGGATTGATGGATGGATGGAAGGATGAGCAGGTCAGTGTGATTTACAGACAAGCTTCCTTTTCCAGGTCCGTGATCTGGAGGAGCGCCTGGTGGAGAAGGAACATGAGCTGAAACAGATGAAAAGAAACCTGGATGAGAGTGAGGGCGCCATCGCCCAGGTGACTTTCTGTTGTTCACCATCCATCTCTGCATCCATCTGCCTCTCTTTTGAAGTTTTTGACCCCCATCTGCTCTCCGTATGCAGGTTTTTGAAGGGAAACAGCGTCTGTGGGAGAAGGAGGTGGAGGAGCTGAAACGCTTGTACGCTGCTAAGCTTCGCCAAGTTTCCCAGCATGCCCAGCGTTCCCAGCGCAACCTGCAGTTGCAACTTTTCAAGGCCCAGCAGGAGAAGATTCGACTGCAAGAGGAGTATGACAGCCTGAAACGAGAAAGGAGCCAGGAGACAGGAGGGATTGCAAAGGGAACCAGTCCGACGCTAGAGGAGACACAGTGGGAGGTAAGATCTAAGAAGGACAGGGGAGGGAAACACTTTATGAAAGACGTGGCGTTGGAGATAACAGAGTTTATTCCTTTTTGTCACACTAAAAAGAGGCCCTTTTCAGATCAAAGTCCCTTTTTGCTCTCTCAGGTTTGCCAGAAGTCAGGGGAGATCTCCTTGTTGAAGCAGCAGCTGAGGGACTCCCAGGCGGAGGTGACCCAGAAGCTGAGTGAGCTCTTCCAGCTGAAGACGCAGCTCAGGGAGACTCGCACAGAGCTGCGCAATAGAGAGGGTCAGATAGAAGCACTAAAGCTGGTCCTGCAGGGGACACAGCGTCGCAGGCGTCCCTCACAGACTGCACATGAAGATGGAAAAGGAGCTGAAGAGACTCCTGTAGCTGGAGCAACAGGTACTTTAATGTATCTTTCTCTTACGTGTTCACAGGCAATGTCTGTACACCCATTCAAAGTTTTAAAAAATGCACCTTATTTTAGTTATACTGAGGCGCCACAAGCTCAGATAAGGGTTGAGGTTCATATGTTTACACAGCACTTACCCAGAAGCAAATCTATGAACTTTACATGAAAGAAAAAAAACTCATAGAAATCTTTCTTAAAAAGGCAAGTATTTCAAACCCACTTAAGACTAAACATACCAAGCTGCCATGCATGAAATCTCGGGGAAAAAAGTAGAAGATGTGAGATGATTACACGCCCCAGATGTCTGTTTAGCATCACAGCAAGTGAGGCATCTGAACAGGGTTTCTTATCAGCACAGCAGGAGCTTGTCTGAGTTATTTTGAATCATGATGTTTACATGCTTGAACCCAAAATGAGGTTATTTGACTAACCAGGTCAGAGGCAGAGTTCCCTGCACATTTCAAGAACAGCCGACCTCTTTTATTATATTTTCCTTATGACTCTACTTGACTGTAGTTGAAGCCATGTGTACCTCTTTGTTGTAGGAGGGTGTGGGGGCTCCACAGAGGAGCGTCTGCGTGCAGAGCTCCTGCTGGAGCGACGCCAGAGCGAGGCCCAGGCCACGGCTTTCGAGGAAGAGAGGCGGACATGGCAGACGGAAAAAGACAAGGTCATCCGCTACCAGAAGGAGTTGCAGGCCAGCTACTTAGACATGTACCACCGCAATGAAGCGCTGGAGAGGGAACTGCACCAGCTGAGGGCAGGCAGAGAGCGAGGAGGAGCAGGAGCAGGAGGGGGAGGAGGAGGAGGAGGCGGGAGCAGAAATGGGACACTGGAGAGAGAAGTGTCAGAGCTGAGGAGTGAGAGAGCCGGTGATAAACAAGAGGACAGACCTTCCTCTGGTTTGCCGTGGATTGACAGGATTGAATCATCTGAAATCTGAACATGACTTCTTTGCAACACAAACTGCTGTTTTTCTGCATAATGGTTTCTATGGAAACCCATGGCCACCAGGAAAGTAAAAACAGATTTTGTACATTTTAAATAATGAGTTAGAAAGTAGAAATTATTAGAAAATATTGGGATTACCTACTAAATAATTTAGAGACTACATTTTTACTGAAGTTTTTATTTATAAGTAACAGCTGCCACACCATAAAAATAAAAATGGATCAGTATCACATTAAAACAGTGTATAATCATTGTTATACCGATATACTGTTTATAATGTTAAAACAATAAACGTGATAAGTTTATTGTTTTGACAATACAATTGTTTATTTTTCTAACAATAAAAGTTTCACATCAAACATCAAAGGTTCATGTTATAACATATGAATAGTATATTGTTTTAATTAAAGTTTCAAGTTATTACGGAAGTAATAAAAAAGAAGAAAAGTTCATACAATGAAGATAACATGAAAATATGATGTTATTATCTTAGAACATCACATTATAAAACATAATTTTTATTGCTATAACGATAAACTAATCATGTATGAAGTGAAAATATGAAGATCAGTTTTTATTTTTATGGCATGGCAGCAATACGCTTCTGTAAGTTACAAAGTTTTAATTTTGAGTAAACAAATTTAGTTTTGACCTTATCAGCCAAAATTTGAGTCAAAATTTTAACTCTCTTAGAGGAAAATATTGATACCAGGTCAAACTTCTGAATTACCAAGCCAAAATGTTGACTTAAAGTCTCAAACCTTTGACTCATTTTGCTAAATTTATATTTTAGTATTTAGTATTTTTATTTGTATCATCAACTTTCCTGGTGAAACTGGGCTTTCTTAGATTCCTGTCCATTTGCCATTCTCTGCTCCTGCACCCTTGTTGATTGTTCAGTGACCTTATCCTGCAATGGCCGGACCTCTAACCTCCTACAGAGCGCACTAATACTGATAGTATCTGAACAGAAATACTATCTGTGCTTCATCTGTCCTTTGCAGGAGACTAGCGTCAGTCGAAACACAGCCAAGAACCAGACTTCCCTGCTTGAGACTTTTGTCAAATTATAAACCTGTAAAAGAGTAAATAGATATGCTATTTTGTGTACATTCTTTAGTTTTTCGGTTTGGACTGCTGTATAGTCTTGACCAAAAAGGATTCAAAGGGATTTAGTGTGGCACAGTGACATCTGAGCATGTGCTCAGTCTGTGCAGGAGGTTCTGCGGGTTCAGGGTCCACCTGGGTTAAGTGTCAGGATTAAAGCTATCTTGTGCCAAGGTACTAATGCTATTTCTTTGCCATCAAGGATACTGTGTGTGCATATTAAGAGACTGGAAATGTTGGATTTTGTTCTCATTCAGTTTCTATCTCCTCCTGTACGGTCAGATTGAATATTTTGTACATATTGTAATTCTGATTTGATCAGCCTTTTGTCCTTTTTATCCGGAGCACACTGTTGTCTTAAACGATCAGATTCCCAGTTCTCTTGATTGCAATCAGAGCCATCAATAGATTAGGATGCTGAATATGACTGCCCCGCTTATTGGTGCGATGTGTTGCACATGCACAGCCAATTACATCAAATGCATGAGGTAGGTGAAGTTGTTCTCTTGTATTGTTTATAATTATTATTATTAAATATGGATATTCAAAAGCCAGCTCCCTATTGACCTTTCAACATACTGTGACTCCTATCTATTTACTGGAATTTAATCTGTACAGTATATGTTTTGTTTTGGATTCATAATAAACATTTAATGAAGTGGTGTAAAAGCTGTTATGTTGCTGCTTTCCCCGGTGGCATTTTCTGGTGTCAATCAAGGCTGCAGAATACTTTATAATAGGCTGTCCTGTCTGTCATTGTCTGAATTATACTCACCAGAAATCACTTGTCAGAATGTTGGAGGTGTAACTGATGGCATTCACCCGAGGGCTTAGACGTCTGCCTGCTGTGGGTTGGCTTAAAATCTCCACAGAGCGTGCCAATAAAACCCAAGGACAGGAGCTTTATGACAGAATGAACAGAGCGGTGGAGGCTTTTGGGACTAATGTGGCTTTTAAAGGTTTAGCCCACAATCCTTATCTCAGCCTCTCCCTGCTCTCCCCGAGCCAGTCCTCTATACCAACTACTGCAGTACAGACGGCAGAGAGGTGGGAGGTCAGAAGAGATGGAAACATAGGAGGATCCCTGTTGGCTCAGGAAAATAATCACGTCTACGGAAACAACCAAATGTACGAACTAGAAAAGAGTGCCAAGGATGTTGGCAGGGATGAAGGCTTAACACTTAAGCCATGTGTTATGTTTATGGGTATGCAGAAGTGAGAATATATATGAAATAGTGTGAAAAAGAAGAGACATCACACAGGAAGTCCATAACACAGGTTTGTTTTTTAAGCAGGATTGTAATCTAAATGGTTGTGAGCTGCGGCTGACTCACACAGGTCCTTACCCTGGCATTTAAAACATTATATAAACTGGGGCTTAATATAACTGCATAGTTCAGGAGTGGTTCACTGAAGTGGGATGAGGAAAGATTCTTACCTCACAGTAATCACTCTGTGGGAGGGTTGCAGCACTGAATGCCATCAGTGCTTTTTATCTGATGAATTAACAAGATTCTTAAACTTGAGTGTATAATTTACTTGGAACTTTTTATAAAAATTAAAATTAAAAGCTCTAGCTCCAGATTTGACAGACATCAGTTTAGTCCCAGTGTGAATAATAAAGCAATTGCACCACCAAGTGGTGATGCAAGCAAGGCTAAGCAGCTTGTTAAGACCATGAAGGAAGATGGTCAGTGAGTTAGGGTAGGAGAAGTCCGCCACCAAACGCCAGTGCACGCCTCCAAAGCTGACTTGGAGTATAAATTTTTATTTTAATTTCAGATGCAAGTATATGAAACATGTTAGAGGATAAATATTTACAATAAAAGTTGCACACACAAAAGCAGGAAATGCAAACATTCAACAAAAATTAATATGACAGAAGTACGGAGCGCTAGCAGTCTATCTGAGGAAACACTCAAGAAGCAATAAATGATTGTCAACCAAAGAAAGAAAAACAGGATATTCAGTGAACGTCCTCACATAACGTGTGCTGTAACCCATTTCAAATGAAACCGAGAAAAAAAAAAATGTTCATCTTATACTTTGACTTAAATCTGAGTGTAATGTTGCATTGTCAGTGAGCGCTATGCTGGTGCAGTGCTTGCTGAACAAATTAGCCATGAGTGTGAGGTGACGCCAGCGTTTTCAAGACACCAGGAACTTGCACTATTAGCATTGATCATCTAAACATGTTGTATTGTACATCCAAATGCCTTTGACCTTGTTATGCTCTTTTTCCCCCTGTGCTGTATGCTTACATATCACCAGTTGAATATATACAAACTCCAACAACACCCTAACTTCCACCCTTAATAGTGAAATATGTGTAATCTTTGTTCAAAACTCCTTATATAAATGTACACCTTAATACTAACTGCAAAGTGTGGTATGAACCGTTACAATGAGCCCTGAGGAAATGTATGAATTTTATTGTTTCTGTTCTGATGCAATCTCAAATAAAAGCAAAACCTATGCAACAGAGGCATTTTTCTAAGTATATATTAAACAACAGCCACAATGATCAGGGGACATCCCCACCCACGACGAGTAAAGCTGAATCACAAGCCTACAGCCACTGCAAGTCAGACCATACGGCTACCATCACACAACTTGACATGTCCAAATCACATGGCGTGCAAGCTTAGGATACACAATGCAGGGCAGAGTGAGGCAATGGCACAACCGAGATGTGAACTGTCCAGTTGCCAGTTCCCAAAGTTACGCAGTAGTGTCGATTATGCATTTTGCTGTTCATTTTAATTTACTATTTTACATGAGCCGTTGTGGCGGTTGCAATGAAAAATAAAAACAAAGCACATTTCACAGTAGTATATATTTTTTGTTTCCTTTTTTTGTCATTGTTAAATACATACATAGAACAGGACAAATGGCTTCTACAATGAGGAAAATCTTGCTGGTGCAGTCAGTCACAAAAAAAAAAAAAAAAAAAAGAGAGAGAGAGAGCTGTCCCACCATTGATGAGTTAATTGTTCTACTGATCAAACGGATACATCAGCCAACAGTGACTTTCAAGCTAATTGAGGCCTTTATTACATTATGGAGAAGTAATGGGGTCACAATCAAGAGTTCGAGTCAAGAGAGACCTCCTAGTTTCCCTTCACCAGCAAATAATAAACCTTCAGCACAGTCCTTGACTCACTGGGGGGTTTTCATGTATATAATAGAAGTTTATTACCATCCTGAAGTCAAAAACTGCCTATCTATACTAATTACCCGCACTCACCCATTTGTAATCATTCAACTGCTTCTATCACAAAATAAAGGAAAGAAAAAAAGAAGCAGTCATCCAACTCAAACAGTCGGTAAAGCCAAGAAAACAAACACTATAAAGTATGACATACTTTAAAAAGAGAAGCCTATAACTCTGCAGGCATTTGCAATTGAGTTTCATTGAATGATCCTTTTTCAGAGGTTCCTCTGGTGAGGATGTTCTTGTTATTGACAGACTCCTCACTCAACTACAGGCTGTAGCAGTACCATCCCCGCTGGACTCTCTACATATTACGCAAGGTTGGAGGGTCCAAGGTGGGTTACAGGATGGCCAGGGCTGTCCAGAGGAGCACTGGGATTAAACCTTAATGCTAACAATAACAGGCTTAGAGGCCAGGGACAGAAGAAAAAGGGCCAGAGCAAATGGTCCTGGAGATGCAAAGAGCTCCAGGGAACTTCATCCTTACTCATAGTGAGAGTGTGCGGTATCAAAAGTAGATCTGCTTTGCATGTGACGGATTCTGCTCCATGGGGCAATACGGACATTTCAACCTGGGGACGAGAGAAGATTGGGAAAACAGGATGTTATAGCATGTGGTTTGTAACATTAATGGAATATTGGTTGTTTTGTAAACATTATATAGCTGGTCATTTTCGAAGATAAACATTTTCAATTACTTTCTTAATTTACAAGACATTTGTTTCCATGTATTCAAAACATGCTTGCTTTTTGCCAAAGGTTTTTGTTGTGTGATAATCAGCAGAAGGTAGTTCGAAAATGTACTTTTCAAGAAAATGTAGTTAAAACCTGTTTTCATTACATAACAAGTTTATCATTACTGAGCATGTTCAAGTTAAATGTTGTGATCTAAGATATTACAACTCATGTATTTTAACATTTGCTTCTTAGACAACCTTATCCTACCGTCCCCTTATCAGTCAATATTGCTGACTTACTTCCCAGCGTTAGTCAGTTTGTTGAGGGCATCTCTAGAGATGACGTGGCCACAGATAAGCTTCATGGGTGGATTGCTCTCTGAGGTCTGCTGTCGAAGGATCGGGCAGGCGAACACAGAGTGGTACCAGCATTTCTTCCCCAGGTCAATTTCAATCTACAAAGACAGACATGATATGATTAAACTGAAAGCCAAGAACGAAAGAAAAGCAGCAACAGATGGAAATTCAAATGGACTTACAGGCAGTTCATCTTTGTGTGTCCAGACTCCGCTGCACTGTCTCTGTTCTATCACCTGCTTGATGTTCATCAGCACTGGCAAGGCCATACAGCCTGATGCAAAACTGCAAAAAAACACACATGGCAGCGTTAGTAAGGTATTGATAATTGGCACACACATTTAAATTAAACAACATGCTTAAGTAAATGAAGATGGGACCGTTCATTACTTCATATTGTGCTTAAAAAATCTGCTAATTAACTTTTCAGATTACATTCTCAACTTTGGCATGAATGTTATGATTTTAAAAAGGGACATCAAAGATGAGGTCTAGTGTGTTGTGCATGGTTTTCTAACCTAACACTGAGTGGGGACTCTACAGAGAGGCCCAGTAAAGAACAGGCATCTCTGGTGAAGATGTTGCAGATCTCAGCCCATTGATTTGTCTCCAACAGACTGCGGTATGGAGAGTTCTCTATGCCATGACGCAGGTATACCAGACTGCCCATCAGGATCTGAATATCTGCAGGGACAAAAAAGTTCAGATTTGTAGAACAACAACAATGCAAGCACTGTGAGGAAGGCCTCATACAATCAAAATGTATTGTTTCGTGTCTTTCATGCATTCTTGCCTGCCATTAGAATTTTTTATTTTTTTATTTTTATTTTTTATTACATTTTTTTAGTCTTTATTGGGACTCTTCAGAGCCTCAAATTTTTTGAAGTTTATGACACACAACTCAAGTTAAGCATCTCTGCATATTTGTGTCAGGAATGTCACAATAATGCTTCTGTATACTCTGTACCTCTCTGGTGCTGAGAGGCGAAGGGCTGAAAGTGCCTGGCATACTGCAGGGCCTCCATTTGGTTGCTGATTCCCCCACTGAGCAGGCTAATGAAGTACAGGCGATGCAGCTTAAATTCTAGACTGCTGTTGAGATCCAAAAGGCGCTGCCGATTCGTTACAGCCCACCTGAGAGAACCAGATATGAAAATGTAAAATCATCTATGTAAATGTCGACATTGGAGCATTCAAGCCTTTCATTTATAATCATTATTTGTTCAAAAGTGATGCCCTTGGAATGACCAAAGTAAATCTTAACTAAAACAGAAATTTCTTTGGCATATCTGGGCTTTATATTACTGACAACTTTGCTAAATAGCCAGAGAGTACTCAATAGCTGGCAGTCAGCCAACTGGACAGTGGCTAAAACTTGTTTTTAAACACTGAAACAAATATCTCTTGTATGGCTTTTTTCCATGCTTGGTTTTAATATTTTCTATAAACAGATATTTGCATTAAAATATTTAAGGTACATATGTGTATATAGAGTTAATATGAGTATGTCCGCAAGAGACAAGCATTATGATATTTGTTCATAGTTCATTTGTAGTTCATTCTGTCTCCATATTCCAATGTCTGTTTACAGAGATTAACCAAAATCTCGAGTTGTTGTTGAGTGTTAAATTCAAGTTGCTAATCAGACAGTAAATATTGACTGGTTGACAGAGGGACGGAGGAGGAAATCTTGGCACTGATATTCTTATCCAAATATCGGCCGCCTACACCAGAAGTCCTGAAATGCTGGCAGTTGCCCCCAGAGGGCACATCATCACAGATCACAGCCATGTGAGTTCCTAGATTTTTTTTTTTTTTTTTTAAACAGAGAAAGAGTTTGTACCTCCTGTGGTGCATTTTACTGCAAGCAAATATAAAGGCAATGTCTATATGTAAAAGTAGTCATTGTATTTTCTTTACAAAGATGATGACTGTCTGGACACATAAAACAACAAAGAAGACATACTCGAGTGCCGGCCTGAGATCCTGCATCCTCAGAGCTTCAAGGATTCTGTTGAGCTCCAGAAAAGGCTGCTTCATACTCATATCTATGACTACACCAGACTCCTGGGAAACAGACAGGGGTACTTTGATTATCAGAATTTCTTTTATGCATTATCCTGACAAAAAAAAGGATTTCACTCATTTGAAGCCCCATAAAGATGATTCAATTAATTTGCATTAATATAGTTCAGAAAGACATTTTTACACTAAAACCATGAGTCTGAAGGCTTCATATTTACCTACCTGACACAGGTCCTCTGCCACACTGAGCATGCCTTGTCGATACAGGTGCTCTACAATCGTCTCACTCAGGTATTTCTGTCTCTCTGGGGTGTCCCACACTGTCTCAGCCACCACAGCACTGATCTCTGCATCAAAATTCTGCAGGGAAGCATATCTAAGGTTAAGCAGATGTATGCCATGTCTTAAATGTTAAAGAAAGTTGTTGTCTGTCCTTACCCTGTCAATGGCTTTGCCCACTTTTGACACACTGCCATGGATGTCCTTATGTCGGGAGGCTAGCATCTGCACGGTTTCCTTTATATTCTTACAACACTGAGCCATAGTCTGAGATAGGACTGATAAGTCTGCATCTTGTACTCCTGCAAGAGAGAGCAAAGGAAAGTCTTCAGTGTGGACAACGCTGATTCATAGGCTTGGGCTCTGTGTAGAACATAAATAAAACAGAATTAAAAACCTTTCTCATCCTCTCTCACATAGATTCAACTGATGCAAACAGTACAATGAAAAATTATTTAATGTTTTAGCTCATCAACTTCATTATTTTTTGTAAATATCTGCTTGACATTTCAAATAAGTTTCCCAGCCTTTTGTTGACACAGGCTACCTTGAATGGTTCGGTTGCTTACAGGAAAATATGTAGCGAGGTTCACTGCTTTGCAAAACAGCTGAATGTAAAATGGATGTAACTTTGGAAGCACCGGAACACTTGTTTTGAAATATTGGTGTCTGTTAAAACCATTTTCTTTTTTTCTAATTAACTTTTTATGGGGCAGATGAACTTTTTAGGAATCATGAGTGTAGGCTTAGATATACAAGAGCATGGTGAGCTATGATACAACCCCTATTAAACATAAACAACTCTTATTTAAATACAAACTCAAACTACAACAGAAGTAAGACTTAATTCACTTGACTTGTAGATAAAACATCTTTATAGTATTCAGTTATTTGCATCAGTTTTTCTTACCAAAAGCAACTAGCTGCCCTCGTATCTCACAGACACTGCGCAGGAGCTCGTCTAGCCTCTCCTCAGACTGGTGGCCATACATGACAAAGCGATGGAGCACCTTCTCCAGCTCCCTCTCAACACATGCACACTGTTCCATGGTTCAGACTGGAACACTCACACACACGACAACACTTTAATTTCAGAGAAAAAACAAAAACAAAACAAAACCACAGGTCAGTGATACATATGTAGTCTATACTGTAATATACTAATATATGGTGAATTTTATTTTAATAGATTGAAAACCTATTTTTAACTTTAACTTTGATCATAATAAAAGTGCTTGAGTTGTTTTGAAGTGTTTATGGCCACGAGTGACAGTTGTTTACAGCCAATAATTACATTGTCAGTGAATGGTAAAAATGTTTTCTCATTTAGTCCAAGGAGGCAATAGCTTCCTACTGCTTGCTTGTTTTGTCTAGCCAACATCTTAAAATCAAAAGCTACTCAGTCTAAGGTAAATAACGACAAAATACAGCAGCAAATCTGTACACTTAAAATGTTGAAATTCGGTAATGTGGTATTATTTTGCTTTAAAACAGCACTAGTAATGAACACTTTTTGAAAGAGCTGGTGATTTTGAGAATAATCCGCCAATCTCTTCAGCTTTTTTTAACCCAAACACATGCATGATTCATTTTCTAAGACAATCTCTTAAAATCTATTTTAAATCATTGCAGTCAAGCAGACAAAAGTATGCACTAAGCAAGACACGAACTTTTGGAAAATAAATTTATCAATACCAGCCTATGTAGTAGAGACATTCACTATACTATCTTAAACCTACCTTCTAAACTGCAAATTCTAGTTACTATTTAACCAACAGATAGTGATATATTTGCTCAGCTACTAAATTGGTCCAGTTCAGGAAGTTAATATTTTTGTTTTCTCGTTTAGCAATTTATCTGGTATGAAACGCTTTGTTGTCTAATGCAGTATAATTCAACACAAAAGAAAATCCTAAAATTAAAATTCCTGAACTATATTTGATGACAAATAATAATGCACACAGTATTTGACTAAACTGATATACTGAAAGTATGATCTTCTTCCCCTGTCAGAGAATGGTAAGAAGCTATGTGACATGACTGTCACATTGCTGTCTCCTGAACACAGCCCAAGACAGTCCACTCGCTAAGGTTTAATGATTTACAGAGCTATATCATGTGGTTGAATTCACCAAAAAAAAAGACATAGATACTCAGTAATGCTAGGATAAAAAGTTTGGCCTGGTGTCACAGTGCTTACATCTGCTAAGGCCTTAACAATATTCGACGCAGATACACAGTGTACTCTGCGGCCTGGTGTTTACTATCGTAGCCAGTAGCGTCTCAGCCTTACAAAATGATTTAATCACCAGGTGAAGTAAAGACCTTTTACTTTCTGACTTTGTTTGTGAGGCTCGTCCAACTCTACTATTTATGCCTAATAAGAACAGTATCAAATTATTTGAGCATAAAGCTTCGGTGTACCTCTCGACTTGTAAGCTGAATACAGAAAATGTCCACTTAACGCTAGCACTTTCCGTACTAGAGCTAACGTTAACCGACATAAACGCAAGCTACAGATCAGTTTTACTTATAAAGTTCCGCGTTTCATATTTGTTATCACTGACTGATCATAATAAGTGTACAGTACCACAATCTGCTAACCAAATAATTCTATAAGATGTGGTAATTTAGAAAATGTAGCTGTCTCACAGCTAACATAAACAAACGATACCACAGTGGCTTGCTAGCTACGAACGCTCGCCATTGCTGACAGCTATTTAGCTAGCAGATGTTAGCCAACTGCTGACTGACAAGGCCCAAATTATTTCAAGAGAGAATGACAACCTATTAATATTCATTATTTAGTATTATCCCAACACTTAAAACATTTGTCGCAGTTTTAACGATTTTTAAGGCACGTTTAAATAAACACAACTTACCTCTCTTGCTAATTAGTTAGCACACATTAGCGTTAGCCACTTGCCTGTTATGGCAACACTTCATCAGCAGTCGTAATACGGATGTTCCTGTGTCGCACTCTGCGTTAAAAGGACATTTCACAATAAAAGTCGTTTTCTCTAAATATAACTGCTTGTTAGTAGTTTTGACGCTCATCATTTAAAGGTTAACAAAGTAAAGATACTGACGCATTACCATATAAACGGTATTTCATACCAGCAGTATAGCATCTGCAGAAAAATAACAGATTGTTGAGTCTCATTCTTTTTCCTGTATATATGTCACACAAACCTTCAATAATATTGTCTGCCATATTGTTGGAGTTGTAGACATACTGACAAGAAGTGTTACACAGGATCTGAAATTGTTTTGCCATAATGTATGACTCTACCTTCTGATATGCGGCTGGTAATTTTTAAAAAAAAATTCTTCCTGCCCCTCAGACAGTCTGCCAGTGACTTTACAGAGTTTCATCTATATGCATCTATCTTTTAATCCAGTCATATGTTTTGTATGTAAGAGTATGAAGTTGCAGTATTCAGGTACCTCAAAACTAACCATGCCCAAAAAATCAAAATATGGCTAATATTAGAATTGTGGCCTGTTGTGCTTGACTATGCAAAGTTAATCACATCCTAAAAGAGCAACTAGGTCAGTTCAAAAAAGATAGATTTGAAACGTGATCATGTGTTTATATTTTCACTGTTTACTAGTACTTGAATAGCCCATCATGGGACTGGCCCCTTGTTTAGCATCATACCCCGCTGATGGAACGCTAGCAAAAAAAAGGGGCCATAATTCATTTTTAAAAGTAAGCCATGTTTATTTATTGATGCGCATAAGAAAGAGCAGTGTCTGACACCATTTGACATTTACTCAGCATGTGAATGCTGGGCATTGGCCTCTCTGCCAAGCCCCTTGATTATTAATGTTATTTAGGATTTTAAAGCTATCATTGTTTATGCGTGGCTTAGTGGGTGGGTGTCATTGCTCTGGGTGAGGGTGGGTGAGCTCTTTAGATTTGAGCAGACTGGTGTGACTAATCTATTGGTGATGTAGACTAAGGCTGATCATTGCTGAGGTGCTCAGCATTCTTTCCTTTTGAGTCCTCCTCCAGTCTACTGTGCCGCCGTGACCACAGAGGCTCAAATTTATCAGCACTTCTGTACAGTAGGTCACGGTATCTCATACCAGACACACACACTTTTGCATTTTCAGATGCAAACATGATGCTTTTAAAAACTTTACTCTTCTAAGAGACCACCATGTTTTACGCTTTCATTTCATTCATTATCTAGTGGGTCATTTCTGACACATAATAAAATGTAGTATGCACTTTGTTTTATGAGTTTTAATCATGTCATCTGTCCTTTCCTGTCCTCGCCTTCCTTTGAAGAATTTAGAAAGATGATTCATATTTGTCTTGCTGTTAAAGCCCCTCAGTGAAAAAATTAAGTCACTTTCTTATGTACTTTGAAAAGGGGAGTATAAACAGGAATCTATAAATAATATTGAGTCTATACAGAATTATGTATGGTGTACAAAAAGATTTTAAAAAAAGGTACAAAGTCGTTGTATAGCTCTGTAAGTACAGCCATATTGCACGAACTCCACCAAGGTCAAAGACTTAGTTGCCATTTTGGCAAGCCTCACTAAAATGTTTGTACGTGTTTCAATATATAACCCTGCTGGGAAAAAAAGGGGTTAAATTACATATGTATGTATGATAGATTGTTGACTTTCAAGTGTTGAGTGCAATCCTTCATCCCTTTCATACAACAGATAACATATACCCTCAGTCACTCCCCCATGAAAGCTTCAGTTAGAGATGAAATCAAAGATTTTCCATTGGCTTCCATTGAATGACTTAATGACTGAGAATGAATGGTAATCTCATGAGGTATTAGACTAGGGACAGAGGGCTTATCCAAACTCCATCCCATCAAACATGCCCAGGCAGCCTTAATGTGGCTCAGAGAATGATGCTATTGTAGCAACAATAACTACAGTAAAAATTAGATGATCTCTGCTGTTTTTTACAGTTTTGATCAAAGGTTTGTCATGTGTTGAGGTCATGTGACAGGCAAGCTTAAACATGAACTTAAAATGGAATTTTCTAGTGGCTGTAGTGTTCCTAGAACATGAAATATACTATTAAAAGGAAAAATACGACTTTCATTAAAACACGTGAGAGAAACTTACTGATGTTATGCAAGTGCTGCTAGCTACCATGCAGCACGCAGGAGTTCTACATGTGATCTGTCAAAGTTGGGTGGTCTATGTCAACCTTTGACCTGTGTACCCCAGCTACAGCTTAGCATTCACACACACACACATACACATAAACACATAAACACATACATGCAAAAACGCATAAATCAACTACACCCTGCTCGTTATAAACTCATATCTGGTGGTAAAATGGACAATGTGTGGGCTGAACTTTGGGCTCAGTTTTTCTCTTTCTTTCCCCATCAACATGCCCAGGCAAACAGCTAAAGCTGTGGCTATCTGGCCCTGATAGTATGGGTCTATATATAGAGGAGCCCTGTGACTGAGCTGGCTCGAAGTGTCAGATTCCAGGCTCACTCATCCGTCCTGGCCGGATCAGCACCTGCTGCTAACTATAAACCCACCCGCCCCCAACGTTGTACCCTGTAGCCCAGCTCACTCTGGAGAGCCAGTGTCCAACCAAACCCCAGCCTGGAGAGGAAAAAAGGTTGGACTCAGTAAGCAATTTCCCCAAGGCCAGCTCAGAAGGGAGGGGCGGAAATATAGATGGGCGCATTAGAGGATGTAATGGGTCTGAGCAAGATGCCCCTCTGTTTTTTCTAGTAAGGTCTGATACATGGAAGTGCCTTTTGCATTCTGAAGTTGTCCAGCCAGCGTGGCACCGCCAGACCGAGCTGTGCTGAGCTGCTCAGTCCTGGATCCAGCTGTGGATTTTAAGAGACAGCCTTCTGGATGAGGGGCAGATATTGCAACACAAAGGAACTTGATGCCCTTGGGAAAGCCTCATCATTGGCCAAAGGTACAGTACCAATTCATTCTGCCTTTCTGTCTTTGCACAAGGAGCCAGCTCTCTCTCTCTCTCTAGTAAGTCCCAAACCAAGGTACTGGTGAGGCTTAGATAAAAGGTATGTACAGGACAGAGCCAATCTAAATGTTGTTACTTTCCATATGAATGTAAGTGAGATAAATCTCAATTTTTGTGACTGTAAAGAAGTTGCATGTCATATACAAATATATATCTTGATTAATCTTGTCAGCTTCTAAGTGCTTGTAGAGACACTCTGAGTTTCTGCTATCAACACAATATTTTTAGTCAGCTTAAGATGAATGTCTTGTGTTTATTTTAAGTTTGCTAGCAACTGCTTTTTAAGACACAGTGTCAGAGTTACATTCATGTTTTGAATCTCTTTTAGAGATTTATAGTACATCTTCACAAAGTAGTTGGAGAACATTTAAGGGTTAAAACCCATGTTTTTCTTTTTGGCAAGCTTGTAAAACAGAGACGATGTACAATGCCTTAGCCTCTTTAAGTCATTCCCTCTCAGTGATATGCTATCAGTGTTACTGGTGATATAAATGAATGAGCTACACAGCCTCCAGGTGACCATATCTTATTTCCAGTCCAGGAACAGAGCCCAGAGCAGCTACAAGAGCAGACTGGACTGGCCACAGAGAGAATTTAGAGCTTGTGGATGAGCGATGGACAGCTGGACTCTCCAGGGGGACAGCTACTCCTTCCTGCGCAGTGCACCTCGCACCTTTTCCCTGTGCCATCGTGACGGCACTCCGAACCACGTTGAAATCTTCGACATCATCAACATCCCTAGTCAGCGCAGTGAGATTTCTGAGACTACCTGCCTGTGTGACATTTTTGGAGACGACGGTGAGCCACCATCTCTCTCAAGCAGCCCTGCTGTTGCAGCTTTTATCCCTTCCCAGAGGGACACGGACGGGACAGCTGCATCATCGCCCCTGGTGGATGACCTGAACGACTCCTCAGGCTCTTACCACACTGCCCAGGGCTCAAGTGAAGGAGAGGACAGCTTTGAAGATTCAGGAGAAAGGCATTTTAGCCCCCTGTTTCAGAGCAACACTTCAGAAGGAAGGCAGTCGAAGCACGAGGGAGTGAGCTCAGGGCTTCCAGAAGTTTCCGAGGACAAAAGTCCATATTTAGAACCAAAAAGCAAATCACCATCACTTTTGCTTGATAGAACTAGCCCATCATCTGCAGTCCTCAACGTTAGTGAAAGGACCCCCTCTCCTGGACACAACAGCCCCTATACCCTGAGTCCAGAGGGAAGAGCATCATCCTCATCTTCTCCCTCAGTTGAAAAAAGATGTTCACCATCACCAACTAATTTTAAAAAACCACAATCAGTAGCTGAACCAAGGAGAATCACTCCTTCTCTCAAAGATAGATACAACAGCCCATCACATCAGTCTTTGCCCCCAAGTCCCTCCTCTGAGCCTTTAAACTGTGTCAGCTCATCCTCTTCAGAACCAGTAAACACTCAGTCTTTACCTGCATCCAGTGTAACGCGAGTCTCACCTGAGCCAAGCAGCTGCTACTTTAATCAGCACAACAGTCCCTCACCTAAGCCAACATTCAAAGAGTTTTCTCTAGATTTTACAGACTCAGCGTTTCAATCTAGAGCCGTCCATTCATCTCCTTTACCTTCATTCAGTGGTACAGAATTATCATCCCAGTCGAGAGAAACACCAATCTCTCCTGAGCTGAAGAACAGGCCTCGCTCCCCTGATACTCCAGCATCATTATCTCCTTTTCCAGAGCTGAGAGGGAGAGTTTCCCTGCCTGACCTCTTCAGCAGAGACTCCACGCCTGATATTGAAGAATCCACCCACACTCCTGAGCTGATCTCAGATCTTTCCACTGCAGAGAGAGGAGCCATAACTACTCCTGAGAACCAAGGTACAAGGTTGTCAGCTGAGCCTGTCAGTACTGGGTCTACACCAGCTCCCAGATACACACCTCCCTCGCCTGTAATTTCAACAGCTACATCTCCTGAGCTTGTGGAGAAAAGTGTCTCACCTGAATTAAGTCATACAGCTCCTTCACCCAGCCTGCTCAGTGCCTCTTCTCCAACTAAAACTAGGACAAGAACTCCCTCTCCTGGGCCCTCACATAAAATAAGGCAGAATTTGACACCTTCTGAAGTTGGGTCCCAAGTGTCTTCACCTGTGGTGATTTATAATTTATCACCATCTCCTGAAGTTAGGAGCAACTGTTCTCCCATTGAGCACAGATACACTTCTCCCTCACCTGAAATCAGGATTACAGCATCCTCACCTGAGGTCAGTAGGAGAGAGCTCACCTCTGAAGTGGAAACAACATCAGCTTCTCCTGTCATAGAACCTCACTTTGCCTCAACAAGAAACCTGACTTCCTCCCCTCATATCACAGGGATTTCTTACTCTATTGTTCAGCCTGAGGACAGGGACAGTCCCCCATTTCCTGAGCTCTCTCGTCTCTCCACCCCGGAGCCTGACAGGACGCTTGTGTCCCCTGATGCAAGGAGCCTTACTCCAGGCAGAGACAGTGTACAGAGCAGCATTGCAGAGTCCACTGGCACACCACGAGACTCCCCTCATATATCAGGCTTCACAAGCTGTGTCCTGCAGCCTGAATCAACGTCCTATCAACCAAGGTACCAAACTCCATCACCTCAGCCAAAGCATCACACTCCCTCACCTGAACCAACATATTCAACACTGCCACCTGAAAAGTATCAAAGTCAATCACCTCAGCACAGAAGTAAAGAGCCATCACCTGTTGCATCATCTCCTGAGCAGAGGTATCATCAGCATTCACCTGCAAACTTCTCTGAAAAGTGCAACCCTCAGCATACACAGCCTACTCCTCCTCAGAGAAACACACCTGAGGCTGAGGGAGATTCCTCTTCAGTTGATATTACAGAAACACAGCACCCCACACATTTAGAAAAAGAGGATGTGTCACCCTCATTTGAATTAGAACAGGGAGGCAAATCTGTTGTAGCTGAAACTGAAAGGGGATCTCCAGTGGTGACAGTTCACTCATCTGTGTCTGTGTCTACTTCACCTTTCTCAACTGAGGAAAAGGTAGAAGGATCACTGACACAACAGAGCACAAAGAGAGCAGCAACACCAGAGGAAGCAACCCTTCAGGATAACTCCCTCTTTTCTGAAGAGAAACAATCCACTAGCCCTGCCTTGTTACAGAGAGAGGACGCTTGTAATAATCCTCCCTTTGAAACCAAGTCTCCCTCCGCTAATCTTCTTGTCTCTAAGGACAGAAGTCCAAGCATTTCCCCTGTCCACAGGGCTCCATCCAAATCACCTGCACAGAGACCGAAAAACCCGCAACCTCAATTCACAACTGATTCCCCAACTCATGAAAGCAGAAGCTCATTAAAATCAGCTTATACACGTGAGAAGGGAAAAAGACAGCTGTCAACCAGTGTTGGACGTGAAAACAGAGAAAGGTTACCAGAGGTCATGGCTCATTATCCAAACAGAAGACGAACTCCCTCTCCACCACTCACCAGGTTTACACCTGTCCACATCATAGCACCTGAGAAACCATACAGACACTGGCAAAACAGAAGAAGCCATAGCCCTTCTCAGGTTGTAGCATCCTCATCTAGTGGTAATTTAAAGCAGACTGTGACAAACAGGGAAAGCCCCACTGTCGCCCCTGTTGACAATAATAGCCAGCCTCAGTGGGTTAGGCCAGGAACGCAATTGGAAATAGAGAGGGAAATGCAGCTGGAGGAGAATAGAGAAGTAGGTAGGGAGAGGCAAATGGATAGGATGGAGAGAGAGAGAAAGAGGGAGGAGCAGTTTCCTGAAAAGGGGAAGGGGTGGCAGGGGGACGGCAGTTACAGAGGGGAACAGGTTGAGCTGTCATTCAATGCCAGGAATAGAAAAGGGCCTGCGAGTCGCGGAGCAGCTCCCACAAGCAGAGAGACCCGTCAGGGACTGCCAACAGTGCATTCCTCTCCAGAGAGCTTGCTTGCCACCAGACAGCTACAGCAACAACAGAGTGTGCTTAGACTTGCTTCCCAACAAGACGCCAGGGGCGGTTCTAGCAGACGGCTTCAACCTCCTGCACCCCAGAACAAGAGCAGTGCTCCTGGACGCGCGGCCGTAAACAGGCCTTGCCAAAGTTCCAGCTCCAGCATGGGAAGTGAGCTAGATGAAGCAGACAGTGAGGTAAAGTGGTTTACAGACTTAGCTTTCCAAAGCCTGTCAAGCCCTGAGGTTGATTACCTTGACATGTACAACTCCAGCCACCGTTCATCTACCAACATCTCTCAACCATCTACTCAGGGGAGCTCAGCTGGGGTAAATGCTGCCTGGCCAGCCTACGCTGATTTTAGGGGTTCTGCTCCAAAGCTGGACAATGATGAGCTCTCTTTCCAGCAGCCATCTGCATATTACTCAGATGGCCTAGATCCATCAAGGTGCTACGAGATGGGCAGCTTTGAATGCATAGATGTGGCCGTGGAAAGAGAGGACTTTAGGAAGGCGAGAAGAGGAGTGCCAAAGAGACAGATCCTGCTCAAGAGAAGGGAAAATGGGGAAGGGAAGCAGGATGAAAGCAGTGAAAATAGTAGTCCTGGGTTGCCAGCGATGGTGGGAAGCCCCACTCTAGAGAGCCCCTCCAGAGAGACTTTTGTGAGACAACACAGTACACCAGCAGCAATGCAAGACTGCTACACCTTTGAGCGAAGCCATGAGTCCAGTCAACAAAATGAAAGAAAATCCAAACTCCAGAAATCTGCTTCCCTGGATGAAACATGCACTAAAACCAAGATGGCTTCTTGTCTCATTAAGAGTGTGTTGTCCAAGAAGATGCAAGGCGTGGATAAACACCCTGACGAGCAGGCAGGAGAGGAAGTGAGCCCTGCTTTTGAGAAACACAGCCTACCAACAGAGAGTGCAGCCTCATTTAGAGAGTCCCCAAAGCCTGATTCACATGATCTAAGTTCCAGTTTTCAGTCAGATTATAGTCTATCATCTGAGGGTCTGTTTGTGAGAGGAGAACCAAGCATAAAGGATGAAGCCAAACCACCAAAAAGCTTTGGAGTGAGATCCAGCAACAGGCCAAGTTCATCCAGTAGCAGCCGAAGTGTTAACTTTTCACAAACTGAGAGTGAAGAGGCTGATTCTCAAAGCATGAAAGCAACCTCATTAAAACCTGAAGTGAGATCAGAATTTAAAGTTCCATTTGATGGCAAACAGTCAACAACCAGAGTGCAACGAGCAGATGACAGCAAAACATGGGACGGAAGGGAGGGTGGTGACTCAGCAAATGCCACTGCCGGGAACACAGGAGCTTCTTCTGCCACTGGAGCCAACAGCATGCAGGCCAAAGTGACAAATAGAGACCAGGAATGTGAAAACACAGAGGACCACAAACAACTGCAACAGGGTGATGAGGGTGCCTATACCTCAAAAAGACAGGATATTCCACTCAAAGCTGTGGAGAAAAAGAAAGCCTCCTTAAATGTCCGGCTCACACCTGAGGCAGAAAACAAACCAGAGGCTTCTTCACCAGATTTGTCTTACAGAGAGAGGGAGGAGAGGGTAGAGACCTGTGTAGATGAGAAAACAGAGGATGAAGAAGTAAATGAGAATAATCAAGTTAAAGCACCTATTCACAAAGTCAGAGATGTAAGGCGACTTGTAAAAAATACATATAATCTATCCTTCAAAGCAACTAGTGCTGTAACATCATCAAATGTGAATGAGAAAATGATGGAGCACTTTAATGAGGAAATGAGCAAAGAAATAAGAGAGGAAAAGAGGGAGGAAGTCATGGCAGGGAAAGAGGAGAAGGAAGTTAGGGAAGAGATAAGGAGAGAGAGGAGAAAAGAGGAACAAAGGGATGAGGGGAAAATTTTAGAGCTGCAATCTTTATCTCCACCTTTTCACAGCAAAGGAAATAATCCATCTCATCAGCAGCCAATGCAGATAGAATACAAGGCTGTTTGCTGGAAAGAAGACAAAAATAAAATGCAGAGCAGCACGAAAGCCTCAGAGAACCAAGGCGATAAACCCCAAATTTCTCCAAAGCATGTCACAGAGCAGGGCAGAGAATCGCAGAAGTCCTCAACTGCAAAAACACAGAATTACACAGCAGGAGACACAACATTTGCCAAGTCACGTCATCAAGATCTAAATATAGCAGCAGAAGACACTAAAAGAGACAATGAGAACAGACCTGTGGTGGTTAGGACAGACAGAAAACCTCCCATGCTTGGAAGCCTGCCAAAGATTCCCAGTAAGGAAAGAGAGGTGTCCACCGCTGTCGTGTTAATAAGAGATGGATCCAGCAGGAAGTCTACCCCTGCAGCCCAGGAAGAGATTCCAACCCCACTGCAAGTCCCAGCTGGGTCAACCTCACCTGGGCCCACAACCCCAGGGAGCAGCGGCCACTCAGTCTCCATGTTATTAAAGGAGAAAGGCTATCAAGCTGACATTGGAGCAGTGGTGGGGGACAACCAGAATGCAGCTGGAAGTAAAGGGGTTCCTCGTAAGCATGTGAACAGCCTGGAGATTCCCCTTCAGACATCCACTCTCTCAGATGGAGGTCGAAATGAGCCTCATAGAGAGAGGACATTCTCCTCTTCATCCACCATGTCTGGCCCCTCTGCAGTGTCTGAGAACACAGACACCATTACAAAGACCACAGAGGAAGAGCAGGTTAGCATAAAGCCTACCATAAAAGACGCAGCAAAGCAAAAAAGTGTTTCTGCGCTGAGGAACACGCTGGAGCAAGCAAACCCTCCTGCTAAACAGAAGGACTTAGGAGACTTTGAGGCAGTGAAGAGACTGGATCCCACTTTCCCCCCAAGGTCGCCTGCAATAAGGAGGTTCAGACCACAGCCAATTGAGGTCAAGTCATTGTCTAAAGAAACACAGAAACAAGACACACCAACTACAGGAAACAACAGGCCTCAAACTATTGAAGTTAAATCTATAGCTAAAAGTTCCCAAAAGCCAATTGTGCCCCCAAAACCAAGCTGCAAGTTTAAACCTGCAGATTTAGGAGCAACGCAAAATGAAGCACAAAAACCATCAGCAACAACACCAACAACAAAACCACAAGGTGAGGAGAGGCCTCAAACAATTGTAGTGTCCTCACCAACAATTTACAGAAAGATCTCCAATGAGTCGACACTGACATCTAACTACACAAGAAAACTGGCTGTATCTGCAGTATCCAGCCTCAAACCTCCACCTTGCAAAACAACTGCAACTACTGGCTCTAATCTCTCCAACCAGTCTACAGCCCCATCAGAAACAGCGGCATCTCATGACACAGGTCAGCAGCAAGAGCCAGGTTCACCACCTCAGAGGCCCACAACCTTAGCTACAGCCCCAAGACCAGCTGCCGGCCCTGGCCCAGTTTCTGAACCTAAGGCAAACCAAGTCCCTGGACCTGCCTCAGCCGCAACCAACCAGCTAAGCCAACCAGCTGCTATGGATCCAGACAGCCAACCACAGTATCCCCGGGCAACATATCCTCACGAACAAGCTATGCCGGCAACTTCAAACAACGCAAAACCACCCGCTGCTGTTTCCACAGCACAAGTGCCAGGATACACACACCAGCCATACCGCAGATCATTCTCCAGTGAGCACTCCCAGAGGACAGATGACATGCGTTTCTATGCCTCAGATGACCCTCCAAGCTACGATGAAAGAGAAAGCTTCAGTCCCCTTATGCTCCCAGATCTGACTCCAAGGAGGTCAAATCGCTATCAGCCTTCCTCCCGACCTCCTCCCTGCTCCTGCACAGCTGGCTGCCCTTCCCACCCTGGCCTCAACCCTCCTCACCATCACCGCAGTCCCCATAACCTCACTCCCCCTGCCCCTGCGCACTCCCCAGGTCAGGCACAGCCCTACCCAGTGACTCAGCCCCCTCTTCGTCCCCACCAGTGCAGACCTGACCCTCAGCAGATGAGCTACCAGCCCGGCTCTCCCAAATCAAGTCCTCTTGGTCCAAGTCAGCCACCTGCCATGTATCAGCATCTGCACCAACCTCCCCCATGCCCTCCCCACCCCTCACTCATGCAAGCCTGCCCTGCTGACCGCCCGCTGCAGCCACCCCAGCATATTGATTCTCGTAGACCTCCTGTCCACAGATCACCTCAGCAACAGCCAGGCATGCCTGGGGCTCCCTACAGCGATCCTGGCCACGGCCACTCTCCTGCTCTTCCTCCTATGGATCCCCAGTATCTGTGTGGCCCTCAAAGCCTGGGCCCTTCCTATGGCTCTGAATATGGGGGTGACAGCTCCAGCTTGTATTCAGAAACTAGCTATGGACAGACACCTCGCAGAGTGCTTCTAGACCCTGAGACAGGGAAGTATTTTTACATCGAGGTGCCTGTGCAGCCACTGAGGAAAATGTTGTTTGACCCAGAGACTGGCCAATATGTGGAAGTGCTTATCCCACAACAAGCAATGTCACAGTCAGGCCTGTATCCCCCTTCAGCAGCCCCCTACCCATCTCTGCACAACCCCAACATGTATGCCCCTGCTCCTCAGTACATGCCCTATGCAGCCCCTCCTCCTCCAGCCCATCCCCAGACTCAGCCTCAGCCACCCCGATATCCTGAGACATCTGCCACAGCAACAATGCACCCAAGTGGGCCTGGGGTCAGCTACAGGAATTCCTCAGGTCAGGCACCGAAGCCAGAGCCCCAGAACCACCCACCACTGGACCAGAGCTACCTGGAGAGTATGTATTATGTCCCTACAGGGATGAACGCAAGCCCCAATCCCACTCCGCCAGACTATTACCACAAACATCCTCCTAACCTTCCCCCGACTGGAGGGAAAAGGTCCTGAAATAGAGGATAGAGGCCGCCTTCCTGGAGCCTGTTGGGTTTTAAATACACTGTGTATAAAGGGGGTGTCTAATGTTAGCCTGTAATGTTATTTGAGTTTTCACATTGCAACTGAAGACAGAAATTCTTTGGTTGTTGTTTATTTGCTGCTGCTTGTTCTGTGCTAGGCAGCTTTATAAAAGAACAAGATATGATTCTTGGCTTAAAAGTTTTGAAAACACAAGATGGTGAGCTTTTGTGAGCCTTTTTTATGTGCCGCTCCTAAGATTACCATCAAAATCTAAAATGATCTGAATGAATTTATGTTTGTCACTTTTGCTGCAGGGTAGGAACATACTGTACGTTCACCTATGATGCACAGGCACTATGAAGTAGTGGGTTTACTGATATATTCATGTGTACTTTAATGACAAATATCTCCAAAAACTTGAAAACACTGTTTTAAAAGAACCTCATATTTATTTTATTATTGCGTTTCTCTAATATTGGATGAGCAAGTTTGTGCACATGATATCAACAACAACATCAATGCTAATAAAATATGTCCACATATGAATTGCTCTCATTTCATGTCTTCATCTGTTTTGCAATAAAAATCTTCTTATGGTCGACTATGTCAACATTTATTAACCAAACAGATTATGTTTGCTAAGTGTGTAATATGTTGTTTGAATAAGTGTGCAATTTTTTATTGCAATGAGAAAACCATTGTGATGTTTTTGGAAAAAACAATTCAGTGCACGCATCCTCTGTCCCCATGAGACCCTATTTATAGGGCTTGGCATGCTATATCACTGTACCAATTTTATACATATATACTTTTTTTTTTAAAAGCTATACTCCAGTGTGTGGTACACACCAAATTAACTATCCATTTAATCTGGCTTCGAAGAACAGCAAAGAGGTTAAGATAGTGTAAGGTTAAGTTTTTGCAAAATAGTTTCTCTATAACATGTGTTACTATTTGAAACAAGCTTTACAATAAGCTCTAAATTGAACTGCACTCCTCAGCTTTTTCCTCTCTGACGTAAGAGGTCACTATTGACTGCTGTATACAGTGTGCAACAACAAAAATAAACTTTAATTTAGGTGTTTTTATAGATTAGAAAGTTCACATGAAATTGAAGTTCTTTGAAAAACATCATGATTTTAGCACATTGTGGCCTGCCACTGTGACCACTAGATGGTGCCACAGACCATCCAAGCAGTGCAGGAAGCCCATACTGAAGATAAGTTTAAATCTACTGACCTTCCCTGAGAGGACCCAGTCACAATGAAACAGATTTCCTAATCAAAACCTGACCCTGTAAAGTGAAACCAGAGCCTAATTTGTAAGTTCAAACGCACAAAAGTGGTCTCTGTGTTCTTTGATGTGGATGGCAGTAAAACTAATGAGAGGTTTGACCAGTAGCTGTTCAAGGCTCTGGTGCGTATGTGTTCAGTTGTTTGTCTGACTTGAAACTAAACACTCATCTGACACTCATCTACTCAAAGCCCTGTGGGAACACAGCTTGTTCATTTACATCAGGATGTGATATCACACTGACAGCACCTGGCAAAATGTTTAGTGTCTGTTTGTGGGTCATTTTTCATCACAGGAAATCTACTTCACCATTACTCCTTAAACAAACACCTGCATCCACAACTGTTCATGATTAGAAAAGCCCACTGAAGAGGGAGTGAGATGCTGTGATATCCTATGATATCCCACTGATTAGATAGATACTGGCCTAAACCCTACAACAGCCAGTATGTAAAAGAGCAGGGCACTAAACATGTGTTTCTATGACCTATGATCATAAACAGTGAGCAGAGAAAGAAAGCTGTCAAGGTTATCAGTAATAAAGTAACCATTGCATAGCAACGCAAATAACAACAAAGCACTGATAACACATTTCCAAAATAATCAAAGTTCAAAGTGAATCAGTTTTTAGTGATGGCTTACGTAAAATAAAACTGCAACTAAACATTCTTTCTACATGTTCCTCTGAAACTGTCAGTGGGACATCACACGACATAAAGCTTAATATTTTATACCATGATCCTGTATAGTCATGGCCCAGGTAACTGATTAGAAACACACCTTACGTACACACGCCAATCTAAACGTCCTGGCACACCTAATGCAAAATTACTTCCAGACAAACACATACACTTCCACAGAACCTTGTGTCTGGCTCAAGAAGCAGCTTTAGAGAGTTATCTAATATTCTGACTTAAACCCAGGGCTGCTTAAATCTGACGTAATAAGCCTGTTTCTGTAATAATTTTTTTTTTTCTGATAATCCATCAGATCTGCCTCTTGGAACAGATCTTAGCACAGTGTGGTAAATCTTAATCAAATGCAAAACCAGTGAGGAACAGTCAAAGTCTGAAAGTAATCCTTTAGGACCATTCAGTGACAAATGTGATAATTTACTTGTGCTATAACAAGTGTTTATGTTTGAAATGAGCAAAAACATTTCTTTAATAATGTAACTTATATCTACTAACCCTTTAAAATGAATTAATATTTTCCAGAGCACCCCCATCATGTGTGACTGTATTGAATTCCAATCTTATATACACACAAAACAGACACCATTACATCATTAAAACAGCTCCAAGCTTTTTCCAGTGCGTCTGTTTTTGTTATGGTTCTGTGACCACTTTTCTACCCCACATTGTGAGGACACACACATGGTGAGTACACACACACACATGCACAAAACCACTGCAGGAGTCCCATCATCCATGCCGCACCCAGGGGTGAGTGGGCGAGTTTGACTCCTATACCCCGTTTGATTCGGACCCACTGGGGAGCTGATTGGTCAGTGGAAAAGTCCCCTCTGCATTGTTTTTCTGGTATCAGGAGTGGGTGGCATGGACCAGGAGGCTAGATAAGAGGAAGAGTTTTAAGTGATGATAAGTAAGTTGTTTGGAATAAAATGTGCAATGTGCTTCCTGACATTTTCCAGTGAGGGGCCTCTGCTTGTGCCACCCGAGATTTAATGTCAATCGTTGGTAAAAGTGAAATTGTAGATAATGATGACTGTATTGATGACTCAGAGAGAAATAAAGGAGCGCTTTTATATGCCAGTCAGTCTGTCCATGACTGTCTCACAGCGTGATGTATCAATCGAAGGGAGGGGACCGGGTCATGAGGTGGATGTCTGGTCGATGTAAGACATTGATATTAGTAAGTTCTGTCTGTCTGGAAACTTTTATTGTAAATACTGCGACCTAAGAAAGGTCAGTATTAGTTGAGAAAGGCTACCAAAGTAAATGCAACATCATGTAACTGTATTAAAAATCTTTTTGAAAGTTCACTGATTGCTTGAACTATGTAATATGGGCTGTGCAGGTCTCCTATAAAAAAGTGAAAGTCAATGTCAGCAACAAGTGGAGTTTTGCCACTGTGCATGTTTGACAGTGGTGTTAAATTTTTTTTCAAAAAGATGTCAAAAACTTTGTGGGAGAAAAACTTATATTCATCTTTCTTTAATGCATTAAGCATCATTCAGCCCCTCAGATTTGCTTTATGACCTACTGGAATCTAATGCTGGTTAACAAGCGTCACCAATTTTACGTCAGTTTGTCTCACTAATTTTTATTATCTGATACTGCGGTGTGTCACAAGGACTGCCTTTATTTATTATGATAGGTTATAAAAAGGGAGAGGACACTTAAAAATACCTAAAAGAGCAAACACGATTCACTGTTATCTCAAGGGGGTGTCTATCTACGGCCAAGTAATGCCCAAATAAGGCTTTCCTCCACAAAGTGGGTGGGGTCCTGGGTGTGTATGCCTGCATGTGTGGGCATGTCCCTCTGTGACAGCCAGTGAGTGAAGCAATAAGAGCAGAGATAAGAGTAAGGACGGCTACACGAGCCGCTACTGAACACCTGAAACTATTTCCTGGCGTTCACCTTGTTGCCTGGCAACCACACAGCATAATAATGACTCCGTGTTTCATGTCCTTGGCTTGCGTGTGTGCCCCTGTGTGTCATACGGGGCTTCCTCTCTCCACCAGGTGGTGTGCCTACCTGGTGGAGAGTGGATTTCACGTCATCTCCTGTTATTGCTTCAGCCTCAGCCCCTGTAACAATATTCATCAGCCAGACATTATCAAGCTTCACATGACTCACCTGTAACTACACTTTTTTTTTATAACAACTGTTTTTGACCTCATGCTTCATAAAACTGAGACGCTCCAGACTGAAATGACTGTTACATGAGCTACAACAGCTTCATTATAATAGAGTGAAAAGGACTCTTAGAGGAGATGTTCTCATTTATAGTGGAAATCATTGGTCTAGACTAGTCTAGTCCATTTAGTGTCCCAGGACCCCTCATGTCTGGGGAGGAAATTGTTACTTATGGTATGAGTCTGTCCTTGTCTCTAAGACTGAGGTACACATACACACACACACACACACACACACACACACACACGCTCATGCACATAAACACACTTGCATTATCCAGCGTTGAGGATGAGGTGGCCAAAAAAATGATGTCATAGCCTGATCACTTTACCCGTCCTCCCGCTCCTCTTCCTCCCAGGACCTGGTTGTCAGATCAATGAGGAATGGAGGGAGACTGAGTGCATGTGTGTGTGAGCAGCCGGTGGGAGAGAGAGAGAAAGAGTGAGAGTTGAGTTATTGACAGGAAGAAGCTCTTAGCTGGCTCCATCCTGAGTCACTCAGTGCTGATGACATGTCTAAACTCTTATTGATACCATGCCTTGTCAGCTATCCACTGCACTGTTTCTCAGAGCTCTACATACTGAAGTTGGACAGCGATTATAGGCCACTGCAGAGAGGTCTGGCACACATTAACGTGAGGGAATCTCCTGAGAATCTGCCTTTGGTCTCATTCAGTGGTCAGGTCAGTTACGAGGTGGTATGTATGGGTCACTAGATTCCTGAAGCATGAGGTAAAAGTAATGAGTCATGCGAGGGTGGCCCCTGCCTTACAGGGCTGTGGACATCAGACATTTATTAATACAACTAATAGACATCAGAGCAGAGACCATTAAGAGTAATTTATCAGTCTGTCAGATAGCTGAGGAAAATAAGATTTGCTGTCACTGGTTTGAGCTTCTAGTAGAGTGTGTGAAATCTCAAACATGGTCATGACAATGCATGGTATGCTTTAGAGGACTCGAGAACCTGCAGCACAACAATACATCATCAGGCAAGTATGTGGCATCATCAGCAGTGGAGGAAAAAGTACTCAGATCATTTACTTAAAAAAGTAATAAAACCACACTGGGAAAATATTCCACTTCAAATAAAACCTCTTGCTTGAAAAACCTTCTCAAATGTAGCTATTATCAGCAAAAAGAGCTTGAAGTATCAGTATCTGTCTGACTAACGTCTGATGTTTTTGGATTATTACTACAGCTCTATTAATGTGTATGGTGTATTACACTGCTGAGGATGTGAGCTAATTTTAACAAG
>JAPZDV010000026.1:9184585-9204303 GCA_029814665.1 Acanthurus lineatus
GATGTGAGCTAATTTTAACAAGGTTATGTGCTGTTGGGTAGTTTAACTGTTTTCACTGTTTGTAGCGTTGCCATCCTGTGAAAATCAGCCCCTGTTTTCAGTTTTGTGTTTTGAATTTTTCAGGTAATGAATGGGAAGTTAAGAAGTAGGAGAATTTTCTTAACACATAACCCATAAGTTTTTTGGTTTATCACAAAAATCATGTTCATATCACCAAACCAGTCACTGTCTAGATGTTTTCAATAGACAGGAAGGGTATGAAAAATTGCTATGTAAAAGTAATTAACAATCGAATGTGTCTTAAAAGTGAAGTGCAGTAGAAAAGTAGGTAAAAGGTAAGATAAAGAGGAGCGGAGTTGTAAAGTAGCATAAAATGAAAATACTACATGTATGAGTATCTTAAATTTGTACTTCAGTACAAGTACAATACTTAAGTAAATGTAGTTATTTACATTCCACCAAGGTCACACAAGGTCAGCAGCAGCATGGTGTCAAACAGCTGACAGAGGTGGGTTTTAGCAGCAGGATTAGAAAGTGACTAATAACCAGGTTAACAAGGAGCAGCACTTCATGTGAGACATTCAGGGGAATGTCTCAGTTCTAAATATAAACAGGGAAAACACAATGAGCACAAACCTGAAGTGAGAAACTTATCTATGATTTACGATGAATTGGCAGAGCTTTTTGGAGATATTTATGGAAAGAATAAATCTATTTCAAAATACATCCTGTTCTTTCTATGCTCTTACTGGGACTTTCTTTAGGTGTTTTTTTATTGTTTTATTTTAGCAAACGATGTTTTGTTGGTCCTATTTTAGGTTAAATCTGTTGCAAACACTCACAGATAACACCTTGATAATTAACAAACAATCAAGAAAAAACATTAGCCCTCATCTAAAGGTGGTTTTTTGTTTTGTTTGTATGCAAAATACTATAGAAACCAGTTGGTTTTTATGCAGGCAAAAAACTTGAATTTGTCTTTTCTTTCTCTCTTTTCTTGCCCCAGTCCCCCCCAACTTTTTTGTCTTGTGAAATTAAAAAAAAATAACTGACAGAGACTAAGCACTGTAAAGATGAGGGACACTCCAGAGTTGGTAAAAATATTCAAGGGGTTAGTCCCTTTAGGCAAATCTTTTATTGTAATGCCATACACTGGTACTGTAAACATATTGATTATAGCAGTTTTAATGAAATAGACATTTGGAAAGTTACATTTGTGTTTGATTTGTGTTTTAGCAATGTTGGTAGGTAATCATAGTTAATTTGTGTGATGCCATTATCTGAAACCACACCGATCACCGCTCATACTGACACCATTTCCTGTGTTCTAGTTTTTAGTGACTATTGCAAATAACAGGTGTGATCCCTTTAATTTGGGTCTAATAACCCTTTTGATCCTGGTGATCAGAGTAACCATGGCGTTAACAAGACAAAACAAGTGAAGAGTAGCAAACAAACAACCTGCACAGGAAACTCCACTTAATGGTTTTGTTGACCGCATAATTTGTCATGCAGGTCTTTCCCCCTGGATCGATTGTTGTGGGTGTTCACGAGTGAAAATTTTTCCATCACACAGTAAGGGTGATGTTTTTTTCAAGCAGCATCCAACAGATAGGCAGAGTTATGAAAATCAAAACATTCTTTGCTGACTTTTTTACAGCCAATCAACCATTTGGGATTAAAAAGAATTCCCATGGAAACCATACAAAAATGAACGCAAAACATCTCATATCAGTTCTCAAAATCACTTTCATGTCATTTGTTATGGTGTTGATGGGTGGAGGTGCAGTGTGATAACAGATTAACAAGCTCCTTGTCATACCTTACCTTTAGCACTAGCCGAAACTGCTAAGGCTTAGCATTTTTTTTATGACAGAGACGGGACAGCTTAAAAGGTATGTTTTGGAAAATGTTATTCAGGTTGGTATGTAATCAGCAGAGTACAAAAAACAAGATCGTTATGTCTTGGTGATAAACAATAAGTCCTTCTTACCCTCTGACATGTCATGCCTGTAGATAATAAAATGAAATAACTTTCATTTAGAAGCTCAGGGTTGTGTAATCATGCATGCTGCCTCTTTGCCACACTGTCAGGGTTCACTCTGTTGCTTCAGTAGAACAGAACATCATTAATGATATTGGTAACAATATCATTTTATATTATTATAATTACCATATTTCTTTTTGTGCTGTAGTCAGTCAGTATGTCTGCTGTGAAAAATGGGTTAGTGTTGTCTAAATTTATGCACCAACACCATCTGTTTTGTTTGTTTTTTTTTTCACAGCTCTACAAGGAATTCCTTCTACATTCTAGACATCTGCCTGATGAATTAATTACTCTCTACATTAAGGAGAGGCTTTTTTCTTTTCTTTAATGCATTATTTTTGAGGCTAGTAGGCTTTAAAAACATATAAATATGAGCATATTACCAGGAAATAATCAAAGCCCGCACTAATTGTTGAGCTGTATGCAAAGACATTTTGGTATTTATTGGGTTTATATGTTGTTATTTCAGATTGCAGCCACATTTCTGGCATTATTGCCAATAACTTGAAGCATTTGCATTTAAGACCTGAAAGGTTCCTCTATGTTTGTTCCTCAAAACATTCTATAAAAAATCTAGAAATAGCACAATGAAGCATTTGATGGCAGAAGTATGCATATACTTAAAGATGGTCCTTAAATATATCTTTGGAGTGTTTGGCCACTAGTGGCACTAAAGAGCAGTGTGATGAGTGTGTTCTTGGGTTGTTTGTGTCATGCACACACACTTGAAGATGCACATGCAGGAGCTTGCAGGCGACACAATACACATTGCTGACACCTGTTTCATGCTATTCCACTGATCAACAGTTGGCAGCAGTAACACACCAAGAAGAAGTAGTGATAATGTGCCAAGAAAAGAAATGAAGAAGATCACAAACCGTGCACAATGTAGACTTTAGAGTTGAATAATTTGTCTGTTAATTTTTTATGCATTGTTTGAAAGCATGTTTGTTAGCTCTCAAGGAAAGATACAAAACTTTTGTTTGTTCAGAAGAAAAGGTTCCCTGTAACATGCCAAATTTCCAGTGTGTCATCCTCAAAGCACAAATGCAATCAGTAAATAGCAATAAGAGCAATAACAGGAAATGATTGCAGCCAGGTGAGATCAAGCGTGCAATACAATCAATGTTCAGGAAAGCTGACACAGGTTTGCAAAATGTTGGCATGTCTACACTTACTCATGCTTTTGTCCTCAGAGGTGATGATGTAGGATGCAAGTCAAAACGGCAGCGGAGGGGGAAAACTGAAGACACGTTGGGGTGATTGTAGCGCTGCGAGTCAGCAGGGCAAGAGCAGGCGGAGAAGGCCTTCTATTGTTGTGGAGAGAATGGAAACTCTCACACAGCCAGATTCCATCCTACCAGTGCGGTCACGGTGGCAGCACTCTGATAAGCTTCTTATGAACCATTCTCAAAGAGTCCGTTGTCCTGCTCTGCTCTGATCAAAACTATTTTTTCCTTTTTTTGAATACCTCCGTGGCCTTTTCATAGACAACGGCTTACAGATTTGGTGTCTCAGCTTGTGAATGTGTACATTGAGGCCTGTTTGATCTGATAAAGCATCTGTGTTGACAGGTCACCTGTGGGCAGTGCCATTGTTCCTCTGCCTGTATCCACTTTATAAAGCAGGTGTGGTGGTTCAATGTTCAGCACAATCACACATGAATGAACTCTTGAATGCCACACTAACATCATAGCCTCTCTACTTGCGTCACTTGCTGTGGTCACTGCTGGCTGGACGTCTCCGTTTCCCCACCCACAGCATCCATTCCACAGTGTCAGTGCATTTGAACACAAAATCAGAGTTTGGATGGAAACCATAGCAATGACTTGTTACCACAGCAGTGACTCGCCAACAGTCACCACAGCACTGGGTAAAGCTTCTGTAGACGGTTGCAGAACCACACTGTTTTCCTACATTGGTTGCTAAAAAATGTATAACTTTATGGATTCTGAGCCTTTTTATTTTGCAAAATTTAAACCATATACTTTTCTTTATTACTGAATGGTTTTTTGACTCTTTTTCTGTGTGAGATATAAGCTGCAGCTTGTCTAAACAGCAGTCGAGAATTGAATCTGGAAGTATTTATTTTGGATGTATATTTAGGTTATGACCACCGACCTGGATCATGCCAACCATGCTAACTAGCTGGGGCAGGGCTATATTTACAGAGGGCTGGGCATCCATCATCACAGTGCAAAAGCACAGACAGGCACAGAGCGAGGAAGGGAAAGTGTGGCCCATCAGTCACCACAGTCCAATCCCAAGGCTTGCCTATTTAAAACACCCCACAATTTGACCACAACAGTGCCACAGGTCACGCTGTACTACTGGACCTACAGCCCAGCATTCAATATCTGCATCCTTCCACCATGCCATCTAATGTGCATGAGTGCATAACTGCACCCATACTCATATTGCATAGGGTTTTTTTTGCATGCATATTCGCATGCATCCCCAGAAAACCCAGACTGGAAGGTGTCTGATGACAGAAGAAATGGCAGGAGGTTAAAAAAAAAAGGCAAATGGTGACACCTGGGCTTTCTGCCCTGGCACACTGCACCTGAATGACATCACTGTGTCTCACAGATAAAATAACACATCAACTGTCAAATACAAGCGGGATAGACTGTCTGATACTGCAAATAGATGGCCAGACAGATTCGTAGGCACACAGCCTGCAATGACAGATAGTGTTAGCAGCAGACAGACAGACGGACAGGCGCAAGGTCAGAGAATGACTGACAGATGTATAAACATGCTGTGTAACTGCTTGAGACAGGGGAGTACTGAAAATTGGTTTCCTGCATCATATATTTCATATGTTCATGAAGATGAGTATAAATATGTGGAGAAAATGCAAGGCTACATGATTAATTGTACAAATAAGTGTTTTTGAACAAATATGCATTGCTAATGCCAGTAAATTTTTTATTTATTCATCATTATTTAAAAACATTTTCCACAAAGTTTAGGGCATAATAGTTAAATCAGGAAAATGCTGAGAACCACTAAAGCAATCGTTTAAGAGCCATATTTTCAAGCCCTGTTTTCAGCTTTGCTACAATGTATTTTGCAGCTAATACCAGAGGATTTAAAAATTTTTAAAGAACGAGAAATTTCTCAATCCATGAAGGAGCACTTATTCCTTTAGGTTTACCAGAAAAGTAAAACATCAAGAAAGGTAGAAACCATAAAAACTGAAAGGGAACCAGTTACTAAAACTGTTCAATAAATGTGGTGGAGTAAAAAGGTTTCATGGTTCTGACTGACTTTGATGGATGTTTGTTGTCTGTCTGTTCCATCTTTCCCTCCTCAGCCTGTTTTTTCCTCCACACCTGCCCTGCATCAGCTTAGTTAACTCTGCCCTGTTACCGGGGTTTTCCCCAGCCAACCAGCTCCTTTACAGTTTCATCACCTCTTTCCCCTCACTTGAGCTCCTCCACCTGCATCTTATCACCTCATCAGCTTAGTTTCTATTTAAGTCAAGTTTTAAGTTTAGTCTTGAGTCCTCTCCTGTGCTTTGTTGTTTATTATTAGTGCAGAGTTTTGCTTTCAATCTTGCTTGTCTGCTGTTTCCCCACTTTGGTCCACTTACTATGTTCTCTACATGACAAAAGTACAAGATCATGTAAAGTAAAAGTAAAGTAGCTTAAAAGAGATTCAAGGAAAGTAAAGCTCAAATTTTCATCTACATACAGAACTTTAATAAATGCACTTAGCTCCATTTCACCCCTGTATTATCAAAAAATAACAACACAGAAAAGAGAGGTAGATTTAAAGATTTTACAGCAGTATAACTTAACTATTTTGTATGTGCATACATTTTTATTGCATGTGTGGTTGTTTTGCCTTTATTTAGTCAAGGAAAGCTGACTGTGCATGCTGGTTTCTGGGAGCTGCCCAGTACAATCACAGTCTTTTGCTACTGACCACTGAATAGTCCCAGCGGGGCAATTGGGGCTTAAGTTCCTTGTTTACCACAATAACTGTAGTTGAGGTAGATGACAGTGGTTGTCAACCATCCCACATAGATTTTCCCAGGCTCTCGGGGGATTTGAATAACATTCAGAGCAAACCTGTGACCCTCCAGTCACAAGTTAGCTTCGTGTCCAGTGCCAAGTTTGCATCCAGCCTCTGTTCTGATGTGTGGACGTGCATGTGCGCAGGCTCAGGCAGCAGATCGTATAGGTTGCACCGATGCCCTGCAGCATGGGGTCCGTTGGGTTGGCATTTTCAGCGTGGGGCCAAGTCGTTAGCACGTTGGAGTGGAGAATAAACCCGCCATGTAAGGACATTTGTCTGTGAGCTCAGACAGAAGCCTCTCAAATCCCCCCAACTGACTGCCTCTGGGGTATTAATAACACACACCCATATACACACTCCCATCCAACTACTGATTAACAATAACCCCAAGCAGTTTTTATTCAGAAGAGTGTTGATTGAAAGTGTCATTGCATGCCAAATCTGTGGACCGTGGAAGTCAGAAAAGCACCTTTTCCACTTATTTCACTGCATGCACAACGTTCATCTCAGGAAAAACACACTTAAAACACAGCGTGTGAGGTTCATGGTGATGTTGGGGTCAAGTCTGGGCTGTGATAAGGGTGTGTGTATGTATTTAATGACATCATGTAAATGAACACCCCTGCTACCCGCCGTCCCCTGACCATGTGAATGCACGAGCCTCCTGGATGGTGAGGTCATGATGATCTGTAGATCCTTGTCATGGAGGTGGGGGTTCTGGCTGCTAAATACAGAGTAAGGGTTGGGGGAATTCTGGCTATGCACACCAAGTATACTATATACTATGTTTGGTTCCCCCCACCATCACCTTTCCCTCAGTGCACCTACTGAGTAAAATCCACTGTGTGTGCACTATTCTCAAGATGCTGGTTGCTATGCTGCACTGCATGTTGGGTAGTTTTTAGATGCACTGGGTAAAAACTGTGAATGCGACATAAAAAGCCAAAAATTGTCTTGGCAGTAAACTTGAGCTCTAATAAACTGCTCTAGTCCGTGAGTGGTGTGTTTTATGACCTCTGGACTATGAACGGTGAAAAACACATACAGTGTCTTAATGGCTCAGATGAATAGGTGCCATAAATCCTACGCGTGTTAATAGCTGCTATCTGTGACGTGTGAGTTAGTGTGGTATGAGTGGTGTCACAGTCTTATAAAACAAAACTGGGGGAAAAGGAAAGACAGGTAGCGAAGAGAAAAAAAATGTATGTTTTTGCCAGGCAGAGTGTTGCCCAAAAATTGTTATTGTTAAATTTGTTATGTCTCTGGAATGCTTTGAAAAACTAATCCAGCTGTGCTTTGGAAAAGTACCAGAGGCTCTTGGAGGTCGGGGGAAGCCTCAGCTGCATTCCTGAGTCGTGAGACGGGTAATCACCCGGTGTGATGTCATCACAGGTTTGTAGGTTGTGCTAGCTGACATGCCCAGACAGAGCACCGATGTCAACACCTCGCCACACACCTTTTTTCAAGACAGGGACATTTTATTTCCTCAACACACCATTGTTTCTCTAGATATTTTACAGCAACAGATGTGAATAATAAAGTAATAATGAATAATAATAAATGAAAGCAGCAGGGTAGATGTACTGCAGTGCAGCAGAGCATCTCTTTGTGCCAAACTGAAACATGCCAAAAATTGGTGGATGGATTGCAATGTCATGCTGAACAGACATTAAAGGTGAATTGTACTTGGACTTTGAACAACTTGACTTTTCTTCTTGTTCCATCATTAGATCAGCTCTTTAAGCTTTATGTTCACATTTGTGGTTTTCAATGAGGGATTTGAATAACATCTGGATTGAATCTCATGAAATCTGCTAGAGAAATTCATGTTCCTTTTGAGAGGAATTTCATTCATTTTGTACGATAAAACGCAATAGATTATTACCAAATACCTAAAAAGCTAATGAGATCGCTACGCTCAAGAGTACTTTGTGTTAAGTACTAATTAGCAAATTTGGTAAACATGCTACCATTTTCGTGGTGAGTATTGAAACAAACAACCTGGAAATAATGTGAATTTTAGATTAAAAATTGAAATACTGAAAAAAGTTTTTACACATTGGCCAAGGACAAATCAGAGTTGCAAGCTAACGTGCTACGCCAGGATGCAGATGACAGTAATCAATAAGCCTGCTACGCATCAGCATGCTAGCCTTGTCCATGTGAGCAGAACAGGCTCACTGAGAGCTGCTAGCATGGCTGCAGAGTCAAAACCAGTCTGGTCGAGAGGTGTTTGTTTATAAAGAGAGCGGCTGCAGGTGTTCAAAATGATCAAACGTGTAAAAGTAGCTCTGATGGGTGTGAGCTTGTAATAACACTGGCATAGTGATAAGTGTACTCTGGGATATTAGTATTTATGCTAAAATGTTGTCCCAATCACTAAAATGTCAAACCCATTAAGCTCACACTCTGTATGTCCCTGTATGTCCGGAGTGAAAAATACATTCGCTGATATAATTTGTGCTGCGGCTGAACTCGCCTTCCTTGCTTCATCACAGCGGTCACCTCCCGTGTGTCGGCGAAGTCATCAGACTGTCTGTCTGCTCGGATTGGTTTTATTTCCAGTATCCTTCACGTCAGACAGAATATGTCTGTCTCCCACACATCCTCTGCATATTTCACATAATCCATGAGGCGCAGCTGAGACCGCCGGCATATTCCCTCCCTGCAGGATGTGAGTGTGGTCCATGATAGAAAAATAAACATGGCTTTTCATCATGGGAGGCATCACTCAGACAAGAAAGCCTAGGCAGACAGACTCGTCTCACTTGTGACAAATGGTTTTTCTATCCCTTTTTCTCCAAATCAACACACTTCTGTTCCATATATCCATTTTATGCTGCCCTGTGAAAGAGTAAAAGAAAACCACATTGTCAAAAAAAGAGTTTCCAAAGCCTGGAGAGCGCGCTTATGTTGGCAAATGCACCATTTAATTGCTGGGCTTGTAAAAAAACACTTTTTGTCTCAGGGATTCCCCCTCTTGTACTACAGAGACACATTCTCTCTCTCTCACTCACACACACTCACACACACACACACACACATACACACACAGAGTAAGTGCCTGGCTTGTGTGCAGAGACATAGTCTTTCAAAAGCAGCATTGTGTGAAGGTCAGGAGAGTCTGTGGTATTGAGATCTATCGTTGTGACATTCTCTATTCTGTGAGAAAGGCCGGACAGCCGGCTCCTGTTACATAGGCACCAGAGGAGAGCTGGATAAAAGGCAAGGAGTGTATTAACATTGTTGCATGTGTGTGTACATGTGTGTGTGCACAGAGGCCTGAGAGCATAAAAGAGACAGTGACTACTAAGATTCTGATCTTATTATGACTGTCTTCCTCTCAGACAGATCAAAGATGAGTGAGTAAGACACAAAGGTATCACTAATTTCTTACTCCAGATGAAGTCATCAGAAAAAAAGGCCTGAATAGAGTCCATAAAGACCGACTTTTTATAACTCGATAGCAGTTCTTAACTGATGTTGAGATTAGTAATAGTTGCTCAGGCTCATAACTGGACTTTCAGGTGCTGAAACTGCAGTATGAGCTGAATGTGATGAGGTTATCAGCTCTGTGACTGTGAATTCATTCAACACGACAGCAGAATCATGTAAGAGCACGAGGCCAGCGTGTTCCTTTCACTACTTCCACAGGGCAACGTTACATATGTCAGTGTTTGAGATTTGTTTTGTGGTTACAGAGTATTTCATAATGAGCGGACTTTAAACATCTTGGAACACAGAAAGTTGAACCAAGGACAGTCTTTCATCAGCTTTGCCAAGAACTGAAACTGCAGGGAGGGCAGTGATTACAAATATGTTACAAAGCAAGACGAAAACAACCACAACCTGCCTTTTTCACTTTTTATTCCTCTTCCTCTTTTTCTGTCTATTTGCCCTCGCGCTCTTTCCCACTCGGTCAGGTCTATCATTACACTGTAGTTTGAAGAAATGTGCTTTTGGACATTTCCAGGTTGGCTGTAGGTCAGCTATGATCACTGCCTCTGGAACAAGTTACAGGAAAGGAATGACGAGCTCACAGTATCGAACCCTGTGACTGCTTCTCTCAGCTGTGGTTTTCCTTTTCTTTTAAGTGAGAGCCTCTGTCATCATTAGTAAACCCCCTGCTCATCTTCACTTAGCATGAGAAAAAGGCTGTTATTTGTCATACCACATTCATAACTGGTTCTCAAGCTGATTCTTAAAATCCTATTGAAAACATATGTAACAGCAGCCGTTATAATTTGGAGTTTTGCAAGTCAGGAATACTGGTGGTGACACAGGCACGGCCGGCGGTGCTTCCTGTGGGTGTGTTTGAATTCATTCAGGCTACCTGAATCACTGGGTCATCCTGCTTAAGATGAACCCAACCCTAAACTGTAAACCAACAGAGCACAGAGGAAAGATGGGTTTATCCACTGAGCTACCAGAGCCCAGACCAGTTCAGTGGTAACCCCCAATGATAGTAACTGTTCACTACTTTGACTAGAGGACTGGTGTAGGAACACACGTGCCAGATGATACTGTATACTCATTTCCATTGGCCTCCACTCACTTACAAAACATGCCAGGAATTTACAGTGAGCATTCAGCAGAGTTTCATGGTTAAAGCCTGGATCATTTTACTGCATAGTCACTGTTGAATTATTATTAGAAAAGATGAAGAACTAAATAACAAAATGCCTGTTTTTCTATTAGGATGTTTTCAGTAACTGGTGATGCTGGTGTAAATTTCATACCCATGACAAGAAATATATAAAACTTATCGTCCCAACATAAAGCTTTCATACTATTAAATTACAAGTTTTTTGGATTTCTAAGTTGAGTAACACTGATGATTTGATTTTGAGGAAAAAAATTGGTTAAAATTGAAATTTACATATACAGCTGGCAACCCTTACTGAAAGAAGCCTTTACAAGCAACAATTCACAGCAATTTATTGCTGTCCTAATTTTACAACTTCAAAGTAGGTGAAAGGTAGAACCACTGATGTGAGTGAGCCAATGCTGGTGCTCGCTCTAGCAATAATTTATGACTTAAATATACACATTTCTCATTTACTTTGCCACACTACTTCCTCCTCTCTGTGCCACACCAGTTTAACAACTCCCTTAATTGTGACATGCCACTTTCTCAATTGTCACTGCGTTGCATCATATCCTTTTTTTCTGATGTGATGCAACAACACTGAGCCAACAGCTGAACCAGGAACCAGGTTCAAGTTTATCAGGTGTCCTATGATAGTTTCAGTAATGCCAAAGTCAAACATACCTGACATACATTCACAAGGCCTGAGACAAACGCACGTTATGGAAGTAATTTTGATGATCCATGGCTCATTCTGCTACATATTTAGAGGAATGTTATAAGCCTCAAAAATATTCAATCCTCTCAAACCTTTATGGTATTTGGTGTTGTGATACCAGTTGGTAAAAAAAAAAAAAAGTTTGGAATGTTTTTTGTCATAAAATAGTTCTGTCAAGAAATGATCTCCTTGGGGTGGCGATGAATAAAAAAGGGTGTCAATGTTCTTTGTTCCTCTTTGGCTTACTGCTTTTCAAAATTCATGAAACTGTTCCTCCAGGCTGTGAAGCTCTCATAAAAAACAGCAGAGAACGAGCCCTCCAGGGAAGATTCATATCATTCTTCCATTAATCAGTTCTGATGACAAACAATCTGTGCCTTTCCTCCACAGAGATGACTCAGAACGTGTACTGTACCAAAAAATGTCACACTAAGAATACATGAAGGTATGATGTTACCTAAGTCATCATTTGTATGATAACAATCTTCCACTCCTTAATTATCCAATAAAGTACATTTAACCATTAAAAATTCAGCTTTATAATCTATTATTATGAAATTGATTGTAAAATGATTTCATATTAAACTAGAATTTTAGACCTTTTTTTTCCGAGAGTTGACGGAGCTAAAATATGTAAGAAAGGACACGAGAAAAGGGATTCAGCATGGCCTCTAGAGAGTCACGTGACAAATTAAAACACTGTTATTGGCTCCCTCAGGGCTCAGCCTCTATTTTAAAGCACTAAATTTTAAATGAGGATGTATTTTGTGAGTGTCAGGCCAAAAATGGGTATGTTACTTAAAGGCAAAACTGTACCACAGAGAGTCTGAACTAAAGAAATTCATTAGTTCTTTGCTCTTTGTTATAAAAGATGCATGTTCACATCTTGTTCATGCTTCATTGTTCTTCTGCTGCATTTACAAGGTGCTCCAGTGCAATTTAAAACATAAAAACAAGCCTACATGACCACAGCAGGTTCTTCATCCGGTCTCTGCCACCATTAAGAGTCAGAACACACAGAGGTGTGTAAACAGTGATCAAAGGATTCACCGCTGATTCTCCTTCATGTCAAACAAAGGCGATTAAACACGGCCTCTGAACTGAGAGCTGTGGCAGTGGGACATTCCAGCAGAGAAACATGATATGTTTGTTGAAAGAGGAGCTTTGAAGGCACCTGAGTGCTGCTGTCACAATGCACATTTACTTAGGTTAGTACAGGCTGCACATACCCGAAGAGCGAGGACAGGAAAACAGATGTGTAAAACAGCATCATCTCTGTGAGTCACCCCCTCTTGTGTAAACTATGCACCCTTTAGATCTCACCTGTGCAAAGGTAGAACAACGTGGCCCAGGGCTACACTTCCTCTACCGTCCTTCCTCCCTTCACCTCTCTTACCTCCACGCCTTGTTTGTCACATTCCAGTATTTTCATGTTACGACCTGCATTTGAACTGAAACACTGTGTGCAAGAGTGCATGCGAGTGTTTCCATATATGTCACAGAGGTGAGCTATCACTCTGCTAAAGGTATAAATCATCAACACTGTGAGGAAATTTCTCTCCCCAGGTCTCTTCTCCCTCAGAGAATGTAACCCTCCAAGCCTTGTCACCCTTTAACATCTCTCCAACTGTCACTTTACTTCTTAGCTCCTAAGTTGAGCAGAGTTGATTCCTGGGTCACACAGTCCTTTTGTTATAATCAATGTTGTGTCTTGCAGTTATTTGTGCAGATCCTCCCCATCTGCCCTCGCTATAGAAACCAAGGCCAATGGTAGGAATGTTTATGTTTTAATTTCCAGTAAGATCCTGAAGTTGTGGACTTTTATCTTATTTGAATATGTGGTTTAGGACCGGTGATGTGAGGACACAAAGACTTAGATAAGCCTTACATGCTGGACAGCCTCAGATCAGTGGTTGAAATACCCCTGATCATCTATTGATGTTGCTCATGCTGATCTCCTTGGCATCAAGCTCTACAATAAATGCTCTCTGCATGAGGCATCTGTTGCTCCCGGCCTCCTCATTCCTCCAGCTCAGCTTTGATCAGATTTTCCATCACAAACACTTCATCAAGGTTCATTGTTGGCTCTCAATAGTGCCCAACTTTAAAAGGAAAATTTCCTTTTATGACTCTAGGTTTACTTTTGTTGCTCCAACATTCAGTTCTATCAGTAATGATAATGTATCAGTGATATTCACTGAATTAACTTCTGAAATCTCACAATTTTTTGACAATAATCAAAAGAAGTCAGATCAGACAACAAACACTTCAGTGATCAAATTGTTAATTCACTTATTTTGGACCAGAAAAGTTAGGCAAATTAAAACTATTATCCAAATTGATAAATTGATATCCTGGTCCAATTAAATTCCAATTCTTTGTCCTGGTATGTGGTTCACCTGTGCAATGAGGAATTACTGACATTCATGATATGTTCACTTTTGGTTGGTTTTACCCTCAAAGAAAGTGGCTCAGATAATCTAACTATGACCGTTTACAACCTGCATGCCTTTCTAAATGTTTACAATTGTTGCATCATGAGCACAGTTTTTATCAGTGTGGTTGAGTTTTAAGTTCTCAGCATTACTTTGCTGTGTAGGCTCACAATGTTATCATAACTGATCAAACTGATAGCAAGAGCAACAAGAGTTAAACCCATGGTGTAATGAGCCAGAGCTTTACTTTAAACCCAAGCTTTACCTTAAACTTTATCCTTTACTGAAACTTTATCCTTAAAATTATCTTCTTCAATCTTGATAACCTAAACAATAGTCTACTTAGATAAACTAAGCAAGTAAACTTGATATTAATCTTATAGGTCAAAGATAAAACTTATGGGGATTTACACAGGAAACACACATATCTTTCAACATAGTCTCCTCATACAAATTCCCTATGGACCAGTCAGCATTTTAGACCTCCACCAAGTGGTCCACAGCAGTGATGACATCATCATTTCTCTCTTTCGGTGTTGACCAATGAGCTTTTTCTTTACTCAAGGAAGAGGTGGATCCAGTAAATAGAGATGTTGTTCGATGAGTTCAAATCTGTATCCCTGGACTGTACAAAGACTACTATCCATTTGTCTGACATTAATGATGTGATATTTTCATCTCCCTGAAACCCAAATACTGCTAAGTTATTATATTTAAACTTCTTGCTTAATCACTTAAAGAGCTGAACTACACATGTATGTAATGAGAGTTGCATTACTCATTTTGTTCTACTGTTATCCACAAACTTAAAAGTCACCTATTTTATTAGCAGAATATAAAAAGAAAGGAATATAAATGCCATTAATATGCTTTCATTAGTGTGTAATCACCTTAGATTAAAAATTAATGTGTTTTTAATACCTTAGAGTGAGTCTTTTGTATCTTCAGCAAACAAATCAAACATGCTCTTCAGAGGGCTTTTTACATGAGTTTCATGGCCAACTTAGTTTCTCCTTCATGCTGAGAAAAGAAGGGTGAGTGAGGTGACATTTAGACAGTTAGTTGCAATCTGTAACCTTATTGCTAGATGCCACTTAATCCTAAACACTAAACTTTTTCAGCAGATGATATAATCTGCAGACAGTTTCGTCAGCAAAAACAAGCTTGTTGACAGTCATATCACACTCATGCACTGTTAGAGGTCAGCAGTGAACTATCAGAAAAAGTGATAAAGTCAAAGTCATTAAAGAAAGGGCAGCAACAGTTCTTTATAACAGTGCCTAATAGCTTCCATTAAATATTTCTTCTCCATTGGTTAGTCTTTGAAATGATCCTTTCTCAGAATGTAAATGCTCTACAGTTTTGCCATTAGTGACTAATACACGCAGGATTAAAAGCCTTGGTGCCCGGCCGTCTCCTGACATGATGTTTCATAGTAATGCTGCTTAGTAATGCTTGGCATTCCAGCAGTGCGTTGGCCGAGGCAGGAGCATGCTTTAGAATATAGTGAGGCTCTCGTGGGATTTTTACACACATTCCTCTGAAACAAAGCAGAAGCTCATAAAGCAAACTCTTCTCTAACGGGAAGCTCAGCTCTTAAACTGTCAGAAATGAGGCGCCTTTTGCTTTTGGGACTAAGATGCCAAAAACAACCAGGAAGTGTTTTGACTGCTGCTGTATGCGTAAAAATACTGACGTAAAACTGAAATAGCAGCTTCCCACCGCTTGTGTTCATACCCAAGGGGATTATGGGAAAGTGCTACCACCTCGCCGGTTGCTCCCCATTGTGGCATTGTGTGCATGTCTTTGCATATTGTGCCTGCCTTCGTTTGCCCAGGCAGCCCTTATTTTTTCCATTTATTCATTTGAAGGTCAAGGGTTCTGCAGAAAAACACAAAGATTTCTTGGAGGAGGCCGACAGACAAAAAAACTGGTTGAAAAATAACCTCCCTCCTCCCTTTTATCTTCACAACAATCACACTTCCTCACTTCAAACCCTTTGTTATTTCAGCTTTTTTGTGTTTATGGAGAGCAGACTGAAGATCCACTGCTGTATGGGGACCTCAGGAGGCCATATCCTTTTAAATTGTACTCTACTATTAGCTTGAGCTACCGTATAAACAACAGCCATATTATGTTTATACGGTAGCTCAAAATTATCATGCAGCCCCTGTGTCGAGGTGACCAGCATTTCCATGGCATCAGAATAGCGGTGATCTCACATGGGCCACCCTCTCTTGACGTCTCTCTGTTTGTCATTGCTGCTGGTTTCGGCCTCCGCTCTGTTCTTTTCTGTTTCCTTCTCCGTTGTCAGTACTGTTTTGAGCCAGGAACTGGTCAGGGAAGAATGTGGCGGCACAGCAGCATGACACAGGCAGTGCACCCACATGGACACAACAGAATTCAAGGCGGAGGAGGGGGGAAAGAATGAGGGAAAAGGTGTTTTGTACAGACATAATCGTCAATGAGGTGCAAGGATTTTCTGACTAAAGCGTCTAAGTGTATTAAAGAGAAAACCACATTTGCAGTAGGCAAATTCTGTCATTTTTTATGAAGGAAGTAAAGACACAAATTAGACCACAGCGGTTTAAATAAAACTCGTGGCTTCAACATCACCACCTACATTCTCATAAGTCATTTTTCTGATGAATTAAAAGTCATCCAATGTGCTGTGACAGTGCTCACGCAGGTGTGTGAACATGATGTGCTGTTGTTTTCCATCAGTACTATGACTCAGGACACCTACTGTATCATGTGAGGACTAATCTAAAAAAAAAAAATTCATATCTGTTTTGATCCATTTGTGAAATTAGTCTCCAAGTTTTTCACACTGTTAAAACTATCATTTTAAAATATACTCAGGAGTACTGAAGCAGCGACGTATGTACGAGGTAGTTACAGCTGCGTCATGTGATGAGAATGTACTGACCACCACATGTCTTTTAGTCTATCATCTCATCACGTCAGGATGAGGTGTTTTCTGAGTGTTTACAAAGTTTATTTTAGTCACACTGTAAACCCATGATCCTAAGGAGAAGAGGGAGAAAAAGTGTTAAATGTAGCGGACACTGGACTTTTTGCACTTCATGTGACCCACTTACGCTCCCAGACTTCAGGACTTAGCAACTAGTAACTGATTAGCCAGCAGAAACAAAGAGTTCACTAATGACTTTTTGCGCACATCTGCTGAGCCTACTCTATAAATGTGTGGAAACCAATAACAATAGTATCAACTGGACAAAAAACATTTCCTCTTCCACCATAATACAAGCCTTCCTCCGTGTATTCAAAAGGTAAAAGCAAGCACATCTGCAGATTTTTTATGAAAGAAGCAGAATCTAAAGCTCTAAGCAGAAATTTTTAGATAACCTTCCGTCTCTTCTGAAGTTATGTGTGCATGAACTGATGTCATCAAATGTTTTACTCTCAAAAGTGCAGGAGTAACTATTGATCTCTGACATGGGGATGGGTTTTTACTGTTGCTGGCCCCACTTCTCAATAAATACAGAGGTTATCTGATGGAATGAAGTGGAAGAGGAGGCGACTGTTTCTGGAGTTAATCATTGGACAACAAGCCAGTCATAGTTAGGCAGCCACACATAGTTTCTACTGCCCTTGTTTAAAATTTTCGAGAGGCATGCACATGTCCCGATTATATAACTGCTCAGTTACGCACAGGGATTTTAGTGACCTTATTTATTTTGTTTGCGGTGACAATGAGGTAACATTTGTCAGGTTTCTGAACCTTGAGAGGAACTCAGTGTTTACTGTAACAAAACCAAAACTGTGCAAAGGCAAAACCACAATGATCCGTGTTGGAGTCATATTCATAAAGGTCTTTATGAAGAATTTCATAGTTTGAGTCCCAAAATTCATAATAATGAAAAAACTGCTGCTGGCAAAAATGTAGATACGAAAAGGCTGATGACATCAGAATATTTAGACAGGTGAATTAAATCACAATCACATATTGTACACCTGATAGTTTTCACATATGTATCTCTTTAAATTGTGCTCTAGTGATTAAAACAATGAGGTGCTGAAAAATGATAAAGACTTATGCTATATATATACTAATTGAGCAACGGAGCAACAGGATCGGTTAAACACTGAAAGAATGAATAGAGCCGCGTCTTAAAGATGCTTGGTCAGCAAAGAGGGTGTCAACACTGACTTCCAGAGAAAAGTGCAAACATTAGTAACTGATTTATACGAAGTCCAGTTTTATTCATTGGTGAATTCACTGGCAACAAACAGCTATACATACTGGCTAATTTTTGTACAACAGGGAGTCAGAATTTAGCCATGTGTGCGTATTTGTACGTGTTTGTAAGGTGGGGGAGGTGTGACAGCTGCAACACTGAGCATAAACACCAACTACATAAATGTTCTATCCCTCCACATCCTCTTCTTCTCTCTGGTTCCCCCTTTTGTTTATTTTTAGTTCATTTATAATTTTGTATTTTTAGTGTGTTCGCAGTTACTTTAGGATACTAACACCCACTTATAAAGAAAGCATCTAGAAATAGACCCACAGACAGACAGACGGAATAAAACACAGCTATGTTGGTGAGGAACAGGGGACTGGAAAAAAAAGAAAGAAAGAAAACAAAGAACAATCTTAGTGTTTATGCAAGACGGGCCTTTTCTTGGGTGTGTAAGGTCAGCAGTGTGTCGTCAGTGTGTGTGTGTGTGTGTGTGTGTGTGTGTGTGTGCGTGTGTGTGTGTGTTTGGCTGATGTGTGCCTGTCTGTGTTTCCGTTTGTGGTGCTTATGACTGTGCAGTAATCAGCCAGGAGGAAAAGCCTGTCCGAGTGCAGACAGCGTATCTCCCCTGGCCTGAGGATCCACCCGTTTTCTCACACAATAAATACACACATGCATACACAGCCCAACTTGACAGACTATACACAACAATGTGCACAGTTTTAAATTACAAAGGCATTTAAAAAAAAAAAAAATACCAGGAAGACACAAGTGAAAAATTTCAACCGAATGGAACGAACAAGTGAGACAACAGTGCAGCTCTGTTTACTATGGCATAAATAGACACAATGGTCTTGACAGAGAAGTTATTCTTAGCAACTCTGAAGCAAACTTGATATAGTGATAAGACGGTGGAAAACTGTGTCAGAGAGGGCAAAATGGAGAAATGTGCAGGGCGAGTGCTTGGGTGGAGTCAGATAAATGCCAGTAAAACAAAAACAAAAATAAAATTCCTGCGAAGTCGCTTAAGTCAAGTCATAACAAGGGTTATGAGTTGAAAAGCTGAATGTTCGCTGGAAAGGCTGCTTCAATTTTTTGACCACATATAGGCTCACATTAATGATTACACATTAACAGACATGGAATTCAAATTTTGTATATTTCTCAATAGCTGTTACAACAAACCTTAAATAGCAACCACAATATTTAATTTAATCATTGTCTAGTGCCAATCCCTGTGTTAGATCAGCCAATCGAATTTAAAGAGGAAGCAGTTTCCAACCTTGTGTATTGATCCAACGGAGCTACCTTTTTATTCATGTTAGGATCAACTTCAAAACAAACTGAAAATCACCAATATATAACACCATGTTAGCATATATTTGCATGTTTATACCATTACCAGACAGAAAGCAGCTTTAGCACACTCTTTGCAACACATTTTTGGCCACCTCACAAATAAAAGTCCATTATTTACTTCTCTCATTGTTCTGTTTTGACCTCCACCTACTCCCAATGGGAATATCTGGCTCTTTAGTAGCTAAATGCTCCACTATGTTCATAAGCTTACCTTTAACTTCATCTATGTGCTGTTTAATGCTGGACAGGTAGCATATGGTGGTTTTGTCAGAGCATTTTTGTGACGAACAAACATGTTAAATTAGACCAATGAGAACAAACTAGTAAAGTTTCAAGCTGT
>JAPZDV010000026.1:9204403-9237115 GCA_029814665.1 Acanthurus lineatus
ACTAACAAAATTGTTAATTTAGACCAATTTGAACAAAATAGTAATGTTTCAAGCTGTTATATTCAAACAAAATGCTAAAAAAAAACCCTCCACAGAGCAGAGGGGAACTGCAGAGCTGGATGATGTCACCTTTCATATTACATGAAGTCATTTGATCCATTACTACAGTAAGATATTATTTAGTGTAGCTTTAAATATATTTATTAGGTCATTTAGAGACAATCATCAAACACTTAGACTCCCTAAGAAGATAAAATAAGTCTCATAAATTGGTATCTGTCTAAGTCTGTACTGCATTTTTTATAATCTTGGGGAATTTTTATGTTCAGGAAATGTAGACTCTCACACTGACTCACTCAGTAATGATGATGAAGGTAAATGAAGGGTGACAAAAAAGAAGGACATAGACAATATTATCCCTTTGCTTACACAAGAAGAGACTGATAAGAGACAAACCAAATTAGTGTGGGAACTCCTGAAGATGTCTGACTAACCTTGACAAAGAAAGCTCTAACCTCATAGCTGTCTACTGTACTGTACTGAAGGCCCACTGTGACACACTAGCACACAAGACATTTCTTTCAGTCCCACAAAGAGAGAAACATCTGCAGTCAATTACTCCCACCCACCCAGCCATATAGAATCCAATAATGACTGCAAAACGCAACAGCAATTTTCTTTTATGATGTTGTTTTCCCTGCTTGGCAAAGCTCTCAGTAGCTGCAGAGATGGACGGCTGAGGCTGGCACTGCCTCTAGAGAATGGAGTTTGAAAAACATCCATCATTACTCAGCTGAGTGGATGCACTACCACTGGTTTACTGTGGCAGTTTTCTCTATATAAGGTGCTATGATGAGTTCTTACATGCACACTCACACATAGGAGTGACAGGAATGTCAGCCCTGGACAGTAGCCAGTGCCTACTCACTCCACAACAACCACTTTTCAGACAGCAGGGGATGAAGTGCGTCCACAGTGAACCAAGCCTCTCAAACAAAGACTTGTGGTGCGGTGATGTCACTTCCTGGCAGGTTGTGATTCTGTTTGATGTGGGGTCTCTGTTGGTGGATGAGGGGGCGAGGCGATACCCCACTGGGATGGATGTGGGTCGGAAGAGATGAAGAGAGGAAGAGAGAGCTGTTAATGAGCACAGAGGCAGGAGGATGTTGTGGTCAGTCACAATGTGGCTGCTTGGTTAACCCATTTCCTTCCCAGGTTTCTGCAGAACTGAGAGCAGCTCCTGACCTGAATGTTAGGTCAGAAAGAAAAAAAAAAAACAATGCGGAAATATATAGGGAGTGTTGAGGCGGGACTAAAAATTCAGTGCCAATAAAGATGCCTGTGAGAGGTCTGTAATTAGTGTGGAGGAACTCCCAGGGATATAAACACACCTGCAATCTCACACAATCTCACCACTGTCCTGAAGAACAGAGGCCTTATGGGAAGCAGTTTGTGTGTGTGTGTGTGTGTGTCAGAGAGAGAGAAAAAAGAGAGAGACAGAAAAAGCAAGAGAAAATTAAACAGGTGGGTTGAACTGTGACTGAATTCCAGTGGTGACAGTTCTGACAAATAAAAAGAAGAATCTGTTTGGTTTCGAGGGCAACCTGAAAGTCCCTCTCTGTCTTAAGTAATGTGAAACAGCCCTGACATCAACTGGTTTCACATCCTTTTGTAAAAGAACTAAAAAAAGTGTTCAGCGCACTTTAAAGACTCATAACCTGACACGTTGTTGATGCACTGAATCATTAACCCAGTCCGATCTCACAATGAGATTCAACTGGTTAAATGTCACTTTGAGTCCTGACACGCAAGCCGCCCTCAAAGACAACACAACAAAGGTTGACCTGTGGAAGATAAGATGCCGCTCGGTGTCTTGCACTCTGTAAAAACTGGACTTAACAACTGAGTTGTAAAAAGAAAGAAACAGCACAAAAGACAAACAAAATAAAGTACCCTATCATTTTTATCACTGTAAACCCATGAATTGCTGCCTTCTTTTAGGACCAGCCAGAGATATATCTCACAAAATAAATGGCTAAATTCATACAGTGCTTTACAGGGTGATGGGACAGGTTTTTTTGGGGACTTTTTGGAAAAAGAATTTGCAGTAGAGCAAAAAATGTAGTTTTACTGCCTCTCTCATGACTTTCTTGTGGCTGTGGGTGTGTCGGAACAAATTAAGTGTTAGCAAGCATTGTGTGAATACACAACCTATTGAACTGGGATTAGCACTTTTTAGAAAATGTTGACTTGTTAATATGATGAATTAAGATGGTAATTATGGTGAATATTGGAGAAGACTGCAGAGGATCTGCGACCACAGGATCAGTGACAAGTCAGCATTATCACAACAACTTGAGGGTTCTTGGATGTCTGCACAGAGTCTACATGATGAAAAATTTGCAGAACAAGAGGTCTAAGTCACTCTTTTGCGCACTTGCAGACACTTGGAGTATCATTCTGGCTTAAGTTTTGCAAACCGCAGGCTAACACACATTACGTTAACAAGTAATTAAGTCATTTTTCATTGGAAATGAACACCCCCACTGTTGAGCTTTCACAATTCTATCAGCTGACAATTAAAAATGCTCAAATCAGCCAATAACAGATGAGGCAAAACTTTCAGACAGCACAAAAAGTATGGAGAAACGTGACGACAGCCCGTCCTCACAGCTCACTGTCAGCTTGATGTGTCAGGACTCTTGGATTTTTGACACTTGTGTCAATGGGAGTTTGTGGTCAGTCCTCTGAGTTTTCTTACACTGAGGCTGTGACAGTTTGTGGCGGGTCGTTAGAGTGACTGCAACTCATTCAGCTCACACAGAAAGAATCAGAGGGCCTGTAAAAACAACTGCTCCCACAGGGATGTGACACATTCAGATGGGGGCCCTTTTGTCCCCCAACAAAGCTTTGGTGCTATGTCACATTCCCGAAATCCACACTGGGGGAAGGGGGATCAGGGAAGGAGCGATATTTTTCACACTGAAGTACAAAGCCGCAGAGCGTCAGTCTCTGACTCACACACGGGGAGGAAAAGGGGCTGAGTAATCACAATAATAACCACCATCATCCTGTTGTCTCGACAGTCGCTACTAACCAGGAGTCCTCACCAGATCAGTACAGTAATACAGAATCAGATCACTCCTCAAGATGAGAAAATGTTGCTGTTGAATCAGCTGTGTCAGTGCATGTGTGTGTGCTGAGTACGCTAATTGTAGCTTGTTACTAATCACTTCCATCTCTCAGCTAGTAATGGGGCAGATTTTAGCAGGGCTTTTCACTTGGCTGAGTCTGTTAAAGTGGCCCACTGGGGCTTGACTTTACTGCCTTGTGCAAAGCTGACTGTCGTGTGTGTGTGTGGTGTTGATAAAGGCAGGGCAATCTGGATTGGGAGATTAGCTGTGGTGTAATGGACAGAGATGAAAACTAGATGCCATCTGTCTGCCAAACAAGTGCCTCTATGGACTCGGCCCTTTCTCCCTGTGAGAGTGTGTGTGTCTGTGTGTGTGTGTGTGTGTGTGTGTGTGCTGGCAGAGGGAGGTCAGGGGCGCGTCTGCCACGAGCTCAGCTCTCCCTCTGAGAGAAGCCATCATCCATGACCTCATCCAAGGAAAAATCCCCCTCTCTTGCCTTCCTCTCCTCCAGCAGCTGAGCTGTGAGCGCTCCCTCTGCATTCCTGCTTTCTGAACAGCTCCCACACTGTCTCGAGGCTGGGCAGGAGAGAGGGAACACACAGAGTAACAGTGGGTGGACGGATGAACGGGGAGCAGAGGGGAAAGTCTCGCTGAGGTCACAGACCCCACTAATAGCCTGTGGGCTGCTTCGGCGTCTTAATGGGAGGGGGGGCTGAAAAGAGGGAAAAATAGTCCTTCATTTTTTGCTTCAAATGTTCTGGTCCTTGGCTGTGGGTGTTTCATCATAGACTGAGCAGTGGGCAGTGCGACACCCTGGACACCTTGCCAGTCTGTCAAAGGTCAACATGTAATAACAAATTCAAACACTAGCAGCATGGCTCAATTAGTCAACCACAAATAACATAATAAATTGGTTTTTACAAGGAGGCCCAGATGATCAAGAATTCATCTTAGATAGCATTTTGCAAAGTTTATAAAGCTGATCTTAATATAACTCACAAAACTCAACATCTCACAAAATTGTACGCTTTTCAAAGGCATCTGGAAATTTTTCCATGGGTGACACAGAAGTAGCTATGTTGATATGTTGTATTTGTAAAATTTGGTATGTTTTAATAAAAAGATAACTTTTTTTAAACAAAAGGCGAAATTAGTTGAAACATTGTGTTCAAACACCTTGCTTTTTATCACCACATGCTGGCAGATAAGACAAACTTAAGATATGGTACAGTAAAGCCACCACAAACTAACTTTTTTACAAAGAAAAAAATGTATCACATTAAATGCATAATTTACATGATTGATAGAGAATTTATTGCAGTTTTTTGTAAAGCTTGTTTGTCAAAATTATGCACTTTTTAACAGAGTCTTTTAATATCACAGGTTAGTAGTTCAGTAATAAAATAAGTTCAAATAGACAGTTTGGTCAAAAACATCTGCTATCTTGGCAGATTAAAGAGCCCAAATGTAATTTGCATTCACATTATAATTGTTCGCAGTGAAATGAAATTGAAACCAGACAGCATGTTTTGTTACACAGATGATGTCAGTTGCATAGCTGTTTCTTCTGTGTGGGTTATGACACACAAAAAAACTGCTTAAAGAATGTGGCCACATGCAACACAGACCACTTTTCAAATTGCATGCACACCTCTACTTAGAGCTGTTTGTTTGTTTGTTGGACCGCCCAACAGGCATATTATGTCAGGTGTAAACAGGTCCTAACATAAATAAACTGATATATAGAACCTCCTAAACATCGGCATGTCCCTGTGTTCATGGTGAGCAGGAACATGCTAGTTATTGCTGAGCGTCACTGAGCTGCTAGCATGGCACAAGTTTGAAGTGTTTTTTGTTTTTTTGGGGTTTTTTTTTAAATAAAAGGTGGCCTCAGCTTTGTGTCTTTTAACCATAAAATGACACTGAAACATAGAGTGGAAAATCATACGGCTTCAAATTTCTCCACAAAGGAAATCATCCACTCTTTCATAACAGTCCTTTTAGGATCAAACAGCAACAATTAAGATTGCTTAAGATGTTTGCTTTGGGGGGTGAGGGGCAGCAGTGGTGGATGGGTGAGATGTTCTCTAAGTTTCAACAGCAGACCGCAAAGAAACACTGAGGAGAAGAAGAACGCCCCGGAGCCAACTCCTTGTGGTAACTGGAGCCTGCTGCCGTCTGCTCTGACATCTGCCCGCCGCTCCTTTGTCATAAGCTGTGGAGTCAGCCAGCTCAACTGGCCAGCACGCGTTGGGCTGATCCTCTAAAACCGCCGTGAGGTGCCTGCTTCTACAACACACACGCACATGGGCGGATATGGGAGGAGTTTTTTTTTTTTCTCATTTCAGAAAACTGTAGGACATACTGTAAGAGGTAGAGAAAACAGATGAGTCAAGCATGCAGTCATTCAGTCTTCCTGTCTGTTTGCGGGCATGCTGTTTGTTTGAGGGTGGCTTTTTTTTCTATATGTGTGTGTGTGGTAGAGCTGATGGTGACTGGGAAAATGACCCTTGCCTTCTTTTCAGTCCCTTATTAATCAACCCCAGTCTCTCTCTCTCTCTCTCTCTCTCTCTCTCTCTCTCTCTCTCTCCCTCTCTCTCTCTCTCTCTCTCTCTCTCTCTCTCTGTCTCTCTCTCTCCCTCCCTCTATCTGTCTCTGACTCTCTCTTCTCCTCTTACCCAGTAAGTAATGCGATGCCAGCATCAGCCTCCTCTGGGCCTAAATAGACCCCAGTGAGAATTTAATAGTGTGACCATGATACATAACAAGTGTCTGTCCAGCAGGGTGACATCAGCAGAGGGGAATCTGCTGGTATCCCTGTCCAACTCCTGCTGGCATCAGGAGCAAAGGGACTGAGCTGAGCAACTTTTTCAACACCACCAACATAGAAAGCATCAGTATGAAGCAGGGGCAGACTTTCCTCCACTGGGAGGCTCCTATAAACAAATGGCGAATTTGATCATTTTTTAGTCAAATCTTACCCTATAGGTCTTTAATAATATGATGATGATTGTGCATTTTTTCAGGCACAGCTTTTCGGTGTATTTACATCATCGTTGCTGGCAGAGTCTGCCTTTAATGCACAGTTCAAATTGCCTAACTGCACAGAGGCAAGTAACAGTGAATAATACATGCAATAAGATGTGATGCAGTAGGCAATATTAAAACTGTTGCCGAACTTCTCTTACTTTCATATGTCCTTTTTAAGGAGGAAGCGTTTCATATTTTAGGAGGTAGCTTTCTAACAGTCAGTAATGTTTTAATGTGGGTGTCCTCTAGTGCTAGCCAGGAGTTGATTAGCTTAGCGTCATAACTTTAAAGAAATAACTAGCCTGGCTTACTCCAGAGTTAACAAACAAGATATTATGTGCTAATTCGTGAGCATTAGAAGTGCTTGAGCTTGTTTTTAAGACAAGCTGCACTCTGATTGCCTCAAAGTTCATTTTTTTTTGTAATTTTACAATACGAAATTGCACAATAAAAATCAAGCTGTACTCCCTTTAAACTACACAGTAAACAACATTTTTAAAGGTGAAGTGTGCAGGATGACCTGAGGAGCCCAACAGGTCAGGTGGTGCAGCAGCAAATACTTCTGTATCTCTTACCAACAGAGTTATTGTCTTATAATATCCCTTGGAGCCTCTACAGACACCTGCTCTAAGTCTTCAATATTACTGCTGATGTACATAAGATAGGTATCAGTGATGTTCTGGGTGATTTTAACAGCTGTAGACTTATGGCTCCAGCCCCGTTCTTAATGCACTGAAAAGACAGAGGTATTGATCTTCTAATCCAATTCTTGGCAGGAAAGCAGATAAGCTTGTATCCTAAAATGTCAGGCTCTTGCAACTGAGCAGTCATGGCATAGACAAAAGATGAGAACACTGCAACTGGTCTCTTCTGATAGACGAAAGTATGCTGCTCTTACAGTGTGGTGTTACTGAGGCTTTGGTCATTTTCTTAGAGGCCACATTTTATCATTTCCTTAGTAGGTTTTGGTGCAGTGGTTTAAAAAAAATGCTTGAGGTTAAAAGAGGTAGCTGAGCTGGATGAAGTAGTGGAGGGAGTGGGCATGACTCAAGAATGACAAGTCTTTTAATTTAACAAATGAGGGGTGTTGGTCACTGAGTAAATATCCTTTAAATTAATGAAAAATGAGCTTACAGTGTTTAGTGTTTTCACTTTGTATAGGCTGCAGAGACCCATGAGGCTGCCTTTACCCTTATGGTAAGTCTGTCTTTAAGCACACGTGTCTATTTTATGGCCTAAAGGAACAGGAAGAAGACAGACAGGACAAGGATGAGGAAATGGAGGAGGGGATTGTGATGTAAGGAGGACCGGAATAAAGAATAAAGAATAAAGAATGTAGTTTGCCGGAACTAAAAGGTAAAGTTAAGGAAAGTACCAGGGAAGTGAGAGTCAGAGCTATGACAGGCGGTGACGCCGCTCATCTAACTCTTTAATCTTTTTTATCCACTTATAGGCGAAGACAAGTCAGCACCCTCCAAGTAAAAGTTCTCACCTTGACCTATTATCATCCTGCTCTCTTGGTCTGTCACTCACCCTCTCATGTTACCATGTCGACCTTATCACTCATTCCTTGTCTTTATTCCTGTCATCCTGCCTGTCCTCCTTCTCTTTGGCTGTCCACACGGTGTAAACTGGACAATACAAACTATCTACTACAGACTCTTTTCGTCATGTGACAATGCCTGTGTCGCTGTTGTCACCTCATCAATCAGGTTTGAGTGGCATGCTGAGGGTGTGCTGGCGCTTCGCTCTGTGTTCGTGCTAGCATCAGGCAAACACACACATGCACATTTTCTTTTACAGGAATAGCCAACTGTTCACTTAAACATTTAAAGCAGATTCTTATAAACAAACACTCATTAATATTAGGTAATAATGTGTTCCTGTTGATGATATCCGGTCAGAGACTGATTATATTTCCAACTGTTGGTGTGCGTACTTCCATATCAGAGTGGAAATTACCCATTGTTGCTCCTCAGCGGGGCAGGAAGCACCTTTCACAACAACCTCAGCCTCCACACACTGATTCAATCCACCTTAAGCACTGAAGGCATGTGATTACTCAAGTGAACTGGTAATGTATCAAGACACCAGAGTGGTTTACTGTGTTAATGGACCTAAATGCTTGAGAGAGAAAAAGTACTTAACTACAAGTATGCAACCTTATTATTTGACCCATTAGTACAGTATCTTTAATGAGTAAAGAAGATTATTCCACTGTATAAGCTTTAAGGGTTCAGTGTGTAAGATTTAGGGGAAGCTATTTCTAGAAAATGGAATATAATATTCATATGCATATTTTTATTTGTTTATAAAGACTTGAAGATATGAATCTGTGTGTTTTTATAACCTTTTATATCTAAAGAGGGAGCAGATCCTCTTTAAAGGGGTCCACCATGTAGCACCTATTTATCTTCTGTCTTTTTTATCTTCACTTAAGCTGATAGTATTTTTACTTTTTGATTTATATTAACTCCTAAGATTCATTCCAACTACCTTTGTCCGCATAAGGCTGACAACTGCCAAAATAAATTAAGTTTATTTATGGTGCTAAGAATTTTATCTTTAAAACTTTATCACCATAAATTAAAACTGTTAATTGCTACTGACAATAGTGTGTTTCATTATTTTTAGTTGGAAAATTTTCTAGAGTCTAAAGGTCTGCAGTGTTACAGACAAAGGTGCCCAAAGCGGATCTAGGTGAGCGCAGCACACCTTGTCGTAAACAACTGCTGCTAAAAATGTATCAAAAACAATAGCTATCTTGGTATACAATTCACTTAATTCCCAAATGAGTGTGACACACAAAGAATTCTGCCACTTCCAGTGAATTTTGGACAACATGAAAGGAAATGCTTTCTGAAGCGTGGAAATATCCTCTTTGAGTCTCTCTAGGAACATTCAAGAACGCTCAGGAGGCGAGGGCAAACGACACGCAGAGACTCTGCAGAGCTGTTACTGTGTGACCCTACAAGGAAAATTCAGGAGTGGCGCTGCGCTGATGCCTGATGATGGGCCACCATGCTGGACATTATTTCCTGGCCGTGGTCCACCAGGCCACTGACAAACAGAGCGCAGAGAACTCCCTTCTCTCTCTGCATTCTGGCTCTTTGGTGGCCATCAGCCCCGGGAATAGCAGCTATGTGAGCATGACAGCACAGCACTATTTCTGTGTGCTCTGCTACTTGACATTGAGAGGCCGGGATTAGGTGGCTCCACTACTGTAAATGACTTGCCCCTGTCACACATACAAAAACACGTACACATATGTGTGCTTTTGCAAATACGCATTAACATGTTTATATTAATGCATATAAAATCCTAAGACACAGACTGGAAAATTAATTACATTTGTTAATAACTGAGAAGCCATAGTCGTCAACATATTGTTGCTGTTCCTTGGAAAGCTATTTCAAATAATTAAGTTTCATAATAAAAACGGTGTGTTTTGGATTTTGTGACAAGTAGTGTTTTTCATATTGAAAAAAAGGTTTTTTTAAAAAAACAACATTTAAATCACTGTGCCTGAATGTCTTGAAAAGTGCTTCTGTATAAGTAAAAAAATCTGTTGGGAGGCTTTTCTTTCTCAAGAGGGAGCTCTACAAAATCTGATAAAGTCAGGTTGGTGTCCACAGAGAAGTAAGCTTCCTATTCCTTTGCAGCCCACCCCTCATCTCTACACGAGGTTAGATGGTGAAGGTCCCACTAGCCACTACCTTAAAGAACTCAAATCTCTGACCTAACTGCTAGCGGTTAAACTGCACTGTGGGAAATGTAGGCACCAGGTTTTTTGCCCCTTGATAAAAAATTCTCTTTTTTTCATTTATATTTGAACACGTCATGCCGTGCTGTGACCTCATCTGCTAAAACTGCAAACCGAGCAGATACCAACATGCACATGGACTGCTCTTTCTGAGAAACTTAAATGCTGAAGTGCTGTTTGTCAGTTGCTCAACAAATGATATGAGGAGTTCCTGAATCAGGTGCCACACCCTTCTGGTTCAGCTGAACATCTGTCTTTAATTACCATCCCTCAACATGATGTGAGTCCTACTGGACCTTGTTTAATCAGTATATATATAAAGTATGGGAATGAAACCCACAAACAATGTGGAAAATGATCCCATAGTAAACATGTAAACACTCATCGTTTTTTGCTTGTAATGGTTCGGTTAACCCATGTAACCAACACAGATGCAGCACAGAGGCATTACTCCACCGCATTCACACACGCACACACACACAGTGTCGGTGTAACAACATCCGTGTAGGAGGTGATTTCAAGATGTGACTAACGTTTGGCTGAGCCTCAGCCTGCCTTTGAGTCCAGCTGGGCCTTTTGACTTTCCTTACCCCCGTTAAACCTGCGTGCGGCATACATGACAGCATTGTTGCATCCTGCTAGCATGTGCCGTATGTGGTCTCTCTGAACTCTGCGGCATTCAGGGCTGGTTCAGGTCTCAGATGTTGTACTTGATGGTGTGTCTTTGAACATGACATCTGTTGGCTGTGTGAGTAATGGTGTGCATTGCCATGGCTTGATGTGTTGTGGCTGAACATCAGGTGTTTTCTGGCCTACACACCGCACATCTGTTCAGCACACACACTCACAGCGGTGTGTCTCACTGATCTGAGAGCCAGACTGATGACACTGTTGTCAGCAAATGAAACTGATAATGTCTTCGTTTTACTTTAAGAGAAAGCCCGCTGAGAAACATGTTAATTGGAATAACAAGTGAGAATTTGTAAGTTGCATGGCCTACACAGATAACCACATTAAAACATAATAAACAAGACAGTTTTTGGACTCCTTATCTACAAAGCAATGACTAAAAATATTTATCTTTTGAGTGTGGAACATAATAGCTCTAATGGCCAGGATACAGGTGCTTTTGTTAAAAGCGGTCACTCACACGTCAGAGACAGGGGAAATAAAAATATTATGTTTACTATAATTACAGCTCCTGAATGGGCCAAAAGAACACACTGGTGTTATCATTATCCAGAAGGGCCGTTTTAAAATATCACATTAATATGTCGCCCGACTCAGGAAGGGAACCAAAGGGCAAAAATAAACCTGACCTTACTTAACTAATCTGTCCGAACAACATCTGAGACTCCTATTAAATGCCAAGAACATAGCGCTGTGGTTTGTACAGTTTTATGTAATGAGGTAAAAAGAGTCAAAAATTTTGATAATCTTTTTTTTTTATTTTTCTCTGAAAAAAAAAGACATAAATTACAATCACTTCAAAACTGCAGGACAGAATTTGAAAGGGTGGAACACTTTCATTCACATTTTATTCTGGCTTGACAGCTGAACATGGATCTGTGGGAGTTTCTCCTGTAGTGACCGTAAGACCACACTTTATGACAACATATTCATACCAAATCTTTTCTACAGTGCATAAAATACTTGCTGCCCTTTTTTTAAAGTTTCTTGACAATACAGATGCTGAATGCCAAGTCTTAGTGTTGCCTTAAATCAATGCATAGACAGTGCATGGATCCTTATGACCGACATTGATCTGTCATTATAACATTGATGCAGAACACTAGGCCTCATGTGGCCCTAAAGATTCCCAAACTTGCAAGATAAATCTGGGTAGGGGGAAGTCATGCAGCGCTGCTTCCCCCCACCCCATAATCACTGCTGATGAACCCTGAACTCCCCCCATCTTCAGCATTGGAGCTGCTTAGTGTCTGACACATCAAACTGGTTGCACTGGGCAGCCTGCAGGTGTGAATGTGTGTAACAGTGTGAGCCGGGCGTTTCCCAAGTATCAGTGAAACCACCCCGAAGAATTAAAAAAAAAAAGATCACATCTATTCCACGATCAATTTATTAATCACAGTGCTATTGATCATCTACCGAGTGCCAAAAATGAAAGCCAGAATTCATATATTTATGCGTCATATCTCATCTCATGAAATATTCAATATCTCAAGGAGTTTCTGCATTTTTTTGCTTTTCTGTTTCATAAATAAATATCATATTGTCCAATAGGTCATATAAAAACAACTGTAACATAATTATTTTAAAAACTGATGAAGGTGGTTAAAATCTCTATAAATACAGTTAGCTTAAATAAATAAATTAGAATTATAAATATACTGCTTATTGTACACAAAAAAAAGATGGACATGTGCAGGAAAATGCAAAATGCTGTCTGTTGACAAAAAAAAAATCCAGGTTGAGCTCTCGTTGTTAAAAATCTTGTTTTGTTCAGTTCAGTCTGAGACGACCTCTTCTCACACAGTCGTGAAGCAGCACAGAGTGTAGACATGTTCCTTCTCCTTCTCCTTCTTCTCCTTGTTCCTTCACGCAAACCATACGTCGCTCGTCACACCTCCGTCTCGTCCGTCCTCTGGGCCGTTAGTATTCCAGTTTCAGGCGGGCCGTCTTCTTCCGAGGCCTTCAGGAATATATGTTCAGCTGCCCATTCGTTTTTTTTTTCATCTGAACATCTAGCAGAGAGTCAGGCAGACAACGACCTCTGTTCCCTTCTTCACGATACAATTCCTTTTTTTCCCCAGGACCTCCTTTAGCGGTTCACTTCTCTTTTTCTATTTTGAGGTAGAATTTCTGCATCTTCGCCTAAAAGGAAAAAAAAATGAGAAAAACTTTAATTTGATGCAGGCAACAAGAAAGAGAGAAAGATAAAGTTAATAATCAGTGTATGTGTATGTAGCCCTGTTCTTCTCTACTCACCTCTCTTTGTCTCTTCAGTGGTTGGACGCTAACCCTAGTTTGACCTTCTCTTCATTCTCTACATCATACGCTCCCCTCTTGTGAAACCTGCAACAAACAAAAGAAAGGGAGCTTGTTCAGACTATTTTTTCTGTCTAATCTATGACAAGTATCAGCTAAGCCTCCAGGAAAGCCCTTTATCTCTGTGTTTATGGTTGTTAGTGTGTGTTTTTGTGGATGAATCCAGGAGTCTTGTCCTTACCTGAGCAATAACAAAAGGCCTATGATGATGAGGCAGACGGATGACAGCACCACCGCCACCACGGCCAAAGCTGTTGTCCTGTTGTAGCCCTCCTGAGGCTTTTCCAGGGGCAGCGTGAAAAACTGACACCTTTCCCCAGAGTAACTCGGGTGGCACCTGCAGACGGAGCAGTGAGGGAGTCAGTGAGTAAGCAGTTAATAATTCAGTGGCTTCTGAGCGGTGGAAGATGGCGTGCAGATGGAAGCAGAGCTCATACTTACACACAGGATGGAGCGCGGATGTCCTTCAAATACTGGCAGGTGCCATGAATGCAGAAATCCTTATACTTCTTCAGGCATGGATTCCTTTTCTTTCCCTTGCCTTTCCCCTTCTTTTTCCCCTTTCCTCTTCGTCTCTTTCCTTCAGTGTTTTCAGCTTCCAAGATGGCAGATGGGTCTTTGGGTTTACTTGACATGGCAACTAAAAAAAAGGAGAAAAGTATTACATTTAACTGTCTCTGCTAAGGAAGAGAGTATAAACCTAATTTAAACAGAAATTAGAGAAAATGACCGACTTGAATGTCTCACCTTGTGGCAGTTCCACTTCATAGTCGCCAGACATGCCATCTTCATACTCGTCTTCATAATACTCATTATCGTACTCCTCCTCCTCGCCTTCCTGATCATACTCCACTGTTGTCGCACTCACGCTTCTGCTCTCCTCCTCTGCCCTCCTGTCTTTGGTTGTGTCCAAAAACTCGAAAACAGCTCTGTGTCTGTCACTCTCATACCTGTCGACCGCAGCGCCACTGGCCAGTTTGGACACCACTGCAAGAAAGAATAAAAGCAATAAAAAGATTAGAATGGCGCATAAAGTTTAGTTTGCACCTTGGAGAGGCTTCCTCTAGGGGGACAGTCAGTGCATACAGGTTAGTGTGCCAAAGTGGGCAGGATCTGTGAGGGCAAGTTGAAACATGTCGCACACAAAGAGGCTCTAGATAGGATTTTTAGCTTTTAGTGCAATCATGCTGATCCCTTTAAGGAAACGTACAAGCTCAGATACAGAACATGGTCCCTGGAGAACCGTAGGTATTAACTGCTTTTGCTCAGAGGCACTTCAGCAGTATGAAACCTGATCCTAAAGTGGGGCCTGAACTAGAAAGCCTCCATCAGAGAGACAATAAAGTGAGGAGGGGGTGCAAAGAGAAGTTTGCATATACATTCTCTGCCTCATGCACACACACAAAACGCATGGACAGACAGTTAGCTAATGTCAGGCAAGAATATGAGTTAAAAATAAATGTATCCAGTTACATAAAGCATGCTCTAAAATAGAAGGATGACCCCATTAGCTCCCGAATAGCCTGGCATCATGAAAACCGTTTCCTTAAAGGTTACGAAGTTTACAAGACTTGTTATTAGCTCGGCCATGCTTGAGAGGTTTACACCAATAACCAAAGAGGAGACAGCGTACAGCGCACAAGTGGACACGGAAATGTCAAACTGAAGTCAATAATAGTAATGTAACAAAGAGAGAAAAAGAGAAACACTCTCGTCATCCTACATAATAAACTTACCCAAGGCGTGAATCAGCAGGAGCACAACACTGAAAATCCTCATGATGTTAAAAAAATGTTTTCCAGGGATCTTAAGAAAAAAAGTACAGAAAAAAACTTAATAACTGTAAATGGCGATCGTCAAGTTGTATTCCGTCCACTTGTCCTGGTTCTAAATATCCTTTCGTTTCTTTCTTTTTTGTTTTCTCGATATTTGAATTAATCCCGCTTGTTTGCGACCTCTTCGTGTGCTTTCAGAGGACTGCTTGCGGTGTGAGAGGAGCAGAGAAAGAGCGTCCGCACAGAGGCACGGCCGTATTTATAGCTCAGTGCACCACACCTTTTGGGAGGGTTCAAGTGCTCTGCTGAGGGGGCAGCGGTGCACAAAGTGTAGTAAAAAGAAAACAGATATGATCAATTAATGGATCATAATCAATTTGGTATAGAAATATAGTGGGTTATACAAAGACGCTTTTAAGGAAAAAGATTATTACCCTGGTGGTCCCAGTAGTGTATATATTTTAGCAGCCGAAATGACACATTGCATATACAGTTAAATGTACTGTCTGTTGTACATCCTGTATTCCTGTGGAAGTTGTTGAAAATTTCTTCTCTGTTTGTTTTGTAGTAATGATTGTAATAAATAATTCTATTGGCCCGTTCTTCTTCTTTAAACTCCGACATATTGAAATTCTCTTCATACAAAAACCCCTTATTTTAAAATATTTCTAAAAACCATTTCATAGTTGGCAATAAAAAATACTGTCTTACTATCACAGGGACAGACAGACAGACAGACAGACAGACAGACAGACAGACAGACAGAAAGATAGATAGATAGATAGATAGATAGATAGATAGATAGATAGATAGATAGATAGATAGATAGATAGAAAATGAGACGACAAAATGAGAAACCACATACAAAAATCAGTCAAACTAAAAACAAATAGAATATAAATAAATAATTAAAATGTGTCACATGTACGATATTTGTCTTCACTTGCCTGCCAAACATCCCTCGTGCAAATGTAAAGTGAAATAATTCGAAAGAGATTGAAAAAAATGAAGGTTTAGAAAACCGATGATGCATTAAAAAAATAATAACTGCGCGGTCTAAACTGCACTTGGGCTCCTGTGAGCCTATAAATAATAAAGACGGTATGAAGAAGGTTCCACTGCAAAAGGCTTGTCCGCGCCATCATGTGGTACAAAAGGGAAAAGCTACAATGTGCCTGTCCTGAAAAACTCGTGAAGGACGACAACTTGTACAAAATACTAATGGTTAATTACTCAAGAAGTAAAGTAAAACTGACCATGGTCATGTTCTTTAGATTCAATAATCTTTTTTGAGAAATGAAACTAGCACGAGGCATTAATGGAATACTGTGATATACAATGGAAAGAGGTCCATTGATGTGCCTGTCTCTGGATTATCATAAAGACATCTGTATATGATCAAATCGGCGGAAAATATAGAGTAATTGTCGTCAAAAAGAAAAAGTTACTAACTTCATGTTCACATCTCAACTGTTTCCTAAAAGAGACCATCTTTAGGTCTACTGCGTTTAGAATTCTTTGAATTGTGACACGAAATTGTCAAACCCACTGGATAAACTGGCCTGTTTCCTGCATCTGCACGCCAGGCCCCAGTGCTGGCAAACTTCCTCAGGCGAGACATCCATTCTGTGTCAGGTATTGCCTTGTGCGATTTCGATTTTGAAGACATGGCCTCGGGGACATAAATGCATTTTTTAAATACATATAAAAATATTAACATGTATCTTACAGTGTGTGGTAGAACATTTTATAAATTAGGAAGCTAGTTGTATATTTCCAAAGGTAATTCTTTAAACATTGTATATATCATCGTAAATAATTCAGAAATTTTGCTTCCAATTATACAGAGGAAACAGTGCTACACAACAGTCAGTTTGAATAACGACAGTTTGACGTTTTTTTTTTTATCATATTATACGTACATACTTGTTACTTCTTGTCAGAGGAGCTAATTGCGACCGGACCACAAACAGTTAGGCCCAGCCAGCCGTAATACTGTACTTACAGTGTAACTATACCTTACCATTAACTTACACAAGTGACTGTGTGATCACCATGAAAGTTTTATGAATAAAATCACCACCAGCAGTTTAAAGTGTGAGTTACTGTAACATTAGCAAATAAAGTAAGCTATTCGAACCATATGTAACTTAATTGTATGAGACACATGTTTATACTGTACTCCAATATCGCTATGAATGCAACCTTAATAACTTACACAATCTGTACAGTAAACAGGTGAAAACGATCATTTACAGTAAGCTACATTAGGGTTAAGCATCATTTGCGCCAGACGGAATATGATTGCCGGTCAAAATGAAAAAGAGCGGGATAACAGCAGTACATAGCAAGATGAAATATGTATTTACAGTACAATGAAAATGTTCGAGTATTAACATTATGCTTACTGTTACCAAACACTGACTGATTTTTCATTTCACGTTATGTTAGCTGAATGGCAAATTAAACTGACACAACAACATGACACAACAGGTAAAATTACGACTGTCAATAACTCAAAGTTTTGTCACAAAAAGCATCGTAGTAAATATGTAAACAACGTTACTCAACATGCTGCTTCGGCAGTCTTTCACTTTGACTTCTTTGGTTTGGCAGATGCTTGATAAACGCCCCCTCTGGGCAAATAAAAAATTACCTCCCTTCCGTCCAACATTTCTGCGTTGTGATTGGTCAAATGTTGGAGCTCGGGGAGAATTAACGAAGACGATTGGTTACTGAATGTTGGACTTAGGAATGTCATTGGCGACAAGTCTCAAACATTTAGAAATTGAACTGACTATCGAGCGGCTGCTGTCAGGTCGCAGTCTCCCCTGGCGTGGGTTCGAAACCCACTTCTGACAAATACCTTCTTTGATAATTGTTTATGAAAAATGCGTCATCGGTCTGGTCTTTGACAACAACAGAAATTTCGAGTGTGATGGTTTGACCAGTGACACAAGTAGTTAGTGGCCATACGTGAAGAAAAGCTCAGAATGTTTCAGAATACATGATAGCTTTTTGGTAAGACTGATTTTACTGCCCTTTAGAAAGACACCTCATTTTATGATCATGCTCAATATTATACGATCGTGCATCCCTCTATGCACGTGTGGTTCCGCACTACAGTCTAGCATTTTACTGGAATTGCGCACAGTTTGTTAGGTCCTGCGATTTGGTGTAGCACCTCTTTGAACAATAATCAAGTAGTCAGAGTATCCCGTCATTGTAAGTGTGTCGTCTAGTACTGACGAATGCTTGTGTTTTATGTAGCGTGTTCAGGGTTTTTGAATGGCTGGGCAGCAGGGATGGTACAAAACGTCCGAAACTGGTATCCATAGACATACACAGCTAGGGTGGCGTACGGACTATTTTGAAAGTGTAAACTGTAAACATCTAATTCTGAATGTGGCGTTTCTCAATGTTTCACGTCATGTTGCTTCTTTATCTGTTTTGTTTTTCTCTTTAGAGTGTGTATGGGTTGTCTTTGTCTTATTTAAATATGTATAAGAATAGAACACGTTTTTAAGACCTGGATTCAAAACTATCGATCAGCAAACACAGTACACTTTTTAATTAGTCCGTACGAATTCCCCTCGAAGTCAACAAGGTTCCATGGTGTAATGGTTAGCACTCTGGACTTTGAATCCAGTGATCCGAGTTCAAATCTCGGTGGAACCTTCTTTAAACTTGGTGTCTTCAAAGAGCAAATATAAACTTTGGTCATCATGAAACATGGAAAAAAGCAATATACTATATGAAAAGCTCTTGATTAGACATTAGACAGGGAGGAGTAACAGTACATTCTTGTACTATCTCTGGCATCAATTCCTGTCAATATGTGATTAAAGTACTTGTATCTTCAAATTTATCCATAATAGTATGAATTTCATAGACATTCTTGCTCTCGACCTTTCTGCAATGTTGTTCATAATATAAGACTTATTATATAATGTTTTAACATACAGTGTAACATATAATGAGGTTTATCACCAAAATTGACAGAAAGAGTTCATGTTCTGTAAAAGTATTCATTAGATTAAATGCAAGAGACAGTTTTAGGAGGTAGAATTTTCTTTGCTGTAAGCTACGCTCCCGTCCAGCAGGCTGCAGTAACGCACCAATGAGCTGACTTTCTGGCCTCCAATAAATCTAAAGAAGAGTAACCAAGTTCCAACAGCTCGCGTGATTGCTCTGGTATGGTCACGTGAACAGTCGGGGCGTGGGGAGGGGAGGGGGGTTCAAACATGGCCGACGAGTCAGAGGAAGTAAACACAGCTGCTGAGGATGGCGAAGATATACAGCAGCCAAGTGAGCCCAAAGTGTCGGAGGGCGCGACGGACAGTGAGACTGGCGTCAGCGAGGAGCTGGAACAGACCGAGAAGACGGGTCCGGTGGCGGCAGAGAACAGTTGGTCGGCTCCTCTCCTGTCTTTGGCACGGAAGGCCACGGAGACGATTAGCAGCGGGATGAGCTACGCTGTTGCTCCGAGAAATCCCTCCCAGGGATCGGCTCCGAGCTCCCCAACTGACCAGGAGCCCGAAAATGATCTGAACAACACTTCTAAAAAGCTACCAGGTGATGAAATATCAAATAATATCGTAGCCATAACATACTCACTTCCCCTTCTTTGTCTAAAATTAGCTACATTTGTCAACTGTCAGATCACATGACTTCACACGCAAAACCTTGATTATATGGGTTGACGGCCGTGCAGAAGGTCACGCTGTTGTCCCTAAAATGGTTGCTCTGCATTTCACAGACACAAGTTTGCAAAATATCTCCTTTAAATCTGCATCTCTCAGACTAGTCTCATTTCAGTGCTTTTCTGTTTTCATTTTATCCTTTACAGTTCTGCCCCCCAAAGACTCTATGGCAATTGAGAGATCTAACCTCCTCAGCATGATGAAGCTTAGCATCAAGGTATTAATTCAGTCTTCTTTGAGTCTGGGCAGAACCCTGGACTCGGAGTACCCTCCCTTACAGCAGTTCTTTGTTGTCCTTGAACACTGCCTTAAACATGGGCTGAAAGGTGAGAGAGTAATTCATATTTGAATTGAGCCACGTCAGCACTAGATTTTTTTGGAAATTACTTCTGCATTTCCCTTTTTTTTCAGCTAAGAAAACATTTATTGGTCCGAACAAATCCATATGGGGACCCCTGGAGCTGGTTGAGAGGCTATGTCCAGAGTCAGTTAACATTGCCACAAGTGCCAGAGATTTGCCAGGAATTAAGTGTGTATTTAAAATTTTAAACCATTTTTTAAGCCAACAGTGTAAAGTGTTCTTAACATTGATTTAATAACTGTTGTTATAATTCTCTTTTCTTTTTTTTTGCAGGACTGGTTTGGGGAGAGCAAGGGCTTGGCTGCATTTAGCACTAATGCAGAAGAAAGTAGCTGACTACATGAAAGCTTTGCTTGATCACAAAGATCTTCTGAGGTAAGTAAGCGTGGTGAGTTATGTGGACTTGAAATATCATGTAGTTATACTATACTATAATGATAAGATGTTCACATTTAATATTAATTCTAATATTAACACCTTACATTCATTTTTTTCTACATACTTCTTTAATCTTCTCCATTTCTGTCTCCACCTAGTGAGTTTTATGACTCTGGAGCATTAATGTTGGAGGAGGAGGGGGCAGTGATGGGGGGGCTGCTGGTGGGCCTCAATGTAATTGACGCTAACCTCTGTATTAAAGGGGAGGATCTTGATACTCAGGTGAGTGTTGATGCTGATGGGTTCTGTGGGCCTGCACATCCCAAAAGTCACACCTCATTTTCTCTAAGAAAACAAATTGATCAGCAAACACAGTGATCAGCTTCTCTTTTCTCATTTAGGTGGGAGTCATTGACTTCTCCCTTTATCTAAAAGACCCTGCAAACAGTGAGACTCCTAAGGAGTGAGTGCTTGCATTTGGATGGATCAAGCATGTAACCTATATTGCTTTTCTTTATGTTTTGAACTGTTGCGTTATCATTTTGGTTTGAACTCCTCAACTATTTTTTTGTTTTTCTTTCAGTGATTCCAAAATGACAGCCATATTAGATCAGAAGCACTACATCGAAGAATTGAATCGTCATCTAAGTGGCACCGTCACTGACCTTCAGGCTAAGATGGACTCTTTGGAGAAGACCAACAGCAAACTTGTAGAGGAGGTCAGATGTGTGTGATCTGCTGTGTGACTGCACTTGTAATTTAAGGGTGTGACATTTTTTTCAGTAAGCCCAATCAAACATCCAAAACAAAGTGTTCCTTTTAATGTCAACATAGTGTCTGTGCACATTTGGTGTGTTTCATATGATGACTGTGGGGTTTTTTTCCCTTGTTCTCAGCTGACTGCAGCAACAGACAGGATAAACTCTCTGCGGGAGGAACAGGAACAACTCAGACAGGAGAATGAGTCAATTTTGCAGTCCAGTCAGAAAAAGGAAGAGGTCAGAAAGCAGCATCTACAAGCAACTAAATCACTCCTCATCTAAAAGCCAAAAAAACACTTAGTTGCATTGTGGCTTTGTTTTGGCAGGCAGCCCTTCAGGACAGCCAGGTGGAGCTGGAGACGTACAAACAGACTCGACAGGGCCTGGATGAGATGTACAATGTTGTTTGGAAGCAGTATAAAGAGGAAAAACGCATTCGCCAGGTCAGGTATCAACAGGATTTAGCAGTAGAATATTTAATACATGTGGCAATACAGATTGACAACTCTGTGTCGTTTCTTGGGGGATGAGGGTGGAGGCTGGAGATCTGTTTTGTGTGGGAGGTATAATCTGTGATGAAGTACAAATTAGTCTTTATAATCCATTGCAAGGACAGATTTAGAAAAGAGCCAGCAATTGTTTCTGTTTGGATTCAAGGAAAAACTGTCTGATTTGACTTTTGGACAAAATTTGACATGTGCATTTTAATGTTTATGCGGTCTCAGGAGCTGGAGCGGGAATTGGAGCTACAGGTGGGTCTGAAGCAGGAGATGGAGGTGGCCATGAAGCTGCTGGAGAAGGACACACATGAGAAGCAGGACACATTGGCAGCCCTGCGACTCCAGCTCGACCAAGTCAAAACTCTTAACCTGCAAATGTTCCATAAAGCTCAGGTAGTCACACATGATTACACTCTTTCTTCCTCCTGTGTGCCCACTCAGACAGAACACACATTAACAAAGCCTATGTGGCTCTTAAGGACTCAGAACGAGAAGCAGAAAAGAAGCAGACAGAAGCTGTGCAGCTGGAGCAGAAGATTGTTGAGATGGAAAAAGCCATGATGGAACTAGAGCAGAGGTTTGTACCGTGCATTTATCTGTGTCTTTAGAGTGATAATCCTCTTAATTAATATGCTTTTTATTTGTTTTTTGTGTCACAGACTACAAAACTCGGAGCAAGAGCGCAAACAAAGTGACCAGTCAGACAAAGATATGAAGGTGGAGCTGGAGGGAAAGGTGGAGGCTTTACAGAAACAACTGACTGACCTTGATACACTGAGGTTAGGACATACACAGTTTTATATAACAAAACAATGAAACTTAAAGCTCACACATTACAAAACCACAAGGATTGATTATGAAAATAACACTATACTTATTCTGCCAACATGAGTTAATACTAAACTTAAGAGCTGTTTAATGTTCTTTTTGGATTCCAGAATAACCTTGGCCACTTTCTTCACCCTCTTACCTGTAGGACAAAGTGTCCTAAGGTCTATGAGGGCAGAAAGAGCCTTGTTTTAAATGTGCACTGGACATTATTATAACTATCTTGAGCTCCAATAACAATCAAAACTTAAAAAACAGCTGGTATAAAAAGGCAATTTTGAGGATATTATTCGGATTTTTTTTGTCCTAGAACAAGTATGCATTACTTTTCATGTATATAAATCAGATGTAAAGAATATCTGCCAAAAATATTAAACATTTTCATGTTATATGATGTCCCACATCTCTGCTCTAAAAAAAAGTTCTGATTTCAGTTCATAGTAACAATAATGTCAGCTTAAATTGGTCATAAAAGCATGTTTCTTCTGTGTTCTTAGGCTGGGCCTGGAGAATGAGCTGCGAACTGAGAGGGAACAGAGGCAAGGCCTGCAGAAATCTCTCCAACGGGAACAAGACAACAGCATCGAGCTCCGCACACAGCTGCAACAACTCCAGGGTCTGCACACGGTGAGTGCCACAAACACACACACAGATGCAGACACACTCGCATGGGTTCATGGTCGGCCCTTTGTGGGCTAAATCCTTCCTAAATATGTGATGTACAATTTGATTTGCAGAACTGTAATAAGAACATGCATGATTATTAGAATAGCCACAAAAATTATTTTAAGGTGTTTCTTTATCAAGTTATTAAGGATAAAATCTCAAGCTTGTTCCAGGACGAGTTTGGTCTGACACTGTCATTTGAGAGTTGCTGCTGTCTGAATATTAACATGTTATATTTCAATATTCGCAATGAAATTGTAGTAGCTCAAATTGGTCCAACAGCCTACAGTACAACCATGCCCATCCTAATTGGTTTTCTTTAATACTGCACAATATTGTAACATTGATGTGCTTGTTGCTGTGAAATAACGGTGCAGGAGCTGCAGGATTTAAAGAAGGAGAAGCAGCAGCTGCAGGAGAAATGTGAGCAGCAGGAACAGGCTCTACAGGAGATGGGACTTCATCTCAGCCAGTCAGTACTACTGATTTTGCCATATATTTTTATCAACAGTGTGTACCGTTTCATGAACTGAGGTTTTGTGTTGCTTTCATCTTTATCAAAGGTCTAAACTTAAGATGGAAGACTTCAAGGAGGTCAACAAAGCTCTTAAGGTAAACTATGAAGAATAATGTACTGGTGTGATTGAGGTATGCCTTAATACATTCTGACAAAGGAATAATCCTTTATTCATTGCTTCTTTTAGGGCCATGCATGGCTGAAAGATGATGAGGCCACCCAATGCAAACAATGCCAGAAGGAGTTCTCCATTGCACGCAGAAAGGTGAGCTCCTTTTTTATCATATTTCAGTTGTACCTATGTGCATCTTTTCAGGTGTGTCAATAAGATGTCCATGTCTGTGTTGAAGCACCACTGCAGAAACTGTGGAGACATTTACTGCAACAGCTGTTCCAGTAATGAGCTGGCCTTACCCTCCTACCCTCGACCTGTACGGGTGTGTGATATGTGCCACTCCCTCCTGCTGCAGAGAAGCTCATCCACAGCTTCCTGACAAAACACCTGCAAGCTTCAAAATTGCTACGAGAACTTTCTAACACTGCAAATACCCATCCACTATTATTTTAACTACTGTAACTACTCATGTTGAAGGAAAAAAAATGTCATCAAATCTTACCGAAATGTGATTTGGTGTTCCATTTTCACAGTTGCCTGAAATTCAGGAACATCAGTTCATCTGTATTTAAAAAAGGGGCCATCTTTTAACACTGATGGGACTGGCTAATAAAGATGATGCTAACTGTGTATTAAGGAGACTTGACTTTGCTTAGAGGTTGAAATAGATTTGAATATTTGTGATCAATGTTAATTTGGTGCCCATTTAAAGTTCAGTAGTTTCTCATTTAAACCATGGATGTACATTATGTTGTGGTCCCACCAGTTAATGATGGTTTTCAGCTTTAGTTGAGGATCATTAGTGTAGCTGGATCATAGAAACATGTACTTCACTTTGATATTGTTTAACATGTCAAGCATCTACGGTGTAACAATATTTGCAACTATGGCCTCACTGCTGGATACATACAAATTTAATGTGTAAATGACTGTAGAATGTTAACAAAAATGAACTATTTTAGAATGTATTATAACAAAAAGGTTTTGTGGATTGTGTCAACTGCTACAAAACAATTTTCTTAATTTGGGAATGGTGACCAAAAGTTTTTTATCAAGACATTTGTTAAAGAAATAAAGTCTCTTTTTGCAATGCTTGTTTCAATTAGATATTCCAGACTAGTTTATTCACTTTGTGCACAAGAAATACAAATAGCATTTTGAAGCAGTAGAAACCTTCATGTAAGCAGATTTGAAATTCACTTGCCACTGATATAGCACAGGTCCAGACAAACCGCCTTATCAGTCACACTTTAAGGAAACAAAACATGCTGACCATGTGAAGTCTCAAAAATCAGATTCACATTTTGACTGTAAATAAAAAAGGCTTAACACTATGTAGAATATGAAACAAGGTCTTAACATCAGAAGACAGACATTTTCTGATTTTTTCTTTTTGTTCATGCACACAGACATAGAAATCAAGGTTAAAGCCACCAGCACAGGATGAGTTAAGTTTGAGGAACAGCCAGGTGCTTGGAGAACGATAACACAAAAAACACACTTCCCGGTAATGAAAATTTAAAGCACGGTTTCTGAGATGTGTCAAATTGTTGAGGAATGGCCAAGACAGACAGCGCTTCTCTCTGACACTTCTTGTGACACCAGACGATCTCATTCTCTGAAGATCATTCACTTAAAAAAATACAAACCCTACCCCTCAGTTTTTTTTCAAAACAACCTCACCTGACCCTACCCTATTTTTATTAGGTGAGAGTTACATTTCTGGACTTTCCAGCAAAATGCGGAATTAAAAAAAAAACAAAACAAAACATCAAATTAAGGGGAGAAAAAAAAAAAATCTACATTCCCCAGCCCCCGCCCAGTCCATTCATAGAGCCTCTGCTTCCTCCTCCTCCACCGCCGCCATAGTAATTGCTTGCCATTCCGCCCTGATTACCTAACAAGAGAAAGAATACACACTATAGGACCGTGGAGTTCATCAAGAAGTAATGCATAGAAAGATGCTTCACTCTGTCCTTCAAGCAAACAAGTACATGAACAAACAAATACTGCCGAAGTTTTGTCCCATTGGCTACGCATGCTGTAAGTGCATATTATCTAAGACAAAACAAGTCTGCTGAACTTGTAGTTCTTCACTCTGGCAGACGTGTCTTGGATTTAAGTCTATCCAGTTGTGTCCAAAGGCAATTTTTTTAAGTACCTGTCGATAACACCCCCTGAAAATCTTAAATTAACTGAGAGGGGCCAGGCTATCACTTAAGTGTATTGAGAGCAGAAGAGAAAAACAACAATGACAAAAAAACTGTAATAACAGAGCTGACACTCACTATAGTCATTGTAGCCGCCCATGTTGCCCTGGCTGTTGTATCCACCAGAATACCCTGAGCTCAGCTGCCCACTACTATAGGACGACTGGTTCCCTGTGAAGAGGACAGATCACATCAGACTCAGGTAGACATTAAAGCATCCTGATTATTTCATAGATGTAGTGGTCTGTTGTGAGCAACTCATTTTGTAAAACCATTGCTTTTCTGAAAAATACATAAAATAAAATAATCAATGGCACAAGGATTGTGTGCTCGTGTTGAAGCCTTTCCATTTGAACAACAGACACAACAAGTCTCACAACCTCCTTTACTGATATTCACCCATTCCACCCATCATCTGGCTGCCATATGCTCCATTACTGCCACCTGCTGTTGAGTTCAAAAACAGCTCCACATAGCGATGTTCTGAGGGGCAGAGAGAGAAGGGGAGAGTGAGACAAAAAGAGAAAAACCACTAACATCATTACAAACACCTGTGTATATGGATGGTAGAAAGGTTTAAGACATTTATTTTACACTCACGCATGTTAGCTTTGTCTTTAGACATGGCTGCCACAGCATCTTCGTGTGTTGCAAACTCTACATCTGCCTCCCCGGTTACCCGCCCGTCTGGACCAATCTCAATATGGACACGCACTGGATTCAATGGTGAGAAGAACTAAGAAAGGCAAACAAAGACAAAATTGACACATTGTGTAAGATGGAACCTTAATGTCTGTGGTATGCAAGGGTGAAGAGGATTTCAGTGATCCAGTTGTTTTATCAGATATTCTGCAGTCAGTCCTCTGACTTACATTGTAGATGTCTGTCTCTGTGGCTCTGTATGGCAGGCCCCTCATATGGACACAGTGACCTGTTGTACTCTGGAAGGACGAGCCACCATCTCCGTATCGTCCATCTGACACACCTAAATATAAATAATCAGGATTAACACGGGATCTTGTTAATTTTGTTGAGCTTTGATGGCAAAAAAGGACATCTGCTGAGTTCTCTTTTAAAAACAACTACACAGGTAACTACATCGAAATGTGCTTTCAGTTCAGCATTAGTCAAATGGACACCCACCTCCTCCATAGCCTCCACGACGCATTCTGTCATAGGATCCCCCTCGGCCCATCATGTTGTAGCCGCGACCACCAGATGGCCGGTCGTATGGGCCAGGTCTCTGCATGCCCATGGGCTTCCTCTGGGGTTCATAATGCGTCCGCACCTCAGCGCGGCTACTCTTGAAGATCTCAATGTACCTAAGAGCATAGAGATACCACAGTAGGTACATAGGGACTGGACCAGGCAAGGCTGCATGTGCTCAATACTGATGAAACTGGGCTATGCAGATGCTGTCATGGTGTAGTCCATTGGTTGTAATATTTTTAAGTACTTAACTGTATATGTTTATAAAGACTTAAATAACTCCTTAACTGAATTTTAGAATTGAAGCTGTCCAAATTGATAAGGGCCTTATTATTATTGTTTTAAACTTTTCTTATGGTTACCTGAATTGATTTAATCTGATTCAAAAGAGCGTCCTGTGTCCTTGCCATGACAGCCATTGTCCTGGTTTTAGAGGGACAGAGAGGGCCCCAGCCCTTCTGCAACCCACTCTAAGCATTACCTGTGACAGTGGGCTCCAGATCCATGTGTACAGTGGCCCTCAGATTTTACCACTAGAGAGACTCCTTACCATTTATCAGCTTGATCTGATGTTTAGTGCTGAGACACCATTTCTTCTCAAAATTAAGCATGTATTCTAATTCAGGATTCGTCTCATATTTGTGCATGGTGCCCAAGCACTAATCTTCCCATTCAGCATTGAGAGTGTGTTGTATATTTGGATCTAACATGGAAGTTTGTGTATGTGTTTGTGGCAAATGTTACAAATATGCTTAAATCAGCCAAGTTTAACATTGTGTCCATTTTGCATTTGGATCAGATGTTGAGGGTGCACACCATAAGAAAAGCAACTTAACCAGCCAACCAACCAACCATCCCCACCTGTGCCCTATTCTTTCCTTGTGTTTCTTTAGAGCCTTTTCAGCTATATCCTGTGAAGCAAACTGCACGAAGGCCTCCCCCGTACTCCTCCCCTGGATGTCCACCGGCAATGTTATCCCATTTGGCACGATTTCCAACCCTTCAACCCAAGGACAGATAACCCCAGCAGGGGACATATTAAATCACATGCCCAATCACAGAGAGAACTTTCTCTAAAGAGAGAGATAGAAAACTTATGGAAAACTCTATACATCATCACACATACCAGTTCAGTTTTTTACCAGTGACTGGCCATTTAAACGACTTATATTAACTGTATTTTGGGGATAAAATAGAAATGAGAGGATAGAGGAAGAATATGGAAAAGGGCACTGTTTGGGACATCAGGCTAGTATTGGTGTGTTGATGAAGAGAGAGCAAGATCCTGGTGGGTGATATGAGTTAAGTTAGTGCTTGCCCATTAACAACTGATCTTAACACTTGGTATACAGTTTATATAAGAATAATTATGTAAAAGACAGGGGATGAGGAAATGGAAGAAGAAACAATGGTACTGGCGTAAGAAAAACCTGTCCAACAAGTAATGATTGAGACTGATTTCATAATTAGTAAATTACCGGTAGGCACAGAACCTGAGAACTTAGCTAAATTGTTTTACAATATCACACCCAAAAAAAGGAAAAAAAGGGATGAAAATGAGCTAAAGATGGACATAATGGGCGAAGATGGGAAAGGGTGTTTGCATCAGAGATTCCTGCCCTGGAAATAGATATTAAGTTTCCAAATATTTAAAAAGAAAATAAGACTAGATTCCTTTTCTGGCATCACTTCCTTACTGATCATCAGTCCACAACCAAAACAAAAAGGGAAAAAAAGTGTTTTTATATTATAATACATTATGTAATAATAATTTTCTGTGGCATATTGACTTTTTTTTAGTAAAATCAGATGCAAGAACTGTTAAGTGTCCAAAGAAGAAAGGAGACAAGAAAAGGAAGATGGAAAAAAAAATATCACCAACATTACATTAATTTAGTTTTCCAAGTAACCAGGGAACAAGGCTTATTTTTACCTGAGAAAAACTGTACGATCTCCTCCTTGCTGCAGCCAAAGGGAAGGCCTCGTAGCCGGACAAGCCCATCTCCCGCTGTTTCTGGACAGTTTGGACCAGTGTGCTTCATGACCCAGTCCATCTCGACATTGTTAGATTTAAAAACTGTATCATAGCACATATAACAAATCAGTTATCACAGCTTTAAGTCGAGACAATTCAACACAGGCATTATGTGTAAGTAGTTGTACACACCCTCCACATATCTGTGACCCATAGTTTCTCTGTCTTTCTTCACTGCAATCTTCAAGTCTTCCTCTGTCTCCAACTCGACAAATGCCTCTCCACTGGGCCGCCCTTCTCTTGTGTAGGTGAAGTGGATGCCGCCTCCATTGTTGACAATTTTGCAATCTGGATTTGAAATGCATTATCAATTTATTGTTGTGTGGTTTAAAAAAAATAGGTATTTTCTTTATGACTATATTATATAATACCCTACCTGAGAAAAACCTCTGTACTTCATCCACTGAGCAGGACCAAGGGAGACCCCTGATGCGTACAACATATCCCTCATCAGCCATGACTAGTCACGATCCCTAAGGAAAAAGACAATTACTTAGTATTTAGGCATATAACTTTGATGACCAGGCATAAACCACCAATGTCAGCAGAGGTGGATAGAATTAAAACAATTTGTGTGGTGATAATTATGAAAATCTAACGTTGTTTCTGCTCCTCAGGTCTCAACAGTTCGTATCTTGACATACTTTGGTGCATCCCAGCTCCACCTCACAAACATATTTTTTTTTACCGTACCCCTACTTTGCATGGGTCACCTCAGGCAAATTCTATTTCACACTCTGTACAAGTACACCGTATCATAATTAAATTGCTGAAACTTTTTGCATCCCAATGAGTAAACATTAACGTACAGGTTAAGAATTGAGAAAGGGTACTAATAGTATGTCATATCCCGGCACATGACCAATAAAAAGTATTTTTATATGTCACAAACGCCGAATAAATCGTCGTCTACCTTTAACGAACGAAAAAAAGCCCAAGATGTTTTTCAAGGTTCTTTATGATTACACTTCAGTCATTGAAATTAGCTGCAATCTCGAAGCTGTATGGTCGCACTTACCTGTATCTAAGTTACCATACATAAAGTCACGATAGTGTGTTTTTTTCCTTCTCGCAACAAATGTTGTCAGAAACATGAAAGACGAGCAACTGTCAAAATTGCATTATTCTCAGCCACTCTCGACTGAACGACGACCACTTTACATCGAGCGCGAATAAAAAAATAGAGCCCAGCTAACGTTAGCTTATATTAGCAATACAACAATGTGCGGCATTGCTTAATTATTTGGATTTGACAGCATTTCTGGTATTTGAACGTTTCAGTAAACGTGAAGTAGTTCACCGATTTCAAAATATAAACTACTTATAAATGGACCTCCTTAATTTACGGGTGCACAGCCCTCAACACACTTACTACCGCACCCAGACACAAGAACAAAAGCGGCCCTCTCAACCGACGCCATGTTATTAGCGTGAACTGTTAGCTAGCCCTCACATTAGCATTCGCTAAGTTATGCTTTTAGAATATACCATAGTTTACATAATGCTAACGACATTGTGCTTTTAAAGTACGGAATCTTTGCAGTGCGCTTTGGAGGGATCAATAAATTGAAAGCTCTGTTTATTAATTTACCTGATTCAAGCGTAGTTACAACACGCCGGAGTATGTATGACCAGACCTGCGTGATGCAGCTAAAACCTTACACTGAGTTGCCAGAGCCCTCCAACCATCCCCCTTTCAAGAACTCCAAAATGCCGCTCTTGATAATCGCCCAGGTTTCAAAGTGAAACACTGTCACGTTATTAAATATGACTCATCATTTATACACTTTTGTAAACAATAATGATATCTTCTCTGGGTTTAATAAAACTGAAAGAATCTCTTAATAACTAAATCTCCTGTCCTCACTCAAAGTAAGCTGAGTGTGGGTTTTAATATGAATCTGGCAATCCCTCCAACGCCTCCGAAATGCGTCCACGCCCAAAAATGATGACGTTGCCGCCCGAGGCCCTAGCTCACCGGGCGGCATCTTCTACAAATCGAAGTGACCCTGTTTACAATGGTCGAAAACTAACTTGTTATGCCTTTGAGGCAGAAAATATGTACCACACAGGCTACATTTCTCATAAGTGGTAGTAATGACAACTATGACATTTGATTTAAGCCGATTTAATAAGATACCCTATAAAACAGCAATTCGTAATAGACTTATCTCAGTTTCTATGATGACAATAATGCATTGCAGTGTGATGCAGTATAGATTTACGGACAGCACTAGTTTACCGCTAGTGATTATTGAAACCAGGATAGTCTTGGATTTGTGACTGTTCTATCGTTACATTTTTGGCAGGAGAAGCAGTACATGTTTTTAACATGTTTAATCGTGATGTCAGTACGGTTCTAGCCGGAAGTAATAAAACTAAGCCAAAGGGTAACATGTTAATGCGGTCAGGAGTTTCCTTGCAATCAACAATGTCAGAGACCCTTAAGCAAAGCACTACCATCTCCTGTCTAGGGGAAGATTTTTTAGTGGCAGGAGTCTATAATAATGGATAGTTTAAAAAAGGAATCTGAACGCGCTAAATCTGAATAGTTGTCAAAGATATTAAATAATAATACATTTGACGCAAGTAATAAAATTGAGCAATATTTTCTGGTACTTTAATCGAGCATATTTGTTCTTTGTTTTTATTTATACTAAAAATACACATGAGCTTCAGTGAAATGTTGCATTTTTTTAACTTTTGATAGTTTAATAGTTTGCACTGAGTCACAAAATATGATGCATGTATGCATATGAGACTTCATGTTTGTGAATATAGTAAGACTTTGTACATCAACAACATTAAATACTTAACATTAACTACGCATTCTTCAGTAAACTTGCTTTTGATTTATGTGTACATTTTAGGTTAAAGTATTTTCTTTTATGTAAACTTTTATAGGAGTTTTTATAGAGTAGTTTAGCCGTGCTTAATAGTAGAGGATCCATTTAAATCTTCCAGTACATCTATGAAAATGAAGCACACAATACTAAAAGAGGACATGGATAGTCACATATAACAATAAGAGAGATAATAAAATAATGTCAAATTGCTGCACTTTTCCTCAAAAAGCCATCATGTTTGTGAAGTGGATTTTGTGTTTTAAATCTCACAGAGGTTTAGTATTTATTTATAATATATTTCATTTATTTCCTAGGAGGAAACAAGACATATTTAAAATTAATACACATACACTGTCTGAATACACAATCACAAAGTGCAAACAAAAAGGGGTTAAATCAGTGGGATACACCACTTTTAGCATAGATACTATTTCCTTATTTGAGATATTACCAATACTTTACAAGGTGTGAAAGTTTCCAGTTAACTTTTTTGAGCTGATCTTTTTTTTTCTTTTAACCAACTGGTTGTTTGGGTTCATGAGGGAGGGGTATCTAAAATTAGAACCAATTCTGAAAAGTTCAAACAAAACACTTATGGGGGGGCTGTTTAAATCTTATAAATTTTTAATAGAAACTTCAAAGAGGTAATCATGGCTCAGTGAGTTAATGTTGAAGTTCTTAATTATTGTTGGCCAATCTCGAGTGAGTGAGGACACCAATGACACCCTTAATACACTTGAAGTTATGTCATACCATGAGATTGCATGCTACTTTTTTGCAGCATCTATCTATCTATCTGTCTGTCTGTCTATCTATCTATCTATCTATCTATCTATCTATCTATCTATCTATCTATCTATCTATCTATCTAT
>JAPZDV010000026.1:9237316-9266488 GCA_029814665.1 Acanthurus lineatus
TGATTATTATAAAGTGATAATCTTTTTTTGTTTGTGAGTGTGTGTTTTGTGTTATGTATTTAAGCCTTAATATATCCCCCTTTTCTACTATTTATGATCTTGTTTGTGCTCACTAATACAATGTAATAAGTTTCAGCATAAATTGTGAGGTTTAATTATATTGATATTTATTCTAATTTAAATGCACGTCCAATGTGTGATTAAAATGTACAAAAGATACGAAGATACCGTCTCTGTAGTCCTTCTGTTTCAGTGGTTCCCTATTAAGAGTTTACATGAACTAGTAAAGCTAGCTACCAGTTAAGTTGGCCTACCATGTCTTGTCTTGACGTTCGTTCTACAGCCTCGTGATATTGGTAAACCTAACATGACGTTGCGGTCGCGTGTTTGACAAGCACTACTCGGGACCAATTGGAAACAGATATTTTTTCTGCTAAACCAATAGAATTGTCAGGATTTCCTATAGGGGCGGTCTTTCTGAGAAACAGTGCGTATCGGGTTAGGTTGTTAGAAAGTTAATGGCTGGGGGAAAGAGATCCTCCTCAACCCTCGCTTCGGGAGAGTTTCTGGATTCCCTGAAGTAAAACACGCAAATATCTTAAAAGAAAGAGCCCGAACGGACGTTTAAGTCAACAACTAGTTCGTTAACGCACGTATCGTGAACATAAGTATGCAGGATGCAGTAGCCGGGACGGCAATGCTGACGGACGGCTTCGAGGACGAGATTGACTCGGTGACTCCTCGCTCCCCAGTGGCAGGGATGGGGGTAGGAGCGGCATCAGGAGGAGTCGGAATAGGGGGCATTGGGATTGGTGTAGGTGGAAAGAAAGTACGTTTATACGGCGAACCAGGCGGGCCTGCTGCAGAAAGACTGGATTTCAAACTAGCGGCCGCGGCCGTCCTCTCCTCGGGTCCAGGATCCGGCAGCGACGAAGACGAGGTTTCAGAGGTAGCTAAGCTAAGCTAGTTAGCTAACGCTAAACCTAACCTGAGAGCTAGGCAACATTCCTCTCTTAGCGCGAGCTGACTGTTAGCTAGCGAATTAGCTCTCAGTTGGCAACCACTCCTTCCCAGGCCGCTGAAATTACGTAAAATAAGACAACACTTAAAGCCAACAACACTTCTTGTCATTTCAGATGATTATAGAGTGTTGTGATGTCGATGTTTGGTGAGACACAAGCATTTGTTCATGTTAAGCGACTGAAATGTTTTATTTATGCAGCGCAGGCTGTGACTAAGGCCTAGTTCGGGTGGAAGCGAAGACGGCCTCGTTCGGTGCCGTCGTCTCGCAACACCCATCACAAGTTTGCAGCTCTTCCAACAGCTTTCTAGCCACAGCAAATGGAAGATGCCCGTAAACCCACAGACGTACACGGCCATTTAACAATCTGCCATTTCGTAGTTGTTGTACAATTACGTCACTTTTCAAAATCATGCAAATGAACTCCGATCGTCCCTAAGCTAACTTTTCGATACGATTAGGTTATGCTTTTCCTCACGGAGCTACTCGAATTTTCGACAGTCGGTGTTGACAAATAAACCGGTTGTTTTTTTCATTCTTCGTCTCTGTCGGTCAGATAGCCACCACAACTGTGTCAACTTCATTTGCCGTTGTCACAGTTGAGAGCAGCTAGAGTTCATGTTGAGAGGTGTCCAACTTTCCATGTGCTGGCAGTCACACGTAAGGACAGGTGTGATGGCATCTCCACCTTAGCTAAACATATTTCAGACATGTTTTATATTATGTCAGATGGGCACATAGATTTAACAAAACGTTTGTCTCCACGGCATAAAATTGACATGCCACTCAAAAATTACCTCTCTTAGAGCAAGCTCTGCGTGAATATGATAAACTAATCAATATATTATTAGCCAGACTCGGAAAATGCCATGTCATAAAACCAATTTTGCTATGCCTATTGTCCATTATAAGCTTAAAGTTTTAGGATAGTTAGGTTACTTGTCCATACTTTTGTCATGTAACTGGGTTTAACATATGGTATAACTGCAGTCAACTACAGTATTGTAACTTGTCAGACTGCTGAAAGGCAAATACATGATTTGCACAAACTTATCAAAGGTCTCAGCCTAATGACATTGTCATGGTAACCTTATATTTGTTGTCATTTAAATGGTGATGCAGTATTTACTGCCACTCAGACTATCACTCAGTTGATTGTGGAGAAAAGCGGCACTGCTAAGCAATGCACTTTACCTGTTGAGCTGTCTGTATTATGCTTAATTAATATCTGACCATAATGCTATCTTTCTTAAGCACACTACAGCAATGACAGTCAAGATGCCAGCTTATATCAGGGTTAATACAACTTTGCTATTTCTGATAGAGCATCAGTCATGTAGCATCATTAATGTTTGACAGTTATGTCTCAGGCAGTTTAATTGAATCAGATGCAAATACATGGCCCTCCTCTCATGTTCGTTTACCTACTCAGCCTACTATAAAAACCTGAAAGGGAGCGTTTGTTGTTGTGTGTTACTCCAGTGGAGAACTCGCTGCTCTGGGCAGTAGCTAAAATCTGAGCCCCAGGATTAAGCAGATGCCATTCTAGGCCTTTCCAGCTCTCTGGATACCAACACTCTGGGAACTGTAGTTCATTAATAGTGAAGACTGATGTCCATTGTTGATTATAAAGGCCTTTGCAGAACTACATCCCCCATGGGTTGTTTTGCTCTGCGTTCCTATCGTATAGCTGAATTCATCCACATTGCTGACTCTCTCAACATTTGCTCTCAGAGCGAGGCCCTAAAAGCCAGTTGCAGGTTATGGATTTAAAAAGAGATTGTTTCCCTCTCAGCTTTTGTCAAATGTTGTTTTTTAAACTGTTAAAAGGCAGTCATTTTGATTAATTCTTAATATTATGTTTCTATAATAATCTTACCTTCCAGAAAGACTGTTTGCCTGAATCTTTCGTAATGTCTGTCTTTTTTGTCACATTCAGTGCAGCAAAAGTATATAGCTACACAGGACAAGTGATTGACTAAAATGTGTTTGAAAGAATAGTGTTTGGAACAATGAATTCATTGTGTGAAATTTTGTGAAAAAAAATGTTGGTGAGTGTAATATATTGATGTTTTTTGTAGTACTTTAAAATGTTTTTCCACTACATAATTTAAGGAGAGGGTTCTGAGAGGTGTTCTTAAATTAAGATCACTTATATGTAGTTTTGATTATGTCTCTGCGCTGACGAGTAGATTTGGCAAGGTCTGAGATTTTTTTCCACCTTTGTGATAAAAATATTATGATCAGTTTCCCTACGTACCTGTGATACAACTAGAAAGTTACTCTAAAACAGGAATCGGGCCAGCTCCTCCTCAGAACTATGGCTAAATACGAACAGGTCAGATTAATGTTTTCTTTACAATGGAGTGTTTGTGTACAATAATAATTGGTTTCTAATGTGTTAACATTGTTTACATGAGTGATGTTTGTATATAAATAGGAGTAAAACACACTTTACTGTATTACATTTATTTTAATCATGATCAGAAAACAAACAAAAAAGAAAGCAGATCATTATTTTTCATCTATAAGCTCTGCTTTTCACAAACATGCAAAAGGGTGACAGATTAAAACCAGCAAGTGTTTGTAAGGTGTTGAGCCACCATGGGCTGCCATAATAAGTTCAGTGCACCTTGTCTTTGATCCTACAGGTCTATGAAACGCTCCAGAGGGAACTGAGCAGTGCTTCCCTTATACTCATTCAAATTATGAGAGCTGCTACTAAGATTTCCCATGATCATTAATATCCTCTGGCCTTGTGTTTCAAACAGCATCACCTTTCTGTTTTTGGCCAAATGTTAAGTGGTCTAGGTCAGCTTAAAAGACAAAAATACAAAATTCTATTGCATGTTAATGTGTCATTCACTACTGAGCCTGTTTGTTACAAGTATCCAAAATGATGCCTTCATGTCACCTGTCTCTACTCTGCTCCATGCACACATGATGGGGGAGAGATAACATGAAGATAACTTTGTCAGTCAGCTGCAGACAGGTTGTTGTAACGACAAGCTAACACAATTATTTGTTGTTTCCGTGTTGGAAGCTGAGCTCAACCTGAAAACACTTGGTTAAAACAGACTGTTGAAGTTGTTTTGTTGTCATTGTTCTCTGTGAAGTTTTGTGGAAGCACAACAGTAATGTAGACTCATTGTACTTTATGTGAAGTGAGCACTGTGCCTAGTTCTGTTTAAAAAAAAAAAAAACTTTTTCAAATACAGCTGCCTGTCTGCAAGCAGTGATATAGTAAGGAGGCAGTTTTGCCTCGTGTGCTCTGATTACTTTGGCATGCCGTTAATATGGTGGACAAAAGTGTGGTTAGGGTAAGGACGAGTCTACATTGGCATGCAAGCTAATACATGAACAGAATTAGGTGTGGTGGTAGGTTCACTGGTTAAGCTCGACTGAGCCACTGCAGTTGATTGTTGAGTCTCGTTCCCATGTCATTGGTTGTTATCTTGACTCACTTGGAGATTTTTGTAATAAGAAAATGTTTGTATAGACTGTATTACAGGAGAACCAACATGGCCAAAGCTCAGGTATGAGACTGTGGTGCTGTATTTCAGCAGCTGACTCTCAGCTGAATCTCTGCATGTGTGCAGGGGTTTTAATTCCTGGCCGTGGCACTTCCTGTGCTTTGACTCTCTTCTCCCTGTGTTCCTTTTTGTTTTCCCTCTGTTGAAAGAAACCGTAAATATACAAGGGCAGCATGCCTGGTCTTTTTATAGGTGCCCTGTTTGTGTGTAGGGCCACCTCTACACAGAGGAAGAAAATTCTGCATTAATATATCAATGAATTATAAATCAAAATTACACAAATGCTGTCACATTAAGAAGTTATTTTATTTGTCCTATTACACAAATTCAGGTCAAAGTTTAGACTTTGTGTAAAGAAAATTAACAAAAACAGCTGTTACTCGGCTAAGTATTTTTCTTCTCTACTCCTCTCTGCATCTCTTTCAGGTGGAGTCATTTATTTTAGACCAGGAGGACCTTGATAACCCCATCATGAAGACAGCATCAGAGTTGCTTTTGTCAAGCGCCACCGATGGAGTAGATTTGAGGACTGTTGATCCCGAAACACAGGCTCGACTTGAAGCCCTACTGGAAGCTGCAGGTATGACTGTTTTGCTGAAATGTAATTTAGCTTAAGGCCATGTTCAGACCAAATCAGGCATTTCAATGAAAAAGTCAAGTTTTTTTTCTTATTTGAAAGAAGGGCAATGACCAACAAGTTGAAGAATAGTGAACTTTTGGAGAAACACAACATGCTATGTCATGCTAAAATGGCCAGTTATTCATTCTCAGATCAGACCAAGCGTAGTTGAACAACCCTGCCATAAAGGAGTACAAAAACATTAATTTGCATTGACAAATGAGTCCATGCTCCCACACTGTAGCACGAACCTGCTGTAGCTTATGCATGGAGTTCTTTGGTCTGAAAAGGCCTTAAGACTTTGCAGATTTTCTTTTGTAGTTGACCATTACATCACTGGCCACACCTATTTTGCTCCAAGCAGTCTTAATTTGTGCTTCAACACAGGGTAACTTTGAGCTAGTTCAATACTGCCTGTCTACCTCAGCTTTATTTCCCACATACCTTTCAAAACCTCCAAAATGTTGAGTCCTTAGTTTGTATAAGGCCTAAGGCTGAAAGGCAACAAAGAAAACCTGCTAGTTTGTAAGTAATTTGGGTAAATTAGTTTGATTAGAACTTGTAATCTAGACGTAAGAAGGTCTGTGTAGATTAATTCATTAGGGCTAGGTGTCCTGGCCTCGTTTGAGCTTATGAACATTACCAGGCAGATTAAGGCTGCAACGCGCTTGAGCCTCCACAGCATGCACAGAGCCCATGTTGAGCAGCTAATGGCTAATCTCATTCTATTCCCCTTTCTCTCTTGCTACTCGGAAAAGAACAGGTGGCAAGTTACATTATCAGTTTGCTCAAGATCTATTACAGCTTGTGTAGTGATAATAATACCTTTTTACTGTTGTATTGATTTGTGTAGTCTTAGCAGAGAGGTGAGTGTAGGTTGTGATGTTTGTGGCAGAAACATTTGGGCAGTCTCTCTTGATTCCCTTTGTGAATCAAATAGCCAAATAATAGGCCTATCGAGACCTGCTACCCAATATGTTTAATATGATGACCCAGATTGAGGTAAATTTTAAATTCTTATAAAAATAAATAACTTGTAATGGGAGAATAAGTATGAAAATCACCATAATTTCGAAATTGTAATTGTGATGCGAATGTAAACACTTAGAAATGAATGCTAAATTATGGATCTTTGACCTCTCAGCTATTGTGTCATAGTTTCACTCCAAGTCCATTACACTTTAGCGCAGAGACAAATACCGAAGACATTATCCTGCTGCTTACTAATGGTTGCTGAATTTGAGCCTTTTTTTATTTCGTGAGAGGAATAAAGATAGGCTGTCGAACCCTTTTAGGACACTCTTCTCTTTTCATAATGTATATATTAAAAATAAATCTATAGCAGATCTTTGTACCAAAATATCACAGGAAACCATTTAAGGAACTATGTAATATTTGCTATATTTTCTTAACATACAGACAGTATTGGAAAGTTCATGTTTTTAATTTAATTGGGTTTTTAAGTTATAATGTAGGCTTAAGTGCTTATGTAAGTATGTATGTAGGTGGATGTAGGGGAATTTACAGAAAATATTGGGGCAGACTTGGTGTCAGTAGTTAATCATTCTGATGAATGTCCCAAGTGTTTCCATTATACGTATTTTGCATTCAGATTTTACTAGATGTAAAATTCATTACAAATAGTACAAATGTAATCGTCACCAAATAACATTGTATTTTAGATATCCACAATGCAGGTCTAGATATAATACATTCAAGTCTTGTTAGAATTCGCAAGCAAACCTACCATAAATTTAGCTTTGACCAGTTAGAGTTAAATTTTAGATATCTAGGATTCCATTTATGATATCATTATGTCAGTAATGTAAGAGAACAATTGTAGATATCTACAGTGAATATTGATATCTATATTTATATCTATATATCAGTATGTATATGTGTGTGTGTGTGTGTGTGTGTGTGTGTGTGTGTGTGTATATATATATATATATGTATGTATATGTGTGTGTATATATATATATATATATATACACACACACGCACACACACACATCTATCTCTATATATACATCTATATATACATCTATATCTCCTACAATTAATCATTTAAATTTATGTTGTGCTGCAGATTTAGAGATGTTTTTGGTGGAGTAAAGCCCTACTAATCAGCAAGAGTGAATTTAAAATCCTCAATTATAAACCTCTTTTGTGTCTTTTTTTTCAGTAAACCCAGCATTTCTGTTTTCCACGTCCTTGCTTACCAAAACTTTATGCTCACTAAGAGCAGCTAACATTATGGATATGATTTTTTATTATGTTATTTAAGATGAGAAAATAATGTCAAATTGAACATGGTGCTGTGATACTGTCACAATAAGCACAAAGACTTTTGCATTGAGGTTATATAAATACTGTGAAAAAAGATAGAAGAAAACTGAAATAAAATACAGTAGCACTCTTTTAGAAGTCAAATTAATTAATCAAATATATCAGTTGAAAAACAGTCACAAACCATTTCATTGGTCATGTGATCCAACCATTGACAATCAAAATACAGCTCTGTATTCAGTCATGTCAGTCCATCCTTTTACCTTTATCTATGCAGCTGCCTACACTGACCACACGCGAGTTGCATTTCCTCTAATCTTACCCACTGATTGCAATTGTCTGAGGGGTTACGCAAGGTTTTTTTTTTTAATTGTATCTTAATTTTTTTTTACCTAAAACTGTCTAGTGGTAGTGTTGCTTTCTGTAGCAATTGACCTGGTGTGCATTGGTGTGAAAAAAGGTCTATGTTTTGAAAGTTCTTTCCTCTGTATAATCACAGTTGTACTTCCATTACAATTTGTGTTTCCTACTGCCTTAGGTTGTTTGTGAACACTAGTGGTGTTGTAGAGCAATATTGTGATGCATTTGTCTATAAATTGTCAGTGTAGTGTCTATAGTCTATATTTGTATAATCCAGTGCACCCAATCTAAAGCAGGAACAGGTTATGAGCATGAAGCCAACAATATAGACATGTTTGCCAATTTCAGAAAGAGGCAGAACATACTGTCAGTGTTGATTGTGTGCCAAGAGGTAAAAATGTGCCATAAAGGATAGTGAGGGAACAGGTCAAAACACTACAGTTACAATTAACAAGTTTAAAAACAATAAAAACTACATTTGACATGTTTGTAGGTCCTTAATGATGCAGACATTTGCTTTTCAGAGGTATTATTTAATATAAACCAAACCGTTAATAGTAATACACAGGATAGATTTAGACTTAAAACCCTTACATATTCTGTTTATGAATCCCTTATTTCTCTGTCTTGGGAAATGAAGTTATGCGGGTATTCTGTCATGATGCAGCAACTTGTAGAAAGGTCAGTCTGTAACAATGGCAGACAAGATTAATAATGTTCATTGCAGTCTATTGTTTTATCATGGCAGTCTCAGTTGTCTTCCCTTTAAAATTGTTATTTTGCACTAATTGAACATAATTGAATTGTCTCAACTGGTCTTATAGGTCACATTGACTCAATTATCTGTTTTTTACATCATATCATTTTTTTAAACTTTATTTCAGTATAGTATTAAATATATACTTATTTAAGTATACAAGAAGATTTTGTTGATACAACAATGTAAATATTACAAAGAGCTTATTACAAAGAGCTCATAAAACATTAGAATACACAAGTTAGATGCACAAGTCATTTGCTTCAGTTTGCCAAGGCATGTCATGATGATGAAACCTAGCCATTACTTTAAAAAGCCATTCAGTGTGACAGACGGTCAAATTCAATAAAACTATGAACACCGTGTGAAACGCTGGTGTGTTCAAAATAGTTAAATATCAGTTCTGTCAGTCAGTTCATAAAACTCATTTAACAAATAGTTATCATCCTCCATTCTACTTAATTAGCTAGCATTAGGCTAATGGAAGCCAAACCTTTACCATTTTAGCTGTTCCAGAAAAAGAAAAGATGCTTTGATGCCTTTTCATCATTTCTACAGTAGTAAAATAGACTGGAGAAAATAAACTGTGCTGCTATCACACAGTCTATGGCCGTGACTTAAGAGTTACCGGAAATTTTCAGGAGTATTTTCTTTGAGTACTCTGTGCATGAATCAAGATTGTGAATCAATCAGTCCTCCTTAAATGAAAAAATGATAACTGACCATTGTGTTTGTTTATATGTTCTTTTAATGAATTTCAACTGGATTATTTAAACTGCAAGTATTTTATTTCCTCATCTGGAGGAAAAGTCTCAGAGCGCCTTTCTGGTGTGCTCCAGCAGCACAACACCTATGTTGTCAATCAAGCTTGATCCTCTTCTTGTGTAAGCATGGAAAAGCCACGCCCTTGATAGGGACACGACAGAAGAGCAGTCATTTTGCTAAGTTGTGTCCCCTTGTATCTCTTAAGAAAAAATACATTAGTCAATACATTTCATTTGCTCCCTTAAAGTTCTTTATGTGCTCCTTAATTTCTTAACGTAGTAGCACATGTACTACTTGGGAAGATAGTTAATGTCAAGCCCTGATAAATGTCTTCAAATATGAATAATAAACTAGAAGTCAAGTGGACAAAAATAGTCAATGAAAATAAGAGTTCTCAAGCTAAAAAATAAACTTTTATACAACATCAGCTTTTTTAAGATCCGTGACTCTAAACTGTGGTTGAACTGCAAAACCTAAATAGCTGCAAAAAATCACCAATGTATCATCTGATTGTTAACATTCATCAGTTGACCAGTTCATTTCTGAGAGGGAGGCATAGTTTTTTTGTGAACAAGGGGACATGTGTGCTTCACTGTCAGCAATGCATAAGGTAAAAGGGAAATTTAGACTTAATTCAGTATTCCTGTACAAATTGTACATCTGTTAAAAGTAACTCTATTGATCATAATAAATCCCTGGAACTACACCATACTGTCACTCATAAGTCAAGCTTTGCATTGCTAAATCTCACCAAGAATGCACCAAGTTCTCCCTGAAATAGTAGAGGAAGATTTAAGACACTGCGTTGAAGAATGACATTATATGCAACTTATGATACCATCCACAACTGAGAAAGCCCATGTGTAACAGCTCTTTTTTTTACCTATATCAGGGCAATCACTACCTTAATCTACTTGTTCATGTTAGCATGCGACAAAATGCGTGTAGAGGTCATTGTAGTAGTGCTGCCAGGTTTGTGTACATGCCAGTTTTGTGTTCTGAAAAAACATTTGGTACCTGCACTTACACTTTATTTTAGTACAGCTAGATAGAAGATCATGTTGTCTGTGTAAACATGCCAGAGTTTTAGGGGGAGCAGTAGAACAGGCAACAGGTTCTTATGGGTAAACACACTTAACATCCCTTTCATCTACGTTTTGGCCTTGATTCTATAGGTCCAAACGCATTTATACTGTGTTGTTAGAGCCCAAGGCTGGTCTCACCTTGAAGCTTAGGACACTTAGTGTGATCATTCTCAAACAGCTAGAAGAAGCTAGCCTTAAACTCTGATGCTTGTATGCCATTGAGAATTAAGTAAAATAAAATATGCAAATCATCTTGAATAATTAATGTTAACATATATCAACTGCTCTTGTTAAGAAAATTCAAAAGGTTTTATTTTTGACATGCTTGCAGTTTTGAGTTGGCAGTTGTCAGACAAACCCAGACTGAAATTGTAATTAGCACCTTGAATAATAGAGTTTTTTTCAGATTGCATAGTGTTGGTGGTACAGTGGGTGTAGGCCGCTCGGTGGCTAGCCAGTAACTTCTTTCAGTTAAGACAAAATTATCTGCTAGTGCTCCTAAGTAGAGCTCGGTGTCCTATTTGCTGACGGAAAGAAGAGGTAAATCTATCAAAAGGCAAAGTTATTTCTAATTTACAGTGTGATTTAGGAAAGCAGAATGTCCAAAAAAGGACTTAAAAAACACAGCCACAATCAGGTTTTTGTTTGTTTTTTTTGCTTTTCCAACTAAGATATTTACAGTGCATCTTTCCCACACAGTTTATGTTGGTTAAGTGAACTTCTTGAATTCTCTGACATAAACGTGACACATTTAAGCATTGATGATCAACTTCTTGCTCCACCTCTTGTTTCCCCCTTCCTTGGGGATCATTGCGAAACCCTTGTCTGAAAGTCATACTAAGTTTAGCTTGAGTCACAGGCCCAGTGGTAAAAGCACAGAAGGGAGGACCACAAGGACTGGAACTCACTTCTGCATGGCTAATGGATGGTTTGAGACTGAGACTGAAAAGTTCAAAGCCAACACTTTTTTTCTTTTCTCTTGGCTCTTCCTGCTTTATTGTAAGTCATGCCCTTAAAATGTACGCCACTACACACAACAAAAACACTTGAATGGTTTCATTGGTTGGGTAATGGTCCTGTCTTCTGAAAGATTTTTCAATGTAGGTCATTAGCAAAAGCTGTTCTTTTCCCTCCTGTTTGCTATTTTCCTCTAATCCATCTCTTTGGCTTTCTTCTCTTTTATGACAAACACACATGCACAAACACATTTTTCTCTCTTATGGCATTTTGTTTTTCTCTCAACTTTTCTTTCTTGCTGACCACTGACTCTAGTTTCTGTTTCTTTCACATTCACTGCTTCTTAGCAAACAATAATTCACCAAAGATGTGAGCTTTTTCCTCTTCTACCATTATCAGCCTGTACTAATGTGTACTAGCTATGGAACTGACATAACTTCATTCGCTGTGTTAAATTAGCCCATTGGACACTGTCCTATACCTTTTTTATACCTACTTGCATATTTTATGGGAATCAAGTAATAGATTATAAATTGAGAGTAATGAGTCACTTTAACCCAATAACCTAACTAATAACCCAACCTAATTAACAATAGAAGAAAAACTTAAAATCATCATTAGCCATCAGTCATTTAAAAGATTAAAACACTAAGTATGATCTACTGCAAGGTTAATTAATACAGGCTGTTCATTTGCAAAATTGTCAATGGTCACATATAGACCACTTGTAGTAGACACCTTACCCAGCACGAAAGATACACAAAACAGAGCAAAGGAGAGAGAGGTCAAGTGAAGGTGAAGTTGTCTGTACCAATTACATGCCTATGGATTCTGTGTTGTTGTGTTTTAAGGTGAGCTAGACCAGACAATATTCACTTGAAAGTTATAGCTGAATCGGTGATGCTGTTATGCACTTAGTGTTTTCCGTGAAGTTGGCAGAGAGTAATAAAATGTAGCTCTGCACCAGACTCTTTTAAAAAATAAACCTTTAAATAAATACTGTTTTTTAAATTGTCAGAAGTTAAAACTTAATAGGTGGCGTGGCCACACATGCCTCTAAATTTGTTTGGCAGGAGGTAAAACACCACTCAGTACTGTTTAAATGAACTCATCTCCTGGCCAGTGAGAGTACAAACTTTTTTTTAAAATGTGCTGTTCAGTGGTTTAAAGTAATGACAATGTGAAGAGCAATTCATATGGATTTTGCAAAGTAATTGATAAATATTACTCAGCGAGTCTACATTGGCATGTTTTAGTGCAGTGAAAAAACAACATTGATCTGCTTTGTGTGGTGTTGATGACATGCAAAGTGACTGCACAGTTGGTATCTCTGTTTACTTTTCACTCTTTGCCCTTATAAATGCATAATCTGTAATCAAGTTCACCAGATTAAATGATTTTGGTATTAGGTATTTTTATTATTATCATAATATTATTTTATAAGGTTTTTTTTAATTTAATTTAAATTACATTCTGTTACATAGACTATATATATTTAGACATGGAAAATAAAATGACACTGACAGAATTTTTGAAACTATCCATTGAAAGGGATGACTAGAAAGTCTAATGCAACCTCTGCTGAAAGGATTGAAAAAAGATGTTAAGCCACATTAACAAATGCTTGTGTGTGTTTTCTGTGTGTGTGTGTGTTTTTTTTTTTCTCTTTGTGTGTGCTGCTACTAACCTTGGATTGGATTGGCTGGACTGGACTTGTTTCTTCATCTCGTCTGGTGTGGTTGTGCTCCCCTGTGGTTTGCCTTGCCCTATGCACCTCTGCCCTTTTGGTGTTTGGCAGGCATCGGTAAACTGTCCACTGCCGATGGTAAAGCTTTTGCAGACCCTGAGGTGCTACGCCGACTGACGTCATCTGTGAGTTGTGCCCTGGATGAAGCTGCAGCAGCCCTTACCCGTATGAGAGCTGAAAACACACTCAATGCTGGCCAAGCTGACAAGTATGTATCTCACCCATACTGACACCAGCATATGCCAGTTTATCTTGTACACAGTTTCCTGTAGTTATACATCAGTTAATATTACTTAATACATCAGTTAATATACCTTAATATACCATTATACATCAGTTAATATACCTTAATCATTTTTTTTCTCCAGTTTGAGTTGCACATACAGTGTGCTTGCATGTGTATATGATTTGCTCCTCAGAAATGATTGCGTAATTGTCAGGCGTATGTGTGCTCACCTGTCACAGTGGCAGTAATTGTAGCAGTCTGGTTATTTTCAGCCGTAGTTTAGCAGAGGCGTGCTCCGATGGGGATGTCAATGCTGTTCGCAAGTTGCTGGATGAGGGACGGAGCGTCAACGAACACACAGAGGAAGGGGAGAGCCTTCTCTGTCTTGCCTGCTCGGCCGGCTACTATGAACTTGCACAGGTATGTGAAAGGAAAGTTTAAGTGGGATGTGATTTAGCATTATTTTGTAGCACCTGTACACTGAAGTAACCTCTCTGCAAAAGGAATAAAGAATCATGATTTGACATATGTAACAATTCTCCATAATCTTTTCTAAACCTCATCTTTTCATCTTTCATCCATAGGTTTTACTGGCCATGCATGCTAATGTGGAGGACAGGGGCATCAAGGGGGACATAACGCCACTTATGGCTGCTGCCAGCGGAGGTTATGTGGACATTGTTAAGCTGCTTCTGGTTCATGGGGCAGACGTAAATGCACAATCCTCCACAGGTAGAACACCTGTTCATTTCACTAAGATTATAATTATTTTATTTTTCTCTCTGTGCCTTGCAGTCAAAATGAATCTCTCCTCTGTTTTCCAGGTAACACAGCTCTAACGTATGCGTGCGCTGGTGGCTTTGTCGATGTGGTGAAGGTGCTGCTGAAAGAGGGTGCTAACATTGAGGACCACAATGAGAATGGACACACACCTCTAATGGAGGCGGCCAGTGCAGGCCACGTGGAAGTGGCTAGGGTACTTTTGGAGTATGGGGCCGGAATCAACACACACTCCAATGAGTTCAAGGAGAGCGCGCTCACACTTGCTTGCTACAAAGGTCAGAGCTCAAACATAGCGTCTGTCCTGTTTATTAACCTAATTAGGTTCTGTGTCATCGACATGCTCTGCACTAATACTTTAACAGTGGTAATAGGTTCAGAAAAGTTATTTTTGTTTGACCTCTGCAGGTCACTTGGATATGGTGCGTTTTCTTTTGGAGGCTGGAGCAGACCAAGAGCATAAAACGGATGAGATGCACACAGCACTAATGGAGGCTTGCATGGTGAGCATCTGATCCAAACCTAATTACCTAAATATTTTCTTCTTAAGGCCAGTCCAGACTTTTTGTTTGTTGTGATTATCTTTTTGTTTCAAAGTAATAATTTTATTATTTGTTGTTCAAGTTTTTAAACAACAGTTTCCTACATTTTTGGTTAGAAATTTGGTGTAATATATTCAAGCTTAAAGAACAAACTAAAGTAAGCCTCTTCAAGCTAATGCATTGACTAAACTGGCAGCACAGCAAATTCACAGAACACCATTCGTTTCCATACTCATTTTGACAAAGCTCTCAGCACAGTAGGGGAAAAAGTACACTGATATTTATAAATCTGAAAAGCACAGGCTGTTTATACCCATGTTGCATGATCATGATTTTGACCATGTCAACCAGTCCACTCAAATCATAATCAGAGATGTACTTATTGTATTAAAAGATAATGAAAGGAAAAAGTTGGGAAGGTAGTTAGATTAACATTAATGATAGATGATGGTAACAAAATGTTGATTTAATAAGAAGAACTGTTTGTAATGAGATAATAGTGCCCTGTGATAAAAGTGAATAATGAAGAACATAGAAGTTCTCAAACTCAAGTAGTATGGCTGTTTATAGGCTTAATTGAAAAGGGGTTTAGTTTATGTATTCAGGTGCTTATCTCTGCATTCTCTGTGTGTCTCGCTGTCCCAGGACGGCCATGTGGAGGTGGCACGGCTGCTGTTGGACAGCGGCGCCCAGGTCAACATGCCAGCCGATTCCTTCGAATCGCCCCTTACCCTCGCAGCCTGTGGAGGACACGTGGAGCTGGCAGCCCTGCTTATAGAGAGAGGAGCCAACTTGGAAGAGGTGTGTGAAGAGAGACATCAAATGCAAAACACAAGTTTGATAAAGACTGTAATAATACAAAAGATAATGCAATTCCTTTTTTTCTTTTCGGAACTGTGCTTGTCACTTAAATTAAGTAGCTTTTAACAATTTTTTTAAATTTCACACATGCTGTTGGTATACGTTATATTGAGGACTATACCAGTCAGAGAGATTGGATTGAAATATGTCTCTGAAGTGGGAATTTTATTTGTTGTTGATATTAAACTGGCATATATGATTGGACTGACACAGTTTGTCTTTGAAAAAATGTAAGATGGAGTAAGCAAAAAAAAACCAAATAAATATTTAGTCATATTGCATTGATGTTGTTTAAAAACTAACAAAGCAAAAAAATCTGTGTTTATGCAACACATCAGTTAGCCTTAAAGGGAGACAGCTGACTTGAACAAAGGATCAGAAGATGCCAGAAAAAATTATATTGCTTCAGGTTTTTGTGGTTTCTCCTTTACCCCCACACATTTTATGTAGAGATTTCAACCACAGTGGTAGTGTCAGAAGGCCCGCTGGTGTAAATTTTTCCATCTACAGTGAAGACACACAGATGTACAAGAGTAGCTGAGTTCTCCAGTGTGATCCTGCTGTGAGTCATACTGTTTTTTCATATGCGGATGCTTCTGTTTGCTTCTGTTCCAGGTTAATGATGAGGGCTACACCCCTCTGATGGAGGCAGCTAGAGAAGGCCATGAGGAGATGGTAGCACTGCTGCTGGCTCAAGGTAAGCAAGCTTTGCTCTGACATCTGAAAAAAGGAGTCTTAATGTCCTTTACAGAAAGTAGTGTGCACTTATTTGGATTTGCTTGCCTTGATCACTGTACTCAGTGAAGTAAGATGAGCATGATTTGGTCTTTTGGTTTTATTAAATGATTCAAGTTTTGAACTTTCCAAAACCTTAAAAAATTGTAAACAAAGCAAGTCAACAAGCCCCTAAATGTTCTTGCTTGGTTGTGCAGGTGCTAATATCAATGCCCAGACAGAGGAGACCCAGGAAACGGCTTTGACTCTAGCATGCTGTGGAGGCTTCTTGGAAGTGGCCGACTTCCTCATCAAGGCGGGCGCTGATATTGAGCTGGGCTGCTCCACACCTCTAATGGAGGCTGCACAGGAAGGTCATCTGGAGTTGGTGAAATACCTACTGGCTGCAGGTGAGCTGGAGGAAAGATGATGTGGTGCTGAGAAAGCAAAGACACAAGTTTAGCTGTGATCAAAAATGCCTTTGTCTGATCTCTTTGCTTAAAACCCTAATTGCATGGTTTCATTATTCAGGGGCAAACGTTCATGCCACCACGGCAACAGGTGACACAGCATTGACATATGCTTGTGAAAATGGACACACTGATGTGGCAGATGTGCTGCTGCAGGCTGGAGCCAACTTGGTATGTATTGATCCTAAATCCTCTTTGCTTTACCTAAGTTCACAAAAGACCAAAACGGCTACAGATCAAATGTTGAAATATTACATTCAAAACAGTTTGCAGCTTTTAAAATGTGGCTTGTAGAGCAACATTTTTTTTCTTGAGACATATTCCTTAGTATGTATAAAAATCCTAACTCTATTATGCAACCTCTGCACCAAATTAAGATTCAACTCATCTTAATCTTTGCTTTCCAGGAACATGAGTCTGAAGGGGGGCGAACACCCCTGATGAAGGCAGCAAGGGCAGGGCATCTCTGTACAGTGCAGTTTCTTATCAGCAAAGGTGAGTTATAACTATTTGTTTGAATTAACTAAGTTAAATGTTTTTTTGTTTTTCTTTAATTTTTTTTCTTACATAGAATGAAGTGTTGGTCAAATTTGACTTTGTTTCTATATTAAAACATTGTGAGAGGAAATATGTGAAGAGTTTCTTCCATGCATGCAGAGGCAGATATTTTAAATAATGCGTCATTTAAAGCAGATAAATTAGTAATGATGTCATTATATGATCAGATCAAAACCTTAAAAAATGTGTCTGCAAATTAGAATTTATTGATTTCAATAAGTTGACTGGAAGATGTTTTATCTTAGAAGGACTTACACTCAAGCTGATCAATATTAAACGTGTTAATGTAATATGATTCATATGTCATACTCAGTTAGCTCATGTGTTTCTTTTTCTCTTGTCTAGGTGCTAATGTGAACAGAGCAACTGCCAACAATGATCACACAGTAGTGTCTCTGGCCTGCGCTGGAGGACATCTGGCTGTGGTGGAACTGCTGCTGGCACATGGGGCGGATCCTACACACAGACTCAAAGTAATGCACCCACTCAGGATTTAGATTGGGCCAATTAGAATAGTTATTCTTGTACGTGAGTGTAATAATATCACATCACTGAAACCTTATATGTTTTTCTGTGTAGGATGGTTCAACCATGTTGATAGAAGCTGCTAAGGGTGGCCACACCAATGTGGTTTCCTACCTGTTGGACTATCCCAACAACATCCTGTCAGTCCCTGCCCCTGACCTCTCCCAGCTAACTCCCCCCTCGCAAGATGCCTCTCAGGTAAATACAGCAAAAATAAGATCTTTGGTCAATGTTCTTCTAGGGATTTGATCTGTTTTATTATGAGGCAGTTTAATAGTTAGTATAATTGGTTTAAACTTATACGTCCTCTGCTCTACCAGGTTCCTCGTGTCCCATTCCAAGCTCTCGCCATGGTAGTGCCCCCTCAGGAGCCCGACCGTGCCCCGTCAAACATCGCCACACCCCCACCCGTCTCCAGCAAAGGTAATCGTTGTTACAAATCCTGTCACCCAGTTAGAGTACTCATAAAGCTGCTGACTTCCATAAATTATTCTGCTTTTAGTTATTGTGAACTCATTCCAATCCACAACTTCTTTGCTCTTCAAATTCAGGTCTGTCCAAACAGAGACAGGCAGCCCTTCAGCCTGGTGTCCCCAACTCAGTTGGCCGGGGGCCCGAAGCAGAACCCCTGCCGCCCTTCCACTTGTGCCAGCCTCTTGAATGCATTGTGGAGGAGACGGAGGGAAAGCTTAACGAGCTGGGCCAGAGAATCAGCGCTATTGAGAAGGCCCAACTTCAGTCACTAGAGCTTATTCAGGGGGAGCCGCTCACCAAAGACAAGATTGAGGAGCTGAAGAAGAGCCGAGAGGAGCAGGTATAAATCATCATCCATCCAAGATTTGATCTCATTTTGAACTTCAGTTTTAGTGATCTATGTTGCCTTGCAAGCAAATCCAAGCTTATATGTTATTGTGCATGCATACCACTGTATCAGAAGTTGGTTAAATTTGGATGGGACTGTTACCCACTTAGGTGCAGAAAAAGAAGAAAATCTTGAAGGAGCTGCAGAAGGTAGAGCGCCAGCTGCAGCTGAAAACACAGCAACAGTTCACCAAAGAGTACATGGAGGCGAAAGGTTTAAAGGAGGAGCAGGAGGCCGGACAGAGCCAGGGCCCGGGCCCGGGGCCTGGGACTACAACTGCTCCAGGCCCCCTTCCCACTACGCCAGGCACCCTAGTACACACCAGCTCTGACACAGATGAAGAGGCCAATAAAGATGGGGAGCAAGAGGAGCAGCCAGGAGAGGAAGGGGAAGAGGTGAGCCTCTTAGGAAATTAGTTATTTGATTTTTACATATTATTAAAATGTTACTTCTGACTCCTCAAACCCTGTTTTTTTTTTTCCTAAAGACTAAACTTTTTTTTTTACACATTTTCAGGAAGAGGAAGATGACGACGAAGAGGAAGGTTCAGAGGAAGAGGGAGATGGAGAAGAGGACGATTACCCCAAGCTTCCTCAGGTGGGCACAATCCTCTACAGGGATGGGCCCCAGCCGCCACAGCAGCCTCCCCTTCCCCCTTCACCACAGGCCCAGCCCCAGCCTCCCCCTCCACCTCTTCAGGCTGCCTTCGTCCCCATCCAACCCCTGCCAGACTACAACCCTGCAGACTACCCGGGAAGCACCAGCCCGGAGCTGCAGAGGGTACTGGTCGGGCAGCAAATGCTTGGCCAGCAGCAGCAGGGTCAACAGTTGGCTGGGTTAGGCCCAGGAATGATACCTCAGCAGGCCCCAGATGGGCTCATGGTAGCTACACCTGCACAGACGCTCACAGACACGCTGGATGACATCATGGCAGGTAAGTGTATTCCCTATGGCAGCTGACTTACAGTTTTTCTTTGACTGTAAGTGTCTGCAAAATCCTTTTGATGTATGTTCATGTACCTTGTTTATGTGGTCTTTATTTTTACTCTGTTACAGCTGTGAGCAGCCGTGTGCCCATGCTGAACACTACAACCTCACCCACACCCCTGTCCCAGCCTCCCACACAGATGCCCACAAACATCGCCTCACCCCCTTCAGTTCTGCCCCTTTACCCCTCTGTTGACATAGATGCACATGTAAGTTACCATGCCAAGTTTACATGACAGAAATCTTAAAATTATCAGTTAAAGTCAATGCATGTATGCAGGAAGCTCTCCACCCTGTTAAGCAGTGTTTTTTTTTTTTTTTTTTAACCCCCACAGACGGAGAGTAACCATGACACAGCACTGACGCTGGCGTGCGCAGGAGGACATGAGGAGCTTGTTTCTGTCCTCATTGCACGAGGAGCCAACATCGAGCACCGGGACAAAAAAGGTATAAAAGTGTGATTTATAAAAGAGGCTTATGAAAGTGACCTCATATGGTATAATGAAAAATAGGGAGGCATGAATTGGATTTTAATTCAAAACAAGTGAGTCATATATTAATTAACTGAAAAACCCTTGTATTCTTGCTTTCCTCTTCAGGTTTTACTCCTCTGATCCTGGCTGCCACTGCAGGCCATGTAGGAGTGGTTGAAGTGCTCCTGGACAAAGGGGGTGACATTGAGGCTCAGTCAGAGAGAACCAAAGACACACCCCTCTCCCTGGCCTGCTCTGGAGGACGCCAGGAGGTAAATAAACGTCTTTCAGTCTACCTTTACAGTAGCAACATGCCTCTTAATTGTTTGCCTTTCTATTAACAAAAATATGTAATTGTTGCTTGTTTTGGTCAGGTGGTTGAGCTGTTGCTGCTTCGGGGAGCCAATAAGGAACACCGCAATGTTTCCGACTACACGCCTCTCAGCCTGGCCGCCTCTGGTGGTTATGTCAACATCATCAAGATACTCCTCAATGCTGGAGCTGAGATCAACTCCAGGTGAGTGATAAGAATCTGTTTATTCATCTTGGACTCTTGGTATGAATGAAACGTGTCCACCCTTACTGGGGTTGTTATCTTGCTAATCTAGCTAATGACATTTTAGTTCCTGAAGTAAATGAAGAAATACTTGTTTTATTGTTTTGTGTTTTTAAAGCCACACGATGCCGAACATAGGTATACCCATAAAATGTGCCTCAGGTTTTTAGCCACACCTACATGTAAAAGCATAAGAAATACCAGTTATCAGTAAGGAATAATTAGAAGAAAGACTAACTTTCAAAGCCCAGATTTCATAAGAGCTCCTCCTTTGTTCCTTTTTTTAATGAATGTTCATATTATAATGCAACAAAAAATAAATGCAACTGTATGAGGTGATGATATGATCAATAAGATAAATGTGCATAATTTTAAATACTGCATATGGTACACTCCATGGTTATAAAGATCAGTCTCATTGGTTAAAAACAAACAAACAAATATTTTTACCACCATTTTTCTCCTAATTCTATCATCATTAACTCATATGGAGTTGAAAAAGAAATGGTCAGTTGACATCTCATCAGGCCATCTTTTTTAGAAGACGTAGGTGTTTTAATATACACAAAGAGACCAACAGTGACACAGTTTTTCTGAAGCCACTTTTAATAGCTCTTTTACTTCATGGCAGCAAGATCTTGAATACAAGAGTATCATCATTTTTTAGCCCATCAGAGATACCTCCAAGAAAGACAGATGTAAATGTTGCACTGATATTGAAACTGAGGGATTTCAGAGAGATTGGTGCTGCTTTTTGCTGAAAGACTGAATAGAGGGGCACAACCAGAAAATATCCGCATGATTCACTCTGGTTTTTCCAGATTCCCTCCAGCAGCACAACAGAATGTCAGTTTGTTAAGACTTCTGCTTGGGAGTGATTTAAAAAAAACTAAAACAAGTTTTTTTTCCCCAACAGAGGTTTCTCAGGGTCCTGAAGTATGTTGAGGATGACTATAATTCCAAGGCATTTAGCCTCATGTATTCAGTTATTTCAGCTCTTTCCCATTTGGTTTGTACACAGTCTGCAGTGTCTTTATTTAGTGATCTGATGCCCTGGTCCAACTTGCTTAAAAGACTTTTATTGTCCTATAATAAATATATAAATGAGAAGTTGAGGCTCACAACACATAAGATCCTTTTCAATTAAAAAATAAAAAATAAATAAAAAGTGTGAAATATGCATGAAAGCCCTGCCTAGCCGACCCAAATGTCTGGCATAGATCATTTAATCTATTTAGTGCCTTTTTTTAAAATAGTGTTAAACATAGAAGTGATACCACAGTAGACCAATCGTCCATATAGGTGATCTTGCTATGCTGGCTAAAAGTCAGGGCCTTGTCAGAGCAGTTTAGTGTCCTTTAAAAAACCCACCCATTGACATGCTGTATGTGATATATATCTTTCTTCTTGGCAACACAGCCAAGCAGTGACTGTATTGGTTTATCTATTTTAAGAAAACTCCAGTCTTCCATTTGCTACACACATATAGATCAACAGTATACAAGAACACTAAACTGTGCTCATAAATAAGAAGCCCTTTAAGATGTGTGGGCCATGTACCCCCTCTGCTCAGGCTACTGAAGGGCAAACAAACAGCTGCAACTTTGAGAAATGTTTTTTTTTTGCAGAAAGTGAAAAGACATCTAAAGTTGATGGATTGCCTTAAAATTATCATTTTAACTGAAACCAAGATAAATACTTTGTGATCTATCCTATGCATCTTTGCGCAGCTTAAACAATTTTAATGTTTAATTTGGGTTTTTAACCTCTCAGCAATATAATTATTTTCTTTCCCTCAAGGACTGGCAGTAAGCTGGGAATCTCTCCTCTGATGCTGGCAGCTATGAATGGTCATGTGCCAGCAGTAAAGCTGTTGCTAGATATGGGCTCGGACATCAACGCTCAGATTGAGACAAACAGAAACACAGCTCTGACCTTAGCCTGCTTCCAGGGGCGGGCTGAGGTTGTCAGTCTGCTGCTAGATCGCAAGGCTAACGTAGAGCATCGTGCTAAGGTGAGGAGTCAGGATCACTTTCACTAAGAAACATAAATGTCTAGTTTCCAGAATCACTAAATTCATTTGTAAATATTCTTTCATGCAGACTGGCCTTACTCCTCTGATGGAGGCAGCCTCAGGAGGTTATGCAGAGGTGGGTCGAGTGCTGCTGGACAAAGGCGCTGATGTCAATGCTCCGCCTGTTCCCTCATCCAGAGACACTGCCCTCACCATTGCTGCAGACAAAGGCCACTACAAATTTTGTGAGCTGCTTATCAACAGGTAGGCGTTATTGGGTTTTCCTTTTACAAAATCATGTTCTGGTTTTCTTATGAGACAATTTTTAGTCACTCTGTTGTACTTCCACTGTCAATACTTCTGAAATAGCAGTTTAGGTCAGGCTATAGGTCATAATTTTCCTGTAGGATATAGTGAGCCATGTTGCTGGTTTCATTGCAAATACTGATGGTGCATAAAGTGCAATTTTTTCACATTTTTAATGTCTCTGTCATTGCAGGGGTGCCCATATTGATGTACGAAACAAGAAAGGGAACACTCCTCTATGGCTGGCGGCAAACGGTGGCCATTTTGACGTGGTCCAGCTTTTGGTGCATGCCAGTGCTGATGTGGATGCAGCCGACAACCGCAAGATTACCCCACTCATGGCTGCTTTTCGCAAGGTGCAGAATTTATCAGAATCTTGATTGATGGCATGTCTCACTAAACTTTGTCAATCCTCTGTTTACTAACGATTTAACTTTTTCACATATTAGGGTCATGTGAAGGTGGTGCAATATCTCGTGAAGGAGGTAAACCAATTCCCATCGGATATCGAGTGCATGAGATATATTGCCACCATTGCTGACAAGGTAGATATTAGTTTTCTTTTTATTCACTGGTCTGCTACACATATGAGAATTGGCAGAATGATGGAAATGTTTGCAGAGCTCTAACTCCAGATGTTGATTTGCTGTTGCCGTAGGAGCTGTTGAAGAAGTGCCACCAGTGCATGGAGACCATCGTCAAAGCCAAAGACCAGCAGGCAGCCGAGGCCAACAAGAATGCAAGCATTCTCCTGAAGGAGCTGGACTTGGAGAAGGTAATGTCACATCCTGTGGCCTTGCTTTGGAAGATTATCACATTCTGAATACACTGGGTCATTACTCACATCTATGTTTTTAACATGACTGTGTTATGTGTGTGACAGTCCCGAGAGGAGAGCAAGAAGCAGGCTCTAGCTGCTAAACGTGAGAAGCGTAAGGAGAAACGCAAGAAGAAAAAGGAGGAGCAGAAGAGAAAGCAGGAGGAAGAGGAGGGGCAGAAAACCAAGGAGGATTCCTCTGAGATGCAGGAGCAGAAGGAGGATTCAGCTGATGGTAAATTTCTATGACTTTTAATATAGGTTAAGAAAATGGATTGAATTTCTCTAATAATTACAGTTATGTGCTAGAATCCATTGGTTGGTAACCATTCCTGTCTGATTTTTTTCTCTCCTTCTCTCAGAAACGGAGGTTCCTATTGAGCCTCCAAGTGCAACCACCACCACAACCATTGGTATATCTGCCACCTCCACCACTTTCACTACAGCTTTTGGTAAGAAGCGAGCAAGTGTGGCCACTACCCCCAGCACCAATCGCAAGAACAAAAAGAACAAGACCAAGGACTCTTCGCCTAATGAACCCATTATTTTACAAGATCCGCAGGTGAGTACAGCAGCTTTTATCAACGGTTTAGTTTGTTTGATTCATGATTTACTTTTTTAGATTTTATTATTCAGACCCTAACTACATGTGTATGTGTCTCTCCTCTAGGTTGCACTAGCACAGCATAAGGCTGACAAGAACAAGATCCACGGTGAGCCACGGGGTGGGGGTGGGGGAGTGACGGGTGGCAACAGCGACTCTGACCCCTTGGATAGCACCGACTGTGCCAGTGAGAGCAGCAGCAGTGGAGGCAAGAGTCAGGAGCTCAACTACCTCCCTGACCTCGCCTCCTCGGCCTCCTCCTCCTCCTCTTCCTCCTCCTCCTCCTCTTCCTCAGCCCCCTCCTCAGGAGCAGCCCAGTCCCAGATCCTTCTGCGCGGCCCAGAGAAGAGACACTGCCCTCAGCCGCAGACTGATGGCAAAGTGGACAACAAGGTCACAGTCTCCATCTCAAAACCAACGCAAAAGTAAGTTTCTGTTGGAGCAGAGCACATTTATCATCTGACATGAAGCTTGTGTGTGCGTGTGTGTGCATATAGCTGAGTTCTAAAAAGCTATTTTTATGTAGGAGAACTGTTTGCACCGTTTGTTAAATTGCAGGAATATTTTTTCCCTTTAGTTTCTTATTTTAAAACATTTTCCTATGTCCCATTTTATATTTATTATAATGATCTAATTTAACGTGAGCTCTGCCCATTCTGTCACAGAGCGCCAGACACGATCGACTCCACCTCCAACTCCTTGCCCTCTCCATTCAAGACCATGGCTCTTCCCGTCACCTCACCCAACAGTAAACTCAGCCTCACAAGCCCCAAAAGAGGCCAGAAGAGAGAAGAAGGTTGGAAGGAGGTGGTCAGAAGGTCAGTGATTCATTTAATGTTACCTAGTTTTTGACAGATTTTCTGATTGCACACATTTGTAAGAGAGATCATTCTTAAAATTCAGCACAAGACTTGCAGTTTTGGCTTGTGAGTGTCAGTTGATGTAAACTACTATGTATACTGTTACTATCCGTCAATATAGAAAGAATTATTAATGAAATGTCACTGCTCCTTTTGAAGATCAAAGAAGCTGTCTGTGCCAGCCTCTGTTGTGTCTCGAATCATGGGCCGGGGCGGCTGCAACATCACAGCCATCCAGGACGTGACTGGAGCTCACATTGATGTTGACAAACAGAAGGACAAGAATGGGGAGAGGATGATCACCATAAGGTAGAAATAATGCCTTCTTGTGGACTGTAAACATCACTGCAGCTTGAGTATAACAGTATGTTAGATGCACCAAGCCCTGTCTGGATGATGTCATTCCTTCTTGGCCTGTCCTTCAGTGCAGAAGTCCAGTGCTGAGTTTAAAATATATCTTTTGATAGAAGTAGAAATTAGGGAATTAAAAAATACAATAATTCTTTCTTCCTTTTAATCTCATCATCAGTATTATTTTTTTGCATTAATTGTGCTGTCAAAGTTATCTTTTATCAGTACCATTTATGCCAGAACTGCTGAAGCCAAGTACAGCAGAATGAAAATGTAACCACATCATCTGCATTCATACATTGATCAGCACACTTAGTCCAGTTAGGTCAAATTTTCACACAAAAGGTTTTGTCTCTGTCATTACAAAAATGATTTGGAGCTTAGATTCACAGCAAAGACTTCAATCTGATGTTGATCATTCCAGCTTGATTTAAGTAAAACTGGTGCAAAAACTTGAGATGTTAAGTCCTTGAAACAGTAAACCTTGACATTTGCTATTGTCAGGACAAAACTCAAAATATTTTCAGTGCACAAAGAAACTCCAGAGATAAACAGCTGATTTTATGAGAAAAATGAAGCCATGATACTGTTTAATTGTTTAGGGTTAAATAATGTTTGGGTAAAAGAACTGCATGTGCTGCAGACAATCAAAAGATTTTTAGTTAAGTTAAAGCAATTAACTGTGTAGTGCAGCCTGCCCGGAACCGAGAGCTAGGAAAGAGGCCACAGTTGTATTTAATTACTCAAACCTTTTTTTTGGTTCTGCTCTGTTCTTTCACAAAACTGAAAAATGTCATATCTTTCGATAAGAACATAGTCTAAAAAAAGGATGCTTTGTTGTTTCAGAGGAGGCACGGAGTCTACAAGGTATGCTGTCCAGCTGATCAATGCTCTAATCCAGGACCCAGCCAAAGAGCTTGAAGATCTGATCCCAAGGAATCACATCAGAGCCCCAGGCTCTAAAACGACCTCAGCTTCCTTCCCCAGTACCACAGCACCAAAGGCCCTGAGCTCACTGGTCACCTCCACAGGCGTCTCGTTCCAGCCCTCTACATCCTCATCTTCATCCTCCTCTCAGGCCGGGGGGAAGATTGGTAAGGGGCTGTCATCAAACGTCAGACAGCCCTTCCCTGTGTCTCTGCCCTTGGCGTACGCCCACCCACAGCTAGCTCTACTCGCTGCTCAGACCATGCACCAGATCAGACACCCTCGTCTACCCATGGCCCAGTTTGGTGGCACTTTCTCTCCTGCTGCCAGCACCTGGGGACCCTTCCCAGTGCGTCCCGTGAGTCCCGGCAGTGCTAACAGCTCCCCCAAACACAACGGAGGAACCAACAGCACTGGTGGCCAGGCTAGACCCAATTCAACCCACAGTGAGCACAGCAATACAGCCAGCTCAGGAGCCTCAGTCACGACCACCAACACCACCACTACCATTGCTCCAAACACGTCTACAGCTGCAGGCTCACCTCATACTCCTAATCCTACGCCATACAATCCCCAGCCGAGCATCCCCACTCCTTCTTCTGTCAGAAAACAGCTCTTTGCCCCCGATCCCAAGCCTGCTGGTGTCACCCCTGTGTCTGTCGCTGCCACTCCTACAAGTGGCAGCAATGCAGTACGTGGCACAGGTTCTCCTGCACATCACAGTTCCACTACAACTATTGTGAATGCCACCCAGCAGCCAGTAGGACCTATCTCGCAGCCTACAATCCAGCCAACTAAAACAGAACCCAGTTCTATCGCCCCTCCAGGAAAAGACAAGCCTTCTCTACCTGTAGAGAACCAGCCTGTTTCTGTCAGTGAGGGCATCAGCTCTGTGGGTTTCACTGCTCCCACCATGGCTTTACCTCCCAAGCCAGAGCCTCGACAGCAGTTACCTCCCCCTCCATCCTATGTACAATCTTCAGAAGCTCCACCACCCATCCTCAACCCGCAGCACACTTCCCACCCACCCTCAGCACCTCCTCCTGTTCTCTCACACAATGTTGCACATCCCAACAACACTGTACCCCACTTCTCAGCCCCCGCGCCCAGAGTCTCCCATCGTATGCAGCCACCAGGGCCTTACTATTCCCTTCCTGAGCAGCAGCAGCAACAGCAGCAGCAGACGCAGCAGCAACAACAGCAATCTGTGTTCGTGCCCTTCAACGCTCAGCAAGAACCCCCAAAACAGACCCAAAACCAGACGTCCCAGCCCGCAAGTTTGCCTCCACAAGCCCAGACCCAAGCCCAAGCTCCAGGCTCTCTTCAGGTCTCTGCAAACCTGGGGATGATGAACGGTTCCCAGATGCAGCACGTGGCCAGCGCTGGCAAGCCTCAGCAGATACCCCCCAATTTCGGTCCTGCAGGTCTCTTCAACTTCAGCAGCATCTTTGATAACAATAGCCAGGTCAGTCAAATAACACTTTACATTTAAACATGAGCTGCAATGACTTTAAGTGACATAAAAGGAGGTTAAATAGTTGATCAAAAGCAACTAAACAGAACAAAGTCATGGTTCCTTTTGTGCTGTTACAGAGATCACTCATGCACCCAATAATTCTAACTGTGTCGTTATCAATTGTGCTTACCTTGCAGGTTGGAAACAATCAGGTGTGGGGTGCATGCCATCTGCCAGCTCGATCCCCTCCAGAGCAGTCGTACTCAGCCCCACCAGCCTACATGAGCATGGGCCAGATGGAGAATATGATGCCTCCACCCCCCCCAGACAGCTCCAAAGCCCCAGGCTACCGCTCTGCATCTCAGAGGATGGTCAACAGCCCCATTGGTATGACTGTTTTGATTTTAGTTAACACATGATCATTTTGTTGATGTTTAGGAATCTGTTTTTAAGAGGACTTAACTGAAAATAAAAACTTCGAAATGCGGCAGTAACTGCAATCAAATATAATAAACTCAGATGCATGTGAGAAAAGGCAGCATAGTGTGTCAGCAAAAAGCCTTGTATTTATTAAGACGATGTTAGTGATATAGTTGATTTTCCATGTGCTCAGATATGGTCTGTAATCTTTCTATTTGTTTGCATCCACAGCGCTGACCAGCTATGCTACCAGCATCTCTGGCAGCCCGGTTTATCTGCACGGCCACACACCAGTTGGCACACCCTCGTTCAGCAGACAGCACTTTTCCCCTCACCCATGGAGTGCATCCACATCAGGTACTAGGCTCCAACTCTTCTTTTACTTAACTTATTTCCTCATAAAATAATTTATAATATACAATATAAAATAAGAAAGAAATGTATTTTATTGTATTTTTCATTCGAGATTTCCGAAAGCTCTTCAGCCTTAAATGATCTCTTTAGACTCTTAGAGAAGCAGTTTTGTAACAGACATTTTTACATTGGATTTTATTTCCTTTGTAACCTTTTTCTCTTTTGTAGAGCAATTATTATTTTAAAGGCATTGTACAAGCTAATGCTTTCATCAATACTTAAAAATTTGTAAATCTGATTTAAAAATTTTCTTCTTTACTGTCTCTTTGCTACCAGGTGAATCTCCAGTGCCGCCTCCCTCTACGGTGTCATCCTC
>JAPZDV010000026.1:9268536-9309584 GCA_029814665.1 Acanthurus lineatus
GTATTTACCTTTTTTTTAAGCTAAGAATTGGGCTAGTTGGAAAGATTTCACTGTCATGCCCAATGACACTTCAATAGGATACATCTGTCATTGGAACATCACCTTAAAACCAAATTGGTAAGCCAGCTGGTTTGTTGAATATAAACATGTACATTACAAAATATACTGTAAATGTAATCTTTCATTGTGCTATTAGAGCAAAAGTACCTATTTTCCACCCACTATACAACATCACTACTTTGCTGGGATAACAGTTGGAACAATAAATTTTACCCAATACTGCCACTTTGTGGTAACAGTAGGGACTTGATTAAAAACATCTTAAAAACATTTTAGTTATTATATTAGCAATCTACCCGCAATTAACAGACGTTTGATGAACAGACACAATTCAGAACCAGGTCGATCATATCGTTCGCCTTAGATTAGTTAATGTCTTGAAATATACACTTTATTTACCGTATATAGTTCACCGGTAGGGCTATTTCATATTTAGAGTGTGTTTAGTTTTCACTCGTTTATTTGGAAAATGCTTGATTTCTCTGTCAAGCTCTTCAGTGCATTTTTTATAAATCATTAGCATTATATACATGTTATGGCGGCAGACGCTGGGAGGCTCAAAGCATATGCTATAAGTATTGACATTCGTGGCACAAAGCGTATCTTTCAGTCATGATGACTTTCAAAATTATGGGCTTTTATTGTGAAGTCTGAAGGCAACATGTAACCGGAAGTTCAAAACTGTAGTTCCTGGGTTCATTGGTTTTGCAGTACAAGGTAAGCATGGCGGCAGAATCACCAGCGGTGGCCAAACAAACACCTAAAACCTCGCCGTCAGGACCTGTGCCATTTGACTTTTCTCAGCCTCCAACTATCGAAGGCTTCAACCCTTTGCCGAAGGTGAAAGATGAGACCTTCAAGGAAAAATTTATCAGAAAAACCAAGGAGAACCCATTCGTCCCAATAGGTGAGTTATACAAGCAGGGTAACACAGCTGAGTGAAGTTGTACAAGTGCCACACCGAGTACAATTTGTTTTATTATACAATTTGGTCAAATCCGCGATAACTGTATCTACATTAGCACTTAAAACTCTACCACATGCAAATAAAGGTTGTCGGGAATTGGTAACTTCTTATGTTAAGCTTACTTAGAGAGATGTAGCTGAGGAACTGAATGTCAAATTACGTTTGACATTTCCGGAGTAAATGCTGTCATTTGAGTTTAGTTAATGGATGACTTTTATTTTAGTTGAAGCCAAGCTTTTTTTTGTGTGTGTGTGTGTGTGTGTGTGTGTAGTTGGGTGCCTCCTTAAGTTAAAACACAGAGGAGCCGCTGTGCCCGTGGTAAGTTTTTAAAAGCTCTGGTAACCCAACTCTCACTCAAAACATTAGTTCATCTATGTATTTGTAATGATGCACTGTGGGTAGGATGAAGTAGAAAGAAGGTCATATTGTCCCTCAGTTTTAAATGTAAAGTTTTTAGGAAAATTACATAAAAAGATAGTATCAAAACTAGTAAAAGAGGAAATTTGCGGCCACATTTTTGAGTTTCTCGGTGGTATGCAAATGTCCTTGAAATTCACAAAAAAACTAATTTTTTAATAGTTTCAGATATGTGTAGTCTCAACAGAAACTGTTAAACATTCATGCAATGTTCGACAGACATGGGTAAGGGAGAAAAGTCCTCCTTTATCTCTACTTTGGATGAACTTTCCCTTTACAGGGATATCTTTGTTTTTCAAATTAAAGGTTTATGAGGCATTTGTCCATTGTCAGTGTATCTACAGCAGGGAGTAGCAATTAAATCGAAGCAACACCTGAGTGCTAAGCTAAGCAGTTAACTATGGATTGGGACAGCAGCAAGACAAAGGCTATCCGTTTTAGTTAACACAGTACACAGCTCTCTTTGAAGCCATCAGATTTCTTTGGCAAAACAGAAAATTTACCCCTCAGAACATGGGAGTTGCTGATCTATCAGCCAGCAATCAGTTATTTTTTAGTGTGTGACTATGGGTTTTAAAGGGTTAGTTGGGTTTCAGTTAAGTCACACACTAGTGCAAACAAAATAATTCAAAGCAAAGTTGGACCTGCAACTCCTTTGTTCTGTAAGATTAGATATCTTTTGTCAAAGAGGTCTGGTGGCTTTGAAGAGAGCAATATACCTGCTTTAGCTCACTGTGGTATGAGGCTTTTTGGTAACAAGGTAAAGCGATGAAAGTATTGGTAGCTAGTATATGTATAAATATCAAACTGTTGTACCCAAAAGGCAGAAGTTCTAGACTATGGTCAGCACTTTCACCTTGGTTTTGGTCAGTCATCCTGTCTGGTATCTGTGCATTGTTTTGTAAGGACCTGTTTATAACTCAATATCGTTTGGTGTCCTCTAGGTTGTGCGGGAACAGCTGGGATGCTGATTTATGGTCTCCGTGCCTTCCATCAGGGGAAAACCAGACAGTCCCAGCTGTTGATGAGGGGGCGAATCTTTGCTCAAGGCTTCACTGTAGTTGCCATTATTTTTGGAGTCTTTGCCACAGCCATGAAACCCAAGCAATGAAGATGGACCAATCCCACCCCTCCACTCGGCCTTTAGACCAGATCCTATCTGGAAAATGAACTGATCTTATTATCTGAATAGACTGAATTATTATTATGATGTTTTCAACTTTGTTCAGATACCTCTATAAAGGCCAGCTCTATTTATTGTTGTTTGAAAACTGAGTTGCTGATGGTGATATGTTTTGCAACAGCAAAGTATTATTAGCTCCTTACTATATCAAGTAAGCAAGCTGCATTTTACTTTATTGTGCTGAACAGTGTAAAAGCAAGATGTTAAAAAAATATAAGTGAAATACTCCTTGTCCCTCTGAAGGAACAGAATTCTGATGTTCCCACATGTTGTCACTGAAATAATCCACTTGTCACCTGATAATGTCTTCAAATATAAATTTGAAGTTGAACCTGGTGTCCTTGTGTAATTGACATAAAGCATCACACTTACAACTGTAATCAGGGGAGACCTACTCCTACAACCTTTATTTAACAATGTTAATTGTGTACAGTTTTTGTATCAATGTACATGGTGAGTAGATTTAAATAGGAGGAGGCTTTTTGACATTGGCCTAGTCTCAATGTCCACCTTAAAAACATAAAAGACCTTAAATTTCACTTGAAATCCTTAAGTAGGAGGGCTCCAAACTGTAGTGTTGGGAATGTGACAGCACTTTGTGAATGCAGAGGCATTTCTGTGTCCTGTTGAGTGTGACACTTGTGAAAACAAATTTAAATCATGCCCTCGTAAAATACAGAACTTGATGCTTTGCACCTAGAAACAAACATTTTAATGCTAAAATTTGTGGCTTAGTCCCTCATGCACACCAGTTTCACATTAACACAGCCTTCAGCAATGTGTGCCTGTGTGTGCAGGGGTGGATGTTGGCACAGGGCCATACATAATTTTTGCTCCTCACATATCAAATAGAAAAACTTGAATTCAAGTGATTATCTCCAGGGCATTTTTATGGACAAGAGCAAGTTAGTTTAGCTTTTCATACTCTATTATTTTAGTTTTCCGTTTCCCTTTTAATTGTCTTTTTCAGTATTTATAAAGTCCAAATAGGCAACATGTGAAACAATGTGCAGACATGACCGCTGAAATTGACTGCTGTTCAAAAAATCTTAAACATATCAGTGTAACACAAATGGTGCATAACATGTCTGCTGAGAAGAGGAGTGAAATAAGAAAAACGCACAAGCTGCTAATCATGTAAGCTCTGAAAATTGAGATGATAGAAATCTTTGGTTGTGATTGTTTTTTTCTTTTTTTCCTGACATTTAATCCAATTAAAGAGAAAATCCATCTGGCTAAATACTCAAACTGGAATAAGAGCTACATCAAAAAGGCCACAAGCTTATGCGTTTGTAAGAGTAAAAATATACAAGCTACAGTAAATATGGGACTATGGATATAAAACATCAGATGTGAACAAAACTGTGTTTTTATAATTCTGCATTGATGAGAGGCATAAGTGGTTACAATCTAGTATGCAACAGTGCTTAATAAGTGTTTGACATTGACCAAAATGCAAATTTATAAAACAACTAAAAATTTGTGCATCCAAAACATTGGCAGAGGCATGCAATAAGGTTGACCTAATAAGTTAAAGGGAAAAGAAAATGTGTAACTTACAGTAACAATATTTTCTTAAGTATAGCACTGATAAAACTGACCATCTAAAAGGATGTTGTAACAACTGAGTCCCTCATCTCCTCACAAGAGAGGGGGATTAAGTATATTATTTCAATATAGTAGGCATCAAGAAAAGTGGAAATTTTCAGAGGTTATAAAGATACCAGGAATTTTATGGAAAATGGCATTCAGACTCTTCTGATGCAATGTGAGGTTAAAACTCAAAAGGCAATGTTTCTTGACCGAAATTCTCCCTGCGACCTCCTCTAGCGGACGAGAGGTGTCTGTTTGAGAGAGATGAGGACAGAGCGCATTCGAGAAACATCCTTTGCCTGTTTGTTGGTTTTCGGATTGAAGTCGCAGAGGCGGGCTACTCTCTCCCATTCAGATCCTGGGCTGTCACCATCACTCTCTGCCAGGAAAGCCTCCTCTGATGCTCTACAGGTGGGAGGGAGACCAGAGAAAGATATGAATGAGTTGCCGTATTAGAGAGATTTGTGGCAAAGTGGTTTCCATAACCGCAAACCCATCTTAAGCCAAATATTGTGCTCGAACACAAAGTTCAATCGCAATGAATAGCACCTGTCCTTTAGATACTCAATATCTCCATGCATTTCTTTACACCAATCATACAGTTTGTTGCAATCACATAAAAATGCAATAAAACCAAATGAGGCCTTCAAAACAAACAGGGACTTTTAGTGTGTGGGCATGCATCAGGTCAAAATCCACAAGTTGTAACTCATACAACATTGAAAAAGCCAAAGAGTTCTAAACCTACACAAGGCCTATAACATCAGAGTTGGGCTGTTTGTAGAAAGCCTTGTCAGCAATCCTAGTACACAGGCAAGGCCAAGAAAGCAGGAAAAAGAAGGAGAAAGGAGAACAGTTTTAGTGTAAAACAACAAGCACAGAAAAGTTAGGGTCTGCATTAAAAGGATTATGTAAGCGACTGAGAAACAGTTCCAATGAGGCGCAAATAAAAGGTTTAAACTGCTCTAAGACAATTTCTCCGAGGCATTGTGTTAAACTGTTGCCAAAAAACAAGCTTGGAATGATGAGGAATTTATATAAACAACAGACAGCTTTGATTCTAGGCTGCAGCATGGAAGAAAACTGGCTCTCTGCTGTTTGCATTCTTTCTAACTTGCTCGCTTCCTGTTTTGTTTTCCACATATTCTAAGTGGACTCGCATCTGTTTGTATAATATCTCATCGGAGGATTGTCTCTCAATGCTTTCACAGAAACAGAGGACAAAACTGGCCAAAACTAGAGCTACAGATGCAGAGTGATACCGTGCCAGACTTGGACAGAGTCTGTTGGAAAGTGTGAGAAAAGAGAGGGTTAGCTTGGTCAAGAAAAGGAAAGACTGCAATATTTTTGTGAGGGTAACATACAATGTTGTATACAAACAAAAAAAAAAATAGCAATATAGTAAAAACCACTATTCTATCATAATAACAATAAATAATAATAAACACCATAAAATAAATAACAATAAACATATTTGATCAGTAATGATGCTCCAACACATTCAGTCCAACACAAATGCTTCAGTTTTCCACGTGTCTTAGTAAAAGTGCAGTTCACAAAATATCCTGCAAGTCCATGTAATGTGATCAGTGGTTGTTAAGAATGTGTTTCTGTTGCCACATGTATGTCTGACCTGACGTGCAAAGTAAAAACTGCATTTTGAATGATCTCCACTGAGAAAAGTAACAATCTGCCAACACAGCACTTGAGCTGATAATCTGAACAGAATTGAGTTCAGTGTTTGCTGAATACAGCATCATTACATCGATATGAGAAACCAACTGTTACTCCTCTGCATGTTAACAAGGGACATGTCAGACCCTAACCTGTTGTTGGCCTTGTTCTTCTCCATCTGCTCACTCTGGTGTACATGCCAGTCCTCAAGCTCCTTTTTGGCTTTCTCTCTCCACTCTGCCTCTGCTGCCTTGGATGCTGAGTCTTGCCAGGGTGCAACAGCAGAGAACAACAAATACAGAGGATCCCCGAAGAAGAACAGAAGAGGAAAAGAACTGGTTCATAAGGTATGAGAACTGGCATATTATGGCACAGTATATCACTTAGTAAGACACAAGTCTTAAGGGGGTTTACTACAGAAGGATTCAATACTAAATGATAAAATCAGTGTGACTCATTCCCTATTGAGAACATCTTTGCTTACCTAATGCTTCAAGCCGTGCCTTTTGCTCCTCCCTCCACTTGCGTAGACTCTCTGGTTCTTGCCTTTGAATATCCACCTGGGCGATGGCTGCATAGTTGTCTGTGGGGCCATTGGACTCCTTTTGAAGGGCATACAACATTTACTGTTTCATACCATTTGACTTTAAATACTGGGCCAATTGTAAATCCGCCAATCATAACATACTTAGGTATAAGTACATAAAATGAAGAGTGGCAAATGAAATTTTCTGATGATTATTAGAATAAAACTTAACAACACATACGATTAGTGGACTATTTAAATCTATTCAATAAAAGGGAAGAAAACAGGTAAAAGATATCTGTCAAGCTCACCTGAAACACATCCCCATTCACCGTGGCGGGCACCTCTCCGAAATCGTCTGCCATTTTTACAAGAAAGCAAAGTTTAATGTTAAAATTGGTCTCTTGGAGTTTTCCAATGAGCTATCCTGGTCACTTGAGTTAACTTGACTGTTACTTGGTTGTTAGGCTAACTAAACGTTACGATCTAAGCAATGCAGTAGCACCTGTTTGTGCACTGATGATGTCCCGGCTGTTTTGACGGTTAAAAGGACAGGTTTTTCCGGAGAAATGTCAACAGTTACCCACAATCATTTAGCTCAGTACTTGCTATAGAAGTTTGAGTTATACATATTTTCATGGTAGTAATCTCTGTGAGTGAAATACTGCATAGTTTGACATCTCTAACCTCGCAACGTCAATGTGTTTTGAAGTTAACGTATGTTTTCAGTGTGCAAACAAACGTTATCTTTAGCCAGCTAAGCTATGAGGCTAACGTCACATTGGTTCAATGCTAAATAAGTCAGTGCCCATGTAAACTAATTCACTCTCTGACAGTATCAACTAGCTATGTTAATAATATATAGAAATGTAGCCATCCTCAGCCAACTACTATCCGTCCAGTTAAAGTACCTGCAGGCACGTTAGCTAGCTTTAATTAGCTGGTTTGCTTGCTAGCCGAGGCTGACGTTAGCAAACTTGCCATAGTTTAAGGCGTCCGGCTGCGGCTCAGGCGACTCTTGGTCGCCCGCTCCTTCCAGCTCTCCAAACCCTTCACCGTCGTTCTCTATCCCCGCTATCTCACTCTCCTGTTGAGCCAGAAAAGCTGCAGCTGGGTCCTCTTCAACCGGGTGTGCTCCGTTGTCAGCCATCTTTTACAAAACTGTTGACAAGTTTAACTGAGGTTGGTAGGTTTAGCTAACTTAGCTATCTTCACAGCTCCTAAATAAGGCCACAGGTTCAGCAACGTTGATTTAAAAAAAAAGTTAAAAATTTTAATCGAATATCAGCTATTCCAAGAGGGTTGTAGAGTACAGTGGGCAACAGGGTAAACAGTTCAGTCGTTACGTAGGCCAACGAAGAATCACAGCCTCAAATTCAGGCCCTCACTGATGATTCATGATTTCTTTACTTGTTCAGTCACTGTGATGATGGAGCAGGGCAGCAACCTGAGGGTACCGTGCCATGTTTGCTGCAGTTTGTCTCCACCTACTGGCCGTCTGCTGTACCTCTAATCAATGGACCCTGAAAGCAATGCTTGAGTTGCATTTGGTCAGAAGCAATAATTCACCTCTAAGTGAGAGTAATGTATGTGTTGTTGTCTCTCATTAAAACTTATACCAATAATAATATTTTTATGCTATATTTCATTAAAAATGCTACTCAGTAAACTATTAAAAATGTGAAAATATTGAAATAAATTAATAACAATAATGAATACTTCATAATAAGTAAGATAATTGTAATTTTCACATAACTTTAATGATAGAGCAGAGAGCCAGTTTTGCTTGTCAAAATTTTTTCATATACACGCCCTTTTTTGAGAGCAAATAGAGCATAGTTGTAATAGTGAAACAGAGGACACACAGGGCAGTAGACTGTTTATCTAGAGTCAACAGTATTTAGGAAGTACTCAGATAGGCTACTTAAACTAAATAAGAGTAGCAATAACACAGTGTAAACATTCCCCATTACAAAGTGAATATGATGCATTCAAAATGGTACCTTAGTAAAATAAGTTGTTAATAGCCGAATCTACATAAACAGTCAGTCAAAAGCAAGCGTAACTCATGCAGAATGGCCCCTTTCAAAGGAAGAAACACCAGCCAATTTTTTCCTATAATTTGGGAGCCTGAAAGTTGTTTCCACTGACCAATCAAAACTATTTATTTAATCACACAGATTACTACAGTTTACAGTATGGCTTTTAAAAAGGTTTTCTGATAAAAAAAACAAAACAAAAGAAACAAGTAAACATTTCTCATTCCCTTATTTTTCCTATTTTTGTTCATTTCAAAGGAAAATAGTAAATTTTATTACAACATGCAAGAGCTTGATGTTGTGTTATGTGCAAGTACAGATGTAACGATTAGGGATTTATCTATTTGTAGAGTTAAGAAATGCAGTGCCATTTTATTAAAATCTCAGCCATTTTTATTGTATAACTTGCTGCTTTTCTTTTTACTCAATTTTTTAATAAAATGTTTCAATAAATTTTTTAACAATTACATAATTTTGTGGATTATGCTATGGGAATTTAGCTTTATTTAAATCTTTTTTTTTTTTTTTACAGACCAGTAAATCCTTTAATGAAAAAATAATCCGCAGGTTAGTCACCAAAGAAAATAATACTTTGTTTCAATCCCATGAAAAAAAGAAAAAGAAAAAAAAAAAGCTCCACCTTAACCAATTACATCAGTACACTCCTGCGCATGAGTAATAATTTATTATATAATATATGAAAGTACGACAACTTTGGTGGACTCTAGATGCCTTTGAGGAATTTAACCGTTCATGTTTCAAGTATGTTTCAGTTGAAAATTCACTAACTTCTAAACCATCATTACAACATTTAATACACATACACATTTATACATTTTGTTTTGTGTGGTGTTAAGTAAAGGATCTAACACTTTCTTCGCCACTATTTAATAATAAATTTGCTCATTTGTGTTGGGTAACAGTGTGTGATTACCCGTTGAAAACAAAGCCTCCTTAATGATTTTTAAGTGGCATTCAGGTCAGTGAGATTGATGTGTGTTGGCGCTAGATGGTTTCATGGCTGATAAGTCTTGCTACACGGCTCGGCCTCTGCTGGCTTTTATAGCTGGAGTATGAAAATGAAGCGGCGTGCCATGTGACTTCTGACGTTTCAGCAGAGTCCTGCTAAAAAGAATTTGAGGGAATGATCCCGCTGCTCACCGAGGGGATCCACGGTGGCTTCCTAACGTCCGCTTCAAGGAAGTCCGAAAAGTTAGCTTACTTCGCCGACTGACTTCGGTTAACCAGGAGACTGACTCGTGATGTCTGGCGGACAGGAGGGACAAGAGGTGAGCGAACTCGTCTGAAAACTTCTCTCCTTGTGTGGTGTAACTTTTTAAAAGCCAACTTTGTTTCATAAAGTAAGTTTTTGTCTGACTTGTGTTGTGCTGCTCATTGTGAAAGTTTATGGTTTAAGCTAGCTGCTCTGTGCCGCCGTCGGTCTGTAGCGGTGCAAACTAACCTGACTTCTTTAATAAAAACAAGAGTTTGTCCAGCTTACATGTCCTTTCCTGCTAACCTTACTGTCATTATCAACGTAAAAGTTTATGTCAGGGTTGGCACTGCAGTTGTTTTACCAGTCTGTAGCGCTCACAGTGGAATCTCTCATTACCTGTTGCACATAATTACTTTGAAATCAATTAAAAATAAGCTACCTAAGCTCATGATTGCTTCGCAATGTCAACTTTGACCGTAAAAGAAATAAGCGTGTAATTCCCTGTATTTAAGGATTCGATTGTAACGCTCATTAAAAGGACAAGTTCCTACAGAAATATTGAAGTGACAGCATAGGAGATTATAAATAGCAATACCATAAGCAGGGACAACGTCGTTTAAATTGGCACCACAGGCATTACTAGCATATTTATTGGCTCAGGCTGTCGTTTTCTTCGCTGGATTAATATATAGAGGCTGATATTTAATTTAATGGAAAGCATCCAGATTTATGCTTTTACTTCCACTGCCATGTATAAATCTGTTCAAAACAGCTAAATATTGAATTTGAAGTGTTTGAAGTTATTACAAGTAAATTTTAACCTCCATTACCTGTTGCTGCCATGGGTTTGTTTTCTATTTATTATCTTAAGCAGTTTATCTCATAATTGATTTTCTTTGCTCCTTGACTTCCACATGGGAGGCTAAAAATGAGAATAATGACAATAACGTAGTCTAAGTTTAAATAGTTAAGACAGTTTATGTAATCTTGAGTCTCATCCCAGCACATAAACACAAAAATATTGATAAAAATGAAAACTTGAAAAACGATTTCCCTTAAATTTGTATCTTTGCAGGTTTTATGGATGAGATTAACTGGTTGCTTTTGGGGATGCATAGTATAAATCAGACTGGTAATTGTAAATTTTTAACCTCAGCTATTTATTGACCATAGCAAAACTTTATAGCTGCATAGTAGAATCAATGATAGGAAGCCAAAGTACTTTCATTGATTTTAACAATTGCAGGAAATACACACCCAAAAGGTGACGGTTTGCACTTTCTAAGTTACTTTGTAATCTTCCAAGAAACACAGAAAAGAAAACTCAGTAGGAGAGGAAGAACAAGCATAGCACATTGTTATCTCAAGGTGCTGCACCTTCTTACAGTTTCACATTGTAGACTGAAGAGCCATACATGTTTATGGTGTGAACATTTTTAGTTTTAGAGAAAGACAATATGATTGTAATTTGCAGTATGGTTTTTGTGAGAGGGGAGAGAGTCTGCTAGTTTTTACAAAACAAATGTTATTACAGCTGCAAAATGTTAAATCATCTGTCTTTCCTTTTATGAGGCTGTATTACCTCTAGGTATGCACAAACTACAGATTATGAACTTTAAAAAAAAAAGTATCTGTGTCTTATACTTATATCTGCAGTGAAAAAACAGGATATTATCGGCTGTTGGTATGGACTGAAAAGAAGATCCATCTTGTGCTTCCCTATTTCCTTTATTTTATTTTAGACAAGAACCATGATAATATTTTTTTTTAATGTGATCTATGAGCACATCCCTTCTTCAGTTTTTCCACCATATATGAGCTCCTCTGTTGCTTTAAAGGCTTCATGTTAAAACATAATTGCAGGTTTGGTTGTTCAGTGTGCTCTAGAAAGGAATGCAGAATTCCATGAGCTTTACTTCAGTTGTGGTTGCTTTTTGCCTCACAAGTACACTTTAAAAAGAAATCAAATGACGTTTATGTAGAGAGCTTTTGCCAGAACTTAAGAGTAGTTGACGTTACTTCTTGCCGTCCTCCTCTACCCCCCTCTCCCTCTCTCTCTGTGACTCATGTGGGTGTTGGGCTGAAATAGTTTGGTGTAGTTTTACATTCCTTATATAGCCTCTGAGGAGTGAGGAGAGGCTTGGGCTTGCCTGTGTCACAGACAGTGTCGGGTGGTAGGGTTTGCCAACAGGGAGAGAATCTGCTTGCCCTAGCTAACTGACTCTCTAGCTCTCTCCAAGGTTTGGGCTATCGGCCGGCCTTTGAGGACAAGGTAAGTTTGCATGGTGGCATCTCGGGTAGCTAGCTGTGTGTCACGAAATGCAATGACACCTGGCAGGGTTGAAGAGCAGGAGGTGTGTTAGGGGTGCAGGTACAGAGGTCAGTGGTACAGCAGTAACTCGCAAATAAAAACAAGTGACACAGTCCTTCATCTCAAGTTGCCTTTGGGTCTTAAAATGACCTGGCTACTTTAAGACTTACACTGTTTTCAGTGTTTCACAACTGCACAATTTATTTAAAAAAAGAAACAAGTTAGCATGTTATGTGCCAGTGTTTTCCCATAGTTCATGTCAGTATTTGAATGATGAATTTAATACAATCAATTGGTTTTAGTTGCTCTGTAGGAAAGAAGATAACTGTTGAATGTGACTGTTGTTCTTCATGATTGTAGATTTATAATGTTGATATACTTATGTGGTACTATGTGGTACTCATTTGCACACTCTGAACTGGGCCTTTATATGAATACTACTCTTGCTTATGACACAAGGGATAGCAACCTATTAGTCTGTGTGATAATTAATACAGGAATGCTTTGTCCTTGCAGCACCTGTGTTTTTTTTAATGTCTTATAAGTCATGCAAATAGCCTAATTAAAATAGTTAAATGGAATTTTCTATCAAAAGACATTTAATGAATTATGAAAACATGCAACAGAACTTATCCAAGATTTGCTGAAATATACACTAAAAGAAAGCAATTTTCATTGGAGTTTCTGTGTGGAATGTGTGTGTATTTGTGTAGGATTTATGCGCATACAACCAGCAGCTAGGCTGCTTGGATGAAGCATGAAAGGATGTGTGGCCTCGAAAATCTTTCAGGACTTCCTGACTAATTAAGACACTGTTTTCTCCTTTTTCTTCTCCAAGGCTATGAATGTGTACTCAGTAACACTCAGCGGCCCATCGCCTTGGGGCTTCAGGCTGCAGGGTGGCAAGGACTTCAGCATGCCCCTCACTGTGTCAAGGGTAAGAAACTGTTTGTTATTAGAGTCAGCCTTTGTAACTTTCTGCATCTGTGGTCACTGAGGCCTTTGCTCTCTTGAAGATTTTTGTGCAGAGGACTATTCTGAGAGGTCCTTTATGTTCCCTCAAGCTCTTATATACATACCTTTTTCAAGATTCTGTTGGTTGTCTAGTAGTCTTGCTCAGCACATGGTGTTCATGTTTATGTATCATATATTTTAATGATATATACCAACCCTTATCCTGCCAATTCTAACATTCAGTTTCTGTGCACTAATAGCATTAATTGTTCACAAGGACAAAGTGTCATTTGTTTTGCAGTGCTTTTAGCTCTCCATGTTAGGTCACTACCTCTTCACTGGATTGCATTTTTAAATACTCTATAAACTGCTGTCGCTATTGAAGAGAGCTGCAACCACTTTCCAGGCCTTATAAGTGCAGTGCAGTGCTACTTTGCCTGACAAATACACAGACTCTCATATGCTGCCACACACGCATGCGTACACATAAAATCATTCCAAGATTGCTGTTGGCTGTTGCTCTCGACGCATTTAACATTCTATCGTGCCCTTGCCTCCCCACTGACGTCATTATATTGCAACTTAAGAGTCTGTAGTAATCTCTAAATGTTAGACTAGATTTACATTTATTAAAAAATCATATCTATGTAGGGTTTGCAGTTTGAAAAGGTAATTACATGGGTCACTGTAGCCTCACAAGATAACCATACAAATTCTAACTCTTTCAAACACTTTCAGTTCTTGTTTTCTTTGAAGTTACCATGCAGTCAGGGTTACATTTTAACTTTACGATGATTAGATGCAAACAAATAATGTTAAAAGCTGTTTTGATTAGTACAGCTTACAGACTCTATGCTGTGTTGTAAGTAGCATTGAGTTGTGTGTGTCAAGCTTACGTAATACCATGGTGAGGGTAGTAGATATCCCCAGCCTTGTCAGTACATGTCTTGTATATGCTCTGTTCTCTATCAGGCATCACATTTAGACACACAATCTTCCTCCTGGATCCATGAAAATTTTCTACTGAAAGCGGATCAAACAGATGTAAAAAACTTATAGACAAATGGCATAAATACAAACAGGAATTGGGGGTTGGTTATTTTGAATGTGCTCTGAGGGATATCAATCTATATGGGCAAGGTGTGCTGCAGAGTGGGAGTCACTGGGTGTGTCAGGAGTTTTAGTTGACTGATCTTAACGAATTAGCCAGTACAGGGGGCCAGTTTTTCTGCAATCCAGGTACATTACACATGCTGATTATTTTCCTGCCTGACAGAAATATGGCTTTCATTTCCTGCATTGCAAAGCCTTTTCCCCCACCAGTGTACTCATGCAATTTGTTAGACCCAGGTTAGTCTTAGCAACTTGGTGTAAAATTGATGATGGCTCCTAATCTGGGGGAAAAAAAAACACACTGCTAAGATTGGAGACTTAACGACTGGTCAGTGGCTAATATCTATGTAGCTTGTTCCAGCAGTCTGCCAGGCCTTAGGGTGCAGGAGTTATAAAGATGTGACAGGTTTTCTCTCTTTACCTCTCACGGACTGTTGGCTCTCCTTGCAATTGTCATAAAAGACCAGACAGTGAATCACACAGTCACAGAGGATGAAAACAACCCAACAAGGGGATGTAAACCTCAAAGATATACAGTATTCCTTAGTAACAGGAAGAAAAAGTCAGTCCTGAACTCAGTGGGCTTACACTGGATGAATTTAGTGGGTGGTCTTTCTTTACTGGCTCATAGCCGATGAGATAAGTATCTCAGGCCCAGACAGTCAGTGAAAAATGATTACACAATAAAGAACATGTGGAGTGACAGGACAAAAGACTCAGTAAAATGCTCCAAGGGAAAGAGATTGACAGTGATAACTCCTCAGTGTTGTTCAGACTGGATTTATTCTGAGCTCATGGTTATTAAGTTAATTTGAGTTTGGTCTTACGTGACATCATTTTCAATCATTTAGCCTGAATTTGTGGCACTGTACTGGGAGTTCTGGTAATCTTTAAACTGATTTGGAGAGTTGTTGGTCTGTGACTTGTTACCCCCATGTGTATGAGGTGGTATATAGATTTCCATGCTCCATGAAAGCTCTTGTTTCCTTCCTCCTCTGTCTGTGAGCCAAGAAAGCTGTGCTTTCTCAGCATTCCAGGGATTTTTGTCATATCCACCCTGTCGCTGCCAACAGACAATCCTTTTTGTCTCCTTTCTGTGTCTAATATGTCTTCCACACTCACTTTTTCTAGTTCATATGATGGGCTTCTTCAATTTCTCTGGAATACTTTAACAGTGAGATCAGAAGAAAACAGACTGTGCCAAGACAAACTGTTAAGCCACTGAGAAGGAAAAATAACTTTTTGACCTTAGCATAATATATGAGCACTTTCATTAATCATCTGAAAAAATATGCACATAACTTTTAGTAACATCAAGATCCCACTTTTTGTTTTCTTGGCTTTTGTTAGTAGATGATAAAAAATTCTAACCAGTAGAATCAGCAGTGTTCTCTTAACCCTTCACCGTCCCATCTGGGAAAACTGAAGAATAATGAGAAAGCAATGCTGCTCTGCTATACCACTACTATACATGCAGTGGTGATACTGCTGAATGTATCAGTGTACCTGGTTTCTTCACCCTCCTCCCTGCCTGGGATGAATATAGATTGGATGATGCCTGACACTGTTGATTTTATATTTCTTTTCAGGTTTTAAATTTAATATTATTGGCATTGTTTAAATGGATACTCCAGTGTTTTTTTAGTGATGCTTCCCAATAAAGTTTAAGGACTTGCTTACGTTAAGCTAGAAAAAATGGGATCTGACATTTTCAATAACACATTTTAGTTAGTTCTTTACAATCATTGCCGGTCAGTGCTCACGCCACCTCCAGTTTTTTACACAGGATTTCAGTTATAAATTTCCAGTTTGCAGAGACAAGCTGAGACAATCCTGGTGACATCATTAGGTGACATCACCTGCTGGTATTTTGTCAGACTTCTCAAGACTTCTCCACAGGAGACATTAAAATTCTTTTCGCAGAATAAGTATAACTAACCATGACTGGTAACCTAAACTTTCCATGTTAAAACACTGGACTCGACCAGATGCCCACATTCCCGAGCAAGCCTCCACATCATTTCCACAAACTGTAACTTCACTTTCTGTGGTTAGGGGCCCACATATACATTTATTTTTGGGGACCTGCCACAATATCAACATTGAGTGCCACAAGCTTATTTATTAATTAATTTTTGTTAGATAAAATTTACCTTGTATTTAGTCAATCGTGCCTCTCCCACACTCTCACTTCTTTGATTTTGATCTATTTGCACTGTTCAGGTAATGTCACTTGCTGAACAAAGACTGTATTTATTGTTCAGTTTTTCATTTGTTACAAGGAACTTGGTGATACTTGCGGTTGAACTTTTTATATACAGCATTATTTATTACTAAATTCCAAAATGTATGGGTGTACTTCCTTTGCACACAGGCATATTCATGTATGCACGCCCATTAACCCCTCCATCAAGTCAGTCACCGCCACATGTACAATCTAATTCTGAACACTGGTGGAGCTCATTAAATGTAATTCTATTGTCTGGCAGTAGTTTCTTTGGAAGTAAGCACTTGAATGAGTGTGAATGCTAAAGGATTATCACCTGACAGTCATCTCATAGGAATGGGTCAAACAGGGGTTAAGTGTACAGTAAGCCTCGGTCACATCAGCAACTCCTCTAATGAAAGCTGACCTCTGAAAATATTGAGACAGTCAGTTGAGTTGTTGCAGGTTTGAGTGAACTTGAGAGGACAGAGGTCTACTAAAGTAAAACTTTTATCTCTTTCTTTGCATGCAGTTCCCAACATCCTGTTTCAGCAAGAAAGGCATAAAATGTAGGAAGCAAGATGTCATCGTTATACTGTTTCATTGCTGCTTTAGTTGAGTCAGCCCTACTCTAGGGCAGCCCTAAAACTACTCTGAGGAGTTTCTCAATATATCTGCCCCAGATCTTGTGCCATCACGACTCCATAAACATTATGATACCATAACTGAGCCTCCTGAGCACCATCTGGTTTCTATCTACAAACACATGCCCCACTGCTGAAATCAAACGTTTGGAGGAAATCGCAGATGATGTCTAGTCAATAAGTGAGTGGGAAGATTTGTGAATGTCTCGCCACCGCCACAGCTGGATGTGTCATTGAGTTGTGTACTGTTTCTGTGTGAGTGTCTCTGTCTGACTTTCTGTAGACCATCTGTTGCTTTATCTCTTCCTTATTCTTAAACACTACCTCTCCCTTTCTCCCTCTCTCTCTGTCCCTCTCTCTGTCTCTCTCTCTCTCAAACATACAAACACACACACACACGCATGCATGCACACGCGCACACACAATCTCCAGGAAAAGAGGCCTTGTTAGAGGGGTGAATTAATAATTCAGTGCATACTGATAGATTGCCCGCGAGGGGCATTTCTTGTGTGGCTAGTTAGATGTGAATTTGTTATGTTGTGATCGGTGCAGCAATGTTTTAAGGTGAGTTAGTGCTAGGTGTTCCACTGCAGTCATTACAGAGGGACCCCATACTTGCAGGTTTGGTTTTCCATTTCTCAGAGGGATATTTATGGCTTTGCATCAGCTGTGCTGTGTGAGTGATGTAAGGACAGACTGTCTCTCAACCCCCAAATAGCCGTGGAAAGAATAAAAGTAAGCTGGTGCAGAGTTACACAGCCAGTATATCTAGAGCTGTAGATAAATTTTAGTGCTTTATTGGTTTAGCCAAAAACAAGAGTGGCCGGACTGGAGCAAGTATGAAGCCCTGGCTCACCTGCAGGGTCAGTGGAGAAAAGCATTTCAAAAGTGAATTTAAGATTTACTAATACTTCAAGGTTGCCTAATGCTTTGAAATTCGATAGCATACCATGCAGCTCTGCTGCTCTGCTCTGCCAATAAGCCTTGAAACAGGCCAATAACTGTGAGGCCAACCCTGTAGTTTTGAACACATCAGTTGCACATGCCATTAATGTGAAGTCAGTTACAAACATATCTCAACAAAATCATGTATCACAAGATGAGTCTACTTCTCGTTTGTCACATGTCAGACGAATCAAAGCCATCTTTTACATATTGCTGCTACATGATGTTATCGTATGTCACCACCACCATTGTGCAGCACCATCATGTTAGCTCTCTGGTTGATGTGCGGTATTGTGGGGTGTGGTGCATTCAAGAACATGTTTTCCACTGTCCTTCACCGTATTGACAAACTGTTGGAGGGGTATTGGGTTTCTACCTACCCCCTACCAACCAAAGGTCTGAGCGCAGCAACTTTAACTGCTGCCTTCTCAAGTGAGGGAGCAGCTGCACTCTGAACCTGAGCCAGAAGCACAGGTGTCTGTGTCCATCAGTAACTAAACTCACTCATGACACACATTCATGTACAAATGCAACCTACAATCTTCACAGCTTCAAATATTCTCTTCTTTCTCTTGTCTCTTCTTACATCTACAGGTTAGTAATGTAGGTTAAACACAGACTCTTGTCACATTAAATACAAAGTAAACCTACAGTAAACAATAATAAAAATTAAATAATAATACTGATATGTTTTAAACTAGTATGTAATTTCTGCCACTAGATGTCTCTCTATCAAAGCAATGTAAACAAAACACATAATTTGATGATGTTTCAAAGTAGCGAGAGATCACTGCATTGATCATGTATTTGTTTCATTGTTTAACAGCCACCATTGCAGATGAAATTCAAACTGATCCAGACATTTTATTTCAGGTTATAATTAGTCTCATTTGTTGACGTCCTTCCTCACTCTCTTACTGGTGTTAGCGTCAAGTGGCAAATGAAATAAACTATTACATTGAATAAAGAAACCTCTGAGTCCAAACATTAAAGTACTCAATTTAAAACAAATAATGTATAAAAAATATAGATGTTTTCAGACATTTTAATGTGAAAACATTGCATATTAGAACTGCTATACAAATAGTAATAAACTATTTGTATAGCACCTTTTATATCAACTGCTTCATGCAGCTCAATGTTACAGGAGCAGCAATAGAAATCAGTCTCGCAGTTAACAAAAAAGGCAGACACAAGGAGCAAAATTGTTTTCATGCTGGTGATGTGAGAGAGCGCTGTCCAAACATTGTTCCATAATCTCCCGTAGGTGTATTAATGGGTTGAAATCTGGTGACTGCATATGATTTTCATTATATTTCATATTCATCAAACCATCCAGTGACCTCTTGTGTTCTGAATGGAAATATTTGAATTCCCTTTTTCGCCTTGTGTTACTCATTTATTCAGAGTTATTCCTTTAGTTCTTCACCTGTCTGTAATGTTTTTATCAAATGGAAACTAGAATGGCTTGGGCTCCCTCAATGAACCCAAAGTCCCAACCTGGTAATAGCTTTCATTTTATAATTCTTACTGAAATAATGACACACAATGGTTGGCCTTTTTGCTCCTGTCCTTTGCTGCATGAGTATCTATTACTGTGCTGGCTAGTAACACTTAAACACCTCTTTCTTTCAATTAAACAAGTACAGCTTATTTGAGGCTTTGACAGTGCCTAAGGCTCACGAGAAATGTTGTTGTTCGCTAACAAGATCATTGTTTCATCAAGGTAAAATGACAAGGCGCTCAAGCAGGCTGCAACACTTTGTAGTGAACCTCAGTGGCATTAGCCTGTGCCTGTTTTTCAGAGGATGTCACTTGTGTCCATGTCAGAGTTGTTTTTCTCCAGTGTAAAACTCTTAAAACTTTTAAGTTCCTCTCAAACTGGAGAAATTATTTCTTTCTTAACCCCTCTAATTGCTTTCAGTGAGTGCAAATCAAAGGCAATTAAAGTGATGTTTGAACTTGGCTGTAAAATAACTGTAGTTTGGATTGCCTCTGAGGAATGCATTTCTCCCTATTTTTAGCTTTGCTGTGTTTTGATTCAAGACAGCCTTTGACTTCGTTGTCTTTGTGGGATGCGGAGTACTTTTTCAGCCTGAGCTGTCATCAGCGTAGAGAGCATATTGCCTCTTTCCCTGTGTTTATGTTTAATGTGCAGAATCAAAGCAGTAAGTGTGATAGCTTAGCTGAACATGGCAGAAAGCTATTGATTGAACCGCTGAGTCCTCTGAGCTTTTGATGAGCTAACGTTTGCAGGGATCCATGACATCAGAGAGTAATCCTAATAGGTTTTTTGCCAGAAATCCTGGCACTCGCTCGCTTATCTGATGCTGAACACTTTGTACTCCCGTTATCTGAGAATTTGACACAAGTCTCGAGTTTCGTTAAGCCACATGGGAAAGCTGACTAAGCCCTCACTAAACACGAGTTGGCATCTCTGTCGTGTCGTTTAGAACCTGTAATATAAACAGCAGACAGGATAGTCTGTATACATGTAAAAATCCATTACTACCGGTAAAGACTTTGTCAAGTAATTCCTGTCTGTAACAAGACTCGAGGCCTTTGCTATGACTCAATATGTTTGAAAATGGCGTGACAGCCTATGAGCAGATGACGTATATGTTTTTTTTTTTTTGTCAGTGAAACTAGCCAATAAAGTACCTGTGTGGATGGAAAAAAGTAGATGGCTTGTTCCAGTTAATGATGTGGCTATTTGTAACATATGGTTCCTGTCTGCAGCTTTCAGGGGTTCCTTTCATAGTCTGAAGTCACATCTGCAATAAATCATACGCTGATGACTGATGACATCATGATGACCTGTATTGCCTGTTCCTGATAGTGTTGAGAGAAATATCTCTGCTGGCTTGTCAGACCCAGACACTCAGACTCCCTGAGTTGATGATTAAGTTTTGTTGACAGACGCTGCAGTAGAGTCAAGTGAACATGACCTTTGTGTGCTTAGATTTCCTGCGTTTTGCTTTGAACTGCTGACATGTATTAGATAATGGCATTTTAAGTACTTTTTCAAATATTTTCCTTTGAGACCTGATTTGCTTGCTTGGAAAACAAAACACAAACGAATGAGAGGCTATGATTTAAAAATGCACATGGTGTTTTGAGGTTTAAGATTTTTTATACCATTCTTGACAGAAAAGGGTGAATAAAAATATTACAGACTCGTGAGAGATTCTTAACTGAGACAACGATGCACACAGTGTTTCACATCTTTTTATGTTGTGAGAGGTGTAGAAATGTATTGTACTGTCTCATCATGAAACTATGGCGCCATAAATTAGACTATGGCAGGCTGCCATAGTCTACAGTGTTTGTGGGAAACCCTGAGAGAGTGCTTGTTATACTTGTTTCTGGTAGTTTGCATTTAATGTGTTCAAGTAAATCTATGGACTACTCTATCAGACAGTTTTCCTATTTCCATTGATTAAGTCCTGTCACTGGTATCGCTATCATTTCACCCACAAGGCCTAGTTCATAATTTTCATTCATTTGGTCCATTAAAGGTTCCTTAGCCCTGTAACTGTACAGTAACTTCTAGTGCTCTTCTGCCTCCGAGAAAATGTTTTCTTACACAAAACTGTCATCTTCTGTCCTCTTGTACCTCTAAATTCAGTCTGTTTCCCTCCCTGTGCTCTCTTTCCTCCAGCTGACCCCCGGCGGAAAGGCAGCTCAGGCTGGTGTTGGGGTGGGAGACTGGGTGGTATCCATCGATGACGCTAACGCAGAGGACATGACCCATGTGGAGGCACAGAACAAGATCAGAGCAGCAACAGACTCCCTCACCCTCACCCTAAGCAAGTAAGTCATCATCAGGCAACACATGATGCAAGAAAAACAGCTACATAATCACTCACCCTCCATTTTATCTTGGTCAAACACAGCAGCAATAAATCACCCCAAAAGACACATTTCTCCTCCATTTTCTAGAGAGATAAAACATCTTAATGTCCTTGAAATTTTTTTCTCGATGACAGATAGTTACAAAACACATCTGTATTTCAGCTACTATCACATACATTCCATTATTTAGCTTCTCCTACAGTTTAAAGTTTCGGCCCCACAAGTAAATGCAGTCAAAAAAGTTATTATTTCTGCTGGGGAGGTTTCAGTCATTTTGTTTCATTGTCAGTAACAGTAGTTCAAAGCCTACTGAACACATTTCAGTGGGATTTGTGAAAAGTTCATTCAGCGGTCCAAAAAAAAAAGACTTTTTTGTTTAAATCGCTAAACCATATGGAAACTGACAAAGCACTTTCAGTTGTTGCTAATCAATACTGAAGTGGATTCTTGCTCCATGTCTTTGCCATATCCCACCTACAATATGTTAGATTTTTGTAATCAGTTTTAGAACTCCATCTATAAATTCCTTGACAGATTTGGTAGCATATCTAATCAGTCTGCTTTTAGGCTTTTCTATTTATCTCATGCTGTTTTCCTACAAATGTGTGCCAAAGTCTTTCTGGAGAGGCCTAGTTTAAACAAACTGCCAAAAACACTAAATGCATCTTACATTACAACATTACTCATTACATGTTCTCCAAATCATAGCATTATTGCCAGTTTATGTATTTTGAAATCAATTCAAACTTAGATGCAGGTTAAACACCTCCGAGCATTATTATTTGTTCAGTAACAAGATTATTGTGCGGTATTTGAGGTACGCGCTGTCTGAATTCTTTCTAGCTCAGTATTACAGTTATATTGCTATCATCCTATAACAGGAAGGGCTGGGGTGAATATTCTGCACAGATATGCATGCCAAACACTGACAGATACACCGGCCTCTGTTCTGTTGAAAGGAACCATTTTCAGGGCAGCCTCAGGGTACGTTCCATTTTACCTCAGCTTTGTAATGAAATTAGAGAAACTCTTCCTTCACATTAAAACACTTTGTTTTTAAGTGTGAGCCAAGAAAATCAATGACTTTAATTTTTGTTGAGTTATTTTAATTAGCACTGGATAACCTTCATACAGGCAGCGCTTATACCTGCTCAGCATAACTCCTGCCAGAAACTTCTGACTAATAAAGTATCTCCGTAGAGTACAAGCCAAAATTTTTCATCTGGAGCTTAATTATAAGAAAAAGGCTTCCCTCCCTAAAAAAAAGATGGATGTAACCAGCTGAGAGCTAAGAGCTTTCAGAAAATAAAAAGGTGCTGACTTGTTAAGTCATAAAGATGAGCCTTGCTGTGGTTATGGGACTCATTTTGATTTTGTGATACTCCTAGGTAAAGAGGTTGTGATCACAGCTGTAACACAGCTATTTTCACTTCTAGTTCATTTTGCTGTTGCCTGCCAAGAGACCCAGCTGTTCAGTTCTGACAAACTGTCTTTGCTTACTAAGTCTAATGAGGAGGTGGGCGGTTCTAAAATGTGAGGACTTGGACCTTAAGTTGGACAGAACAAGACCTTTGAGTATGTAACAATTGGAAATGTGGGTAATCATGAGAATATTTTTCACTACGATGTGACATTTTATAAGCAAAAGGATTCATTGTGAAAATAATAAACATATTAATCTTTAATGAAAATATCATTAGTTCCAGTCCTAACACAAAACAGATGTTGAACACAGCAGAAAATTGTGATAATGGTTCAGTATTGAAACATGAGGTGAAAAAACACTTTAAGACAGAAGAAGAGAGAAAAACAATAGGAGAGGAAAGATGATGTGTGGGTGGAGTTGAATGTCCAGAGAGATGCACTTTTTAGTGTGGGGACTAAGATGCCAAAAAATATTAAAAAATAACAGGCTCTTATCTAGCTAAGAACTGCAATCCTTGTTTTCCATACAAGCAACAAGACAACATTGCTGATGATGCATGTACTTTCTTTCCAGCAGAAAGAGGTCACGCAGCACTTCGACCTACTAAATGCCTGAGGGTGAGGGAAAGACAGTAGGAGACTCAGGGTAGGAGTTTGAGAGCGAGAGGGAAAAGAGAAAAGAAGAGTCAGAAAAGTGACTGTGAGAATGTTGTTGGCCTCTGTGTCAAGGGAGTAAGAATCGAGAAAAGTGACATCATGGTCTCTGCAGAGAGATGTCAAGGGTTTACTGGCTTTTATAATAAATAAATAATCAAGTCAAAACATGTAGTTGCATGCTGACTTCACATTGCTTACTCAGTCTGCTACTCTGCAGCATCAACACCACACCCAGCTACAGCAAACTACAGCAGCTACAGTCAAATCACAGACTGAAAACTCTTGATAATACAACTACCACTAGGTGGAGACTCTGCAAGTAAGGACAGGGCAGCACATTTATTGTTTTTATAGCACTAGCTTGATAAGCTTGATAAGCTCGAACAGCTCTTAACATTGTACTTGAAAGGTAAATAAGTAAAGTATTCTTTTTCATTATCAAACGTCATATTAATCCCTTTTTTGTGTGTGAAACTTTGATTTAAAACATAAATATTGTTACTTTGCATTTCACAATACAAGTAATGGTTTGTTGTGTGAAAAAATGGTTTTATTTTGTTACCTTTATCTCATAGGGGAGTGGTGCAATGTTTTGACAGACCTCTAATAAGCCAGCATGTTTACTTAACCTCAGCCATACTTTCCTCCACTCTGTGGTTTGCCTCCTCAGTTTCTCATCTCCTTGTGGAGTCCAGTTATTGTAAATATTTCACATTTTTCTACCCTTTTCTTTTACCCGTGACTCTTTTCCAGTGAATCCCCCAGTCTCCTCTTTTCATCTTGCGCTCTCCTGTTGTTATTGTATTGCAAGACAAGCAAATATTGTTTTTCTGTAACACTTCTCAGAGAGGAACTATTGTCAGTTTTATTTATTTGTATCTTGGCTGCCATCCACAGGTTCTTTTATTTCTAGAGAAGATGACAGCCGCTCGGTTGATGAAATATGGTCCATTGTTTGGTTTAGTGCCTCATTTTATTCAACACCAATGATCTTTTTTATGGTATGGTTTAGACTTCATTCAGAGCTTTTTCATAACAAGTGGAATCCAAAAAACATGGAAATAGATTTTCAGCTTTAAAGAAAGTAAATATTGTTGCACCTACAGTGACACACTTTGTCAACATTTCAGGGCTCATGGCCAGTGATTTGCCCCGAGAGGTGTGTTTGGAGTGTGTTCCTGATAAAACAAAGTTGATTACAGTATCATGGGATTTTTTTTGTGTGTGTGAGTGGGTCAAAATATCTGACTTGATCCAACATCAGTCAGAAAGCCATACATGCATCTGCTAAAACAAGTGACCCATGAAATGAGACAGGAAATGATCTCAGAAAGTGTTCATGCTTAGTTTCAGCACAGGCCAAACTTGGTCCCAGCAAGCTAACTTATTTCCTGGAACAATGACTTAATCATCCCCACATTTGTTCACTTAGGTCTGCCAAAACAAACACAGTACACAGCAGCACAGCAAACACATTCCTTATATATCCCTATCTTTAAGTGTGACTCATCAAATTGCGGGCTAAGAGAGCTGAAGGGCTTCAGTTGGCACTTCTACTTGTCTTCCCACAAGTGTGACACGCACTTACATGTCAGTAGGCTTTCCTCTCGCTACCCCCTCTGTATGTTCACAGCCATGTCGTCATCCTGTCTTTCACATTGCCCTATCATTGTTTGAGCAGGCAATAACATGAGTGATAATTAGTTTCTCATTTTTTACAGGAAACACTTTTTATTGTTTTGTTTGTGTGACTGTAGCCAGAAACAATGAGGGTGACTGCAGAACTGCTTCATTCTTGCTCATAGCTTTGTGTAGCATGCAAACACTGGTAAGGAGATGGTTGTGGGGTATTTTTCTAATTTATAAGCCAGCAGCCATCTAAAGTTCTGCATCTCGATGTTTATAGTGAAAAGAAAGTTGAATGAACCGTCTGCTGTGTTGCTCCAGTCAGCAAAGGCATTGCAGCAACATGAATCCAGGGATTAGAGTTAAGACATGTACAGCTTTGTGGCACTTGCAATAATATTAGCTGGGTGGGTGAATCAGCAGACGGTCCAAGAAAAGCAGTGAAGTTTGGTGTTTGTTATGCCACCACAGAGAGAACTTGAGCATTTTTACGACCTGGTTCTTTTCTCACATCATCTCTATCGCTTGTGGCATCTTCACAGATCAGCATAATTGTTTTGATATGAGCATAAGGGGGCTCTGCTTGAGACAGCATCACAGTGGAGCCCATTGGGCATTACAAACAAAAACAGTATGAGTAAATAGGTCCAGTTTGGCCCAATTATATAAACCACATGTTCAGATATGAAAAGAAAGGTTATAACCAAACTGTCAGTTGTAAACATCCTGAATCCAGCAACAGTATATTCGCTGCTTGGTTCAGTTGGACTTGTGTGCTGGTACAGTTAAATGATGCAGTGCATAATCCTAATGGACATTTTAAGTGCATTATTTTCTTTTCTTTTATTCCTTCAATTCTTTATTTAAGTGCTTAAGCATCTAAGTAACATTTTTTTCTTAACCAATAAGAAAAATATTGCCAAATCTACAAGTAGACCCATCTTGTAAAGAGAAACACTCTGGCTGTAACTTAAGCCACTTACAACGTCATGTGGGCTTTAAGCTAACAGTGTTTGGCAAGAATAGGTTGATACTACATATTAAGTAAAACATGTGCATATGTAATCTGACTAGTTTAGTATAGATTTTGTCATTAAATTTAGTATAATCTATGGTAACACGAGCAAAACATCACTGGGTAGTTTGCTACAGGAATAGTGTTGAAATATTTGCTCTTAGAATTTGTTATAAACATTTTCCTCAGTTTCAATAGTAAACATAAATTGTTTAGATAGAGATACAATATTACTGCATCTCAATTACAGAGACAACAGTCCTCAGTATTGTAATTTAAGTTTTTAGAGCAGAGCTTGTTGTCAGTACTGATAACTGTCTCTGTCTTTTACTTTCTCAGAGCTTTCAAGGCTGGTGGAGACCAGAAGGTAAGACTTTTTTTTTTTTTGCCAGAAACACTGAGCTCACCTCTGTGTGAACACTTTGGCATGGTCTGCTACTGGACTATATTGACATTGATTGAATTTGAAACTTCCTTTAATCATTGCTCACAATTGGCTTCAACAGTGTGTTATGTCACTTTGTGTTTAAATTCATCTGATTCACCTGAGTCAGCTGTCAAGCTCTCACAGAGTCCTTGCAGTGTGCATTAGCAAAGCATCAGTGAGTTGCTAAATGAGCTGTTTGCTGGAGGGAGTGTTGTGAATATTGCTTTTGGATTTTTTCCTGTGGCTCATTTTGTGATGCCTTGCACAATCCCTGATATCAGAATAATACTGATGTGTTTGGTTTCTTTGTCAAACCTCTTTAGAGCTTCTTGCCTAACTGATTACATTTTGAATAGTAAAACAGTGTCATGAACTGCCTTGTGCTGCATGCTGTTTTAAGTCAAGCAGCAGGAGCAGAATACTTTCACAAAGTCAGTGTTCTATTTAGTAGCTGTTCTTTTGCAATGCACACATAATGCTCAGAGGGAATCTCATTAGTAAGACCTGTCAGTCAAAAATGACAATTTCTCCCTTTGAGCTATTTCATTTTTCCAACAGTGGCAGTTTACTTTTGGCCAGTCCGTGGCTGACTGCCAACACAAATAAAATGGCTGTGTTCACACTTCTTAAGCACTTCTTCCGTGTGCAGAGAAAAGCCGACAGGCTTTGACAGAGCTGCTCCTGCAGCCCAGAGTAATCATTTTCTATGAGAAAATATTGTGACGCACTGGAGGCTTTCTTTACATAAAACTTGGGATTGTGCAACAGCAGAAGAAACTTTTACTGTGTGTCAAAAATGTCTCACTGCATGTTGTGTGCTGTGCTGCATTGTCTCTCTTTCCCACACCCTTATAGGACTCGCTTGCACCGGCTTCTGTTCAGCCCAAGTACTCCTTTGCTCCCAGCACAACAATTAACAAGATGGCGAAGCCATTTACTGCAGGTGGTGGTAGTGCCAACTCAGGACCAGTTATTAAACCTGTGGCCTACTCACCTAAACTAAACACCCCTCGTTCACAGGGCAGTGCCAGCATGCAGCAGCCACAAAATGGGTAGGTGGACAAATAAACACTGTTACCTCTGGAAACCACTATGTGACTGATGTGGTTTTAATGGTATTTTGATGTCTCATTATTCTGGTTTTAAAATGACTCCCTCAGGATCTAAAAACTGCATAATGTTAAGAATTTAGTTACTGCACTGTCTGTCAATACTTTAACAGAAATAACAAGCATATCATGACATTTGTGTAAACTTGTGCTTTTTAAACAATTATAAGATTTCATCATAGGTGGTACCATGATTGACTCTGGCCACACAGTGATTTAGGCAGGGAAAAAAGGAGGTTGTCAGCCGTTTGTCAGAGCAGACCCAAATGATCGTCATCGGAATCAGTTAATCTTGTCAGACTTTATCAAACAGATGAAAGCAAACACTTAGTTAGCATTGCAGGGCGCATTTAGCTGACAGTTCAAGCTGGCCTTCTCCAGCTGTAAGACCTCTTCAGCGCTTTTTATCAGATGACAGAAAGGTTTAACAGAGATTATTGAAGGATGTGTCAATAATCAGTCACAGTAATATAGACTGTGAAGTCATTTTTTTTCTCAGGATGTTAGCTTTTAAGCTAGAAGATATGATATATATGTGTATTTGGGGATTTATAATCCAGTTATTATTTTTTTCTTTTGTCTCATAAACTTTCTTTGGAGTTTAATTTTTAAAAGATTCCTTGATACTCTTCACATGCAGAAATATCAGAGCTACATGACCTTTAACATCTAAATAGTGATGATGGAAAGTCTTGATCATAGTGAATTAAGACAAAGCCCTTTTAATATGTTTATCCACAAGTAGCATTTTCTCTGTTCTCTTGGAAAAGTGAATCTTCACTTTTTTGGCTTCTGATCTTTTGGCTGCAAATTACTGAAAAAGCAATAATGTGGGTCTAAAACTGCAGTCATTTCTACTGTGTGTTAACATGAGGTTAATGCTGTCATGACCAAACTCTTGCTACTATCATTACATCAAATAAATGTTAGCATTTATTTAACTTTTTTTTTTACTTTCCTTGGATTCCTGGAATGGATAAAAAAGCATTTCAGTTTGTCCTAAAAATGGCAGAATGACATGACATGGTCTTCAAGCATAGGCCAGTCTGGTTCCTATAATTTGGGTCATGGTAGAGACTCGACTGCAGCCACTGGTGAGCTGTGGTCTGTTGCTGTATTTAGCCTCGCTCATAAATTGTGCTGCGTTCTTTTACAGCTTTTACTGCCCTGGTGCTGGACTCTTTAAAGAGCATCGTCTGCTCTCTCTAAAGAAGGCTCACTAGGTCGTGAAGTTTCTCTGCAGATGGCCGAAACACCATCTTTGAAAAGACTAGGGGCTAATTATAACTGACAGCCCACTTTTGATGAAGTCATTGTTGGATTTCTCCAGACGGCAAACAGCTGAATGCAAACAGCATATGTCTGATGTGTCTAGGCCTGCCGCATTGAAACAGGTTTTCTGTGATGTTGTTTACGCAGAGCTTACTCCTACATCATGATGCGTCACTGCTGTGGCATTTATCGTTGTTTACAGGATATCAGAGCATAAGATAAATTAGACTAACTGTGACGGCAAAGCGGGCAAAGTTTTTTTGCTTTGTTTTTTTTTTTTTTTGGCAAATGCTGCATCCATTTACATAACTCTAAAAGCATTTGTGCACATGGATAAGAGTAGCGTTGTGCAAAGGGTTTGTGCCAAATCAACTGAGTCATTTTGGGTCAGGGGAACAATGGATGATTTGACAGACAAACAATGCCATCTGTCTCTCACAGAGCCCGTTGACAGTAACAGCATGTCTCGTGTCACTGTGTGCATGTTTTTGGGATCCTGCAGTAGTTTTGGCCTTCTGTTGTGTACTGCCTCTGTCATGTATTGACATGTTCTGGTTTTCCTTCTGTTAAACTTAAAACTGAACTCTGACCTGTTTCTCTTATTTTCTGTTCTTCTCTTTTCTTTTAACTCTGCAGATGGAAACTCTTGAGAAGTTAGTATGTTTATTTTTTGTTGATAGTCCTGTACAAATAAAGTTTGCTTACTAGCCTTTTAAATTTCACTCACACTTAATAAATCCTGCTCTGTATTATAGTGGTTCCCACCCTTCTGTCTTGTGAATTCTTAAAGGAACAACTTTCGTCTGCTCTATTGGAATAACTTAATATAAAATTATGCATTAGTTCACCAAAAGACTAGAGCAAAGTCTACAAATAATTTAATGTGTCAGAATATGTTTTTTCTTTAACTTTTCATCTCCTGTTAACTGTCTCTGACCCTCAGCTTTATCTTTCAGCCCTTTGTGGGGGTCCCTATCCCCAGGTTGGGAACCACATCAATGCAACTATGTCCTAGTAATTTACCAGTTAAACTAAACCATCTACCATCTCACAATTTCACCAACATCCAGGACAAAGCTACAGACATCATGCCATCTGAGAGCTTTTTATTCATTAAAATGTAGTATTAATTTAGTTCCCCTCCATCTTCAGTTTTTCCTTTGTCAACCTCGTGCAGCTTCTCTTTATTTGATCTTTGGTTTATTCTACAGGGGTGAAGTCACTTATTTTGATGGTGATTTCCAACAGTCCAAGTAAGAGTCAGCTGCATGCAGGCTGGTTTGTCAGTTTTATAGCTTATTATGGCCAGACTAGGTATGACCAGAGAGAGGAGCTGATTCCCTTGGATAAATTTAAAGATTGAGTTTACTAAACAGAGATGCCAGTTTATTAGTTGTAATTATTAATCTTTTTTATCCTTTTCTTGCTTATTAATTATGCATGCAGCAGTTAATCAGCTCCTGTGTTGAAAAAAAGAAGTTTTTTGAGTTGTTTGTTAAATTAAGAATTTAATATGTAGTAAGACGTTTCCATGTACTGTGGTCCAACAGCTTTTTTTCCATTGACTCTAATGACAGTTATAAATACAGTCTCTAATGTGGTAATGTCCATTTATGAGAGTCTGCAGTGCACCCATGAGAAATCTTAGTAATGGGTATCCATTAACTCGCTCATTGCTTGTGCATGATGCAGAGCATTAAGTATTGCATGATCTGTTCAGGATGTCCTCTGTTTTCAAGGTAACTTGATTAGCTGGGCTGGTGTGAGTGGAAGGTCCCTAGGTGGGGCTGTGTTAACCTACGCCTACTCTGTGCTGCTGGGTGTGTGTGTGCACAGGCACGGCCTCAGGGTGGAGAACCTTCCTTGTTTTATCCCTAATGACCGCAGCAAGAAGAGGCTGATCCAGGACACTGAGGACTGGCAGCCTCGCACCGGCACCACCCAGTCACGCTCCTTCCGCATCCTGGCTCAGCTCACAGGCACCGACTTCAGTAAGTCGGGGGACCAAGCCAGGCATACTCAGTAGAGTGAGACAGCAGAGAGTGATGGGGCGGGGGTGGGCTTCCTCTGTTAGTTCAGACAAGGTGCGGGTGAAGGCCTGTGAGTGAATGGTTGATCTGATGTGATCTGATCATAGTGAGAGTGACAGTAGAGTGAGTGACACAGGAAAGGTGGATAACAGGGGTGTCTATTTTTCAGCTGTGGAGAGGGCCTTCAGCTGTCAGGGGGCTGCTGTCTTCAATGACGACTGTAACCAGTCTGACAAATTGACTGCACCTCTACAGGTTGTTTATTACAGCAGAAGCCGTGTAGGAGCAGCACCATTTGATATAACGTAAACTTGTATTTATTGTGTTTGAGTTGATAAGAAATCAGCCGTTTGACTGTTTGTCTGTCAAAACAGTAGCTGTGTGTATCAGTAAGGGATGTGCTGATGTGTGTTTCTACTGGATCTCTCAGTGCAGGACCCAGATGATGAAAACATGAAGAGGTCCAGGTAAAAACTTGCGTGTCATTGATTTTTAGCATGTGTGCTTCACTGGTCACAGCTGATTGTGTTTGTGCATCCAAGTGTAGGAGCTTTAGTTTGACAATGACTTAAAACTTTAAATCTACCTTTATTTTTTTTTTCTTCAAATTCTTCCGTGTTTGACACTAACACATGTGGTGTGATTTGAACACCCTTTTGAATAAATAAAATAATACTTTGCTTCAAAGTGTGTTTTGAAAAGTGTGCGTTGAGGAAAAAAACAGTTGATAGAAGTTCAACATTTGGGAAATATGTCTATTAACTTTCTTGCTTTAAGAGAGATTTTTGCTGTGCTCATGGCTGTCATTTAGCAAATATGCCAAAAGCAAGATAGCTTAGCTATGCAAAAACACTAGAAAAGAGGGAAACAACTAGCCTTGCTCCATCCAAAAGTAGCAAAATCCGACTGGCTGTACCTGACTATTTCTCAGCCACACGCATTTACGTTTTGGGGTCTTTTCGTCTGTGTGGTTGCCAGGAAACCAGCATAGATATAACCCCCTTGAAACCACAATAAATTATTTTCACTCCCAGGTTTTTGTATTGTTAAATAAACCATGTACAACATGTTTTTCACTGAGCTTCAGAGGTGCTGGTAGGTGGGTTTTGCTGCCTTTGTTTAACCCTGTTTTCAGTCTTCATGCTAAGCTAAGCTAACTGACTTCTGGCTGCAGATTCATATTTAACAGACAGATAGTAAAATGGAGTCCATCTTCTCATCTTCCTCTTGGCAAGAGAGTGAAAAATGACTGCCAAGCTATTTCTTCAAGTCGTTTCACTTAATATTTGCCTTCCAAACCTGTGATCCTTATTATGTCTTTACTGTTTAACCCGTTTTGTATCCCTGTTACTCTTTCACTTTTCTGTGCACTTTACTTTCTGCTCTCTCTAACTCTTCTTTCGGATTTCCTCTGTCCTCTACAATCTATTTCCTTCCTGTCTATCTCTGTTTCATATCTCTTCTGCTTGCCGTCAGGGAAAAATTCCTCAGTGAGATTCAGAGTCCCCGCTATGCCCGTCTGAGGGATTGGCATCACGACAGGTCTGCTCGCGCCCTCAATATCAAATCCTGAGCGACATCCTAGACGCCATGGGATGCAGAGCCCAGCCTGAGCCTGCTAGCGATAGCCACACCGCAACGACTACGTGACAAAGACGATGAAGATAGCCGACCGTCCAATGCCAGTTAACAAACTCACCTTTCGGATTACAGATGGGGTGAAAAGGAAGTTTGGGGGGAAAAAAAAAGAAAAGCAAACCAAAAATAGAAAAAACATAGCCTAGATGACAAAGCCAAAAGTGGAACCTTGCATACTGAGCCTAAGTGTAAGATCTCCCTCTGAATTTTTTGACTTGATGATTGTTGACAGCACTGTGGATCACTGTGTGTGTTGCCCTGTTTTCCATTTCACACTGCGTTACTTGGAGTATACTGGTGGGAAGATGGGAAGGGGGTCTCCGCAGTGGGAAGCGCCTTTCTGTTCCTTATTCTTCTTTGATTGTGAAGTTCAGACCCTCCTTTGAACTCTGTCTGCCTGTCTCTCTCTCTCTCTCTCTTTGCCTGTTTCCATGTATTCAGTGCTTCATACTTTTAGAGTTTTCATTTCTGACCCCCTCATCTCGTAGGCCTCTCCTACTATTAAGAAAAGGAAGATATATCTGTACTGTTGTTTTTTTCTGCTGTCATCAAAAATATAAAACATCTGAAAAAAGCAGCTCTTGCTTCACCTTTCTTCTGTTTCTCTTCTTGTTTACTCAGTGTTCAAACTTAAAGGGCTACATTTCTTGATCCAACTCTCATTTCTCTGACTGCTCTTTCTTTGGCTAAGTCACAACAATCTCTTTCCTTACCTGGTGTACTGAGGAAAGGTGATCATGCAGAAGCAGGGGTTTCCCCCGTATTTACACAGCTCTGAATTAATGAGGGGCCCTCTCAAAGATCGGGGTTCAGGTTGGCTTTTATTGCCTCAGAGAGAAAATTGTTTTGCAGTCAGGCATAAAAAACAACAAATGGGCATACACATGGGAAGATATACACAATCGTAAGGTGCAGAGGTGTACTGTGAACAAATGCAGCCTGAAGTCAGTTGCACTGGTGTGATATAAAAGATCCAAGAGTATTAAAAGCTGGGAAAAAAAGGACCAACATTATCATATCTAGAGTTTATATGAGTAATTGTTTCAGTGTGGTGGCCTTTATAAGAGAGAAAAGATCTAATGGTGAGGTGACCATGAGAAAAATGATTAGATAGCGAGGCACCATGTGTCACTCTGATGTTGCTGTAAAAAACAAATAACATTTGTGTCTGTAGACAAGGAAAAAATGAAATTTTGCCATTAGGTGGCCAGGAGAAAAAAATGGGATGCAGTTACTATATGAAAAGGAAATTTTGTTTTTTCAAATTTATAAAAACAAAAATTGAAAGTTCAGATTATGCTATGTTTTGTTCTCAGTAATAACAAAAATAATTATCATCATTTAAAAAACAAATTTATCAATGTAAAAAAGGTAATTGTATAAAGTGACTAAATCTAAACTGGGCCAGACTAGTTAAAAAACACATGTGTCCACAAATCCTCATCACACACAATTTGTAATTTCTTTCAAACAAAGCAATAAAAGCAAAAGATGTTCTATGACAAGATGAAGTAGTGTAGGATTGTGGGATTTGCTTTTTAATCGTTAACAGCCGCCATTCCCCAATAATCCATCTGACTGACTTAAGCAGAAATGTTCACAAGACACATTATTGTATGAAAGTTTTATTTATGTTAAGTTACATTACAGATTGAGTTTAATCTGGGTTTAAAAATTGTTGAAAACATTTGGGACAATGTGTGTAGACAAATTTATAAAAAAATATTTAGCAGAGATGTTGTATTTAGACATTTTGATCTGGAAAATTGAAAAATTAAAGAATGTGAAATAATGCTTATGAAAAGTGACAAAATGTAATTATTGACATGTAATGAAGCAAGAATTTATCTACAGCGTCTTTACATTAACATTATATTGCATGATGTTGACATTAGATACTTTTTCATGAATAAGGTTCTTGACAGAAATAGATTGTTGCACACATTAAAAGAGCTGCAGTGCCTCTCTCTGCCCTCTCAGAAGTGTGCCGCCATTGTTTTGTTATGACATTTTGTCAGACATAACATTCAGGTTCTTGCAGAGCTGCGACACTTTACCTCGTCACTGTGGAAGGTGACATATGTCAGTGGCTTCTTGCTCCACGTAAAATCAAAACTTGCTCCTTTCTCTGCCGGATGTTCAGCTGCCAACAGACTCCTTTCCCCCTTTGCTCAAGTGGATCCCACAGGAGAGGAAGTTTAAAAAAAAGAGCAAATCTGAAATCTGAGGTGTAAAGAGTGAACAGGAAATGTCAAAGAAATGTTCCATTGGGTGCTGCTCTGCAGCATGTCCAAAACGCTATGTTGAAGGCAAAAAAAAAAAAAAAAAACCCACCCTCCTGTCTGCAGAGCCTGCATTGCAGGAATTGTGCACCTGCATCACACTGAGCCTCTTGCTGAGCAGATGGGGGAGGAGGATGTTGAAAGCAGTGAAAATGTCAAGAATACATGATCTAGGCCGGTCCATGGGGGAATAAGCCGCAGTAGAGGATGTACTCCAATTTGCACCCGCAACCTTCACCAGAGTGAAGGTGCAGCAAAACAAACCTTTCAAAGGTGTGTGAAGAGTCAATGCCACTGGCCTGCTGTCACACAGGGCAGCAAAGCAAGGGAGTGTAGCCGGGGCTGGTGTTGTTTACCAGGATGCTTTTTTTTGTTTGTGAGCTGTTAGCTGGGATCCCTAAAGGCAGGCTTGCCAGTGTGTGCGAGGGCAGCAGACCTAGGGTCTGTATGTCAAACAGGCTGATACAGGTTTGTTCTGCCCTTTGTTTGACCCGGCCGCCAGAGATCCTTGTCTTTTAGCCCTTTTTCTTTCTTTCGCCCTGCTGTAGTTTCTCTCCAAAATTCTCTTGGTACAGGGGGATAGGGATCGTACCTTCTTTTAATTTTGAAATATTTAACTTCCTCTCTGCCGTCAACCCTTAAAGCCATCTTCTTGCTATTGCAAAGGGATTTAATGTCCTTTATTATTCAGAGTAGGCTGAAAAATAGCAAGCTGTTTTTATTCTTCTTCTTGCTCGATAGCTCCCAGCTGTACTCTAACTTCTTCTGACTCTGTAACTTCTTGTGTTTAGTTGTTTGGCTACATAAAGAGTATAATTGATAGGCAAACTTAACCTGTTACAGGCGATGCTGTAGAACAAGGCTGTTGCAGGGTAATTCATTTCACACAATCTTCTTCTTCTTTGCAAATGAGAAATAATTTCATCAGCTTTCATTAGTGTAGATGCCACAGTTGATGATGTAAACACGATGGATGCCTAAGGCGATGTTATATTTTTTCCCAAGATAAGACGTCTCTAGAGCTCACCGTCTTGGCTCAGAAGTTGTTTTTCCGTCTCAGTCATGGTTTGAAGATTTTCTGAATATAGTGAAGCTTGCTGCGGGTAACAGAACTTTGAAATGTAGAAACAACTCTTTATTTTAACACTTCTGCGCACGCAGACTTGAAGTGGAACTCATCTGCATCCAAGTCTGACAGCGAAACTTGAGTTTTGATTGTTCTCCAACTTCACCTGTGAGTGACGTGCATTAATCCAAGGTCTTCACGTCTCTTATTGCTCTCATTAGGGTGGTCAGTGGCTCTTTAACCATCTTGATATGGAGCTAAAATGTCTTTACGAAACGCACACTGCTTATTTGTTGCTCAGCATTGATCATTTAGATAACATGATTGATTTTGTCTCACAAAGGCTTGTATAATCATGTAAAGAGGCCCACAAATCAATACAAATCTTATTACAGTGTTTTTTCTTCAGTGTTTAGCTGCATCTCTGACACTAAAGCAGCTCGTCTTACCACTACAGGTGAGAAACTCATGCTGCCTGTTGATGCTGGTTCATATTAATGATGATCATACTTATGATCATTCACAGAGAGAGTAATCTGTGGCTCAAGGTAATGGAGACAGCCATGGCTGCTGATATCCAAGCACAACGTTTATTGAGTGGTAACCATGGTTACTGTGAGATGTCTGCAGTAGTGTGTGTGCGTGTGTATTCATGTGTACCTTCTCTAATTAGTCATTTTCTCCCCACAGCCTTGAGCCACTTCCCTCACCTGCCAAGGCCCAGGCAGCAGATAAGCCAGATGGTGAGTTTCTGCTCCTGCTGATGCGTAAAAAGAACCCCAGCAGCATCCAGCGGAGGTTGTGCTAATAGATTCTTATTAAGTGTCAATACATGAGCATCAGCAGCAAACAAAGTGACATGCAAAACTGTCACAACATACATCTGGTGGGAGTGCTTGTATTACATAAAAGTGTCCCCCTCCTGTTGTGAAATTATTCAAAGACGCAGCCAAGTGTTTTTAAGTGCTGTTATTCCAAAACAAATTATTCAGTTTTTTTTTTTTTCTTTCTGGCCCAGGCTCCAAGACTGCAGCTGCAGCAGCAGGCAGTTCAGGCCCTTCCGTCAGACCACCGTGGGTCACCGACCCTAATTTTGCAGACCGCTTTCGCCCAGACAAGACCAGCACCATTGTGACCCAGCACCAGCAGCCGGCCCAGCCGACGCCCATGCAGAACCGCAGCTCCATCCTGCAGGCAGCGCAACAGGCACCAGAGGACAGCGGAAGGACCCCGGTATGTGGTGCCTGCAACAAAATCATAAGGTGAGAGCGCCCCGTCACATCTGTGGTGACAGTTTGATCCATTTCACCAGGGTAAAATATGAAAGTGCTGTTGGAGAAATGACACATCATTTAAGAAGTTAATATATATGATTACAGGCTGTTACGTCTGCAGTCAGTGTAATTAGCACAGTTTGTTTTCAGTGGAGACAAGCATTATGCCAAGTTAGAAATAATTTAAATCTCATTTCACACATTTCAAAGATAACAGAGAAACCTTAGTTGTTATTCTTGTCACTGTTGCAAGCAAACACACGAGCTGTTTTTTAACAAGTGAAGGTACAAAGCTCCAAGTAGAACTAGAAACAAGTCTTCAGTTTTTGCTCACATTTCACAAAGAAAGCTGACTTTTCAGTTACGGTGGCAAATTATGTAGTGGATTATAATAATGCCTCTGATGTGCTGTGTGTTTTTTAGGGGTCGGTACCTGGTGGCGCTGGGACGGTCATGGCACCCAGAGGAGTTTACGTGTTCACAGTGCAAGGCGGTTCTGGATGAGGGGGGCTTCTTCGAGGAGAGAGGGTCTGTCTACTGTACCAAGTGCTACGATAACAGATACGCTCCAAACTGCGCCAAGTGCAAAAAGAAGATCACAGGGGTGAGACCTGCACTGTTGCATCGAGCAAAATCAAAACACAAACAAGAAACATGAGAAGGGATATTTTATACTTTAATATTGTTGCTCTTCAAAGGTTGATATTCTGTTTCTCTGTTACAAGAATAAAGAGATGAAATCTCACACATCCTCTATAACTCACAAACTCCTCCCTTTGTCAGGAAATCATGCATGCCCTGAAGATGACCTACCATGTTCAGTGTTTCAAGTGTGCAGCCTGCAAGACTCCCATCAGGAACCAAGCCTTTTACATGGAGGAGGGCGAACCCTACTGTGAGAAAGGTGAAAAACTGAACTGTTGCTCTCTACAAATACTGCCCTCTCTAACCTAAGCAGAAATATTACCTTTCTTTTAATTACAGTTGAAAGTAAATACAAAAATGTTAGAAAACAATCCTAAAAGAAATAAAGTTTTCTGAAAAAATTTGGGACAGTCCACAGTGGGGAAACCATGCAGTACATTAAGGACTGGATTCCAACTTAGACAGTAAATTGTACACTATTCGCGCCTAAATCTGCTTTTTTGAAGCTAATTGAGATGATGACACCAGTGAGACCATCTGCAAGGTGCCGCACAGAGTGAGATGTATTATTAAGTTGATAAATATGTTAATATATGTCCACCATTGCTCTACAATGTCTGATTATTATCAGACCATTATAACTGCATGTTGATTTAATCTCAATGTAAGTAACATTATGAGTAATAATGTTGGACATTAGGATTCTCTAATTCTCAATAACCTGAATTTTAAGTCTTTCCCTCAGTAAGGCTTTTCTTGTTTCATACTTAATGATACATCATCTCTGGCTGCACATCCTTAAGACTTCATAAAACAGACGAAGTCACCTTCATGGTGAAAAATCCTGTGCTCGCAACACAGAGAAACATATTTTTAATACCTTATTTTTCTGTTAAATAACACAATATACATTAGGTCACTCATTTACTCATTTACATATGAGTAGCTTGTTAAAAAATTGTGCACTTAATTCACTTTAATGTAATGACCACGTTTAATATAGTGTCAGCTATTAGCTCCTCATTGGTTATGTATCCCATTTCACTGAATACGCGTGAACTGAATGTTATATGTTCCATACATAAAGATTACTGTCTACAAAATGTCCTTTATGAAGCCAAAGTCTTGTAATTGCTCTCTTGGTTGCTTCCATGATCATTTTAGTAAACATTTCTGCAACTAAGTGTCAACATTGTCTCCAGTATTGGTTCTGAAGTCCAGTTTGTTTTGATTTTATTTTAGGGGTTATTGGGAAAAAAAAACCCTCACAGCAAAAGTCTCTTCAGCATTATCGGTTTGTAGTCATCTGAGTGTGGATGATGAGAGCCACTTCTTTTCTTTTGCTTTATGTAGTCTGTTGAGTTGTTCTTCATCAATAATACACTTGGATGAAGGCCCACAGTAATCTCTTTAGTGGGTTCCATGTTGTGTGCTTTCATATAAATCTAACATGAGAGGGGTCTACATGGCTCAGTCCCCTAACCTCTTTTATGTAGTTGCACTACATTTGCAGATAACTATAAAAATACAGTCCCTCCAAACCATATTTTTTCCAGAAATGGACCGTAAGGAAACATTATATGAATAATGTGGAAGACTTGAAGAAAAACAATAGCAGCAGTAGCCACTGTGATAAATGTAACCCTAAACCTGGACTAAATGCATGCAGTATTTAAGAATAATGCCTTAACAGAAAATAAGAAACACTGGCAGAAGAAAAAGCATGTTGAAAATCCTCAGTGTGTGCAGATTGATTAGTTCCAGTGCCAACTGAGAACATCTCAACCCATGTAAAACCCCCTGTAACTTTACGCACGGATCAAGCCTTACATGTTTACTGTAAATCTGCACTGGGCCCTGTGAACAGAGGGGGAGCCGACATCATGAGCGAGCTTATGTGATGAAAGTCGTCAAATCTTCTTACTTTTAATGGATACCATGACTAGGTGCAGTGCAGTTAAGGGCACGTAACAGAAGCTTTGGTGCAAAGACAGAAAAATGCAGCTGCTGGGTGATTCGGAGGGCTTGCAAAGTGCATTTAGTGATAAAGTTGTTTCCTCTGCAGGAAAAAAAAACCCTTGCTGCAGAGAACCTCTCCAGTTTTGCTTGAATCATTTTCATGTTTTTTTATCAAGCTATTTGTGTAACATTGCATTGTGGTATTATTGCTGTGGGGTTTTGGCACAGGCCTTCATCATCTCCTGCCGCGAACCACAGTCAGTCATAAAGTGTGATGTTTTCATCTGCTGTAATCTGTTTAGCTCCAGTTTACTTTATACATTTCTCCATTGGATTTTATGAATGCTGTATGCTCTTCTATTATGCTGTAAATGATTTAGCGGGGCAACGTGTTTCTCTCTCACTGCTGAGGCTCTGACGTGGATCGCTGCTTTATCAGAGGCGAAGCCAGAACCTGAGTACTCATACTCTGAATAATGCCTTTAGCTCTGATAAACATTGTGCTGCCTCAGCATCTTTCAGGGATTGTGCAGCTCTCACCCACTCACTCTTGAGAAGCAGCATTATAACCTGACACTTTCCCTGAGTCCCTGTGATGAAAGAGACTGGCAAATCCAGTTAAGTATCTGGAGCAATTTCCCCTCATCCTAATCCTCCCTCACACTCTGGAAAGGCACTAATGTTCAGTGGGTGGACAAAATAACGTAAACAGCAAAGTATCAAATGCCCAATGAGGAGAAGAGCCAACATTTGGCTCAAAACAGCTTCATCCATCTTTATCGCGGTCATTCAAGTGCTTAAGTCTGTGTGTGTGTGTGTGTGTGTGTGTGTGTGTGTGTGTGTGCGCGTGTGTGCGCGTGTGTGCGCGTGTGGGAGCATGAGCGAGAGTGCGTGAGATTTGATATTAATACTCTGTAAGA
>JAPZDV010000026.1:9309684-9333184 GCA_029814665.1 Acanthurus lineatus
CACACACACTCAGTCTCTCTCTGTGCTTGTTGTGTGTGGTGTGTGTGTTTGCGTGTGTGTGTGTGTGTGTGTGTGTGTGTGTGTGTGTGTGTGTGTGTGTGTGCGCGTGTGTGCGCGTGTGTGCGCGTGTGTGCGCATGTTCGAGCGTGCGTGAGATGGGATATTACTTCTCTGTAAGAGGAAAAGCCCCTATTTCTTTAAAAATATGAAAGAGGTGGAAACCCATTTCACACTCTGTGCTCCAGAACTTCCTATAAAGGTGGAGTGATGTTTACATAAGGTGATTGTGGAGGCCACAGATGATGCTTGACCTGATCTGGAGGATGATAACAGCTCTTTTGAATAATTTTTTTATGTTATTCTGATGCTTATCTCACATATCTCTTGTGACACCAGCGCTCCTTCTTTCACTTTCTCTCTGCAGACTATGAGAAGATGTTTGGCACCAAATGCCATGGCTGTGACTTTAAGATTGATGCCGGGGATCGTTTTCTGGAGGCCTTGGGCTACAGCTGGCATGATACGTGCTTCGTCTGTGCTGTAAGTCATTTTGATTGATATGGCTCCCTGTAGGGCTCTCCTTTCCCCATCTCTTCTGGCTGTCCCAGCACAATGCCACCTGAAAAATCTGCCTCCATCTTTGGACCTCGAGCTTTCTCCTCATTCTCTCTCTTTTACTCTGTCACCTGCAGTCTATCACTCTCTCCATCTCCCTTTTCACCCTGTGAGGAAAACTGAAAGCAAATTCAGTCGAGTAAATAATATGTGCCTGCTCTGGCCAGTAGAAAAGTGTGTAAATTCACGTTGGCAATGTTAAGGGTCTGATATCTACTCTGCTCTGGTTTCCCCCAATCTCTCTGTCTCTTTTCATCTTTAAAGCTCTGCCAAATCAACCTGGAGGGGAAGACGTTCTACTCGAAGAAGGATAAGCCCCTGTGCAAAGGCCATGCCTTTGCTCCAGTGTGAGCAAGCGAGCGAGCAAGCAAGCTGCATCTTCAGAGGAAGGAACGCTGCCCTCTCTCCTTCCTCTTTACCCCATTCCGCCCTCTGGCACACTCATGCACACTTTTTCCAACCACACACCTAGTTTAAACTCTGTCTTCTTCTATCCTGCAGACTTTGCTTCTGTATTTGAGGCTTAATGTTAGCTTCATGCACTGTTACTTTACTGTGCTGTTAGAACAGTTCAAATGTTACTGCCTGTAATACCAAATGCTGTGTTGTTATAACTGGAAGTAGTCAAGGAATTATTTCATGCCATCACTAACTTGTTGACTTAGTCATTTCGTAGATTGGACAGTAACTCTAATCATAGTTGTTAGTGAAAAATACTCCCCCCTTTTCTGATCTCCTCTTTGTTCACTCTGAAGAAAGATCATGTCACTATCTTCTTAGTTGGAGGAGTCACTTAACCTCTGATAATTTCATGTATTGCGGTAATGATCTGCCACACTAATGATCTGCCACCACTTCTCTCCACTAAGTGTAGAGAAGTGGTGGCCCCATTCAGGACCCCTGCACACTCATCGACTCTAACTGCAGTGGCGATTAACCTAATGGGGGTCCAGTCAAGCAGAAAAGGGGGTGCCCATTTCTGCCTGACTGGGCTCCTGCACCTCTCCACAGAAGAACTCACTGCTTTAGTTATCACTTAAGCTCCTGCAAATCCGAGCTCACACTGCACTTAATAACTGTTCAATTAAGTGATGTAATAATTCTTTATAGATCAAACTTGACAGTCACAAATGTGTGTGAGGGGTGTTCTGTCATTGTTTTTAAATATTTCACACTCCTAATATAAGGATTTAAAAAAAAAAATCTTTGAAATTTTCATTTATTGGACATTTTAATGTAAGAAAACTCAAAAGGTCATTTTTGTCCCTTATTTTTCTGTGATGTTGTAATTGTTCCTTAGAGTGCTTTCAGCAATGGTTTAATGTATTTATATTGCTTCAGAATGGGCCTTTAAGTGTTGTTTTTATAGCTGCTGGATGTTTCAAATAAAAGAAATCAGTAATGCCATGTGCTTGAGAAGATCACTGGACCCAAGTGAATCTAAGGTGAACCCATGTGCAAGATTTGGTATTGACAGATGTTTTGACTGCCTTTGCTCTCACCAACACCTGCTCCCCAACAGCAGGATAATGGACTTTTTCTTAAGGGTTATGAGTACAATAAGTACTTAAAACCAAGATTCAAACAAAGAGCTTTGCAGCCTTAACAAGGACCCTAGTGAATCCTCACAATATTCTAGGTAAAGAAATAAATAGATTTTAAAATATCCATTTAATTATTAAAGTCATCTGGATTAAAGTTCCTCTCCAGGCGTTGTTTAAACCCCTACATCTACAGCCCCACGTGCAACCACATCTTGGTAAAATTTGTAGTTTACAAGAAATTATGTCCTGGCTTGCAGCCTTCATGCTGGGGAGATATTAAGGTGTTGTTTGACTAAAAGTGGGTGCTAAAATTGACATTTTTACAATTTTATTTGTCCGCATATTAAACCACCGGTTACATTAATCTTGCTAATTAGTAATCTTAAGAGGTGTCACTTTAATTTTTGTATTTTTAGTTTTTAAAGAGAGACTGGCTAGCTGTTTGATGGACTAGCTCCCACTCCTTATGCTATGCAAATCTTTTTGACATTGTGTGTTTCACAGTATCTTTTTAAAATGTCAAAATGTTCCCAAAACTACATATTTTTTGGTCAGAATAATGTTTATCTGAAGCTTGACAATATACATCTAGTCAGTTACAAATAACATTCAGTAACACAGTCATGGTCCTTTAAAATTAGTGAATGAGCGACATTTTTTAATTATCAAGTAAAAATATCCAGTCCTTGATTTAACAATATATAATTTATTTACAACAATTTCAGGTTGAATTACTATACATACCTTTCTGAAATGTCATAGATATATATATACATAAGGCCAAGTAAATACTTGAAAGCACTTAGAAACGAATTTCCAAAATTCTACCCACAAATCCATATCATTGTCCAAAAAAGTACAGAAAATCTCCCGTAGCAGAAGTTTTTCCATTGCCACAAAAGTTTTGACAACAATTTACATTGACGATAAGGAACACAAAAGGTTAAAAAAACAAACAAACAGAAGGATTATACAATTGCATAAGCGCTGTGGCATGTAATAAATACAGCATTTTTGACTTGCAGAAAGGCAAGGAACATTGAATCAAGGAACTAAATAGAAAAACCATTCACAAGTACAGAAGTCTATTGTTCTTAGTTCATAAAGAAAACACATCAGTCAGAGTGACAGGGAGGTACACACACACCCAGTCTCACACTCACACAGTTACACACACACACGTCCTTGACACTGAATAGTACTGAGTGACACAAAAAGTACAGTTGTGAGATGTAGCAATTCCCCCCCATAATTTGAGAGTAAACTTAAAAACCTTTGAACAAAGCGCTGATGTCACTGACACGAGTCTTAACACACAACTTTCAGGCCCAGACTTCATCATGAAGGGAGCTGTAGTCATCGCACACACGCAGTAATTGCAGATTTGTCGGACAAGTTAGATGTGAAGATAGATGCTGAACATCCTGGCGGCTGGTGAATTACATTACTGAAATGTGCTGAGACAACACATCCAAGACAATGACAGGGGTGATCGAGTTTCACACAAAGTCTGACTGTACAACTGCCATGGCTCATCGAAACATGCTGCGTTAACACTGGCTCGTCAGTGTCCAAGAACTGATGTCCTTTTTCTCCAACTAGCCTCCACGCAGTCCCAGTGATTTACTAAGCATTAGCGACTGTTTCCATTCTGTTTTAAATGCTTACAGTTAAGAGAAAAAATCAGGTAGACATATGCAGAGTAAGGACGAACAAAATATGTATAGGAACTTCCTGTAAAACAGTCTCTAAACCCTTAACACTGCAAAAAGTCTTCACTGCTAGATCGCCATAGAACAGTATATAGGCAAACACGTCACGGTTTAGACTTGACAAATGCTGCGCCAGTTAAGTGTCTTTTTTTTTTGGCTTCATATTAAAATATAATTTACATTTCTTTACAAAGTGATAAACTGACACACATTACTGCTTGAACAAACAGCATTAACTTGCCTCAAAGGTAAAAGCAGGGAGAATGAGAGAAAGAAATGTTTCGGACTTGAAGTCCGCAGGTTTAAAAAAAAGAGACAGTAACTGACTTATTCTTTACTAGCTGCAAGTAAAACAACGCTGAAACGATATTTAATGGATACAAGATGAGGATGTAGTGGCCTCAAATGATATTCATAAAACTTTGGTTACCAATTCTGCTGATATACAGTATGCAAAGTGACAGCACACGGCTGGTATAGAAAAAGTATTTACATATTACATGTGACGTGATCCATTTCAACATGAAAAGATTTTATCTAAGGTGATAATCGTTTTTTGTCTCAAAGGGGCTTGGTCCAAGGATGCAAGGGCTTCTAAAAGTGAATAAAAAGGTAAAATCTGATTTCATGGCATCTCTACATCAAATAGCACAAGGGTTTGTAAAAACGTGTTGGTCAAGAGGTGGCGAATTTCATAAAGAGGAAAAAAAAAGGGCTAAAGAGCTAACAAGTGTTTAGATGCCACAAAGTTACAAATAAACCTTTATAAAGGAACAAAAAAGAACAAAAGAGACACAATTTCCCCCACTACTGGGAAACATAAATGTACATTCCAAATATCTGACAATCATAAAAAGAGGCTCCAGTTCGTGGTAAAGGTTGAAGCCATTGGAGCTGGTAGCATGGGCTTTGCTTTCGGTTCCAATAAGAGGGGACTGAATGAAAAAGGGGCTCTCTTCACAACTTTAACAGACAGCTTCACATGCAACCCTGAGGCAGACGGAGAGAACTATGGCTAGTCTGGGATTGCTCACACGTTTAAAAGTGTAATTACTGAACCACAGGACTTTAAAGATACTATGTATTTTATGTTGCCTGACTGACAGATCCATTTATAATAATAAAAAAAACAAAACAGCAGTGATTAATGCAAAGTAGCAAAATATGATAAGCAAGTGCGTAGTTGCAGTTTATGATTGCTTGCATGAATCTGCTGGATCATTTTTTACCATCCTGGCTGGAAATAAAAACAGAAACAAGTTCCTTTCAAAGCATCTTTTGTGAGCAGAGGCATAACATAATGTATAAGCCACTCTTTACTTTCTCTGAGAGACAGGCGTTTTCTCTGATGTGGAAATACTGTTTGCCACACAGCAAATACAGAGTTCCCACCAACATTGCTTTATGAATTATAAAATCAAAGATGCACAGCTTCCCTTTCAACGTGAGTAATCTGGTGAAGATTTTTGAAGACTGTGTTGTCAGATCTTCTGTGGGAAAGTGCGCTGCATTATTCATATGTGATAATAACCCTCTTGGCCATGCTTTTATGTTTAACATCCTCTCTGCTACAGATTTAATGTCATCAGGAGTAAAATGTCATTTTAGAAATGAGTTTCGACGACATTCAGTGTTCACATATATGCAGCTGCAATGCCTTTCGGCCCTATGGCTCCTACGTTAGCAGTGGAATTTGAAACAGAAGAACGCCACAATGAACGATTGGTGGATAGCAAGACGTAAAATAAACTGGACGGATTAAAATCACAGGCTTTCCATAGAAATGGCTTCTGAAACACAACTTTACTGTAGATATTACTCACTCCCTTAAAAAAAAAGTTCAAAGAACCCAAACCCCACATATATTGATTTAGAAGCAGGAAAGCTGCGAAGCGTCTTGCTGAATCAAGATGTCAAGATGTTACATTCACAGTAGTGATACCGGCTGGACTTAAAAAAAATCAAAAACAAAAGAAACACACACACAAACGAGATGAGACAGGTTTTTTTGGGCCTCTGACATACAATCTATTTCAAACCTGCAAATCCAGGATGTGCTACAAGCCATCTGTATGCGTATGTGTGTGAGTGAGTGTGTGTGTGTTTTAGGAAACAGATAATGACACATGTGAGGTGCTCATGTGTAGAGTGTCACTGGGTTTGGGAGGGGACGCTCACAGACCCTGATGACCTTGTTGAAAATGTGCTCAGTAATACCAGAGATGCACTGGTATCAGTCTGATACTGACTGAGACAGCTGCATTGGGTACTGGGGACAATAAACTGATCTGGAATCAGATTTTACTGTTTTTTTTGGTTTTTTTGTTGCTTTTGTAACATTTTGTTTTACAAAGTTAGGACAGCAGTGTTGAGGTGAAGCTTGATGTTGCCTTACAAATAAATGATGAAGCCACAATGAGGCATACAGCGTACTCTGATACAGGATCAGTACCTTGTTGGTGTTTTCCATTAAATTTAGCTCTGGTGCTTGAACCAGTTCCATTCGGGATCCTCAGAACCTTGGCACTTTCAAGCAAACCAGCCCAGGTTGCCATCAGTTTTTAGCAGGACTGGTGTAATTAAGGATATGCCAGCAACAAAGGACGCAGCTCAATGAACAATAACCAAAAAAAATGACATGCCCTTTTCAATTCCCAAAGAAAACCATCTATTTTTTTGGTTCCATTTGGGACCATACTTTCTGGGCTCCAAACCAATTTTGCTTTTTTGGTTAAAATGCTACAAGTGGTTCAAAATCAGGTGTAGGAACTGTAATGGAACTAGTTTCATGTTGTTGGAAAAGGCCTTTGAATCAGCCAGCACCCAAAGCTGAGCTCATCTGTATCAGGACTGAAAAATTCAAACCAGTGCATCCACAGAAGATGTCTTATTAACAAACCTGCCAATTGCATATGTTGCCTGTTCTCTTGAACCTGAAATGACTAGACACCTTTTTATCACATCCCTTTTTATTTCATATGTAATAATTTCCTAGTTTCAAAAATAGTTTATTGAATTTGCAATATTGGCCATTCATAATAGCATTACGTTTGCATATTGCTCCTTATTAGCCATCAATGGGCTATTTATATAAAAGGCATGAAGTTGATTCAAAGTCACCTGTAAAGTATTAAAGTGGTGTGAACTAATTGAAGTTGAATCTGATGAAAAATAAAGGGTATCGCCTTTACTGAGCTCATGGATACAATTCCACACACATCCGAACTCTTCCTTTTCCTTCATTTGGTCTGTTAAAAGATTTTTACTCTGGGACTCACTCCTACATAAACCCTTTACTATCTTCTAAAGTGAAGAAGAGGGACATTGGGACAGCTCTGCTCTTTGATTCCTGCTGCAGTTATTGTTTTTTGTTTTGTGTCTGTGTGGGTGTGGGTGTGTGTGTGTGTGTGTGTGTGTGTGTGTGTGTATGTGTTGCTGTGTTCTGTACTTTTCCTCTGTGCCAGTCTCTCAACCCCTTTTCAGGGTTAGCACTCCCCATCAGAGACCAGGAATATCATGGCTTCCTGTTTGCCAATATCAGCCATGACTGTGGCCAGCTGGTTGATGTTGCCGCTGTGGAAATGTTGTGCCTCCCACAGGTCCAGGATCACAGAGGTGGGGCTCGCTTTGGATGCAAAGAAACTCATGTGTCTGTGGAGACAGGAGCAAAAAAAAAAAAAAAAAGAAAAAAAAAAAAGAAAAAAGGGAGGAACAATGAGGGATTTTTATTGAATCAGGCCATGTGCACATATCAAACAGAGACAGTCTCTCATTTGCTGTACACCAACAGAGTCAGAGAGGAAAAGCTATTCAGCTATGTTTTTATTGTGCTTCTTCTTGTTACTCTGTCAATGTCAAGTTTTACTGTGTTGTACCACGACATCCACATATGCTGTTTTGAGGCACTAAGTAAAAAAATGATAAAAGGTGTAAGAACACAGTGCAGCTTTTGAAACTGCCATCAATACGAAATCTCTGGCAATTTTCATTTGAAGCTTAACAACATAAGCCTCATTTCTCTTTATCTGATGTTGAAATTGGCCCTAAATCCCCATATAGTAAATCTTATATGGACTTACACTGTTAAGTCGGAAGTGACCTTTTCCATTTTAGGGGCAGAACCTTTACGATCAAACCCAATCAATGACAACAAAGCAGTGGCCCCTGCCAGCTGTATATTTGATGTTGAGTGGGACTCTGATCCCTGCAGAACCCGAGGACGCTTGTTTGATTTAATGGCCTTTTTCTGTTCTCAAAATGTCTGGGGCCTTAACTGCTATGTAGAACACACATGCAGCACATGCAGTGTTAGCTCTTGGCACAAAGGGGGACTGTCTTGTGTTGGGGGTGTTTTTGCCAAGTGGGAGGGGTTGAGAAAGGAAGCCCATAAAGCCACCCAAGTACTTTCCACCTTAAGAAAGGTCAGATGGAGTCCATTACTTCCTGGTATCCTCTGTTTGTCAAGTGAAGCTTTCTGTGATGGTTATAAACATGGCTGCTTTGGCGGTACACAAACACTGAGAACAGAGTGTCACTCTGCTATTTTGAGTCAATTGGATTTTATAGCGCACAAAGCTTTCCCTCTGCGTCGGAGAGAGCACAACAAAGCAAAGTGGTGGTCAAAAAAAAAAAAAGAAAAAAAAAGAGAAAGGCGTCTGGGAACAAACCTCTGTGTCATTATTCAGATAAAACAGACAGAGCTTAGCGTCCGACGTGTCAGCCAGGCTTATTCACCTCGCCGTGTGAAACACGAGCTTATCTTGTATGGCTCAGACACAGCCGTTTGCACAGTCTTAGGAGAGAAAGATCAAATAAAAGGTTCTTGGCATTTTAAGTTTTATTGATTGGGCCCGTTCCACTCGGTCTGAACACTTTACACACACAGAAACAAACACAGAAATAACAGCATGACAGAATGCCAAGGAGCCACTGCCTTTTCAGCAAACATTTTGTTAAGGGCAGATCAAACAACGGAGCAGTTGTTCCTTCCTAAGGCCTAAATGAGAATTGATTATGTCGAGCAAAACATTGCTAGTTAAACCTGTAGTGCATCAATTTACTTTGTGATTAATTGAGGTAAATAAAGTTGATTGGACAAAATTAAGTGTACCTATTTGATTTCATTACAAGGTAGAAATTAAATTGGAGGATAAGGGATCGATGCCTGCCTCCTTTCTGTTACAGGTGATAAAGTACAGTACTCTCTGAGCTCGGCACCGATCCAGATCTACTCTGTCTTTTTTTTGCCGCTGATGGGCAGCTCGCTCGCTTCCTTTCCAATTACAACTGTTAAGCGGAATGTAGCAGGTACAAGTTTAGCTGCAGACCTTAAGCTGCTTACCTGTTTCTCAAGGAAAAAAAAAACAGAGAAGGAAGAGGGGGTTGTGTTTTCCTACAGAAGTGATAGCTGTATCCATCAAGTCCACATTAATCCCATAATGTTAGCTGTGTCAAATAGGGGATTAGTCTGCTAAGGCAGAACCTTGTTTACCCAAACAGAAGTGAAAAACACTTGACTGCAGTGATGCACTTTACACTGATTGTACAAGTGCAATTTCATAGCCCCACGTTAACCTCTACATGAGTGTGACCCTTCACAATCAGTGTGATTACATGTTCATTATTTTAAACGAGCTGCGATCAAATATGGAACATAAACTGCTGTGCGTCCTCTGTCCCCACGGGGTTTGAATAAATGTGGCTCAGCTGCAGCTCTTTGTGTCTTTGTCATCGCTGCTCAGAAGAGTTACTGTTGTTTTGTACAGCTGGTACTTACCTCTCAAGTTTGAGTCTTTGTGCTAGCATTCTCCAGTCAGCTCCATTGGGACAAGGGGCGTCCAGGCTGCTGCAGATCTTCTGCCTGATGAGGTACGGGATCTGAAAAGCGCTGGGCCCTGCCAGAGCTGTGGTGTTATTGTCCATTAGCAGAAACTCAGTGTCCACAGCTCGAGTGTCCTGATAGGAAAGAAAAACCACAAAGTTCAGCCTTGAAAAAACAAACCTTTTTCTCACCTCAGCATTAAAACTACTCCTTTGTGACAAATAAAAATGCTAAATTGTGGCGGTTACTTGCTGGCTCTGAGCTAGTACTTGCGCTAAAAGTTACCTTGGCGATATTAAAGTCAAGGCTAAAGCTCTGTCCCTCCCCCTCCACCTGCCACACGCACAGCTGGCAGGTGAGCTCGCAGGTGCTGAGGCTCAGCCGCTCCAGGGTGAACGTGCAGTGCAGGTACCGCTGGGAACCGTTCCAGATGTGGTAGAACGGGATCTCCTGCAGAAAGAAGATGCAGCAGCACAATCAGGAGTGCATGTCTGAAACACGGCATAACAGGACCGCCTGCCTGAATACGCCGAAATCATCATTAATTACACTGACATAAGCTGTCATCGTTAGGTGAAAGTGGCTAAATATACCTGAGGCGACAGACTGACAACATTCAGGTAAGTTAAGGGGGGATAATGTGACAGAGAGCATCTTTAAATGAGGTTAATAGCTTTCCCGGCTGTCTGGGATCATTTCAGTAACAATCAAACTAGTATTTTAAGTAAAAAAAACCTTTTTCTATATTTCTTGCATGAGATTATGATTTTTCTCTCCCTTTTAAGTATGTACTGTACATACATTTCTGCCCAGGGCTACGAATAATGCTAAACCTTAACAGCTCTACTTTAATGTAAAGCGGAGCATGTGACAGAGATATATATGTATGCATAATAGCTTTGAGTGAAATCACTGTACAGCAGCAGCTTCCATCTAGCAAACAGGTACTGGGGAGTGTTTGGCTGAATTTATTCAAGGCTGACAATTTCTACATCTCTCTCTCCATTGCTCCATATTCATGCACCATTTGCATATCCCAAGAGAAGCACAGAGGTAACTGGAAAAAAAAAATCAGGGCACTCTAACGCCTCACTTCACCCTAAGTTCAACAGCTGACAAGAACTTGAGTGTGAAGTGGGGCTGCAGTACATGCTGCTGACCAAACGGGGGCACTGTTACCCAGGCAGACAGTTGAAGGGGAGGGGGGATTGTGTGAGCAGGGTGAAACAGCAAGTCTCCACGGGGGCCCCAGGGAGACTAAAGGCCTTTTTTGACCGCACTGCTGAGAGGGGAATAACACTTCCAAATGAACAGGCACAGTCCAGAGGAATAAGCCTCTGTTCTGGGTGCATTGTTGCTGCCGCTGCTTGCTTGGCACAGCCTGTGTGTTCTCTTTGGGGACCTGGTGCTCAGTGCTTAGTTGCAGCCAGAACATTTTCTAGTCCTCTTTGAACAGCCCTCGTGTCTCTGTTGCCGGGCTGCGGTGCAGTGGGCCAAGCAGGTGTGGGGAGTGCAGTGTCGCTTCCAAGAAGTCCCAGATATTTACATACTGCTCTATATTTCATCCGAGCTCCCTTTGAGAGAGCGGCAGCTAGGATAATCAATCAGCTCCTAGCTCTGGGTTAGTGCACACAGCCCAGCTCCAACATGCACATGTATATACAGCCTCATGCACAGGCACAAAAGGACAAAACACACTCTCTACGTGCAAAGGTGCACACACACTCATCCACGCACCTAAATAAGTTCCCTCAACTTCAACAATGACTTACAGTTGCAAACAGTGCCAAGAACGGTTATTAGCAAACAGGAGAAAGTACTTCTTGTGTGAATCTTTAAAGTGATCAACTGAAGCCAAACCAAAATATACTTAATTAAAATTGTGAACTGACTAAAAATTACCACTTTCCACAGAGACAACTCCACCATGAGCTCTCATTAACAATAAAAAGTTGTGCCTGAGACACTTTTGATTACTCTGCAACATCTCTTTTGCCAACACGTACTCCATTCTTCTTTCATTTCTCTGGATGGCTGATTCAAAATAACCCGAGACGACGTGGATTTTAAATTGAGTGTACAAACAAACACATTAGAAAGCCCTATAACTGCTGACACACAAATTTGACAGATTCACCCAGGCATTTGTATTACATCTCCGTGCTCCCTCTCTGATCTGGAGTGACTCCCTGCCCTTGCAGCCCTAAAGGGCAGCCCAGCGCACCTGGTAGCCGGCTAACAGCTTGCTCCTCCAGTGCGCCTGGGGCATGTCATGGATAGACAGTCGCAGGTTGTGGTAGCTGTCTTTGAAAAGCAGGACGTGGGGCTCATCAATCAGTCGACCCCCGAGCTGTCGCTCCATCTGCATCACCTCCTGATGAAAGAAAAAGAGAGAGAGAGAGAGAGAGAGAGAGGTGTCAGAGCTTAGAGGAAACACATTTACCACCACAGTCACAAAGCGACATTATGCAAAACAATCCATAATTGTGTTGGTTTCCTGTTTACAGTTTTCATGATGCGTCACACAAACACAAAAATGTACAGTTTGGAGCAAGACTTTGTAAATGTGCACACACCCACACACAGCGAGAAATATAGAGTAATTTAAAAGAAGACATGATTAAGGAATATACAACAGACACAAACAGATAAACAGAAACATAAAGGAACAGGCTTGTTCATCCATTTCCTCAAGACTTTTCCTGCCATATTCATAAACCATAGTCCATAAACCCTTACCATAACTACTACTCACCTAGCCCAAGTCACAGTGACTTAAATAAAAATGATCTATTATAGGAAAATATAAAGTTATGCATTTGCTAGGCATTGATCTCAATTTCACCAAAGTTCCAATTGGATTTAAAAAATCCAACTTCTCTCCCCTATCGATGCTAATACTTGATGAAAATGTTGGGGTGGAGGGTTATGAACTTTTTTCACCTCAGAAAAAAATCAGCTGTTTCCCAATTAAGAACAAGGCTGTTGTCGCCAGTTGCACCAGCCGTCCCCAATTAACTAGTCCTGAGTCTGAAATGTGTCCCTGAAAGTAGCCTAAGTCATACACACACACACATACACACACACACACATTATAGCACAAGCATGAGGCAGGGGTGCAGCACATTTTAAGACAGGATGATAGTGTCCCTGCATGCCATCGCAGCAGGCTGGACCGACTTGTCTCCACAAGGCTTTAATGTCACCACAAGGTTGATCCCCTGCCTCAGTGTGCGTGCCCGGCTTCCAGCGACTGCATTAGCATGCAAATACTGCAGCCATCCTGGCCTACTAGCTACCTGGGCTGTGATGGAGTAAGTGAACGAGCCATTAGTCAACTGCTCATTGTTCTCGCATGGCGAATCTCCTTAATTTCATTTTTGTTTTTGTGCCAGGAGAGATTTGTAAATGCATGCTTAATATTTTAATCTCTGTGGGACTTGCTCAGTGGACCATTTGTTGCCATCCAAATGACCATCTGGAATGGGATGATAATATCTGCCGCATTTTCCTCTGATCTATCAATTGGGTTTGAGCGGGATGCTTTGTGCTGAACGAGTCTTGAAGAATCGAGTACTTTGGACAGCGTTCACACGTGCCACCTCACACTCATATCAGAGGAGCATATTACAACAGGGAAAAACAGACCTCTGAAATTAGTGGTGAGAAAAAGACCTCAGAAATAAGATATGTTCTTTTAATCTATCTGAGGAGGGAAACAAGATGGCAGCAAAGGGAAAACAAGTGGCCACAATACGCCGCGGAGTCTAGAAGGCATCTCAAAGACAACGGCTCCAGGAGGGAAATGTGTGTATAGATAGCAGCCATATGTTGAGCTCTGCATGCCAGCATGGTTGCCCATGGTATGATTTCAGCAAAGACATCTAATTAAGGTGGAGAATGGCAGTAATTTCCATCTGCACAACACTGATTCAATTTTCTGCCCTCTTTCCCAGGAATGGGCTCGACTGGTTCTGATGATAATGGAAAGGAAGCTGTTAATTATCCATTTGGAATCTACCTACTTTTGATATTTGATGTGCTCTCTCCTTCACTGAATGAGCACTTTTGGGTTCATCCTGAGAATTGAATTTCAATGTTTGCTCAGCACATTGCTAATTTCCATGTTTGCTCAGTGCTCATCTTTGTGTTAACATGAAAATTATGCCCCCTTGTGATTATCTATGTTGATTTGTGCATGTGCATTGGTTCATTCCTTCCACACAAACGCCACAGAACATTTAAAATCGTACAGTAATCTGACTGTATGTTCTTGCTTGGAGTATTTTCCTTGCTGCATTGCCACGCCGGAGCCCTGTGATGTTACCCAGCCCACTTACTCTGAGTGGGAAGGTCAGACAATGGCTCTGAATCAAAGCGTCGAGGTCTAATGAGTTAATGACAGGGGGCAGCGCATTCTTCACAGAATTAAAAGCCCTCTGCTATTATGTCTCTTACACAGACAAAAAGTCACACCACGAGGGTTTCCAGAGAGGGTTCATTTAATGCAGTTCTTAAGCACAATTATTTGTTGGGGATGATTAGCATTGCAAATTGGGAATGGTGGACTTTGATCAGGGCTTTGACCTATAGCAGCAAATCTATAGGCCTGCTAGCAAGAGAAAGAGTACAGAATGCCAATTATCTTATTATCAACATATAGCTACTAGGGTGAATACTAACCGGCCAGCCTAGCAGTTTGTCAGGTTCAAGGCTGACATGGCAGGATTACCATCAAACAGGGTCTAGGACATCCCGCTACCTGACAGGGATGCTGAGCTTACTGAGGCTGAAGTACACAACAGTGTGCAAATGACACTGTCTCCCTGGTAAAATGTTTATGTGCGCCAGAGTGCTGGTGAGTGTGTGTATTGGTGTGTGTATTGGAGTGTGTATTTGTGCAGGGTCTCAGCATATGTTCTGGACTGAGAGAATAATGGCCCTCTTTACGCCCCATTATCCTGTTAACAAATGACAGTGTGCGAGTGCTAATAGATGAGAAGCTAAATTTGACTGTATTATTTACTCTGTCTGGAGGAAAACAATGCAAGGTTTTGAATTAGTTTATCCAATCACATATTAATCATCAACTCCAGCCCAAGTTGTGCTTCAATTCAGAGTAGGAAAGAAGAGCAGCTTCTCTTGGACACCCTGACCCTGTACAACCGTGGAAACATTGAGATGCATGAGATGGGCGAGAAGTTCAAGTGCTGCAGGAGAAAAACCCCTTTTGTTCTGACGGAATTCGAGATAGCCTGTGGTGTGTGTGAAGACTGTGAATTTAGAGTCAGGCAGAGCCAAGACCACCCCCTGACATTCAATGAGGCTGGCTAAAGAGAGTGAGATGGAGCAGGGTGGAGTGAAAAGAGCAGAAGCAAGAGAGAAGAGAGACAGAGGCAGCTTAACATTTGTGTCTCCAGGTCACTAGAGTGGCCAGCTTTAGCAGGAGAGATAACAGGATTACGGCAATCATGGCCACAGTTTTCTATGACTTAAACCCCCTTTCCCACCCTCATTCATCTCCCATCCTTCTCCTCAACCACCCCCTCCTATCCTCTTGGCTTCGACCAGGGCTGGGACTGTGATGGACCGGGGCCGGGCTCCACTGGGAAACAAGAGACACTCATACAGCTAATCTCTTTGGGCTGGTGCTGACAGAAAGAGGTTAGTTGCTGCACCAAACTCTCTCTCACAACAAAAAAAAGAAAACACAGCCAGACATCAGATGCAGCAAAGAGGCAGTCTAAACAAATCAAAGCATTAGCGAAGGCCCATATAAATATATATATAAAAAAAGAACTGGACTGGTTCAAAGCTGCAGATTAAATTATTCTTCTTTCCTCACAGCAAGGTCAAGCTACTACATGTGGTCTTCCATTGCTCTGGCTGTAATAAACTGATTAACTTAACCAGCTCTGATGGGGATTATAACTAACGTTTGATCAGTTAATTAGTCAAGCTACATGTCATCTGAAACATGAAGAGATGCACAGGCTTTAATATCCTCATAAACTCATCCTCACCCCTCCTCTCTTAGTGATGCTGCATCCGCATGTGTTTAAAAAATGTGCATTCATTGCAGCAATACATTTTCAGAGCTGCTCTTTTCAGGCAAATGCATTTGTTTATAGAGAGTAGCCTGGCTATGTGGGCTCCATAAATCTGTGTATTTGTCAGCAGGATGTGACAGGCTTTTCCTCTCTGACTGAGAGTCTATCAGTCTGAGCTCCAGTGGCCGTGCACGCTACAGTCAACTCTGATTAATAACTACAAATAGAAGGGACTTGTCTGCTCAGTTATAAATTGGGACCGTGTTTGCTTGGGAAAAGATGCACATTTTGCCTGATAAATCACAGGGCCGGACGGGAGAAAACAGCACACAGGAACACAGAAATATAATATGGAAACAATTTCTCAGCTGGGCACAGTGATAAAGCTGACTGTCTTCTTTAACGTAATGCCAGCAATTACTGGGCTTTGCTCTACTGTTTTTTTTCTGTTTTTCTACAGAATTCCTTGCCAGTAACTATTCTGATGGAGGGATAAAAAAAATGTATTACACTCTTTGCATGCTGTTTTTTCTGTCTTTAATACATAAAAGCAAAAAGTTTCTGCCTCTGTAGCTTGCTGCTTTAGGAGCTAATAAGAGATCAACGTTGTGGAGGGAGCACATAAACAGTTTATGAGCCCTGTTAAACAGAAATAGGAATAATAGCTTGAGGTCAAATGCCATAGAAAGAAATCTAGGAGCCCTTATTTAACCAGTTAGATGTTAATTAAACACCAGTGTAACAATTGAACATACATTTTTACAATCAAGAGACAAAAAGCGGTATGTCTTGACCTCATTACATAAATATTGATGAAGGCATAAATCCTGGAGTGTTAAATACAACACTGGAAGTAAAAAGGGTTCCCTTAAACATTTTCTCACTATCTGAGGTCAGATTTAGGATTTGGTAAAATTTATAGCATCTATATGTCACTTTAACTCATCACAATGCTAATTTAAGAGGCTACAGCTAGGCTAACAGTGGGAGGCTACACATAGGCACAACATGCTTATTGCTCCAAATGGTAATGCTAATAAGCAAATATTAAGCAGGTTTAATGCATACAACTTTTATATTATCAAAATTTAGCTTGCAAGCTTGCTACCATCTACAAACTAAACTGATGATGCAATTTGTTTTGTGGATATTAGGGTATAAACTAAATTTTCTTAGACAATTTCTCAACTGATTATTGTCGTAGAGGAAAAGTAAGGTGATCAAAGCCAGAACATGAAAGTCTGTACAAAAGTTTTGACATTAAATCGAATAATTGGACATTTCACTAACAAATGGCTGGCACTGGCAAAAAAAAAAAAAAAAGTTTCACACAGATATTAGTTACAAAACCTACTTTTAGTGTTTGTGGTGGTCCATCAAAAACTCCATATAATAATACAGAAAAACTGGCTTCCACCTCGGAAAAAAAAAAAATGTGACAGAAAGTGGGTGGTTCATAAATCATTTGAGATGTTTTTTAAGCTGTAGAACAACACTGGCCTTTCAAAACACAGACATGTGGGTGTTAAAGAAGAACATTTATTTATCAATAACGCCAGGATATTTTTCCATTGTTCCACCGTTCAAACACGGGTTATGCTTAGAGGAAAACACACTGAGCATTTTGTCCTTCATACCAAAAGCTGTCAGATTCTAAATATCACAGCTAAATATAATGAACTAGCTGCAGAATATTCCACTCCTGGAAAAAAAAAGGACACCTCTGTTGGCGCCCTCCCAGTTTAATTAGATGTTGGTGTTAGGTCTATCTCTGAACCGAATCGAAGGCTTGGTTTGCTGCAAGTGTTTCAATCAGTTGTTGGATGGCAGAACATCAGTGATGCTCTCCCACAGGTCTAGCCAGGAACAACTGAGTGCACAGTGAGGGCGCTACCAAACGCCGATCATGTCTCCTCTGCTGCTGTGCCAGCCTTGGCTGGGCCCATCAAGAGTGGGACGCACATTAAATATTAACTTAATTGGTCCCGGCAGAGCCCTGCTAACATACGGCAAGCATCAGACGGAAATGTCACTGTTTCCCCAGAGCCCCCGCACACTTAGGATCAAAGACAATAACATTGGTTCTAATCTGCTGTAATTGGGAGATAAGAGATTGCATGGTACAGCGTGCTTACAAGTAAGTGTGGTGTGCTTGCGTGTGTGTGCGAGTTTGTGGGTGTGTGTTTGTGTGTGTATGTCATTCTCGCTGATGGAGGCTTGTCAGAGCCGACTGACAGCTGGCGAGGAGACTGCGGAGAAAACCTCAGCAACTCTGTTGGTTTCTACAGTTTTCCCTGCCGGTGAACAGCGAAGAGAAAGGCAGAGAGATGCCTTTTTGGTTTTATCATCTTCCATCAAAAGTACAGCCTGTGTAATGCATGAAAAGTTGACTTCTTGTCTGAAAAATGAGGTGTAGTGCCTTAGCAGGCTGCAAATGCTGTTTTAAATTCGCATGTGCTGAAGGCAGTCTGTTCATCAACACAAACATTAAAAAATAAAGGCTGCTGTGGCTCTCTATTGTACCACCTACTGCTACTTCACCACTGTTACACACCACAATTAAATCTAATGGTAGCCATAGTGAAAGTCTAATCATAAATGGTGCATTTTAAAGATAGTGATTAGTGATTAGGCTGAACCTCTCCAGGGAAGTTTAATCTCCACTCAAAGTGGTTAATGTACTTTCTAAATGAATTGCTCCCTCCATAATGGCACCAAGAGCAGTGTGAAGTCGAGATTACTAAACAGTGTGGGCCACGTTGTAAATCACTCACTAAAAACTACAAAACCCCGGAGACGCCGTGGCTTACCACAGCACCAGGTTTTGTGAGAGACGGGGAGCTAATGCACTCAAGGGCGTCAAGGGAGCCGCAGAGTATGGCAGCATAAGTGCTGGAGTCAACAAGCTCAGATGTCCTTTTCCTGGCTAAGAGAGCAGGAGAATAGCACAACAAGAGCTAGCCAGAGGGAGAGATGGAGAGAAAGAGTTTTCTGCACACCAGCAGCCTTCCTGCATCCAACACAGGACATACAAGGTCATTTCAACAGTCACACTGCGGCAAAACAACACTGGGTCACCCGATGATCTGAATATATAAAAAGAACCGTATCATTACTTCTGCTTTGATAGCAAGTAAACAAAAAAAAGGGTTGATATTTATCTTCAAAAAAAGCACTTCCTCTGCAGAGATGCATCAATTTCTTTGCTTCATTTTACATTTATTTCTATGTTGGAACACATTTAATCTTAGCCCACAATTTTTCCTGAGCACGCCTGCTATCATGCAATAGCCGTCATAAACTGGGGAAAGATAGCAGCAGGGGCAGAATTGACCCACAAAAAGACAGATGTAAGCTACAAGATTTTTCAGTAATTCCCACCCCACAGCTAAGAGCCTGTGTGTACCGTTCTCATCTCATCTTCAGCTCCCTGAATGTGAAAGTGCTAATTTCACCCCACAGCCCCCGCTGCCTTTTATTGTTTATGTCCCCCAGCCATCCATAGATTGTGCCGGTGGCGAGCCTCAGCACGAGGAGGTCAGCCATTACAGCCGGCGAAAGTGGACTCGAGTGGGAAGTGGCACTTGTGGCTGTGGGTGGTGTCAGACGAGGAGGAACAGCTTGGAGAGAGAAAGAGAGGTGCGGAGAGAGAGAAAGAGAGGAAGAGAGAATGAGAGAGAGCACGGGGGTTGCTGTGAAAAGATTGGGGCAGGCTCTCCTTTTAATTTACTAATTAACCATGCAAATGAAATCTTAACAGGCTTCTCAGAGGCAGTCCTCGAGGGAGGGAGGAAGGCATTAGCGCTTGATTATACTCTGTCCATGTGGAGAGCAAAAAAGAGAAGCAAAATATGCTGTTGAACAAAGTGATGGGAAACTTCTTGGCCCACGGCGCTCAAGCAGAACCACTGAAGGCATGAAAGGAATGAAACATGTACACAAAACAGAGAGATCGCACTGTGTATCATTATTAACCTGGACATATGTGTTGTTTAAATGACTCAGAGGGGGAATTTAGCTCCAAAAAACAGCCACAGTTGTACTACACATGGTGTAATCAAGCCTGCAATATTGTTCAATATACCATGACTACACATAACTCCTATATGTGCTGATTTATACTATTCTCCCAATGTGACCGAAAATACCATTGCACATAATAGTCTACCTATCACTCAGCTGCTGTGAAACCGCTCCATCTCTGCAACCACAGGCCGAGAAATTGCCCGCCGAACAGAAAAACAAGCAGAGCTGCATTTGTCACAATTTACCTTAAAGACGTCCTGTGTGTCATCCATGCAGTACACCCTGATGTTGTACTCCAGCGTGGAGCAGTACGCGTCAGAGAAGAGCACCAGCCTCAGGCGCTTGGCAGCACCCATGTGCAGGGACTCCCCCACCAGGGCGAGGGTGCCCAGCTGCTCCGAGAAAACTCTGCACGTCTCGGCCTCGAGCTGGCAGTAATAGGGTTCAGACACCAGTTCCTCCCCCATCAGCAGGACGTCCTGGAGGAAGTGAGAAAGAAAAAGCAAGGTAAAAATGGGGAGATCTCTTACCTTAAATAATAGGAAAGGAGAAGAGTAATGTGTTTATCTGAGTGTCTGATCCCTGCATGGGTAGGTGTGTGTGCTCGTAAAAGTGTTATTGGTAAAGTAGTTTGGCACAGTAGCAAATCCCTGCATAGTCACACTTAACTTTTACTTAAAGCCTTTCATGTAGCATTACATAGCAAAAATCTCAATACCAGTTTGAATCAAAAAATAAAAAGGATCCTTTGTTCTTGCATCAAATTCCCTCCCCACTGAAGTACACTTTCTCCACACGGACAAAAAGACACGTATTCCTCTGAACAAAGCCACACATCCTATAGAGCACCATCAATTTACTTAATAATGCATGAACGAGGTACTCAATTGACATGAAAGGAGACTCGAATAGATTCCTGGCAAGAATAGATGGTTCTGAAGCAAGGAAAGACTGTGGAGGTGCAGTAAATATCGGATTATTGGGATTTCCGGAATTTCCTCCAGTATCTGAAATTTGTTAAAAAAGGTGAAAACAACTTGACAATTTATCTGCAAAATCACCCCCTGGCTGACGGTGATGAGTGTTGAAAAACACCAGAAGGCAGTCGGAAAATTATTTGGTACTTAAATTTGCAAGAGGAGACAAAAGCAAAACAAAAAGACAAGATTTAAGCATGGGATTTTTCCACGCTTTGTTGCAGAGGCTGAGGCACTCTATCACAAATGCATCTCTAATAAAGATGACATACTTGTGAAAATATCCTATCCCATCACAGTACGGGATAGCTTTATGAGATAATTCTGCCATTCTCCAGGCTAATTTGATGGGGACAAATTGGACCCAAGGTGACAACATTTTCTCTAAAATCCCATCATGCCAGCTGACTGACTCTTCTCATTAGCCAATCAAGCTGAAGAGAGTATTCTCCCTGCCAAAGGCCCAGCAAGCTCCTCTAAGATCAATTCAACAAGACACCATCTACATCAATGGAATTAGTATTGACACAATTCATTTGCGATGCAACCACAATGGAGTCTCACTTTTTCATCATCATAATATTTCTTGGAGGTGGAGCAGAGAGCGAGCTAGCTCAATTACACCACTGAGTGTTCACTCTGCAGGCAATTCATTCCTCTTACTCCTTCTGCATGTCCATTTTCACCATCTCTTTGCGTCTTTTTCTTCTATTCCTCAGCCATTTTTGCAGTCTCCCACCCTCTCTAATCGTTCCCCTACATCTATATTACCTGCTTGTCCACTTTTTGTGCCTTTCCCTTTTTTCTCGTTTCTTTTCGATTCTCCTTCTCTTTACACTCTCTCTCTGGTTGGTTTCCATCCTTGTCCTCTCGTCCACCTGGCTCTCTTTTTCCTTTGGTAGCCACGCAGTCAGGCCGTTGGGCTATATTTGGTCCGGCCGATGATTAAAAGTGCTGGTCTAACCTCTGCCTCAGACAGGCCAATCCATCCCACAGACACCCCACCGCCGCCACACACGGGGAGGCTGAATAATTTATGCACAATATCGAACATGAAAGAAGACCTACTAACACTCCAAAGCCCACCAGCACCCTTTCCAATCTCGCTGGATTGTTGAGATGGGTATACTGCCTCAAACCGCGTTTGTTTGCATGTGTGTGTGTGTGGATGTGTGGATGTGTGGATATGTGTGTGTGTGTGTGGCAGTCACCAAACGTTCTTCCCAACTCTATCCTATTGGAGTCTGGCAGATCTGGTTACTTTCAAATTTCATGGGTAGAAAAATGGGGAGGGAGCTCTGTAATTGGAAGCAGCGGTCAAAAATGGTCAAGGAGCACTCAGAGGAGTACTTTGAGGATCAGTAATTTGCTTAGAGAATTTCTGTTTTGAGACACAGGTTGCTTAGCAACTCTTGAGCTGGAGAGTGTCGGTGCTTGCAGGCTTTTGTTCCAGCCCAATGAAAAAAAAAAAAGAAAAAACAAAACACACACACACACACCTGTTGGTCAATATAATTTAAACCCTATGGAGAGGATGAGTGCTGGGCCAGAACTACCTCTGCTATACAGCATTGAGTGCTTTCTGGTGTGAGTTGAAGTCTCTGCTGAACGACTTTGTACTTTTTTCAAGGAAAGCTCTCAGTGAGTCCGGCAAGTTTTTACAAATTCACTGGGTGGCAACTCTGTCTTTCTGCGGAGGATTTGCGCTGTGCTATAGCGCTGTCTCACCTCCCAGGCGCCCTCGTAGTTCTGCTTCTTGAGGCGGACGGCCCAGTTATCCAGGCATGCGTCAGAGCAGTGGTCCATGCTGAGGATAACTGGCCTGCTCAGGACCACCCCCGGAGGGCCACAGCTCACGACGGGGCTGAGCAGGGTCTGGCAGCCGGCCAGGGGTAACCTACACCAGTAAGAGAGGAGAAGAGAAGAGAGGAGGGGAGAGAGAGAGGGATGAATGGAGATGAGGTGCTTTTTACTCACCGAGTTATTAGTAAGAATTTAGTGGGTCTCCTGTAAGCAGGATATGACACCGTCACCTCTGCAAATTACACAGCAGCTGTAACAGAGAGTAATGAACGCCCGCTGGACTCACTGACTAGCTGGACCAAGTTGTGATGACTGAGTAACACGATCGCAGCATGCTACAATGACTGTGTCCTCTGAGATAAACACTGTTTTGCAAACAATTCATTCAACTTAAACAGTGTACATTCTGGTAAAAGGCTATGTTATTTATTTACATCCCTCCCCCACAGTAACTGGCACAGACTCTTGAGCCGTTCCTAATGGAACAGTGGAGCATCAAAACAAACAGCCTAGTGGCATCCAGGGAAGACTGCCAGTTAGACAGTGTTAAAGAGACCCACCTTAAATCTTCCTTCCTCTGAACAGTGAGATAAATCTCATAGATCTTTCCTCTGGGGATGGCCTCGGGAGGAATGAGCAGACTTATTCCTAATGCAAATAACGACAAAGGGAGAGAGAGAGAGAAAGACAGAGACAGAGGGAGGTGGGGTGAGGAAGAGGAGGGGGACAGGCTCATTTGTTCTGACTGAACAACGTTTTTGTCATCTCATAAAAGGAAGCCTGCCCACTCAACAAAACTGTATGGCTGCGAAAACAAAAAACAAATCTATTCTGAAGGTCAGAGGCAGCCTCCGTCAGGTACAGTAGATGCAAATCTCCGCACAGGCAGCCGAGGCGGCACACGTCCCAACGGTTAACAATTAGCTGAGACAAAAGCGCACACTGCGTCGCA
>JAPZDV010000026.1:9333217-9375836 GCA_029814665.1 Acanthurus lineatus
AATTGAGACTATGGAACAGACTACTCCTGGAAAATTGCACTTCCCCAGGAGAGTGCGGGAATGCACCTTGGAGAATCGAGAGAGCTATTGAGGTAGTTTGAGCGTTGTGGCATTTGTGTTGCGATTCTCATGCCAAAAATTATCCACTTAGAATCCTATTTAAAATTTAGCACAAACAGCGACTGTGTGACACAATCTGAACAGCTTCTGGATTGTAAACTGGGTCTGTTCACCATGAAAGCATCCGTTTGAAGAAGACAAAGGTGCATGAATGCTCACAGCCTTGTCTAAATCTATAAACCTTCTTCTGTCTTCTCCTTCTTCTGAGGCCGCTCTGAATCTGTGCTAACTGACAGGCTATCTCCTCTGAGTGGATGCATGCAAGTGCTGTTTTTATTTTTCTGTGTCCCACTGCGAAGATGGGTGCCAATGCGTGGTATAGTCTACATGGCTTCGAGTTAATCCATGCATAAAGTATCTTTAAGAGAGTGGCAGAGAGACAGAGAAATGAGACAAGGAGAGAGAGAGAAATGGCAAGAAAAACAGTGAAAAAAACCCTTTTCTCCTGGCATACTGGCCCTGTCATCGGCTAATCTGGACAGCCTACAATGAGCCAAGTGAAATCACTGTCTTCCAGTGTAATTATTTAAGCTCTGTACTCAGCTAATGTGAAGAGGGTGAGCAAAATAGGAGACTAATGATGTTGGGCTTTTTATATCTTTTATCAGACTAATCTTTAATGGACTATCTCTGTTCCTCCGTCCATGCTCACAGCACAGAACTGACACTTGTGGACATCAGCTACTAATTCAACTAGCTCTGTCATGAGTGTGGCGGCCTCATTGGGATCATTTGTTCCAGGTTTTTTATCTGGAATCTCTCAGAGTGCAGTGTATTTGGTGCACACTCTCACTCGCCAATTTGGTAGTTAAGCATCTCATTTCTGCACTGATACAGATGAAGGCTATTGACAAAACACTTTACTCCAACATGCATTTTAGATGCTGTAAAGGCAGACACCTTGCTTTTTCTGGATGATTTAATTTTTAGATAAATGAGTGAACCCTTCACACACCATCCACATTCATTAGCCAGCTAAAAACAAGCCCATCGTGTCTTTATTTTGGGTCTCGTCTTGCTCCTTATAATTGCTATAAACTCATTTGTATTACACAGAGAAAAGACAGCGTGTGCACTAAGCTGTTTTGTGTGAGACACTCAAACACTGTGTGTGTTTTATCCCAGTACAAACCTATTAGGAAACCCACATGCACCAGATTTAAAGGCTGAGTAGTCTGGGTCGGTTTCAGCAGACTGTGAGACGTTTATGGGACTCAGCTGTTACTGATAAATTCTCCTTGTTAATGTCCAGCGGAAGACACGGTGTCATTAAAGCAGGTAAAAAAGGTATTACAGGTATTAAAGTTTCTGTAAATGTTCTTTTTTTATGATGCTGTATGGAATGTGCAAAAAACAGATAAAAACTGATTTGTTCCTACTGTTTTTTTAATATTTGATAGCAGATAGGACATTTTTTGGACGAAACTTTTGTTTGTTTAAAAAATAGCAGCAAACAGAACATCCTACAGAGGATTACTGAAACCTCCCTGTTTCCTCCACAACAAACACACTTACAATTTTGTGCCTGCACAAGCAATACCTGAATGAAAAATACCATGCTTTCACTGTCTTATGACATTCTTGGTATCATATATTTTTGTTCATTTCATTCTCATCTTTATGTTTTTTTAATATAATATGTGTAAAAATTATAGGGTGCGTTAAACTGTACTGCACCTAGAAAAAAAACAAATTACAATTAAAAAATAAATTACTTAGTTACTTACTTAGTTCTTAGAGATTTATTACAATTTGACCAAGAGCTGTAAAAGTGAAGATTGGACTGGCAGGTCACATATTGATTGGATAGCAGTTTGGACCTTGATCTAGTATCATTAGCACTCCATGGACTGACACTGGGGTTGCAGAGTTGCACCGTTTCATGGTTTATTGATGCCAGTTGCCACCTTCCACAAAAAGTTACTATTTATTCTACTGAATCTATTGAATCTCTCAGTCTTCAACTTATTACCTACACTGAGGATTTTGGCAGCAGAAAACAAGTGAAGCTTAGCAACGTTACAGTAACTGTTTCCTCAATATTACAGTGAAAGATGCCTCTTTTTGTTCTGTATGTCACTATTTGTTTGAGACATACAACTATTCATACTCATAATCTGTTATCGGAGCTCTTTGAGAAGCATGCTGTTAAACATAAGGTGCGATGATGTGCTTCGTGAATCTCCAGATTTGTCAATTATGATGCAGACTGACATAAATGAAACTGTCCAATATATGCGTTCCCTGACAGTCCATATGACTATTATGTGTCTCAGTCTGTGAGAACATGAAATGGACCAAAAATATAAAGTAATCATTACATCTCTTTTTCCCAGCCCAACTCAACTAAACTAGAGACATCAAAACATATTTTATTAAATCCTTTTGAACCTGAGAGAGGAACCCACCTGTGTTGGGGATCGTCAGCCTCCCCCCCAGGAAGTTGAAGGTCCCGTAGGAGGTGTTAGCTACGTCGCGAGGCAGTGTTTTAAAATAGCTCTGAGTAGAAAGTCGGCTCACAAACTCAGCGGGATCTGAGTTGAGCTTGCCGTTGTGCAGCGTGTGGGAGCCGTTGGGAAGCGGGTCGAGCAGAGGCCCGTTGGTCATCGAAAACTTCCCGGTGGCATCGTGGCGAGAGCGTAGGGTGCCTTGGTAACTGGTGGTGGTGGTGGTTAGATCAGGCTGGATGGTGAGCAAATGGGAATTCTCTGTTCAAATAATTGAAAAAAAAAAAAAAAGAAAAAAAAAGAAAAACAGACAAAAGCAAATGTGTGAATCTGGCAGGCGGGGTGGTTCATACATCACAGAGACAGACCTCACACTCTTTAAAGCTGTCGCAACACACACAGAAAACTGAAACAAACAGGAAAAGACACATGGTGCGGGAAACAGAGGACACACACGCACACACACTCTCTCGACAATACACAAACATAAATTCCACCCAAAGCCAGTCAATTCCCCTCCCCTCACTCTATCTCTGTCTGTCTGTCTCTTTAGCAACCACACAATCAATTCCAAACAGAACTCAGATGCAGCTTAGCACCCTGAATGTATAAAGGCTTTTTTTCACGCTGAATCACAGGCACTGCAACCCAGTTCCCCATCTCCATCCAACTCAGACAGTTGTATTTCTATTACTCGCTGGTAAACCTCAGAGGCTCCACACAGGCAATAAACAGAGTGGGTACATTTCCTGACAATGAGGTGGTGGCACAACATAATGTGTCAGGCAGGCAAATAAACAGCTCGTGCACGCACACACACACACACACACACGCACACACGCACACACGCACACACGACATAATACATCTTGCTTTGACTACAAACCACTGTAAACACATTTACGCCACCTCCACAACCACAAACAAACACAGGATCAGTGGTTCATGTAGATGAGTGCTGCACGGTCACGGTGGGCAGGCGGACAGACCGACGGACGCACAGAGGAGGGCAAAAACAAAGAACAGTGTCCTACTGCTGTGGGGGGGAGGCCTGCGTGGCCGCGGTGCCCACACACCTGGCTTGCTGGGCTTGATGCCCATGGGCTGGAAGCCAGTGGTGAGGATGGAGGAGTCAGCCACGTCGGCATCTAGGCCCTCCTTCTTGCGCCTGTAGACCAGAACCACCACGATGAGGAGCAGAGTCAGACACAGAGCCACCGCCACCATGCCCACGTAGAGCGCCACGTCCTCAGCCCCGCTCACGGCTGCAAAGGGAAAACAGGAGAAGACAGAAAAATGATTAATCACACCTGAAGTACCTCCTTTAGGTGCTGTTGACAATAGTAACGTGGGCTGCCGCGACATCTTTTATTATCTTCTGTGCAAAGGTCTCACTTGAGGATCTGTTTAATAGCATGAAACCAGTTACACGTCACTTGCTTGTCATCAAATGTTATGCTGCTTGACTTTGTACTTGACTGTTTGATGCGGAGGCAACATTAGCAAATATAAGACAACCATCTGGATTTTGAAGTACTTCTTTAAGCCTAAAGCTTAAATGTCAACCTGGAGACAATGGAAAAGGAAAAATAACCAGTTTCTGCAGCAGGTTTTCAGTGTTACCTTATTTTATTTCTGCACTGGATAAATATATCTTGTGCTAACATTTTCTTTCTCTCCCCTGTCTTTTCCTTCTGCATCTCAGAGCACACAACACCCCCGAGAGAGACAGTGGAAAAATGAAGGATTTGCTTATGAAATTCTAGCACCTCTTATTGAATGTCTCAATCTCAAAAGCATAAGAGCACCTTTCTCCCAAAAGTACAGTATGAAGATGACAGCCAAGCCAGGACAAACATCAATGTGTGTGTGCGTGTTTGTGTGTATGTACTGTATTGTGTGTGTGTGTGTGTGTATGTGTGTTTTGCAGGAGAATAGGATTTGCTACGGCTGTCTCCCTGGGCTGGGGGAATCTGGTGGGGGAGGCGGAGGATGCTCCAGGGGCCTTTGTGGAGGGCCATTGTCCCGGGGAGCCACGGGGGCGTAGCGCTGTCAACTGAACACAGTCGAGGAGGGGATGCATTGAGCAGCGCAGCTTTGAGGGACGGAGAACAGCGGCAAAGGTTAAAGTGCTGCAGGCGGGAGGGCGTTGAGTTGACAACAAAAGGAGGAGGACAGAAGCAGGAAGAGAAGAGCAAACATACAAGAACGGGAATTAGAATTTTTAGAGGGATTAAAAAAAAAATAAAGACAAATTGCGAGACAGCATGTGCCTGTGACTGACAGCATGAGCGATTTGCATCTCAGCAATGAGCAGCAATAACACGTCCAGAAGGTTTGTGTCAAAATCGACCCGAATAACATTAGATTCGACATATTTTGATGAATATCTCCAGACTGTGGTGTGTTTTTCTACCACCTTATACTCCTACCGCTTAACAGGAACTGCGTTCAACCATGGAAACACAGATTTGACAAGTTTTAATTGGTGTTAGTAAATCTGTGGCATGAGAATGGCACAATTAAATTATCAGAGTGCTAACAGTGAAGTTTAAGGGGGAAAAAAGGGAAATTGTTAAAAAAAACAGTATTCTGTTTCTCAATCTCATCCCTTTTCATCCCTTTGTCCTTGCCTTCTCCTTTTGTCTTGAAAAATCCATTTCTTTGGACAAAGCCGTCTGACATACTCAAGTCTTTAAGAGAAATGCCAGAATCTATTTCATGGGTGATTATCTCAGTACAATCTGATACCTTAAGTAGCAGGATTATATGCAGCCAAGCTCTATGCCGGCCCGTTGTAATGCCAGAGATCTCTTGACATGTAATCAATTGTGCATGACTGGTTGAAGATAAACACGAGATTGTGTGTTTTGTTCTTGCCATCACGCTACACATCTCCACTTAACATACTTAGTGCACAGAAAGTCTTAAAGCATACATACACCCGCCCTCTGCCTCCCATCTTGTCCATTTACCTGCCTCTTACTCCCTTCTCTGTTTTCTCTCCTCTGGGAAGCATAGAGGTGCTTAACTGTAAGCAGCCTGGCTAAACCTTCCACCTTCCACAATGAGCTCCAAAAAAGGGGGGAGAGGCAGAAGCTGAACCTCTCATTAAAGTTCCCAAATCCAATTGTCTTGGCGAGTCAAAGGCCAGGCGATGCTGTGATATTTGGACTTCTAGTGCTGCAGTCTACTGAGAGATGTGCAGCCTGACCAAAGGCAAAACAACGCCCGTCAGCAAGGAGACAGGCCTACTGGGTTCTGCTGATTGGATAAACATAGCCTTAGATTGGCCAGTTGCTGTTTACTTTCTAAGGGCAAACCAAAGGCACCTGAGCAAAACCTTGGACGCAAAGATCCGGTATCTCCGCTCTTCCTTTTCCCACTGCACACATCATTCTTGCGCCCAGACAATAAAGTCAGTCAATCAGACAACTCTAACTCTATTTTCTCCCTCCCTCTCTCTCTATCTCCCACCCCCTCTTTTTGGCCTGTAATCTCTGGTGGCTTATCGGAGCATCATCGAGTGAAGTTTTATCTGACCCACCAGGTGTCACAGCGAAACGATCCCGATGATCGCTACATCCCTGACCGGCAACTGCTCTCAGCTCCTCCTGACCCCCCTGCTCATTGATTTTCATGATGCCAGCCAATAATTGAAAGGACATCCATCACACTTTAATTGACATAGCTAATCAGGTTTTATAATTGGATAGGCTTTACTTTAGTCCCCCTTTAGCGCGTCCTCTCTCTCTCTCTCTCTCTTTCTGCACAAGTTCCACCAATTTACCTCCCCTTTCCTCTTTGCATTCCGCCACTCCATCCTTCATATCCACTTGGCGTAATTGCTTGTGAGAAACTTTTGATTCTCTTTGTGTGTGACCTCTCCTCATGATTGACGCCCGCCTGTGGATAATCTTTGGATGTGATGAGCTGTTTTCAGAATTGACCGCGGGCCAATCTCTGTTTCTTCCTCGGTCCCAAAGCTCTGAGTTCAGCTCCTCAGACTCGCTCCAGGGCTGGCTGGTTAGGGATCAGTGTCTGACTTGAGATCGGCCGGTGTGGACTTATAATTCATCTACCTCTGAGGCGATGTGACCGGGCTCCTGTTGAAGTTTGGACTCTCGCTGCATTGGCAGTCAGCACAAAGTCTGCACCTGATAGTCCTCAACTCTCTCTCCTGCATTGATAAATAAAAGCTTTGCAGCCTCCCGCGCCTCCTCTGTGGGCATTTATCAAGAGACCTGAGAATATATTTCATCCCATGGCCAATCCCAGTCACCCGCCCGAAGATGAATAACACTGGAGTTCTTAAGGTCAGGGAAATATGGCTACTAAAACTCTCAAAGTGAACGTGACCATTACTATCTCTACAATACAGTCGTCCCATCCCTCAGCGGGTCCTGCTGAAATATGGCCCAAAATAAATGTTCAGCCATTTTTCTTGCAGCCTGTGACCCCCGCTCTGACAATCAAATCCATGACGAAAACATCAGCTGCTGTGCCAGCAAATCAGGCCCGAAATTTGAAAGCAGACTAAGGACAGATTAATAGTTTAATGGCCTTTGCAGAATCATTTGTGACACCCCCGAAACGGGATGCTGCAGCAAATTAAGTTCATTACCTTCATTACACACATTAAGCCAAATAATTGTTTTTATGTTGTCCTAATTTCCTGTGCCTGAGAATACGAGCAGTATTATATTTCCCCCACAATCATTTTTGTGCCCTCTAACACCTGTCTGCCATTTTGGCTCTGGCACGCTGCCAGCACGTTTATTATTTCCCCTGCACAGATTTTGCATGGCTCCATCTTGGGCTTCACTTGTTTGCTTTATGAAAATGATCCTGCCTGGGTCAGATCTGTTCATTTTTAGAGATGTAACACAAAGCCCCGATTCTCATATGCAATACCCAAAACAATAACTTCAGCTAGCACGTGCCATTTCTGTCTTAATGAGGGAGATTAGACATGTTTGTGAGGACAGCTTTTGTAGTAGAGTAACTAAGGCTCACTCTGTAGTTGTACTGTTCGATTACACTGGAGGAGAGAAGGGTGTCCTTTGTTTCAGGGGGAAGTTTTCCATCTCAGCTAATAGCCTGCAGACATGGTTGAAGTATGAGAGTTGCTGACAAGCCAAAACCATCTTGCTATTTTGCTTATTATAATACTTCACACAGCCGTTGTCTATGGAAACACATCTGCTGGGAACAGATTGGGACAAGCATTCTTCAGAGGCCAGCTCTCAGCTCTGCACTGTCAGTGTAAATACTGAGCGACTCGTAGTGTGTGAGTGCGTGTGTGCGTGTGTGTGTGTGTGCGAGAGGAACAATGACTGGCATCTTTGTGTATATATCTTGCCTCTCTGGGGATGTGCTGCTGACCTTTGATGATGGGCTGACTGAGCTCCCTGGTTCACTACGCTAGCCAAACCCGGCTAACGGATGACACACGCCCATGCATGTAAACACACACACACACACACACAGATACGTGCTCACACATAGTGCCAACATACATGCATGATAAAACATTCACACACAGTAGCTCCAGCAAGCCCCGCCAGCTCTTCTCCATGCATTGGTCTTTCCGATCACATCAATAAGTGCATGATACATAATTTAGTTTATTAATTCGCTGGCTCATGTCAACCGAATCCCAATTTGAAATCAGTGTTTACCATACAGATCAGCCTGAGAGTGCACTATTTATACCATCTTCTCCGTAAGACGTCACCCCGAGACTCATCATCTCTGGGTGGGAAGCTGCAATATCTTTCTTGCTTTGATATCGGTAGGGAGCGACAGAGCTCTCTCTTCATGTCCATCTGGTCAGCAGTGGATCCCGCGGTGCCACTTTCTACTCAGCTGACAGCTCAGGCTGCACGAGCTGCACTGTTTCTAATCCTGACAGGACGCACGTGCCCTATAAAAAAGGGCCAGTTCACCTCAAAATCAAAGACATAATCTTCCTCTTAGTGCTTTATATATATATTTGATTTATTTCGGTGTGGGTCGTTATGTTTTGGAAAAACTGGCTGCAGAGATTTCTGCCTTCTCTCTAATATAATGGAACTAGACGACACTCAGCTTGTGGTGCTCAGAGCACCAAAAAGCACATTTAAAAAGCTCAACAGCAGTGTCTCTTTCCAGATATCATGACCCAGTTACTTAAGAAGATCCACAGAGCTTGTTGTGAGCAGTTTAATGTAGGAACTATTTTCTTTTGACACCCACCAACTGTTTTACTGCACAGAAGAAGTTTGCATCCACTCATAGAACAGAGGCTATTGTTTGTGACAGCGTGGGATGGTGTCTTCCCCAGCTGAGCTTTTAGCTAGCTTAGTTAGCTAGCCTTTAGTCTTTGAGAAGATGCATGTTTTCCTTCTGGGCAGCGAAAAGGTTGCCTTTCTTTTCAGGAGAAAGAAAACAGTTTCTACATGAAACCGCTCATAACAGGGCTTGAGCAGTAATGGAGTCATGATTACAGCAAGCAGACGTTGCTATACAGTTTTTAAAAATGTATTTTTTGGTGCTTTGAGAACAAAAGGCCAAGTAAAATTTGGTTTCTCTATATTTAAGAGAATGCAGACATTTTTATGGCTGAAATCTACAAAACACTAAAACAATCCAGAGCAAATAATAGCACTACAGGAGAGAGGGACACCTTTTTTTTTTAACTTCAGGGTGTAATTTCTCTGCATGGCTTTATGGGAGGTGGTACCACACAACTGACTGCTTTCCACACACATGAAAAAATCACATATATAAATAAATAGAATGTATCTTTTGTGTTATTATAAGAGCACTAAATGTGATATTAATTCATGTTGAGAACAATCTTAGCACACATGCACACCTGCCATGTGCCTTTTCACAGCTGAGTTGACCCCCCCTGGCACTTTACCTGGCAGGTCATGTTTTCATCAGAGAAGTGATGGTTTAATTCACAGTTCTAATAATAGGTCAGTGAACATCACAGCACCGATGAGGGAGAGAGTGAAGAGACTGTATATAATATCTTAGCGGGAAGAGTCACACTGGTGTTTATTAGACCTGATTGTCTAAAAAGGTCACACAGATGGGGGCGAGTGTGTAATGCCCCGCAGAGTCAGTACAAGTGTCCAATGGGATGGACATCTTTCTTTTATGAACCTTTGCTGAAACATACTCAGCATCCATCGCAGAAAGCTGATGCCATAAGGAAGCATAAAATGTTTATTTGATCTGATAAAATGAGAAGAAGGACACTCTTCCTGAGAGAAAACTATACTCAAACACTTAAAGGATGAAGAGAAGAGCCTTTCCATCCCAATCCTCTCTTCCTATCCTAGTGCAGGGGCTAATTAATGCTGATCATGTACATCTGTTTTCCATGTGTTGCTTGTGATCTACTTGTTGTTGTATCTAATAAAGATCTTTGTCTTATGAGAGTCACGATCTATTCTTTTTTGTTAAAATCAGATCAGTTGTGTGTTTTACTCACCACAGCTCTGAATTGTTGTTTTGAGCACATTTATTGATTTTAAAACATCCATTAGCCCCTCTTCGACTCAGCTATAATAAGCAAATATATGACTAAACTGCATTCTACTATTCCTGTTCCAGAAAGGTGGTTGAACAGCTGAGGGCATGGTTGGTTGTGTGTGGGCGGCAGTGTACTCACTCTGTGGGCACTGCTCGCTGGTACAGTTGAGAGACTGGAGGTCGAGCCCCTGGCAGTCTTTGCCCCCGGTGCCAGGTGAGGGCTGGGTGCACTCCCTGCTCCTCCACATCGAACAGTCTGCGCCGCATGCTTACCACTTGCTCCACTCGCTCCAGCCTCCGTCCACTGCAAACACACATAATGAAATAAACATGGGTGAACGCAAACATACACACACATCGAAGCGAAAAAACACTCAAACCGATCCACTTCAAACACTTAGATTTTAGTTTACAGGAAAAGCTATTGATCGGAACACATGCCGAACAGTTTCAATAAAACAAGCTACATTTTTTTTTTTTTTGACTAACAGTGTGAAATGTTAAAACTCTACGAGGGAAGCTTCAGATATAACATCAGTGTAAAAGCAGTGGTGTATTTGCGAGTGAGATGAGAACAACTGGAAGGATGCTCTGTTGCCATCCTGTGCAAATCACTGGCTCTAAAATGGAAACCTGGTAGGGAAAGCATTATAAAAGACATGCAAATCCTCTTGCACACACTCAAATCCAGCAGATGCATGGGGGAAACCAAAGCGTGTAAAACTGATGAGGAGAGCTATATTGTCTCTATTCTGCTTTCTTTGTTTATTTCCAACATGGAAATCAGATGCAACTAAGTGAAACCCCAGTGGTATGAGGGTGCTGCGGCCTGGCAGACCCAGCTGTCAACAAACCAAATCTGTACAGGTGGAGGAATCTCACTCCTGGGACACTGGCCCTCGAGTCTGCTGCCAAACATACACATGCAAATATCTAGTCAAAAATTGGCCAAAAAATTTTAACATTTGCGAGAGACAAAAACAAATCTGTCTGGGTTTGAGTGCTTTGTCTTGTATTCAAAACACACTGCAGCTAATGCCCATGTTGCTATAGTAACTGCTTGTTTTGACAGAGTACAGGTGGTATTACTCCGAACATTACTGTACATTACACCTGCAGCCTATTTCTGTCCACCATAACTTCAAACACAACCTGCCATCAGCACTAGCGAAACGAAACAAATGGAAATGGGCCGGTAATAGTTCTGAGAGGGGCCCCCGCTGTAAGAAATATCAGCGGCTTTACCACACACAGAGAAGGAGGCCATTTTACAATACTGGGGGGTAATTTGGCACTATGGCCCGGGTGGGGCGGCAGCTGGGAGTGATATTGACAGTGACACAGAGCCAAGCCAGGGGAAGGTTACCATAGGGCTAATGGGAAAAGGAGCAGTAATGAGCTCTCACGGGAGGAAAAAAAAAAGCCACCGACTTGCTCCTTTTCTCTTTCTCCGGATGTATGGGTGAAGGGGACCAGACAAGAATCACCGGAGCTGCACAGACAAGCAGAGAGAGCACAAGCACACCTCTATGACAGCAGTTACCCTCCTCCTGACTGACCTAAGGGCAAGGAAACCTTAGTGCTCATTAATCGGAGCAATAAAGAGTGCAGGGGACACGACCCCTTGAGTGCAAGTTAACCTGCTGCAGGTCAGTGGCTTTGTTATTAAAACATAAGTGAGATGTTACTCAGGGTGGGATACCTATTATTGTATAACTCCACCAAGTAATTATGTTATTTGGTTTAAGAGCGAGTCCCCGATTGGAAAAGGAGCTGAAAGGTGCTGTGACTGTATTAAGCCAGAGGCACAGGTGTGTGAATTAGACCCCGCTCTCACACAAATCTGCATGTTTGTCCATGTGTGTCCTTGGATGATTGCTGGAGAACGCAAGAGTGTTGGTGTGTGCGGTGGGATGCTGACACAGCTAGGGCCTCTTTGCAGTCAGATCCATTTGGCAGAGAGAGCAGAACCAATCAGATAATTGTCCTTGTTTGGCATTGAGTGGACCCATCCGTGGGCCAGTGGGCTGATTATCCAGGCTGGGAATGAGAATGATTGAATAGCGAATTACATCCTAATGAATATATTATGTCGCCCCTCAGTTTATCCACACCACTGTGAAATAAAGAGATGAGATCAACATCTGCCCTGATGAGGTGATGAAATTCTACTTCTCTTTTCCACCACAAAGCAAGACTAATGGCCATGCAAATAACATTTTCAAACAAGGAGATTGGAGTGGAAAACGGGGTGTGGATGGGCCACAAGCTCTGCGACCAAAGGCTGAAGAAAATCAAAGAAAGACAGAGTTGCATTAACGTTTCTTGATGACATGTCTGTCTCTTGAACACATGTTGCATATATTTCAGAGGCAGGAGAGGCTTTTCCAGGGGAGCAGAGACCCAAAGAAATATCTAGACGGCATAAGAGGAAAGATAGCAAATGGTTACACTAAATGCAGTGAGGCAAGAAAATTGACACTTTTCTTGATTTTCTTTTCTCACATCTGGAGCTAAAATCAGAACCAAACCTCATCCTTTTACTTTTTTCAGAATCCACATAACAAAATTGTTATCCACAGCCTCAGTTTTCCTTATCAAATCCCCAGAAAGAGATTGTTAGCGCTCCTGCAAAAGGCACCACAGCTGATTTTCAATCATGCAGCACCACAGGTTTTAGGTCAGCCAGGCCTCTGCGGAGGGACAGTAATACAATAGCCCAGTGGCAAGCCCCCATTTGGACATATTGTCAAGGGGAGAGGCAAAATGAACCCGACCATTCTTTACAGGTCGGTAGGAGGGCCTGTTTGAGGCTTTTGCTGTTCAAGATGACAATGGCTGCTGACGAACACAGTCTGAGATCATAGGACACCTATGGCTCCTGTGTCCTTGAGGTGAACACGAGGAGGTAGACAAGTACCACTGAGACCAGCAGGCTGCCCCTCTGCTCCCGATGTCCTGTCAACACACACACACGTGCACAGTAGCCATCCCCGATCCCTGCATTCAAAGGCTGATTAAAAAAGAAAAAAAAAAAGATACAGAAAACCACAGACCTAAGGGCAAGGAGGGTGATAGTTTAGCCACAGATGTGTGCGATGCAACAAAGATTAATCACCAAAACTTATTCTTAAGTTCTGACAGTCTTTAGAAATTAAAAAAATTTGTTTTGTTAGTGATTGTGATTTAGCATGTCATCGATCATAGGATACAGTCGAGTCTACTCCCTTATGTTAACTAAACCACTGGAACAAATTAAAAGGAGGCAGGATGACATATGAAGTGGATAAGCCAAAACAAATGGCACAGAATGATTAAAAACAGTGCTGATGCAAGGCTGTCACCAGATGGCCACCGTCTTTTCGCAGCGAGCTAATGTGTTTTTCTGTCATATTCATTAGCCATAGCCTTTATTTACTCCTTTGATAAATATGGAGACTCCAGAACAATCTCTGATAATTTCCAGAGACACACTAACGCTTGCTTCCGAAGTCGAATTAGACACTTGCCTGCAGTGCAGACAGCAGACATATGGGTGCTAACTTGCACGTACATGCGCAAACACACGCTTACAAGTACGCGTGCACAAATACACCAGCCCCGAGTCTGTTTATTTTCCATCTAGTAGAATTCTCATGACTCCTCTGGCAAGCCTGAGGGATCAGTACAATATTTAAATAATTCATACGAGTTAGAAATCTCTTCAGGTTGTTTGCTGTTCTTTAACACATTAGCATCTATTCATTCGTGTGAGGGCTAACTATATGCTGTTGGCTCCAGTTGTGCATCGTTGTCGAGAATGTTGGCGCCAGCTGACATTTTGCCACGACTGTTGGCTCAGACCACAAGCCGGCGCCAGGGCTGGAGTCAGTGAAGGGGTGAGGGATGGACTGCACATATACGTGGGATTTTTGAGCAGGGATGGGATGAGAATGAGACAAAGTGTGAGAGAGGGAAGAGAAATGGAGATAAGCTCTCGCATAGTTTGGCTACTGGCTGTCTCAGGCGTTGATCTGCTCTGCTCTGAGCCTCAGGCTTTAGCCTCAGCCTCTTTCGCCTCCTCCTCCTTCACAGCTCCCTGTGTCTCTCCCAGCATGAAGCCCATCTGATCTGCCACACAGGCCTCCGCCAACTCTCATTAAACACTGTGGAGACTTAGACAAAAATACAGATGAGCCTCTCTAGCTTCACACTTTCCAGATGAGAGGTGGGAGCTCACATTTAGACACGGGAGTCGTCGTTAACAGACATGTGGAGGACGCTGTTACTGAAGAGGTTGAAGTAGAAATCTGTGGAGGCCCATATGGACGATGACTATCATCATGCTATTGTTCGAAGGTGAAACAACAACGAGGCCATGAGCATTTCAGTGACAAATATGCATAGACATTTTCAGGCAATGCAGAGACAAATTATAGCCTTTGCATGTTGTGGATTCAAAACTTAAATTGATTTGTTTGCAGCGAATATTCATTCAGTTGACGGTATCTCTTTCTCCCCAAAGGATGAGTACAGCAAATCTGTGAGGCTATCGATCTGTTTTAGACAAAACAGAGGCAGGCTGCAACTGCAAAAAAAAAACTAAGAATAAGCAACAAAATAACAGAAAACATGTTTTTTCTGTAACCCGTTTCAAAGAGCTAATGCTGGCATTAAATGCACTGGAGAGCTAATAAACAACAAAGAATCTTAGTCTGGATAATTAATGAACTCTTGAAACAAGACCCACGTTAAAGTCATGTAATTTTAAAAAATGCAGCTCAAAACAAAAGGAACTGTGGAGGAGAAACGTTTCTCAAGGCTGACTTAAAAAAATAAAGAAGACTACTTCTGAATCCAAATGTCAGCCACGTCTAAATAAATAACATGATTTCTATCTGCAGTGTTGCAGCTCCACATCTATATTCATTCTTCTCAAGCCTTTCTTCAGAAACAAGCTGAAATCATCATCTATTGTGCATCTAGTGGGTGAGACCTGTGAAGGCTATAAGTGTGATAATTAAAGTTGTTATCCAGGATGTGGGAATGCTTTCCACTGGGCCGGCCTCACGTGCTCCCCTTTGCTAAGTGTGACTCTTACACGAGAGCCTGTATTCATTTATTCAGGCTGATAATTCATACATGCGATCATTCATCATGCATTTGATCAATCAAGGTGAGGATTCAGACGTTTGTGAAGGGATGTCTCTGCTGGGCTCTGTGAGTGTGTGTGTGTGTGTGTGTGTGTGTGTGAGCGGGGTGACAAATGATGGGAGCAGTCAGTTCATCTTGTGGGACTTCAGAGGCATGTGTGTGAGTACACAACAGAGCCGCGGTGCCACTTGTGATTGGAAACAACAGCCCATCATCCCCAGGCTGTGGCGTGGTGAACTCCGGCCTTGAGGAGGGTACCCTCTCCGGGGTGCGACAGCTGGGGCTGTCTGTGTCACCGGTGTTCTGTCTGAGACACGTAACGAGTGAGAGGAGGAGGCAGGGACTGCTCTCTGTTGCAAAACAACAGGACTGATAGAGGTGTGAACGGGGTCACGTCGCTGTGGCGTCTCTAATCAAGGGGAAAAAAAAAAGAAAGAAGTTCTTTCTCTTCAAAAGACTCTGCAAACGGTGTTCACAGGGCACAATGCAATTTCTATCACAGCACCCCAAGAGTTGAAATTACACACTTTCTCCTGGTGGGGGGGGAGGAGGGGGAGGGAGGAGGGTGCGGTGCGGTCTAACAATAGCAGCTCGGACTGACATTAATCTCTTTAAGCTCGCAGAGGTCAGTATCCTGCTTTGCAATGGGGGAATGTCTGGCATCCCTGGACACTCCTCTAATTCCATTACTTGTTGCTCCGGCACTAATAATTCCAAATCCATCCAGATAGTGTCCTGATGGAGAGTCATGCATGCCTGTCTTTCCTTTGTCTTCCGCCTTCTGCTGTATTCCAGCGGGCCATGTTACTTACACTCAAGCTTGACATCTAGTGATGTCTTTACATGGGAGATGTGTAACACAACACCCTGATTCACTGAGGAAGATAACCTCTGTTTTATGCAGGGAGCCGCTGCCACTGCCAAAGGTGTTGGGTTTCCCCCTTTGCTATTTACCGAGCGTGGGAGATTTCTCCTGCGGTCAGCATGGCTGCAGAGCTCATGCTATATGTGCACAGACTGATCTGCTGGCAGCCAAACAGCCTGCTCTCGTACACACTCGGGCTTTCTCCTCTCCTTCCTCTTCTTTCTCTCTTCCTTTTGTTCTTGCTTTCCATACACTGTATCTAATTCCATCTGCCTCTATCCCTTCTTTCACCTTACACCTTCTTTTTCCCCATTGTGCTCTCTCTCTCTCTCTCTCTCTTTCTCTCTGGCTAACTCTTCCTCTGTCAGGGGGCTAATTTGGGCCTGCAAATGAAGCAGCTTGACTTCCATCTCAGGCTAAAAAGGATCGATATGTGTTGCTCAGTATCAGGCAGGACACTCTCTGCCTCTCCGACGCTCTCTCACAAGGGAGAATGGGGCAGGCAAATGAAACGCTCTCAACTCCTCACACGTAAACATGGCACACAGGCTGCCATAAATTCAGCTTTTTATTGCCCATATTTACTACATAGCTTGAGCAGCAAACAATAACAAATGTACTAGCTGGTCTGACACAATGCTATGGCTGGGACCATGTCTCTTAACGCAGACAGGTCTCTGAAATAAAAGTAGGGTCTGCGTACAGTGCAGGGGATAAAGAAATATGTGAACAAAGAGTGATAATAATAAATCACTTTCAGGATGAGGCCTTACTGTGAAGACTAATGGGCTCTGACATTGCTGTGGAAGCGGTCTAATTGCAGGAAACAACAGAAGCACTGACATCTAAGAAACGACCTGGGTGCTGGTACAAAAAGGCAGCCAAAATAAAGATGAACTGATGACTTCTAGATGCAAAAAAATGCAAAAAGGAAGCCACAAGGAAGCCAAGCACCACAGGACAAACAGGGTTGCCTGGGAGTTACCTGGACAGGTGGCCACGCAGGCACTTTTCTGGACGTTCTGCCCCTCACAGGATGTGCCTCCATTCAGTGGCGTGGGGTTGGTGCAGCTCCGACTCCTCTTCTGCCAGCCACGCCCACACACGGCACTGCAGGACGACCAGGTGGTCCACGTGGACCAGCCGCCGTTGACTGTCAGACCGGCGCCGGTGGGGATGGAGAGGTGAGGGAGTGGGGAAGGTTGGGAGGGGGGGAAGGAAGGAGGGAGGGATGGATGAGGGGACAGAGCAGCCAGGATTACCCGACATGCACCACGGAAAAAGAGGTGTGTTGCGCTGGACTGCTGTTATACTCTGTGGTTCGGCACTGCAAGGTGAACTAATGGAAGAGCAAGAGCAAAGGGGGCCGCTTCCTGTGTCCGAGTCGGAATTACAGCCAACTGCAGTGAAAACAAAATGGCTTCAACAGGGAGCAGAAAATAACATGACAGCTTGCCATCTTTGACCTTATCTCTGAGGAAGACACAGTTGCTGCAAAGTAACTAGTGGACATTTTTAAATATGCCTCTAAGTTTCACTGAGGTAATTCATAACCATATACTGAACAGCCACAATCTGCTCAGAATATAATTGTAAAGACATGCCAATTAAAGCTAAATGCTCGTGGTCATTAATGCATAAAAACCATCACATACTCCTTGTAAATGCCAGCACACCTCTGTAAAAAGAGATCCACGTTATATGGCTTTTACAGTAATTCAGATTTTGTCCTTCACATATTCATTACTGATTTCACACTGTTTCATGTCAATCTTCACACTCAAGTATTCTTTGAATTGCAGAGAACAACCCTGTATAATTTATTCCTTTTTCATATTCAAAAATAAAAGTTCAGAGAGTTCAAAAACTCTGCACCTTGAATGCCTATTATTACAGCCACTTGCTGAACCGCAGTTCTGAACTGTAACCCATCTATTGGCACATAATTGTTGCAACATGGCTCGATCGTGGCAGGTGATTACTTCAAATCAGGCTGGTGTAATCCTAATCAGCTCCTTCCTGTATTTCCTGTGTTTGCCTCAGCATACGAGATACAGAGATTCCTGATTTATTGACTTGAACAGCACTGTCGTTCCTTCTCTGTACATACTCCCTCCCTAATTTCCCCCTAACTCTCTCCTGTGCTTGTCGTGGCTGAATCATTTCCTTGCCCTCTCTATGCGATTGATTGCCCACCACGGTGAGGTAAATTGCCAGGCAACTCGGCCCCTGATTACCTTTCAGCGCGGAGTGCAGTCACACCAGCCAAGCCTTGTTAAAATGCATCTCTGGCCCCCTGTTGAACCTGCTTTGAAAAGTAACGCTTATTATGACTTGCTACAGCTAAGCTAGATCTGCTAGCATGGTGGACAGCGATGCTCTCCGGTAAATGAATTTGTCTTTTTTGTTCCAGTGCAACATAAGTGAACAGCAGCAACAGGTCTGTTTTTTGGACAAGAGCACTTCTGTTGTGATTTGACATCAACTGACAAAGCAACGGTAATAGATTTGTCAAGCATGAAGAGTGATGGGAAAAAAAAATTTGCACAATCACTTCAGCCTTTTGTTCACAATTTGTCTGGTAAGAATAAAAAGCTTTATTTGACAATACAAGAAAGGAAAACAATAAGAGTGTGAATGCTTTTGCCCCCTAATTTAAATTCTTTCAACAACAAGCTAATCAATTATAATCAGCGGTAAGAATAATTGTCCTTTTTTTATGCTAGAGGCTTGGAGGAGTGTGTGATAATGTGTGTTTTGACTGCAGGCTCCAAATGAGCACATTTCCTTTGAAATTGTTCACCAGAAAAGTGCACAAGCCTCAATTATCAACCACATTTACAGACAGAGCACTATTCAGAAGTTTGAACCTCCTTCTGGGGCTGCACAGTTTGTTGAATCCAAAATTTTGCGTCAAAGGAAATCAGTTAAAAGTGTCAAAAATCTGAAATACTATGATCTCTCTTTCTGTATGTATTTATTGTTAGATATGGATTTAATGATTAAACTAAAAAAAATGAGTAAAAATACAGCTCAGTCATGATTAATACATGAATGTTTCTAAATTCAGTTCATCATCTACTAGATGTGTATTTTTTGGAAAGTTAAAAACTGTATTTTATTTCAGTGCAAAAATGTTGGAAGTTGTCCATAAATGACCCTCATGTTCGAAACTATGGTCATGATTTCTGAATCTGAGTTCATCCTACATCTTAAAATCCAGAGCAAAATTTAAGTTATAAAAAATATAAAACACATATAAAAAATATACACCTATACCTTCCTTTCACATGCTATTAGAGAACAGTCCTGACCAATATTCTTTATTATTTACCATTCTTGAACATACCTTCTATGTCTTTTTTTGTGAAAGTGCAATAAAAGCAACTCCAAAACACATATTTTGCTAGTAAAGCCAATTTTGTTATTTACAGTGTTTTTTCTCTTCGGCCATGTCAGATAAAATACAATAATCATGACTAACCTAAACTCTTTTGACTCTGTGGCACAGACAGTATCATCCAGCAGCCTTTACCAAAACAGATCCTGGGTCAGGTATTGCACCGTATTACAAATTTCTTACATGCATAAAGTTGCTTTGATGATTCTCACATGATTCCCTTTACCTGTTTGCATGTGCATGCAGCATGTAGCTGAGAATACAGTCAGGCTGTACAAAGTGCAAAACCAAAGGAACCCTCTGAAAGAAAATATGCTGTTTCTCTGCATTTTAATAATGATCATTATCCCCATCAGTTGAGTCATTATTTACAGTTTGCTGTTAATTCAATTTCTCTTCTCATATTGGAGCCACTACAGAGGAGGAGGAGGATGGCAGACCTGGAATCTGAGGCTGCCAGCTTTGGCCAAACGTCTGCCAATAACATTTTAAGTTGTGCTAATTAATGTGCAGAGAGGCTACTATCTCTTTTTGTAGTTATTTATGATAGTGTAACTCTCTGCTTGCTAAAAAAATAGAGCTGACTTATGCAAGTTGTCACCATGTGTCACATTTCGTAAACTACAGTGTAGATTATGAGTGTAATATTACAACCTGCTGATAAAAGGAGTGCATGCAGAAATGTGGGACAACAAAAGCAACATGCAGGCAAAACATGATTCACTTGTGCTGCTTTTTATGTCTGTATTTTTGAAGCCAGGGACTATTCGAACCCAGTTCTCTCATTAGCCTCTGTGTGCGTCAGCTTTGTCACCTGTTGAAAGAAGTCATCACCTACCATAGACGAGGACGGTGGCGGAGTTGCTTCTGCGGCGGGCGACGATGTTTTTGGCCACACACGTGTAGTTGCCCGTGTCCGCCAGCCGGGCTTTTTTGATGACTAGATTATGGTCAGCTGTGATGAAGAAATTGGGGTCACTCACTGGGTTGACAACATCCTCGTTTCTCTGCCACTCCACCTGAAAAATATGTTTCAGTGGTCAAATTTATTGGTCTACACCCTCCTGTGCAGCTCCACAGTGAAGCTGGGAATTAGAATTTTTTTTAAATAGACAGGAAAAGCAGTGATGTGCTTGTATTTTGGATGAAATCAAATAGATAAAAAGAAAAACAAATGTAGCTTGGTATGGCACTGATACTGAAATAGAATAATTAATCTCTATGCCCTTATAATTTCACTTTAATTCATATTCTTTGTGTGAGGAAAGCAGCTTTTATTTCGTGGCTGCTGGCGATTTTGTGGTCTGTGAGTGAAACCGATCAAAATTTGAGCAGTTTCTGTGCCCTTTTGTAGAAGCCGAATCTGATGTTATTCCTTTTTTGGTGTACTCTCAGATTGGCTTGCTTGTTTTCTCGCTCTCACTTGACCTTGTGCCGTCTCCAGAGTAGCTACGGTACGGCAGCATTGTTGTCGGTATTACTGCCAGTTGCGATGCCGCATATAATTGGGATTTCTTCCTCTTGTATGCTAGCCCTGTTTTCTCCCGTGGTGACTTCTGCTCTGATGTTCTTTCTCTGTTGAACTGCAGTTGGCACCTTCCTTCCTCTTTCTCTGCAAACGGCCCTTACACTGTTGAGCTGTGATTGGTTGGTCAGCAGCTCCTGGTCTCTGGGCTGTCTGAGTGGCTGGCCTAACCTCCTCTTGTGTTGTTATCAGAGCAGTTAGTGCCTATCTGGGACCGCGAGGATGCAGCAGACGAGGTGAAACAGCTGGCCCCAGTCTGGTCCTCTAAACCCAGACACACACTACTGAGACATGAAGGGAGAGCGAGTGGGAATTGTGCAGAACAAGAGTGTGTGAGAAACAGAGAACATGAAGAGATGGCAGAGAGATAGAGAATGAGAAAGGGACAGAGAGGGAAAGAGAGAGAGGCAAACAGACCCATTAATTATGGATAGGCCTTTAGAGATGCCAAATGGGGAGTGAAGCCTCCAAGCCCATTCTGAGTGATGTGACGAGATGATGTGATATACGGCTTCTCAGAGATGTAAAAGAGATAATAAATCAATAATGGGGAATAATTAGAGGTGTAATTTATCCGTACGGGGTTGTCTGGTCCCCGGTGGAGCAGGGAGAGACGTCGAGGAGCAACTTTTCACTCTTTGTCCTCCTGGTGAGGAAAGGGTAAAGACGTGCACCTATAAATATCTTCTGTATCCGTGTCTCACCTCAGCTTGTGGCACTCCCTCGGGGGGATGGCAGCGCAGCAGCACCTCCTGGTCCAATGCCACCTCTTTACCCTGCGGCTCCTCCTCAAAGTTCTTTCTAAGGTCTGAAGAAGAGAAAGGGAAAAAAATAAACAAAGAACCCGGGCAGATGCACAACCAATTAGGATATTTGAAGAGCTTGTGAAGTTTCAATGAAATACTTCTAGCCACAAAACTTGGCCTGGTGATAGTTTCTAAATTTTCCACTCTCGAAATGTTCATCCATGTCGCACTCCAGTTGGCCCCTAAGCCACAGAGGGATCGGTGGCACCAACCACGCTGCTTATTACAGGCTGCCTGGCTGCTTCAGAGATGCTTGTCTGCTGCCAGAGGGGCCCGGCATCAAGCAAAAAGCAATTGCATTACCCCTCACCCCTCCTTCTCCCACCCACTCTCTCCTCTCTCCAGCATCCGCCAGCCTCCAGCCTCCATCTGTATGAGGGCTTGGAGCAGCCACACGAAAAACATAGCCCTGAGGCGCTTGGACAAGAGCTCCAGCAAGCCCGGCTGACTGCATGGGGGCTTCATATTACGCTGAATACTCCAACCGTTGCACCAAGTCCTGCTATATATATTTTTCCATAAGCAAAGGCTGTGAATTACACAGGTAAAGAGGCTACTTGTATCAGATGAGCTAGACAGGCCACCGATAGCTGGCGGGCTGGCACAAATTTGATGTGCTCACCTTGGGGCTTGAGCTCAGAGCGAAGTAATGTCTTATTGTGTGGGGGCCGAGCTGCCAGTGGATTCCTTTAAACAGATGTTTAGCCTGTCTTGACCAATCAGCACGAGAGAAACGTTAAGATGAGTGGAAAGTTTCACGACGTTCAATTTAATTAAAGTGGATTCAGTGAGACTGGAGGTGACTAAAGATATGAGGATCCTGGAAGGCTTAAATGTATGCCAGTGTGTATGTGTGTGCATGCTTACACACACACACAAATGCATTCTTACTGAAGCATATATATGTGTGTGTGTGTGTGTGTGTGTCCTTATCTTACATCAAACTGACTTTGTTGAGCTCCAGAACAAGGCCGGATAATGAATGTGTGTTTTCAAAACGTCTGGTGGTTTGGAGACAGTGCTGCGTTCAGCTCTGTCTGGAATAATGCATATTTATGTTGGAATTAATAGGCAGAATGCTTTAAAATACTCAAATGTGAAATGGCTTCTTCTAATAAAGCTTTTTGAGGCTGCAGCGAGGGATGTGTCTCTGTTCCCCAGACAGATTTATGACTGCTGCACAGCAATAAATTTAAAGTCTGTTTTTATTCTAGTTACTATCATAGGGATCATTGCTGATATACTGTATCCAGTGAAAAAATATGCTCATGAATACTCAAATTTAGTGTTCCACTTTTTTTTATAAGACCGCCTAGAAGAAGATGCATAACTCTGTTTCTCTCTGTCAGGGTCAAATGCTTCCTCATGAGCAGAATCGTAGGAAGATGATTTAACTAAACTGTAATTGCAGTGATACACTGTGATGCATCAGATCAAAATGACCTCTGGGATAATTGTTAAATGAACGCTGGTCCCTTCTCAACCACCCAGAGTGGAAAAAAAAAATCTTCTCAGTAATATCCTCTTATTACAAACTGACATGTGATATGTAGGCAGCTTGTTAGGCAGCATTTGTAATGACACAGCAAATGTTTCAAAGTGCACTCACAAGCAATCCTGATGTACGCTTTTTGGCTCTTCTGGGTTCCGGTGGTGCTCCAGGCGACACATTGACACCAGTACTCATCGAGACCGAAGATCTTCTCCACCTGCTGTCTGGTGATGTCGATTGTCACCTGCATGACTGGCAGCGCTGCAAAGCAAAGCACAGGAAGAACCGTCACAACCGAGAGTGAGGAAGATGGGGGAAAGTGGACGAGTGAGCGAGCGAGCACAGGTTTATCCCCATCAGCCTGTTTGACGGCAGGCGAAGGAGAAAATGACCTTAAAAATTTCTCCACAGAAGGAAAACAAATGAGCCAAACTGAATCCTTTAGTGCATTTTGTACCTTGAACTAAACCGGCAAAGTAATTTAAAAAAGCCGGGCAGAATAAACAAGCAGAGAACCATAATCATATATAAACAGAGTGCTTGTTAACTGAGGAAAATGAGAGGAGAGCCTTACAGCTATCCTTGGTGTAATTTGGAGGGCGTTAAAACAGCAACAGTTGGGAAGGAACAAGGAAGCGCTAAACACTCAAACAAAAAAAATACTCACAGCGACCTGTTCCTGTTATTAAATCCAAAAGGGGGCCAGGAGTTCACAATCTGCGAAGCGTTTTTCCACAACAGTGTTTATATAAGTCACGCTGCTGTAATACAGGGCAAAGTTAGCCTTATTTTCTTTCAGGAGGAGAGTAAAGAAAACCCTTCAAAGCAAGGATAAAAAAAAAAAATCAAGATGAAATCCATTCTGCTAAACCTTCCAAACAAGCGCTCTTTCATTTCTTCCCCCTTTGACCTTTTATTTGGGGACCTGCAAACCAGAGGTGTTTTTCTCTATACTGAGCGATGACCTTGATGCTCACCACGTGTCCTATTTTCTCTTTACTCTGACGAGGAGATGGCCATGTTTTCCCTTTAGCTTCCACCTCTTGATTTGTCTCTCCAGGGTCTTCAGGAGAGAGAGGTGTTGAGCCCATCATATGGATGCAGAACATTTTTACAGTCGCAGAGGACACTTGCCACAGACTGACGGACTAGCACATGCAAAGCTGTATATTTAAGTCTCAACGGAAAGCCGCTCTTCAGCTGCCATTTTTTGTACATAAAAGCACTTTGTGACACTCTCACGCTCCCCTCACATACTTGATCCATCTGCAGTGATCATTTCCAGCTCCACATTGAAGCTGGACTAAGTGGCACCTTAAGGCCATCAAATTATACAACAATTTCACAAAGCACTTGTCCCCATAAAGAGTATTAATTAAACCAAAAAAAAGGCAGTTTTTCATAAACAATTTCAGGCAAAGTGTGTATGAATCTGTAGAGGCGAGTGTGATGCATGGTGGCACAGTGGTGACATTAACTGTCAGAAAGGAAAGCAGAGTGGCTCCATTGCTGGTGGCCACATGGTGATAAGTAGCTGCGAGGGTCACTGGTAGACCCCCCATGTATTAGTGTCTAAATGCGGTAGATTTCACTACATGCGATCACAGAAAATGTGATTACATGTGCAGCGAATCCATCCCTGCGGCGCCACTCTGAGCGTCAACAAAAACCCTGTGGTGTGTGCAAGATCTCCTCAAAATGCTCGTGTGCATGCTTTACTCGAAGCTAATTCAAAGAGAGAAAAATGAGTATTTGTATGTACTCATCATGGCTTTAATAATTTAGAAAAAAAACAGAAAAAAAGTTTGATTCATTTTGAAATCAAAAGCTGGATTAAACCACTCACTCACGTACCTTTTTTTTTCTTTCTCAACCCTAGCTTTTGTCAGATATGTATGTGTGTGTGCATGTGTGTGGGCGTGTGCATGTGTGTGTTTGTCTGCAGTGAGACTGTGTGGCACAGGCTGAGAGAGCACCTAAATGCTAAAACAAATGGCTAAAGTAACAAAATGGGCACTACAGAGGATGAACAAATGGAGCAGAAAAAACCTTCCTTCTACCTTCAAATCAGCAGCTTGGCAGTAATTTGGCTTTCAGCTGAGAGAAACTAAAACATGTACACGCACCTTATATACCAGAAAAAAAACATTCAACTTCTATACATCAAATCCAAGGACAACGCATTTACTTACAGTAATACTTTACATCTTCTTAACAGGTCTGTATGAATAGGTTCGAAGTTTCAAAGCTTTATTTATAAGATTAACTTCTAAATTCTAAATCAACATTTAATTTGTTAGGTTATTGTGGGGCTTTGAGTGTTGTGTAGGTTAGACAGGTGGAGCAGAGGGACAGACGGTGGCAGACAGCTGATCATAATGACTGCACTTTCTCGACTGTCTGGGACCGGCCAGAGCTTCAGGAGTAATAAATACCTGGAGTCACATCAGATTTTGCTCTGATCCGGAGCAGTTTACCAGCAAGAGGGAGAGCTCAGAGTTTACTTTTCAAACTTTTTAGATTAAATAGAGGATTTATCTTCACTTCAACCTGTCTGCAGCAGCCAACAGAGAAGTGCAGACCTGGTCTGTAATTAGTCTGTCTTCATTGACTGCTTACTGGAGGGGAAATGTACTTTACTTCATGAACGTGCAAAGAGGAGAGTGGAAAAAGAAAGGAAATACCCGAAAAGAACTAGAGTATATGGAACCAGAGAACCAGAGTTTAATGCTAAATTCAGTCAGAGGCTGAACCTGCCGTCACTTCACTAGCTTATGGTCAATTTACTGTACTTCAGCTGTTTGAGGCAAATAAACACAAATGATTAGTCATATTTTTGTTTCATTCAAATATTTTAGTAGAAGCTTCAAATTAAAAAACAAATATTTTGTGCAGCCCTACATTTAAAAGTAAACAGAAAATAATGAAATAAGGTCTTTCTCATATTAACACAGTACATGCAACAATGGGCCAATTATATCTAGTATACTGGATAGAGATTTGATAGGAGGAAATTTTTTGTTTTTTTTATTTCCTTGTGCTTCTCTTTATGTGTTACTCATGAACAAAGTCCTTAAGCAAAGGCATTGCATGCTATAAATGGACACATGACTGTAACAATAGTACAGTGGCAGTGTGGATGGAGGACATAGGCAGGGAAAAATCAATCCGGAGCGTGTCCCTGAGCCGGAAAGTTAAATGAAACTAAATTCTAAAAACATGTTAAGACTGTGGAAATAACTGATAGCCTTGATTCCCGCTGACCTCACAGCATTTTAAGCATGCAAGATGATTTGAAAAAATATATATGAATACATTCATTTGAAATTTGGCAGTAAGCCACGTTCGGGGCTCTGTATGGCTTTACTTACAGTAGAAACTCATTTGATTAATGCAAACCTTCCCTCATATTGGAGCTGGAGGGTGGAAGGAATAAAGATCAGTATGGAGATGCAAAGCATGAACAATAGCAACCTGAGGTGAGAAACCCAAAGAGGAGCAATTTGAAGCTCTGCTTGCCGGGGTAATTGCATTCTGTTTCCTTATCTCTTCCTGTCTCTATAATTACCTGCTTTCTGTGTCTGACACCTTCCAGTAACACTGCTGTGAGTCACTCTGTCTAATTTCACTCCAATTAATAAGTAGGACAAAATAATCTCATCACTTTGTGAACAAAATGGGACTGTAATTTTATAGCAGTTAATAATGATTGGACAGGCTGCTATTTACTGTTGTTTTCCAAAGTTGTCTTCCACTGGGACGGCTGTGAGTAAAACAAAACTTTATGAGCATCACTCAAAGATGACTGATACAACTGTAACACTATTGATTCATGAAAAGCTGCGTCTTTCTAGAAACGGGGCACTGACACACTTACAACTCAATTATATCAATATCGATTTATAATATGCTCAGCTGCCTCCGAGGTGTTAAGAATTTAAAGAAGAAAAAGGGAAATTTACACTTCCTTTACTGCAAGAAACTGAACGTGCACTTAACATTCCTGTTAAACGATAATTAAAACATGACATGATTCCCCCAGCCTTTGGTTTTGATCTGAAGCCCATTTATAAATGAGCTCACATCCCAAACCTCAGTGAAATTACTGTGAATTTTAAGGGGTAATTATGTGATTGACACTGTGTGAATTCTGGGCGTACAGCTGGAACCCTGGTGACTTTATTTTTATTGCAGTGTAATAGGGCAACTTACTCAGCTGAACTTACCCATAATATTTAGAAAATACACATCTCCGAGCTTTGTAGCTTCACGATGAAGTGAAGAGGGACTGGGAAAAAGCCAAACATACAACCTGGATCCAAATGAAATTGGAATGTATTTGTTTGCAAACAGGTGTATTTGGAGCTTTCCACAACTTTCCTAGTGTTTTCTGCTCCTGTCACTACTTGTTTGGTAACACACACATGTTGCCATATTAAAATCAGAGTAAGAATATATTCAAAAAAGTAAGTGATGTTGTTAGACATAAATAATATTGTCTTTGTCCTGTTTGTGTTTAAGTTTGTCAAAAATCATAAGCACATTTTTACATTCTGTTTTGTTTATGTTTTACATTGTGTCCAAACTGCTTTGTAATTACAGCTTGACACTCAACTTCTTTGTTTGATAGAGGTTAATAAACATGCATTTCATGTTTTTGACACGATTATACCAGACAGAAGTTAAAGGTTAAAACCAGACTTTGTTTTGACAGTTCTAAACATAAACTCCATGGAAAAGTACAGAATTACAGAATTGTGGTGTTTTCATCATGAGTATAAATAACATAGTCTATTTGTCCTTTAATTGATCCTGTTGATTGACTGATTCTGGTCTTTTTATTTGGAGATGTTAACTGTAAATAAAACAGGGTTTTTGCCCATTTCTTGCAAAAAAGTACAGATGAGATGGCTGGGCTCTTTTAAGTAGTGTGAGCTCACAAGCTAAATATAGTCACCAATATGGGGAAATAGCTTATAGTTGCCTGAAATGCGAAACCCAGGTTAAAAAAGACTACAACAAGTTGAGACCGAAAACTGGACACTAAGGGAGACAATGTTTGAAACTGATAATTGGAACATCAAACTGACCAAAATGATTTAAGTGTGAATGAAAACTAGGTCTAGTAATTCAGTCCTACAACACAAAGTTCAGTTAATAAACAATCTGCAATAGAAAGCATGCACAGCTTCAAACTTGAAGTGTATTTGTGAAAGCAACGAGGCGGTGGATGCTTGTGCACAACAAAGCAAACACACCGCTCTTGCTTAAGATTTACTGAGTTTAATCAAATAAAGAGAAGGAATAAAAAAGACTAGAAGAGATGCAAAGTGACTGAGTTCATGAATTAAAGTGACCTTACAGTGATGGAAGTACTATTACATGCTATTACCAGATCTACAGGGACACGCATGCACACAGAGGACACGCCAGCATTTCCTTCACTGTGCTTTATTCTAATCTGTGGCAAAGGCAAGATTACTTACACATGCACCCCATTCAGATGTGAAGAAAGAACAGTTACACTTCACACGAGTAAAGAAGTCACCCAATAAGAAAGGAGCACACAGACAGCTTTGTGTGTGTGTGTGTGTGTGTGTGTGTGTGTGTGTGTGTGTGTGTGTGTGTATAGCATGAATTTCCCCCAAGAGCCAACGGGGGCTCAACACACACAGGGTAAACATCATTGGACTCAATCCCGGGTGAGTCGATATTGGGCTTGTCTGAGTGCGGGACTTTATTTTTCTCTCCCTCTCTCTTGTTTTCACAGGCTGTGACCTCAATTCCATAGGGGTCATTTGCTTATCAAAGGCAAGGACTGGAACTTGCAGGTCCTGAGTGTGTGTTCATTGAAACCAAGGAAATTCAATTAGGCCGCATCCCTACTGTGTGTGAGGCTGGGCTTCATCAGTGGATATAGGAGGATTAGGGTTGGGTGACTCTACATCAGGGGATTGCACCATTTCAAGGGAGAGAGTTCACAATGGTTGAGAGGAGACATCACAGATGAACGCTTTTGAGAATGCACCATCTGCACATCCCCACAACCAGTCAAAAGCGTGCTCATTGTGTTTCTTTTCCTTTTGCGGTTCGTCTTTGTACTGGGTGGCATCAGTGTCATCACCACGAGCGCTCAGAGTTTCCTTTCAAGGAACCAACAATGTGCTTTTCCTCAGACCAGTTACTTTACTGCGAAAACCCAGATTCATAGCTAAAGAAATCGGCCTAAAAACATAGGTTCAAAACAACATGTGCAATATTTCCATGTGTAAATGATCCAGAATTAACCTCAGGTCACGTAGCCAAGGGCATAACCACTTTGTCATCAAGTCCCCAGACTTTCATTACCATGTAAAGCGGTGCAGTGATGGGTGGCCCATGCTTCTTGACATGAAGAGCTGAGAATGGCAGGTGGCGCCATACGCGTCTGTCCCCAAACAAGGATAATGTGGCCTTCTGAGTGAAGCATGGCTCTATTAAACAGCAAGAGAGATGGGAGCGGGAAAGGGAGGAGGGGGAGAGAGTCAAACAACAGCCCCGAGTTCACAGGGAAAACATTGGGCAGGCCTTCCATTCAGGGATGCTTGTGAGGTTGCGACTCGAGTCACTGGGACAGCGTTCTGGGTCAAGGCTCTGCCTCCGGTTATAACCAGCTTTTCAAGAGCTTCTTTTGATTGAGCTGTCCATTTTCCACAATGAATGCACGCTGCAAGGCCCCCGCTGATGCTCTGAATGTCGTTACAGATTATTCATGGCTGACAAACAGGCGAGCAGGTAGCGCGCCAATCAATCCGGCTAGGTTCAGTCCAATGCCACTCCAAGGAGACCCAGGTGGAGCCTCAGCAGCGGACTGAGAACAGGAAATGGTCCAGGACAGTACAAACCTTTTGCTGTATTTGCCCCTTTGCTCGTTTGTGCTCACAATGCAATATGTAGAAGTGATCCAAAGGCTGTTCTCACTGGTCAAAAATATTGACTTAAGATTTGCATAGAAACACTTCTCTCTGCTTTTTAGTTTGACACAGTGGCACAAATCACTGCAAAAACTCAGTCTCACCGAGGATATTGGTCAGATTTCTATCTAAAATATTTTAATATGCTTATAAGACATAATTATGAAGTGAGATCATAAATCTAAGCATTTATGATTATATTATTTTTTTAACAATGTAGCAATGGTCATTTTCAGAAGTACTTGTTTTGCAATCAATAAAGCAATTTGATCAATGAGAATAGTCTGTTTTTAAATGTTTAATTGTGTATATAAAAATATATTCTGACATTATCACACCTTTATGAGGGTTCGAAACTAAACAAAAAAAAAAAGGTAACAGGTATAAATTTGATCTAGAAACATGACAGTAAAAGATACCAAAAGTGATTTTACTTTGACTCACTCTCCTGGAAGAGTCACCAAAAAGACACAGCTGTGAAAACCCAAGTGCAGCTCTGAAATTATACTTTGGGAGAGTTCATGGCAATTTTAAAAGACAAAGAAAACTGCCTGTAAAGTTTCAATTTTCGTCTAAATTGTAATTTTATCCCTGATTCTGTATTGCAATTTTATGGGATATGTAATGTAGTGTGTGTGAGTTGCATTTGATTGTATGTATTGCTGTTACTCTTTGCTGCTTTCTTGGCCAGGTCACTTAGAAAAGAGATTCTTAATCTCAATGAGCTTTTTTTTTACCTGTTTAAATAAAGAATATTGATTAATTGATTGATTACAATATTTTGGGGCCTAACATACATCAGCCAAAATTTTGAGATGTCCAAACCTTGAAGTAAGCACAACTACTTTTTAAGTAAGACATCACAGTTTCAGTTGTGGGCTACCAAACTTGTGGTCACAGTCTGTTTGCTCAGACATGCACAGAAAACTGTGACAGGATTCGATTTGGTGTAAAAATGGATTGAGCTCAGTGGTAATAACGAAGCACACACTTTGCCTGCCCAAGAAGAGTGAGATCTTCACTCTGCAAGAAATTTCACTGCCATATTTATCACTGACACAACACCAAGGTAAGTGTACACAGGATTTCACAACAATGCACCACGCAGTACACATCAATGATGCTCAGAGTGTGTTTGTAGTTACAGAGGTGTTCACACATTTGAAACGTGATAATGAATTGTTGCAAAAAAAAAAAAAAACCTTCAGAAGAGCTTTTATGTGATAGCGAGTGCAGGCATCACACGCCTGACGTTACAATTAGGTTTCCATTTATATGCTTCACATTTATATCTGGTCGCCAGCCACCATAGAAAAGCCACAGCTGATTACATCAAATGGACATTAATTCAAAGCAATGGATTTTTCTATTTACACTGTCCCTCCATAATTAGTTCGCCTAACCTTTCCTTAATAGCACACACACACACACATGCACGGACCTGCACACACAGAGGCAGCGCTGTGATTTACCACAATGCCCTTACCAAAGTGCCCTCGTTGTAATTACTCTACATCCAATATCCTGACCCTGGTGATTGGCAAGAGCGGAATGTTCTATATGCCACAGTCTTCAGGCTGGGAGTGACTGGGACCGGCGCCTTTATCTCCCACACACACCTTGTCCTGCATCGGATGAGAACACGGCGGAGGTGAAGGCCCTGAGCACTTTGCCTCTGCTTCCATTACATTCTGCAGAGTGGGAGGATCTGATAGAACGTATCCCACATGAAAGCCCCGATAATTTGCTCAGGCTAACATGTTTCTCTCCCCCTTGTCTGACATGGCCTTGGGCGCCAAAGTAAATAAGGAAAACTGCTTCAGGTAAAGTCAGCTCGGCTCCCATTCCGCTCACGAGCGCTCTGTGCCTTACAAATTGCATTAGGGTCTTCCGCCTGCTACTCACGATCGGTCGGTGCCTCGTGGGTCTTTGGCCGGAAGTGTTGTCCGAGTTAGAAGGCAGAGGTTTTTGTTAATCCAAAGAGGTGTGTGGGCAAATGTGAATATTCAGCACAACAACAAACACTATTCAGTAAACAGCCTGGGGGAACGCAGAGGCTACAAAAGTCTTTCTACAAAAATTCCGCTTTTTTTTCACATTTCTGGAAGCACTCTGACACACTGAAATTCAAACCTGTTCTCATAATAAGATTCACTATTCATGGAAAATAAACTCCTATTATACCTAAATGAACCAAATGTTTGTATAAGGATGAATGTTTAAATTAGTATTAATGAGCTCTCTGATTAGCATGATTTACAGAGCAATCTGGCATTTACCAAAGCAATCTGATACCCCATAAAATGCAAATCTAAAACTCTCCATTTCTCTTTCAGTTTGTGACAGATTTGACCAATAAGGCTCTTTAATTCACAGCATTTAATTTCTGCTGCTAGAGATCTCTCAATCCAAATAGTAATGAAATATTTTATGAAAATGTACAATTGGGAGTTTCAGTGAGTTTTATGATTTTGTGAAGTAGCATGGCATCATGGGAGTTGTCCTGCCTGCTAAGTGCAGATGAAAATGGATAATCATGCTATATTAAGAGTGAAAAATATAAATAATAGTGACAAAAGCCAGCTAGCTAGTGTACAGTTTTTATTCCTCACTATATGAAGAATGATCTAGTGTTTCTCATGTTTTCATATAAATTATAGAAACTAAAGAGGTGGTGACCATCGAAACATACCTTTGCTTTAATTAAGACAGCTTTCTCTGTTGGAAACATGATGTGGATACAATTTCAAACAAAACATTTAACTTGTCTAGTCACTCACATTTTAATACAGGAGGAATGTATGTCCAAGTTAAATAATATGCCTTTGATCTGTTTATTTTAATGCCATTGTAAATGTTTTTTTCTAGGTAGAAAAATAACAACTAGTGGAGATGAAGTTAAAATAATTAGATTTTTTACAAATCTTACTTCTGTGATAAATGAAAACAGTGATTAACTTGTTAAAAAAATACAAGGAGCACAATACAAGAAAATCTTGCAGAAATTAAGAATATTTTAGTGAGTGCCATACAGTAACACTTTAACCTCAAGTTCTTTTCTTTGAGAAAATAAAAAAACAAACAAACAGAATTTAGCACTTAACTGTGCAGCCTTCCTGCCTCAAAGCTAATGGGGAGAGAAGGCCAAAAATCTTTGTTCCTATCCTTTTTCACTGACTTTTAGCATCATCGAAAACCTTCTAATAATCAGTCTCATCACTGTGCTGCCACATGTAAACACTGATGCACGACTCCGAACCTCCCTGAGTGTGTGGGACAGAGAAATTCCATCAAGTCTTACCTAACACCCCTGCATCATGACACACAAGTGGTCCTACAGCAGACTACAGCTGATAAAAAACATGGGATGTACTGAGCAGCCACACATGTGATTAAGCATTATTTTATGATGGGAAGAGAGGGTGGATCTTAAAAGAATAACACCTAGAAAAAGTGCCCAGCCTCAATCTGTAGTCTGTTTAAATCCCTCACTTGCCCCGGCGGTCACCTGATGTTGAGTCTATGTGGTTCATTCCAGTGTGGGCCGTGTTGTTAAATCCTGAATCATCCACAACGTGATGCATGAGGGGACGAAGCGCTGCAGACCGAACACGGATAAAGTCTTTAAATATTCATTTCTTTGTTCAAACGTGACTGTATTCATTATTTATACAGTAGATGCGAGACAGAGAGTTGTGGACTTTATAAATAACCTGGTGCAGAAAATCGAGAAAGTGGAGAGAGGTACAGAAAGGACCCCTGAGCCGGTCTGATATCAGAGGTACCAGATGTTGGGAGCTGGTGTTGGAATCATTCGGCACAGATGCAGCAGAGATCAGAAACTGAGAAAAAGCAACATAAGTGATGCTTTAAAAATTTGATTAAAACAAGACACGAGATATGATGCTTCAAAGTTCACGAAGGGGCTGAATTCCATTTACCTGATGATTTATCTCAGTCAGAAATGGATTGCAAACGGTAATTGTTATGTTGCTTCTTATATCCAACCAACAGTCCAAAACCTTTCAATAATCAATACACTATCATTAAACAAAAGACAAAGCAACAGCTCAAACTGTTTAACAAGATTTAACCAAAATTTATTTGACTTTTTTTCAAAATGAAAAATTTGCAACACCTAGCTTGAAGGAGATGTGAGTTTTCCTGAAGAAAATGACCTCTTGTGTCAAAACTTATCTCCTTAACTACTTGGAATTTTTGGATGATTGAACACTGGAAACTAAGCCTCTGCCCTTTGACTTTTAAGGTCTCTCAAAAGACGGGAGAATGCAAAAGTAACAAACAACTTCAATAAACAAACTTTTACTCTGAAACATTGTGAATGAATGAATTATTAATCTAAATCGCACAAACTCCTCAAGACTATGTCCTGATGGCTCCCAGACCACGACTGCAGCTCTTGTTGTTGTCAGCACGCCTCATTGAACGCCTGCTTTGATGAAAAGGTTCCCTCCAACACGTGCTGCGTCACCTCTGCATTCTCTCTCTCGAGTGTTTGTGGCTGACATGTTTGACCGTAGGACACTGAATCCAGCGGTGTTTTTATGCGGGCGGGAGCATGCTGATAATTGACTCAAGTTTTTTCTATTTTTCATTTTCCAGAATCATGAAGCAAACCACATTTGCTGCTTGTTTTTCACTCCGTCACCCATCTAACCCCGAGTATAGCAAGCTGCACGTATTTCCATCAACCTTATGCTCGCTTGAGAATGGGCAAAAAAAAAAATTCTGAATGTATACTTAGACCATACAGTTTAAGATGCCTTTAGATATAAAAGCAGCTTCCAGGCTGGAACTCACCTCTTATTTGTGATACTTCCAGAGAAAATGGTCTGGGAGCCTTTTCATACTTTACACGGCACTTCATGAGGAGATTGAAGCTATTGTTTTTTCGCTCGCGACATAAAATAGTCTTTTCACTGCGCCACCACGGCGTACCCAGGACACCCTGCAGCTTCTGGTTTAAAAGGAGGAGAGTGGTGAGTTGATATTTGTTGGAAGGGTGTGTAAAATACCTATACTGAAAGTCTCCTTGGGGCCAAACACACAAAGCATTAACTGTCAGCCACAGAGTTCCTCTGCCTATCAAAAATCTCTATGGACTATTTAGCTGTCAGCTCCCTCACTACATCTCCCAGCTCCCACTATTTTTAAAACGGATTTGAGCAGAGCAGGTGCTGATTGACACCACAAACTCCCACTCTGTCTCCGTCTGTGAGCTGAACACTAGCGTCTTTCATTTGCCAGAGAGGTGGAGGTAAGTTGAAAGATAAAATTAAACTGCAGTCCAAAAAAAAAAAGTAAAATGAGAAAAATATCGAAGTTCATTGGCTATAATCAAAACAGCAAGGCAGGGAGGAAGTTTACCTGCTCCTCTCTGCTCCTGTTCTGAGTCCCACCATGTTAAAACGGCACTTTTTGAGGCATATTGTGGAATTCAAGCACATTTGCAACTTTGGCCTCTATTTGCTCGGCACAGGGGCAGCACGAGTGGCCTGTGTAAAGCATGGGCTGAATTTCATTGCTGGCGTGGAGAAAACATTTTATTCAGATGTCTCGGTTAGGGCACGGCAAGCTTAGAACTACATTTAGACAGATCCAAGCAAATATTTCCATGTAGCTCTGAGGACCAGGCTGCCTTTCACAAAGGGTACACAGACCAGCGTGAGCCTGTGCAAAAGCAGCTGAATATGCATTTAATCATTATTCCTTCTGCACAGCTAAAAAACTGAATACTGTGTCACAGATAAGAACCAACAAGCTATTATTTGAAAATGACAAATTGCACATGCAGACTTTTAAGTGTTTGTTGCATAAACCCTGGAATACACATGTTAACTACAAATAAGGGTTTTAAAGACTGTATTGATAACAAGTCTGTGTCGACGAGGAAATTAAATACAGTGGAAACTTCTAATAGTGGTCATGTTTGTGCAGGTTCAAGTGATCACTAAAAGTGGACAATTATTATAAATCAGATTTTTTTTAATCTCTTTATTTGTTGAAAATTTAATTGACATTTCTATATTTTATTAATGAAAATTAAGTATTAATTATATACCGTATTTTTAAAACTGTTTTAAAAAAAGAAGTGAAAGCATTTTTTCCCCTTACAGTAGAATGATAGTTGGTGCAACCAGACTTTTCTCCAACAATGATACAGTGCAAAGGAGACTGTCTATGCAAGATTATGCATGAAAAGACCCAAAATAAAGACTATAAACAGTTGACCTGAATTCAACAAGCAAATAATATAAAAAGCATTTGCACAGTAATTACTCTACCCCAAAATTTTTTATCCGTGTCATCTGTTGATCAATAACCTTGATCACTATGAATGGTTCCCTCTGTAATTTGAACTGTTGTCAAAGAAAGACAAAGATAACAGAATCCAGTCCAACTTCCTGCAAGGCCGTGGCTTTTGTGAGCCTGACAAGAACTAAATTACTTTGGAGAAAGCAGAGCACGGGGCCCATGGCAGATATGTTTTGGTTGGAGGACAAAGGCTGTGCGCGTGGGAGACTGGAACGCCAGCGTTGTTGTTTGACAAACGGTAATTATCATTCACTTTTGTTCCGCTAATTGCAGTTAATTTTGAAATTCATAATTCCTGCGTGTCAAGACCAACTTCAGAGGAACAAAATCCTACGTTCTCCATATTTCCGAATGAAATTCAACTTACACAAAGTGGAAGAAGTAGTTGTCTTTGTGCGAGTGTATCGGCGAGATCAATCAGCACAGCTGGTTCGGTTTTAATTCTGCCTGCCTCACTTTACTCCCACTGCTCCTAAACACACTTGCAATTGTCTCAAGGCCAGACAAACACAGGCTTCAATTAAATTCACTTTGACTCCCTTCTCACTCTGAGGCATGTTGGTTTGCTTTGAGAAAGGTCTGCCTCCAAACACACACACACACACACACACACACTCGGACGCAGATACTGTGCTGACCTGCCCGAGAAGCCTAATAGAACACACTGGCAGATGTGTCACGGGAACAATTCACCTTGCCATCTGTTTTTCAGTGCTTCATCGCCAAATCCTTCCCTCACCGTCCCGCAATCAAGGACAGAATGAAATACAAGTCCCATTATGAGGAAGCGGCTAATAATGCATTATCAATTAGTCCCCTTGGCTGCTGATCGATGCTTAGCAGGTGGTACAAGGCCATTTCGTTCATTTAGGACTATATTGTCCTGTTCCCCCATGATTCTCTTATTTCCTTCTGTTCATTAGATCCTGGCTCGCAGGCCTATCAGGTTTTGCTTAAATTGCAGCAGGATCCTTCTTCAATATTCCATTAAAGATCATGTTTAATCACTGTTGTGAGGCCCTGGTGCCATTAGGAAGACTCTGCCTTTGAATTTACTTGAATTCTGACAACAAGATGACAGCGGGCTGCCTTTTACTTTTCGCTAAATGTCATTTATGTTAAGGAACCTGCTGTGAGTCTCCTGTAAAAGCAAAAGGTATTTATCTGCATACGTGTCGCTGACCTATACAGGACTGAGAGAGGACGAAAAAAAAAAGCCTAATACACAGAGGGAGGGGGTGGAGGCTGGTGTGAGAGAGGTGATTGGCTGCTATAATACCAGAGATAAGTATTGAGGTATTAAAATAAAGGTTACAGATCATTTCAGCTAAGCCGAGCTTATCTTCCTATTAGATCAGAAATTAAATATGTCATCACATTACAATCCAGGATCTAGTCAATCAGAAAATACATATTTCATACAAATGAATCCTGGCTGGTTTGCAGACGCAGGGGTTAGCCCGGCGGTGCCATAACACATTATTAGTTATATTCCGAAAGTCGCGGATGGTTTTAAAAGATTTACTGACTACGTCATACGTGGTATTTAGACTTCAAAGGATTGACAGAGGACAGGAGCTGATGCTGATAAAACTGGGGGGTTATGAGAGGGTTACATTCCTTTATAGGCGTTTGAAATGATATGTGGAGTTATAAAAAGGAAATATTAAAGAGTGTATTAATATGGTGTATATGACTCAACTGTAAACTCTGGAAAAAAAAATTCACTTTCATCAAGTAGATGGCAAATGTGTAGCGAATGATTATTTTCTCCATCATCTTCTGTTTTCATTGTAGGAGCCTTGTCGACATCCGGTTCAATCAACAAAGAAAATATAATCTCACCCCCCCATCTTTAGTAGGCAGTTGCCGAGGTTTATTGAAATAGGAATGTGAAATGCATGTATTTTCCACCTGAGAGGGTTTGCTGCAGGGGTGACAATGCGACGCGTGGATCAAAATCGTTTCCATCAATGCTGGCAGATGAAATGCAAACACAATCAAATCAGCCTGGCCCATACAACAATCTTCCGCTCAAATGCCAATCTCCCTTCTCCTCATCATGTGTCTGATGAGAAATCATAGTGCGGGAGAATCTCCTAATCTATGCAAACACACTGTCAGCATTGATTTGCTCAGAGAGGATATGTCTTTATTAGGACTTGCCAAATGTCTCCGTTTCTACAGTTCCACAAAAGGATGACCTGGGAAAGACGGAGCCGGCCGGGGGCTTTGGAAGCAGTCAGAGCCATAACAGCTGAGATAAGTTACTGAGGACAGGCAATGAGCACCGATAGACTCTGGATGGATCGATATCAGACATTAATACCAAGAGAGGAAGGACAAATTGTGACATCTCTTTCCTTTTCCATGTTCAAAAGAGCTTTTGATACGAGCTGCCCTGAGTGTATGTGCACGTGTGTGAGTACTGAGTGTATGTGTGAGAGGGTCCACAGCATTCACAGAATACAAAGGGATATCAGTAACTTGAACTGTAAGTGTTGAGTACAAGCAGCAAGCTGGAGCAGCTCTTCTATCTTTCCTGCACTGAAATCAGTTTTGATAAACAGACCTGTCTGATGAGGGCAGAGGTCACGTCTGCTGTACACGCTTATCCAAATGTCATGTCTTCTACCTCCTGAGCTTCGACCACTGAGCTGTCTGACTGAAACACGTCTACACTTCAGACTTGGGTCGGTTATTAATTTAAAACCTTCCAGTTACTTGGACGTTTGGTCTGAGTCTGCTGGGAGGGAGTGTGAATCCAGTTGGCTGAGTACTGCCTCTGCTGTTTCGGGCCAGACAAGTTAATCTCTGAAAGCGGCCACGTTCTCTGATAGCGATTCACCCGGTCCTGCCGCATGACGGTAAGGGGATTATCAATTACAACTTCCACTTTCTTTGATTGGTTTGTTTCCCTCTATTTGAAATCCTTTAGTAATGAAAACATGTACAGAAGTCATTAGGATGGTGGGAATCCCTCAATATTTGAGTTCCAAGTCTGCTGGTTATGAGGCTTGCATTTAAAAACAGACTTTGAACTTATTTTGCAGACACAAGTTTCAAAACCTGTTTCTGTCCAGGGTTTTTACAGTTTTTTAGGTTTTCAAACCAGTTATGGTCCCAAAATAGTTAACCCAAGGTATTGATATAATAACAATATCAAGAGACATATTCAATAATAATTATAAAATTAATAATCAGCCAAATCTAGCCTTGATCTTGTTAATTGTTTTTGCCCTTTTCTTTTGAGTTGAATAAACAAAATTTAAGTGCAGAGAAAAGGTGAGAGTCTGCAGTCGCACCTGTATGAAAGAATACCAAACGAATAAATACACTTATGAATTTTTCCTTTTTGTGGAAAGCCACAGCCAGCGCTAAGGTGCATTACTGTCACTACAGTGACAAAGCAAGATGGAGAGGATGGAAATTACTTAAGAGGTTCTGCAGTAAAACACAATACAGTCATTTTGTATTATTAAGACAATATCAATGTATTTCTGACACTGGCATTTATCAGATGTATTATTTTGAGTAAAATCATCAGTGCAATTATTTGAAAACATTATGAGATGTAAAAGTCAAATTGTGCCGTTCAAACTTTTTATACTTTACAGCCACTAGTGGTTACAACAGTGAATGTTTGTTATCAAATGTGAAAGTATCTGTATGTGCAGTAATTTTGTTTAAAAAAACTAAACATTTTAAGTATTGTTAATCCTGTAAATCACATGTCTGAAAAACCAAGGTACATTGATGCATAATATTAATATCCAATGTGCTATTCGGTCTTCGTGCTTATTGATTTACAGCATTACCCACACAAATCTATTTCACCCAGAGGTGTTAAAAGTGAGCTTCGCATAAACAATATGCTGAACAAAATTAAACCGCCTCACAGTACGTAATGTATCATCATACTGCTCGGCCCTATTTGAAGAAAATGAGAATTTTAATACAACTCAATAGATTTAAACAAATGTAAACTTATTCAGCTCTGTGCTTTGGCTGTGATTCATCCTTTATCTTTGATACTTTAAGCATCTGGAAGTGGGTAACAGAGCCTCTCTGTGCACGGCCCCTCTGCAGTTACTGTACATCTGAAAGTGCTAAATTTGGCCTCTTTGTGAATTTAAATGATTGCTGCAGAAAGTGGGTGCTCTGTTTCCTCCCTGCTGATGTTTTCAGGTATTCAATACGTAGCTCAATATGTTTATCTTGGTTATTTTGTGCTTTCTTTACTTATTTCAGTGGTCACAGATGACTGTTTTGAAAATTAATGTTTGTCCATGATTTTATCATCACATTTCTGTTTCATTTACACTTTCTGGCTTTTCTTGATTCATTAAAACAGTTGACTATGAATAAATCTTCACCTTTGTTTTGACCTAACATGTTTAGTTGAAGGTTAACAAGCAACTTTACAGGTTGAGAAAAAGCTGCAGCTCAGTGTGTGAAACCCTTTTAAGAACAATAACATGAGCAATAATGGGGCAGGGTTCACTGCTGTGTGGGAAACACAAGAATGTACAAAGGACATTAATACATGGGGTTGGGAACACCTTGAAAAAACACATTTTGTCTGTTAATGACTGCATACTGGTTTTATTAATGTTTTACACAGCATCCCAACTTTTTTGGTATCAGGGTTGTGGAAAAAAAAAAAAAACTTTTGGAGATCACAGCATGACTGCTTTTGTATGGAGGCTGAGGCTTAAAACGTCTGTCAAACCCGCCCACTGCAAACAAAAACAAAAACAGAAACAAAACAACAAAAAAATAATGCAAATTTACGCCTTCAATCACTCGCATGAGTCGCAAGCCGGATCAATTGCAGGATCATTTGTGTGTATTTGCATAACTTGGACGGGTTTGGCTGCTGAATCAATTTCGTTTGTTTGTCCCAAACAGCCAGAATACAGTAAATTAGCCGCATCTGGATCAGAGCAGGATCAAGTGTGACTCTGCAGGGTTTGATTCTCTAAAAGCTCCAGTCTGTCCCCAAATTTCTCACAGGTGAATCACCACCAGTGGGTGTGTGCTGGCGTCTGTCCCTCTACTCCACCCACCCATCAAACCCAAACACACTCAAAGCTCTGTGATAAACCCAACAGCCTACAGTTTTGCTAATGTTGTTTTAGAACTAAATGTCAACTTTATAAATAAAACTTTGAGTTATTTTATACAACCCAGAAGCTATAATCCGCCAGTACTGTAATATTGCTATTTTAAGGTGTCAGTTGTGGACCTCTTTATGCCTAATCAAAGTGTGTATGTGCTTCAGTGTCGAGAGGCCACTCACCCATGAGACACCGAAACACAGATCATCATGTTAGATAAAGAACAGCAGAACAAATGTGACCACCACCTCCAGCTGTGACTCTTGACTGTGATGCATGCCATTTTTTTGTTAATTTTAGGTTTTAAATTAAGAGCATTATCTCCATCTGTGGAGCCACTTACATTTACATAACAAAGAAACAAGGATCCTTGATGAGAATCCCAATCAGTTTGAACACATCAGCCAATAAAACCAAGGCTGAAATCTGAAGAGCTTCCTGATTGCTGTTAGCTGGTCACATGGGTGCGGCGTATTTACATCCTCCGTCTTTTTTAATGGAGGAAGGAAGCGTGGATTGTGCTCAGTGTGAAGCAAGAGGAAAACAACAGCCACTCTGAGTCAGAGAGGAAATTTATCAAGTTTCTTTAAAAGAAACCTCTGAGCAAGTGATTTCTTACTGTGACACTCCGTATGAATTGTCAATCAATTTTTGTCAACTTGGGTATGTCTCCAAACTCCTCAGTCCGCCCTCCTCCAGGCATGATGTTGATATCGGGCAGCTTCTGGTGCGACAGAAGTCCTGGTTGCTTGGCAACAGGTACGAGTTTAGAGTCTGGTGTGACTGTGACGACCAAGGTGAGAGGACAGTCTGACAAGCCCGTACTGTGCTCACACACACACTGACAGGCACACACACACACGCACAGCTTTACCACAGTCGGCTGTGTGTGCCT
>JAPZDV010000026.1:9375936-9448289 GCA_029814665.1 Acanthurus lineatus
CCCCCACCCCCCCCCCCCCCCCCCCCCCCCCCCCCCCCCCCCCCCACCCCGGCGGGCGGCATTAGAGGGAACCATCAGTAAACTCCTCGGGGCAATACTGACATTAAACAGCAAGTGTTTGAGAGATCGATGTGGGTATCTTGGAGCAGCCGTACCACTGGACGACCACGTGTCCTTCACAACTGCGCAGCCCTACATATGAAACATTCATCATCAAAGGGCAGCGGGAACACAGCGATGAGGAGGAGCTGCGAGGAAGCCTTGGATCTTCACAGGGTTTCTGAAGATGGAGCCCCCTCTGTCTGCTCCTATAGGGGCCCACGGCACCCTGGCATGACAGATTTGTTTCATAGACAAATAAATGCTGACTATAACCGCTAATAAACACATGGCAAATGGTCCATCATCATTAAATGTTGGCAGAGCAACGTCACATTGATAATGCGAGGTTCTCATTAATCCAGTCGCGGTTTATGGGGCACGTCGTGTTCTCGACAAAAAAACGCGCTGTCGACAAAACGCAATTCGTGTTCACTGTGTCAAAGTTAAGCAGCTGATTCTGCAATGTCTCCTGCTGTGTGCTGCATAAAATCCAGGAATAACGTGTGTTCATTGAATCCGTGTATTTACATGCACTAAAATAACCGTGGAAATCAGAGTTTACATGCACTGTACTAACCTGCATTACTTGTTATTTTGACAGTGCAGAGAGAGGACAGGCAGACAGCAGAGCTTTTCTGCGAATATGTCTGAATTTCAACAAATGTTCAGCAGTGTAAGCAGACTTACTTAGACTTCTAGAGGCTACTGTGTGCTACTTTCAGTTTGGATACATTTTAGAATGTGCTCTGTTAAATGATCTCTCTCGTTTCATCCTGCTGCTCTGCTCTCACATTTTTTTCTTTTTTTCAGCCTATGTGGCAGAATAATCAGCGTTCTGTTTAAGAAATCCACCTGGAGAAAGCAGGTGTCTCTAATCTGCTACCCTGATAACTGAAAGCAAGTTTCTTGTTTACATGACATTTAAGACATCAGCTTATTGGGGAAACTAAACTGCAGCCTGGTTGCTTAGGTGTATGTCAACACGCTGACTGTGATACACGACTGGCACAAGTTTGCTCTCAGAATAGCAGAAAAATACTGTAAATAAATACTTTTACAGCGTGAGGGGTGATTGATAAGTTCATGGCCTAAGGTGGAAGAAGTCAGTTCTAAAAGAACTTTTTACATATATTTTTCAGCATAGTTCCCTCAGACATTTTAACGCTTTGTTCAGCAGTTGTGGAACATACAGATGCATTTCTAGCAGCGGTAAAGTCATCATCACTGTCAAAATGACTTGGCTCCTTCTCCATCTTAGGATCAAGGTAGCAGTTGAACAGTGCCAAATCAGGTGAACAGAGCGAGAGTTGGATGAGTTTAAATTTGCATTTCTGGATGCTGCACAAAGGCAGATGTTTATTTTCTCAGACAGTGCTGACTTGCAATTTTCAAATATTCAGTACAGAATTACCTTTAAACTTTCTACATAATCAGTCAAAGAGCTGAGCTGCATGCGTACATAACAAGAGCTGTATAACTTAGCTTTTTCTACATTATGCCACCACCTTCTCAATCATCCCTTGTGTGTCCTGGCTTGCCAACACTTACATTTACTTGTGGCAAGTGAATTTTGACCAGTTAAGGTAAAGTAGTATTTAATAAGCCAAAAATCCTTTTTCCTCTCAATGACTTTTGTTATTGAAAGCAATTTGAGTTTGCATAACTCCCCACATCTGAGAGAAACTGTGGATAGAACTGGTAATGAAACACAAAAAAAGAGGATCGTGTTGGGAATTGATCCAATCTTATCAGCGCTGACAATCTTCTCTTAATAATCCAAATCCACAAGTGCTCCCATGCGTGTTCACTTGCTCTTCCTGAAACAGGAACTACAATTAATGCTTCATACTGTTTTATTGTCATTATTCACAAGAGGTGGATTCCAAAATGACTCCGGTATCCAAAACTGTGCCAAATTCACGAGGTGAAACACATCAAACAGTGAAAAAAACCCGTGTGAGTGACAACAAGGACGAGCTGCAGATTCTTCCTCCACCTGTTTTCAACAAAAAACTCGACTGTGGAAATACAGACACGTCGATCAAAGCCTCAGCGCGGGAGAATATGCGCCTTCATTTGTCAACTAGATCAGAAATCCTCACCTACGGAAGTGTCAGGTTGAGTCGTCAGTTACCCCCATGACATTTTTTTAGACAATTTATGCCGACATTTGGTGAGCAGCTGCATGTTAATTTCAAACCCTGAACACCAGCTGGATAAGACGTTAGTGCGGTGAGATCTTTATCTAAAGGCAAAGCGCGCATATGAATTGATACATTCCTGCTTAAAAATCCCATCCTGCTTTAAACACCTTCTCTTTGTGTCTTTGTGTGCCGACATTGATGGCTGTGTGTTTTTTTTTTGTGAGGAGTCCTCAGTTGTTGTGTCCATTATGGCTACATAACTGAGTGTGTGTTGCACGTCTGTGTATGTGTATGTGTGTGTGTGTGTGTGTGCTCCGGCTCCCCAGAAAAACCTGTCATTTCCGCGGGTCTTGTTCCCAATCAGTTGTCAGGCAGTGAATGGGTGGTTTGAATTTGCCGATCGCTGCTGAATCACACATCAGTGTCATACGTGTTTATGCCGCTGATGGCGGAGGCGGGGGATTGCAGCACAACAGAGAGAAAAACAAACAGGTCTCCAAGGTGATCGAGAAGATTTCTGAGACTGAAACCAATGTGCTTATTATGAGACTGGCAGGCTAAATAGGCTGGATGATGAGCCAAGAGCCTGATGGAGCACAGTAATCACTGACAAATTGCCAACCTTAGTTTCAGCACGCAAACACTTTACATAATGTATCTATGGAGTCGTACATGTCACACATCCGAAACAAACAGCAGCTGAAAAACAGTGAAACCACAGCTCATTTTAGGTGAAGAAGTGCCAAGAAAAAGGGAAAATATAAAATGGGAGACTGGTGATTCAGACAGGAAACAGACAGACTTGTTCAGCTTGTACCTGTAGCTGGATCGACAGTCCGCTCAATCAAGTGGTCGTCCTGATGAACCCACTCGCCGTTGCACTTGAAGTAGATCTGCGTGGCCGGGGTCGAGCGGCAGGTGAGCGTCACTGGCTTGTTCTTCACAATGTACTCGTCCTCAGGCTCCACCAGGAAGTGAGGTAACAGGTCCGAGAAGGCGGCAGGAAGTGTTGCTGTGGCAGCGTGCTCCGAGCCTTTGGAGAATAAAAGAAGAGGGGATTTAAGTGAGATGCCAAATAAAAATGAAAACGCTTTTAAGGTTTCAAGTTGTCATGAAGGCATCAGCAGAACCTTTCCTGCCTCGCTGTTGTGAATGGATTCTTGACTAGTGAGCGAAAAACTCAGCAGACAGCAGATCTAATGCGGAGATTCGACATCCTTGGTGAATCGCGACTCATACATATGCATGTGCGAGATGCAGACAGAGACAGAGACAGATGGACAGACTGAGTGAAAAAGAGAAGACAGGGCTGCATGGAAGAGAGCTGGCAGTGACAGAGCTCGGCCCTGTTAGCTCTTGGCTGGGTCAGAAGGGGTAGCGTGGTCCATGTCTTTACTCCAGCTCTTAATCACAGCCCTTTAACATCACCGCTGATGGACTGGTGGCCATAAATCCCTTTTCAGCAACTAGGCCACTTCACTCTGTGTTATATGGCTCTTCAAACAGGACTCTAACTCTACAGACATTGGACGGGGGCGAGAGGCAGGAAAGCTGAAGATGACTGACAGCCAGGAAGCCAGTTAACTTAAAATCACTTCTCATATACGGTGGATGTCGTTTTATTCTGCCACAATCTTATGACATATGGGAGATGTGGAGGAAGAAGAAGGCAGATGCTTCTCCGCTGCACGGAGATACAAGAGCTGTCCTTCAGGGGGACAATGCTACCATTTACAGCAAACTTCTCGCTCGCTGAAAAATGCTCAAAACAAACTCTGAATGACACAATGGAGCCTACAGCGTACACATCGTTCCTCGGTGAAACAGTTTCTCTCTCTAAACATATTTGCCTTGCGCGAGCGATACTGAGAGGACGTAGAGCAGAGTAGAGAGAGGGAAATAACCTCTTTACACCACCAACACTCAGGGGAGACCAGTAAATCCCAAAATAAAACCCCTTTAAAAAGGAGTGTAATATTAATTTACTGCCCTGAATCCAATATAGCTGACAGACCAGGCATTAACAACCTTCTCCATCACTCCCTGTGCAGCAGGAGAGGGTTGGGAGTCTACATCTCTCATAATGAAACGGCAGCACACACGCTGACCTTTCTCTCCCCTCCTCCTCCTCTCCTCCCTCACCCAGCCTTCGCTTATCCTTGCAGCTTGCTGATGCCCGGGCCAGGGATAATATTACGTTGCGTCATAAACACCAATAGTTGGATAAAGACATTATCTGTCACTTCCTCCCCCGCTACACTTTATATTAATGTCTTTCTTTCTTCTCCTGTTTTTCTCTTCCTCCTGTGTGCTGAGTTGCTAATTTATCAGGATGAGATACAGTGAAGCATGCCGCCGCCGCTGCCGCCGCTGAACCCCATTAATGTTTCGTGTACATGTTTAACTCTTAATGAAAACTAAATGTTCTGTGTCCAATGAACGGCATAGATCACTTGCTGACACTTTGCCTTTTTCCCCCCATTTTCAGAGCACATTTTCTTATTGCAACACATTAGCGGAGAAGAGAATGTCATTAATATGGCAGCTTCCCCATTCAGGAAAACACAACTGCCTGACATTATTTACTGTGTGTGTGTAAGTGTGTGTTTCCCTGTCATGGTGTTGAGGAAAAGGCCACAGTTCATCATGAATAGTGAGTATAATTGCTCTAACGGAGAGCCAGAACTTTGCTAATAAACAGCGTGGGACCAGTGGGTCAGGCTGCTTTAAAGTGTGTTGGTCCTAATGATGGCCGCTTCTTCTAATGGGCCGCCTTCCAGCTTTGTGACCGCGGCCATTAGCCGGCCGCACTGACCCTCTGTACTCCCTGCTGACTGAAGACGACAGCTCACTAAAACAGTGGGCGAGACTCACCTCGCACCTGCCAGGTTAATCATCTCATAGAGGACAGATGATGTTGAAACTGAGAGTGAAGCCAAAGCCACCTGAGACGCTGACGGAGTCGTGAGTTTGATGAGCTCCTGATGTTGTTAACTCGCCACTGGCTTCTCATTTGCAGGGGTCACATTCAACATGAACTCTCAACTTTTGATGATGTTTCCAACTTGTGTTTGTGTGTGTGTGTGTTGCGGGGGTGTGAGGGGGTGGGGGTTAGTTTGCCATTTTAGTACATGCACTTTAGGTTAATGAGGTTAAACGCGTAATTTCTTTAGAGAAGTAAATTGTCATTTTATGGGAGGGCATTCTAGTCACGCACTGCTTTATATCAAAGCCATAATGGAGGGCTGATGCGTAGTAAATTGGCTTAGATTATTGTCACGACACAATGTACTTCAAAGTCAACGTGTGCACATGCATACACACTTGTGCCCTCACGCAGGGGGAGTATCAGGCACTTAACAGACTTCTGCAGGTCAATGCACAAATCAAATAGACATACAGCAGCAATATAAGCACGGCATTAGATTCCACCGAATGTAATTGGCTAAAGTCGCCATTAATTGTGAAAGGCATCTTAGTCCATTGCCAGATCATTTAGTGTACACATACACACACACACAAACAACAACAACAAACACTGGATGCTAAATGTCTCCCCTGTTGATCATTCAGCCAATGAGGATGATTTAATTGATGCAACATGCTGAATGTGTTGCTAAGGCCCGGCAGCCATTATGCAACTCTGTGTATTCTTGTGCAGTTTTAAACATTTTCATTAAAAAGAATCCAGAATAATAATTTTCAACCTCGAGCTTATTAAAAGAAACACATCAGGGGTTGTGGCTCGATATTATTCTGCAGCTGCTATTCACTCGAGAGACGGTTCAACTGGAGTAAAACACACGCACGATCCCGTGCACACACAGGGAGCACCAGGTGTCAGTGTGCTGAGCCATGATGTCCAGGGCAGATTTCCTGCTGTGCACAGACGCCATGTCTCATCTGCCCAGCTGACTGCATCAGCTCCCAAATCAGGGACAGAGAAAGACCACAAGAGGAGGAGATGATGAGGTGGTTAAGATGCAGTCAGAAAATCTCCAAAAAGTGTATTTAAAGAAAAAGAAAAAGTTATATTCTAGTAACAACAGTAGCTATAAATCCACACAGCACTGCTTTTCTAAAAGGCATGCAGGATTAGAGGTGTTTCAGCTCTGTAAACATCTTTTTTTTACCATCCGTCTTTGATATTTAATCATGACTTTTGCTTTAATGTCACCTACTGAATCACTTTCCAGGAGTGGGTGCCTTTTTTGTGTACATTAGAGATGTTCTGATAACATTTTTGCCTTTCTTGACTCTTGCTTATCAGTTGTTACACAAGTAGATTGCTGTTATGGATACCGGCTACTTGGGATGGTTGCACACATGTAGAGGAAGCAGGTTTCTGTTTCTAATAAAAGAATTTTTTAAAAAAAGGCAGTATCGGCTCAGTGCATAAACCTGTGTACTCACTGAAATCTGATCCAGCATTTTAAGCAGCATCACAGGCATATCCAACACTGATCTGTGCCTGAAAAAACCTCCAATACACAAAAATCTTAAGTCTTGTTTTAAAATACACTCACACTCATCCACACAACTCCTCAGCTTGTGTTACTGTGCTGACACTGTCAATTTCTGTTATTGCCATTTGTAAAATAAGCATTTATTTTTTAATTTCACATCTTATTATGTACTTGGAGAACAGAATTGCTGAATGCACCACAGCGTGAGGATGTCAGCAGGGAGAAAAGCCATAGCCGGAGAGAAAATAACCCTCTTTTGTGTTCCTCCCTCATGGCACCAACACATCATGTGCCCTTTGGAGCCAATTACATTTTTTTTTTCTTCTTCTTCTTTTTTTTTTTTTACAACGTCATGTCCCCAAAGGAAAGCATCATTGAGAAATCACTGGGCATAATTTACATCACAGTGATGAACGGCAGCTATAACAAGTGTTTTATGACACCATCAGCGCCTTACAATGTCCTCTGAAATTAATTCAATTAAAGTTACTATCCAGAATATTAAACCATTTCATGTTTAGCTGCCATTAACAACAAAGCCAAGATCAAATATGTCACCACCACTTTGTTGGTTGATGTTTTTCTACAGAGTGCTTTGGGTCTGCTCGAGTGGCTTTTTCGAATGCCACTGAGTATCTTTGTTTGGTGATCACTCTAAATAAAATGTGTGTACATTTGGGTTCTGGGAAGAGGTTCATGTTGCAGTTAGAAATACTTCTCAGAAAACATTAACACTGGCAGTAATCAAACAGAGGGAAAGAAGCAGAAATGGGAGTAAAAAAAAAAAGAGGCTGCGTTCAACATCATACATAATCTGGAGCACGGCTGACTGATGTATGTTTGTTCCCAGATGAAAAATATTTACTCCTCCACATGTCTGAGATTCAAAATGCATTTTTCAATAAGACATCCATGCTTCAACAAGCACTCCTTCAACCACATACACTCATTCTCTGTCAAAGGTACACACACAAACACACACCCCCTTGTGTACTGTACACACTCATACACATTCATGGAGTTTATACACACACAGAGGAAACTAAAAAAAAAAACATGCACGTACGCAAAATATAGACTGCAAGCATGCAAAACAGAAAAAAAAAATCTGCTCCCAAACTGCTTTCTCTTGATCAATATCAATGAGAGAGACAGAATTATGCATGCAATCAAAAATGCAGGTTTGCACAAAATGCTCAAACAGCAACAAATTCAGATACCATACAATATGCCTGGTCATTAAAGTTGGTCTGCAAAACAATCAATCACAGGCGGCGAAAACACATTTATAAAGAAACGGCTCAGATGCATTAAATAAACATGTAGGGGAGATGGCATCCATAGCAGTCCGAACTTAATCACATCACATTTGCATCAGTGGTGAAAGATGCAGAGAGACTTAAAAAAAATGAAATAAAAAATTTAAAAAATGAGAGGAATGAAGAACAGAAGGGGAGGAGGGGACTGGGAGGACTGGGGTGAATAAGGAAATCAGTCTCACACATGCCACATGTGACGTTCGAAATCTTCTCCAGTTTAAATGAATAAAAAATTAGCTGCTAAGCATGTACATTGATGCAGGGCTGTGCAGCTGTGTGCATTAAGTATATCAATTCAGGATACTAATAGAACGCTGCCTACACTCTTCCCTGATGAGAATATTTTTGCATGATAGATGCTCTCCTGGAGATCGGGTCACTTCTTTGCCATCAAAAGCTGCCGACATAAATCATCTCTTCTCAAACACGCAGCTCTTTGAATGATTAAATGCTTCTTCTTTTTTTTTTATTTGCTAACAAAAAAAAAAAGTGGGAGCTGTTAGTTGTATAAATACGATGCACTGCGGCCCTATTAATGAGCCTAACACCTTTGAACAGTTTACACAGCTGCTTATTCCAGTTTGTTGATTTTTATTCATTAATATTTCCTGTCATCTATTTGAAGCAACACCTCAGCAGGGGGGTCCAGGCAGGGAGGCAACTTTGTGACGTCTACCTTTGCCACAGGCACTGACGCTCCCAAACACCTTCGCTTCACTCGCCTTTCAAGGCGACGACGTCTTTAAAGGAGTATTTGCCTTGAAACCTAAGAGACCATTTTTAAGTCCCTGTCAACGTAAGAGAGCTCACATTTTGAGAGCTGCGTGTTAAGTGACAGAGGCTGCGTGAGTGTGAATATATCTGTCTGTGCAGATGTGCATGTTTGCGCAAATGTGTGTGGATAAATGGGCTGAAAGTGATGTTAAACAGGATCAACAGCTGGGAGGCTGAATTTGTGTTCATAACAGCAAGAGTGCTAACAGGAGACAAAAGTATCTTTCCGATTCAAACCGCTTTATGGCCAGAGCCGTGGCTCGGAGACGACATTCCTATTCTTAGAGGCATCATCACTGTGTGGACTAAGAGCCTCCAGATTGGGTGCAATATTCATATTCATCACTCGAGTGCCACAGCTGATGCTTTGTTCCCATTCACTTCCAGATGTTTCCACAGACAATCCCGTGGTTGCTGAATCTGCCTCTCAACCACAAATCAGTTTTCTATAGCCGTGGTTTAATCGCTGGCTTAGGCTCTCTAATGAACTCTGGTTCCTGCGCTGCATTATTCAGCAACTACACTAACTTGTGTATTTTACTCGAGTTACATAACTGATGAACCCCTTCATTATAAATCTTAAAGCATTCCAAATTAAGTACAACAGCGTTTAGCTGCCTTGTGAAAAAATGAACTTTTGATCACAGCCTCATATTAAGCAGCATCTCTTCTTAAGATGAAGAGCTTAGTTTTAACTGAGAAAAACATAATTCAAATCCAGAGGATGGCAAGGATGGAGCTGTGTTATTAGTCAGCTGTGTGCTCCTGCAAGTGTCTTTGTATAAATATTATTTCTGGTCTCTGAAGCAGCATATTAGGTCGAGGAGACATCTCTGCTTTGTAAAGCTTACTTTAGCTATTTAATATTTGATGCTCTCAATGTAAAAAAGGTTACTTTGTCCAGGCAAAATATTCAGCTGGAAAACAAAAAATTTGATCTTTCTGTCACAAGTCTTTTAAAAGTTCTTCTCAATAGGCAGCGATATTAAGAGACAGTCAAAGAGCACAGAACGCCTGTGCAGACACAAGTAACACTTGATAGGTTTAGCTAATTTTAGAGGTTGACTCTTGCCGGAGCGAAACTCAGAATTCAAATGTCTCAGATTCTTCAAAGCTTCACCTGTTCGGCAGGTCAGTGCAAGATGTTTTTCAAAAGAGCCACTGATATTTAATCACTTTTGACTTTATAACTACATGCAATCCTTGGAGGAACTGAGGACATTCTGAGCTGTCAGGAGGGGCAGACACAGTTACGGTCTTTGCCATCCAAAGCACGCGCCTACACACTCGAGGATTTGTCGTCCCCTTACGCTTAGCCGGAAACGAGGTTTTCCAGAAGCAAGTTGATTACAGAACTCAGCACACGGGAAGGAACAGCAACGCAGACGGAGAGGGGAGGGAGGCATTCTTAAATCTTTGAAATGGATGTTAGGAAATAATGGGAGGAAGGAGGAAGGAAAAGACAAGACACAATTTAGATTACCAAGTTAATCCTTTAATTACCGGATATGCCTACAGCTAAAATGAAAGGTTTCACACACTGCATTTTACAACTGTGAAACAATTCGAACCGCATAAAGTGAGGCAGACTGCCGTAGCGATCAAGAGCCATAAACCTTTAAATAATGGTATGTCAGTATCACTGTATTTATGATGCTGGAAAACTGAACAAGGCACTCTAAAACTGCAATTCAGAGCTGAAACAAAACTTGCTCCATATTCTGTTTATCATATTACAAACACTGTTCATTTTCAGCCCACCACATTGTGTATAATATGGCAAACATCCACACTACCAGTTATGGGACTGTCCAAAGAAACAGGTTCAATTTGGCAGAACGACAAAGCAGCGAGGAGAGAGTGTTTAACCGCTGATAGCTGCTGATATCAGCAGACGCTCCTTAAAGTTCTTCAGTCTGTTCCAAAAGCTTTTGACACAAACTATTGTAAACGTAAAGCCTCCTGCAACACTTGTCAACCATGTCAACCTGCCAGCTCCTCTCTCTTCCTCCTCCTCGTCTCATCATTTCCCCTCCTCCCAGGGAAAATCGGGGTAGAAAGAAATGGGGGATGACTCGCTCTATCTAATTAGTGTGACAGAGCATGGATGTTCCTCAGCATCAGACAGAGAATTAGAACACAACACGGAGATATGATCCATAACAAGGCTGAGATAAAGCATCACCTGTTCAACTTTAATTACTGTAACAAAATGCCAGCACCAACTTTCCAATTTAACAAGCCACCAGCACCTACTGTAGCAGTGACACGCTGAGCCACCGGGCTCACTAACAGCACAGGATGAAGATTAGGGACACGCATGCTTAGGTACAGAAAGGAAACCTAAGTGGATGAGAATTTATAGCTACTTTATGAAAAAAGACTAAACCCTTTTAGACATGCCGTTACCATGGGATCTCGTTCTGGATATTTCATCTGGATAGGAAAACACCTGTTAATGTAAATGCACACAAACACACTGAAAACAAATTAAGATGGTTTGGCTCATTTGTTATCGGATCTGAAGCAGGTGTGTGACCTTATTCATAGGAAAAAAATAATGCAAGCAAGTTTAAAGGTGACTTAATTTTGCCTCTGCTATATTGAGAATGTATCCCCGCAGCTAAAGGTAGCAGCAATAGCCAATAAGATTGCTAGCTTTGACTAACTAATTAGCATTTTGAGATACAGTCACAATGTAAGGATAACTGAATTAACGTAAATATTCATTGACCAGGTTTTGATGTTTACTGCAAAAGCTAGACATCATGAGGCGAAGGCAAAACATCTCGATCGCCCCCTGTTGTCTGGCAGCAGTACGTGTCATAACTCACTCCTCCATGTGAACAGATGGGGCATGACTCAAATTAAAAAATTCAAGTACAAATAAATTTTCCCAAAAGAATTTTATTTTTCATTAGAGGTAGTTCAAAGCATTTATGTGTGTCAAAGCATTTATTTTTCTAAAGCTGTAACATCCTGATTGACAGCTAACCCTAAGTGGCTTCCCCTGCAGATCAGTGCCGCACAGGCTTCAGCACCAAAAAACGTCACCAAGATGGAAGTGCCAGAACAGGAATATTCTTGTTCAATTTTTTCAGGGAGTGGAGATGAGTTTCCATCTTTGTGTTAAATGTTATTCAGAAGCATCCTTACCTCCTCAGTTAGCAAATCCATATCTGCTATTTAGCACTGCATATAATAACAGCTGAGATCATTAGTCATTACTTTTGAGGTATATACCACGTTTTTGAACTAATGATGGCACAAGAGCACAAGTGATTGCCATCCCTAGAAAAATATTGCCAGCATAGCTACATATGTTTTCTTATACTTAATGAGCCATGAAATCATTAAACATATAAAAAGTCTTTTCATAAATGATGTCTTACATATTTCATGTGCCAACACCCAATGCCAAATCCGTTCTCTATAATCCATGACTATGATGAAAATAAATGAATGCTGGGTCCCTAAAACATAAAGAAATGTGGCAGCAGCATTATCAAAAGAAAAAAACGCGTTTATCCACAATGTCACATGTTCACAAGCTGCAAAGACTCAGATCCAGAGGCTCTGGACCTGAAAGAGCAATATAACTGAGAATTATGTAGATAACTGTGAACCTGTCTGGAAATAAGAAGACAGAGGTGGTTATCTGATATGACTTTCCCTCCAAAGCAAACCACTGCACATCTGAACTCCACGTGTGTTTAGGGTATCAGTTGAAGGCAGGGGCAGCGAGCAGACAGGGAAACTCATTTCAAACTGAACAGCTTTTTGATTATTCTCACCATTTTTTATTAGTTTTTTTTCCTTTTTTTTTAAATTTCAGCACATTTCTGACATCAAACCCTAAAAACACAGACATACTGGTCTCTCTGATTTTGTAACGCATGAATACAAATCGGTTTTGGAAGAGACAGATCAGTCATCACTCAGAACACACTTCGTCCTTCATTTTGGGGCAAACAACAATCAAACTACCAAAATCTTCAAACTAAAAATCTAAAATTACATATGAAGCACTACATTTGGTGTACAAAACTAAGCCGAAGTGTGTGACAGCAGCCACATGTAACATTCACACCAGTTAATTCAAAAATAAATAAATTTAAAATCCTCCAGCAATGGCAGCTTGTTCAACTGCTTATCCTCCACACTTGAGGATGACTCATGTTACTTAGCATTTATCTGTGCTTTGCTTATCACTCTTGTAATACGTACATGACATTTTACCTACTCATGTATATTAAGTGTGATTGATATTAAATGGTACCTTTAGAACACAGAACAACCCTCGGCACGGATAAATGAGTAATGGCAATAATGATGCAGGACAGTGTGTAGTCACTGTGGACGTCAGTAAGGTGTAAAAGGCATAAAACTGAGCTAAAGGTTAAAAAAAAAAAAACGTATTAGGATGTGAAGGAGACCAGCTGCTCACCCACAGATCCAGATAAAATAACCTCTTCCTAAAATGGAGCCGATCGTGCTGCTTGTTTTTTCCCCTCAGTCTCATTTCTTTTGCCTGAACAACACTGAAGCTGGTACAAAGGAGAGAAGAGGAAGAGACGGTACACTTAAGCACGGCGCTTGTTCTGTCTTAACCCTGCAGATCAGTTGTAATGTTACAGGCTTTGAGCTACTTTAGGCTCCGACTGCTGATGCCTACACTCTTGTGACAGAGCAACTCACAACACTTTGCCCTGAGAAAATAAATGTATTATTTTAACTCATCAATTTGCCTCTAAGAGATGCTGAAAAAAAAATGCTTATAGTGGTCTCGAGTGGAAAATCTGGAGGGAAATTAAAAGACAAAGAGGAATTGTTATAACCTGAAGGAGAAGTTGAATGTAGTCACAGATATGCAGTTTATTTTTCCAGCAGTGGAAGTATTACTTACAGGATATGTCTGCTAATTTTCTATAACTCGGTTAGTGTCAACAATTCCCAAAAAAGACCAAAAAAAGCAAGTTGGTCTGATCTCTCACTATTGTCAGACTTCCCTTTCCTCTATGAGGTAAGGCCTTTTGTTGCCACTGAGGATGTAAATCTTTCAATAAAGGTCATAAACACACATTTAAATTTTCTAAACATGCTTAATATTTTCTAAAACAGCTGTGCACTGTCATTTCAAGCTAACATTACTCAAACAGTAATAAATAGTGCATTTGTTGAGGACTATTTTCAGCAGTGAATTAATACACATTTGATGAGCTATTGAGTATTTATGGCCCCAGGACAGTGTGTGTGGAGTTGGCTTTAAAAATACAGTGCCTAAGTTCACAGGAAGGAAAGAGCAAGTCACCATGTGGCTAATTGATATATTTAATTTTTTTGACAAAAAACAGAGGTTTTTAGCACAAAGGAAGGAGTTACTGTTTATCAGGCTTTGGATAAAGAGAAAACTTACAAGCATGATAGATTAATTGTTGGATTTAGTCTTTTATGTGATATGTTGACAAAGTGTGTGTGAATATATATAAACCAATTATAAAATATCTATTAGTAAAATTAGTAATACAACACAAAAAAACGTAATCAAAAGATAATCATATATGACAAGATTTGTGCTAAAAGTAAAAATATTTATTTTAAATAATTTGTTCATTTGTGATTTTAAATAATTTGTCTGACATACAAGAAGCATTTTTTATCTTTAAGCTGGTCCAAGTGGTGCTCAGGCTAACTACTTTATGTACTACTCCATCATTCAAAAGTATAACAGTGTAAAACAATTTCTTTGTTTTTTTCATACCAGTTCAGTGATAAATCTTAATCTGCAAAGTGACCAATGATAACATTAGTAGAACAGTAGGAAAATTTTAAGTAATTCTCTTGAAAAGATAACATGATGAAAGTGGAGATACTTAGAGACCACCACCAGAGATACTTCAAACTGCCCATGCAATATCATCACAGCAGTACTTGAGTAATATGCTTAGTTACTTTCCTCCTCTGTGTGTCTGAGGTAGATAAGCAGCACGTTGGGATCCTTCTTCCATGTCGTTACGGCGACTGATGATCTCCTGACAGATGATGTGATGAGGTGAGACAGCGTCGCTACGCCGCTAATAACACCTCACCACAAATAAGGACTGAAGACACGCACCGTCTGATAACAAGGGAGCTGCTCTCATTGTGCAGTAGTCCTCAATCTCTTTTCTTATTTTCTCCTCTTGAACTCTTATCTCATTTTATTTGATCATTTTAAGAGTCTCCCTTTAAATTGTATATGAAGTGATTTGCGAGTGGTGGGTATGTAGAATGACTAAATGAGAAATTAAGTCTGCTCTGGATGTTTGCTTCTCGTGACCCTACTGGAGAGTATAAAACCTAATTTTCAGCTCTGTAGAAAACTTAAATGACATTTAAAAAGTTCACGCAGGGGCTGTTTTTCAAAATACTTAAATTGAAAATCATTTGCTGTGCAGTATGCAAAAAATTGAAGGATATCCCAAAGTTAAGTAGGAATAAACTGAGCACACATACACCAGTGTCAGGGGAGGTGACTGTGATGTCGCCTACAGATATATGTGCTTTACAGGCTGTGACTTTATGCTGCAGTCAATTAAATCCACCTGAAATAAATCCACACAAGTGTGTCTTCTTCTGAGCGATTAGCAGCTCTGTATTCATGTTGGTTGTAAATGTATTGTGTTCAAGTGACAGTCAGTGCAACAAAGTCTCCCGTGCAGTTGTAACAGAGGCCAAGTTGTAGTGGGCTCATCTGACACAGAGGGAAATTGAATTTATCAAACACAATGGTCAGCTCCTTTTTTTTCCACCTCATTCACATCTGCAGAGGGTTTTTTTGGCCTGATGCACAATACACAAATTCTTCAAGCTGTCCTTGAGATGCTCCCATTGAAACTCGTGCCTTTCAATCTGTCGTGTGTGAATTGTGATTACTTAAAAAAAAAAAAAAAACATCATGAGGACAGATTCAGCATGCTTGCTTTTGTTATTAAAGTGTACATTTTGAGCACAGTAGACCTTTCTCCCGAGTCCCCTCGACAATGGCAACAATAGCTGGTCTGGGTTTTTCCTCCTCTCTGCCTTCCCAAATCCATTAAGAGCCTTGATGGCCACGCTCTACATTACAAAGACAGAAATGGCTTCCACATCCAACCCAATAATGTGCATGAACAATAGCAAAGCATTAGGTGACTGGCAATAAATATGGGAAAAGAGGCACTTTGCTCCAGGAAAAAAATACCAACAGAACTCAAACTGTGAGTCCACTGGAGACATCTTATCAGGGCTGTCCACCAATGCATGTAATGGTGTAAAGAATGGTGGGAAGTGCTTTAACTGCAGGACAGATCATTATCTAAATTAAAAAGAGCACTTTTATAAATGTAGCCACCACCTTGTTCTTTCTTACATGTGGTATAAAAAGAAGGAGTCTTGGTGACTAACTGCAATTACTCTTTTCTTGTTTGACTGTAAAACTACCTGGAATATGTGAGTCTCAAACTATGGGCTCACTCTGAGAGCATTTGAATGTAATTTGGATAATGGAGTGGCATTCAAGTTTTCTGGTGGGGGGAACTGCTTTGAAATGCAAGGCAGGTGACGACTCAGACTGGCTGCGTATGAAGGAAACAGCCGGCGAATTTGGCTTCAGTGACAATTTAGAATTTGAAAAAGGGGAAATGTTAGTCATTCTAAATTTGCATGACAGCCCTAATTTCAATCTAAGATACTCTTTGTCTTAATAATGGGACACTTCCTCTTGTAGAGCAGCACATGATTTGGCTTCCAGGTAACCGCCTACACACACATTAGAGAAAATGTGGGCGGACCGCTGCCAGTCTTTGTCAGTACAGCAGGGGTGAGGGCACGATTCAACAGTGGGGAACTTGCCACGGCACTGTAGGAAATACTGTAACTAAATCTAAATTCTGCTTGCAGAGCTGCCCACTTAATTTCTGATAATTAAAATTATCTGTCATCTGGCCTCCAGTCACACTGTTAATATCTCAGCTAAATTGTCCAGACGCCATTTTCTAATTCCCCTTTGCCTTGAGTCACCCACAAGAAAATTTGGTTTGCAACAGATATATCAGGTAATAAGCAAAATAATAACCAATCAATCAGTGAACAGTAACAGTGATCTAAAACAAGTACAAGAGCGCAAAATGACTAAATATATTCCATTTAAAAAGGTTAAAAAACAGTAAACAGTAGAACAACAAAGGCTTACATTAAAGAAATGACAGGATCTGACACATCTGGCACTGAGGAGTCTGCAGGGTGACTCGGCTCTGCAAGGAGCAGCTCAAACTCTTTGTTCCAGGGGATGGGACTGCAGGTGGCATTTTGTCTTTTCAGACGTGAGCAAGGAGTCTGGACTGCAGCTCATCAATCATCTTTCTAAAGTGATCCGATACAGCGTTTGCATTCATCTAAAACACCTGACTCAGCACAGCACAGAGTCTAAACATTCTGCTAAAGGTACAGCCGGATCACACTGATACAGTGGAGCTGGAAAATATATATAGAGGTGCGAGTGAAATGTTTTGTGCCGTGCCTTGGTATCAGCACACAGTACTTTTTATCCACCAAGTAGGGCGATATGGATCAAAAAATCATATCTCAGGATTTTCAGGCTTAAGGGTGCGCGCGATAAATATTTTGGTATTTTCTAAGTAAACTAAATGTTCAGTTATAAGTCAAAGATACATGTGAGATTTTTTTTCTTTTTAAAGAGATTACTCAAAATAAAGTGCAAAGACAGGGCTTTCCTTTCTGTTTAAAGAAATATATAGAGTTTTAAAATATATATATGAAAAAGTCTGTAAAAATACCTTAACTAGCAGAGCTGTACGTAAGGCTCACAGAAATGGACATAAATCTTTTGTTAAATAAGAGCCGCCACAGAAGTGTGTTAATAAAAAGGAGGCAAGATGAAACAAAGTGCAAAATAAAGATATTTCACACAGAATTATGTTTCACAGACAACACTGCCATGTTATTTTTACAGTTTCTAAGATCCTCTGGACAAATGACTGAATTGTTAAAGTCCTTGTCATCGTATCTCAGCAGATAAAAGCTGATTGTATCCACTGTTTGCAGATCTGGTGCCTGACACTTTTCCCCTCATAATTTAATAATGAAACCTGTATCATCTATTCGATACACTGCTGCTTTAGTTCAGTAATTAAATCCACATTTGTAATAAATGTACGAGGGTTATTATCCTGTCTGAGCTGCATAAATTTAGTTTCTAGGGTAAATGGTAAGACAGTTGGATCTGCTACATTAAAAAGTGCAAGTGTGGCTACTGTTGTTACTATTATTATTATTGAACTAGTAATTTTTATTACTCGTACCCTGTAGTTGAAAAATAATCTCAAAAAAGGATGTAATCATCTATTCAAGGTCACTTTTAGAAGAATCTGAATTTTTTATGATGAACATTCTCTTTCCTACTTATCGAGTTTTGTTTTTCCTTGATAAAATTACGAGGAAGTGAGAGTTGTAATTTTTCAGTATTATAGAGCTTTTAAATAAAATCAACACTGATAATTCACACAACAAACTACCACTCATTTTCATTTTGATCAAATTATAGTCTGTAAATTAGCATAAAACTATACAAGGTCGTACTCGAAAAGAAGATGCGTCAACCCACAAAATGAAACTAAATATATTAGCAAGGCTTCAGGACAGTAACTGCTGGTTTATCTACAATGCAGCCTACAGTGGAGATCCAGTGACCACCTGGCTGCTCTCTGCAGTGATTTGAGGGAAGTTCTGCTGCTTGAGGTTATGAATGTTTGTCACTGTGTAAAACAACCCAATTTTGTGGGCATATGTGTGTTTCTATGTGTTTTTTTTTCGTTGTTGTTGTTGTTGTGAAGGATCAGACTTCTGATACCCGCTGGCAACCCAACAGCCCCCTCCTCCAAACAGCTCTAGTGGAAAGACAGATTACCTATTTTTCCATCACCTGTGCTGGGGCCGGGGCCCATGACACCTGCTAGACGAGCCCAGTTTAGTGCTCTCCCTGTCAGCTAACGTATGGGTCTATTGATGTGCTGTGACTGGGCCGGGCTGATCCTACCCAACACGCATCAGGGCCAGCTGTTGTGCCTCATCTGTCTGTGTGTGCCCTGATAGCTGCATACAGACGGTAAACACAGGCTGCTCCAAACATAACGCCCCATCTACTTTCACCCCGCGTCCCCGCTGCTCACAATGCCATCATTTCCCGGCCCCTGACTAAATGACTGTAGAAGTGTCTGCTTTAATTGAGTCCAAGAATGTGGCTGATGGGGAAAAAAGTTGATGCACTGCAAGTACGGTAATTGCAATCTTGATTACACCCGTCTGAGAAGCTAATTCAAGGATTTAAGATTCAGTGAGGCTTAATAGAATGGTCTGCAAGCCGAACAGTTAACAATGCAACGTAAACACTACAAATTGCATGGTGCCATGTTTGACACTGATGATTAAGGTTAAAGAATTCAATGATAATTAAAGTAAGAGCATGAAAACAAACAAAGAAATCTTGATAAATGCATGTGAAAAGCAATCCAGACTCATCATGTAATCAGCTGAGAAAAAAATAAAAATAAAACAAGAAAGGGAAAAAATCTTCTCTATTCCTCATTATCGGAGTGTGATCTTGTCGATTTCACTGCATTCATTACAGGTTGAACCAATACCATCAGAGACACGGGGAAACACTACCTACCCCGTTGAGAAAGATGAGGGAGACGCCCTTTTCAAAGTTTGAGCCCATGAACCCTTGAAAGGTCTGTTCATGCCCCTGCCGGCATGAATAATCACCCTCAGCTCCCCTGTAATGTGCTGCAGATGATATATTGGGCCACATTTATTACTGCTCTGCTTCCACCTGGCTAGGAGCAGCAAGTCCTCCATTAATAAGAAAACCCAGGCCTGCAACAAGATTTCTGCTCAGCCAGAGACTCCAGGCTTAGATCCACAGTTAAGACTGCATGACCTCTCTGGTAAAAACTGGAGTCATGAACAGCTCCCATTTTGCCTATAACACAGCATAATGTGGAGTTTTCCCTTTTGGTTCTTTCTAATAAGTTTCTACGTAATATTCCGGAGCCACTTTCACTTCTAATTCACATTCGCATGTCTTTGATAGTCATATTGTGAGATTTCTGTCATCTCAGCAGGGAGCAAGCAACCATCCAATCAACATGCACCAGGCTTAGTTAGTCGACACACGCAGGACATGTTGTTGGTGACGACTGAAGATTAGCCCTGCAGAATAACACGTTCTTCTTTGAATGGGATTAGAAATGCGAGCACTTTGCAGTGGTTTTACAGGATTAAAGCACCATTTAAATGTCATCCTCTGGCTGTCAAATTAATTGTACAAATTTGCCCTTTAGACAAACATGTCAGACTACTGACTTAAAAACAATAGCAGTGGTTTCTGACATATGGGTCATGCTGACACGCTGTAAGACGGTGTTTTGAGGAGACTCTGGCATATATTTTAAATATCACGTAGGCTCATGACAGCGTTCATTTGGGAAAAATAGAAAATAACAATGAACAGATTCTTTTACCAGAGCAGCAGCCTGAGATTTAACCAACAAAAATAAGTTCTTTTTTTTTTTTTGCATGATTATAGCTATAAGTTACAATAAAGTTTATGTGCTGGGATATGATGTTAAAAATCAGAACATTTGGTGAATAAGTAATGAGATTACTCCTCTACTGGGATGAATCATTTCAAGCAAAGCAGAGCATCATTGCAGAAAAGCATTCAAACATCTCAGGCAGATTTACAGCAGCTTTTACATGCCTTCATTCTCCTACAGTCTCGGGTGGTTTCTGGTTTTCTTGCTTTTTCCCTCCCTCCGTTCATTCCTCTCCCTCAGTTGCTATAAACTGCAAGTATTGCAAATGCAGGCCTGAAGTTGACAAAGGTCGGTATTGTTAAGTGCCTGTATGTTCGTGGGAATAGCCTTTAGTATTTTACCAGCTTACTCTGTTGCAGAGAGCCTCAGCCTCTCAGTATTCTGAACTAATGCAGCCTGCAAGCAGAAAAGGAGAGTGTTGCTTGTGATTGCACCTGCCGAGCTAAAAGTAAATATGTGTGCTCGTATGGGCTTTGTACGTCTGTGTGCGTACAGCATGTGTCTGGGAACGTATGTGTGCTAAGAGGTCGCAACATGAATCAATTTAAATCCATCTACACAGAAATGACTTATTTGTCCAATTTATTACAGAGTGTTCCATTCCATTGTGAAAGGCTCGAAAATTCACACGCCTCTTGATTGAAATCATTGCCACTGGGAGAACCTAGCCAACACCCTCAGAGGAGCTGCTATTCTGAAAGTGAGTGAATCATTGATTTACAGCAGGAAATCATCAAGGCGAATCTATGGCAAATGAGAGAGTGGAGATGGAAAATGGTCTAGTTCAGCAGGATATTCAGTTATCACTGCATTCCTTTATAGACAGGCCAAGGTGTCCAGCTATTTTCAAGCTTGTGGTTAAGTGAAGACCAGTCCCTCTCAGAGGGAGCTCGTTCCTGCGCCTCAGTAAAGTGCAAATGGAAAGCACCCTCGAGTGAGAAAAATTGTGTGAGGAAAAAGTTTGAAAGAAATTGTAATCTGTCCAAAAATAAAAACCAGACAAGAAAGCAATAACATCCTGAACCAACACAGAAATCCTATTGTGTGTTGAGAGCCACAGGGTCGTACTATGAAAATGAGCGGCTTTGATGTTTGATTAAAAAATATCCTACTTCTTTGAATTCCTGTAAGAATTGTTTGAAAATTAATAAAGTTTGAATTAGAGGATTTAATAGAAGGGCTCATGGCACAAAGCCAGTTCAGTAAAAATGCACAACATTGGTTTCATTGGTTACATTGGTTTCTTTTGTTCACAACAACAGATCTGAAATCTTGGATGTGAAAGAAAAAGCTCAAACTGTGTTTATCAAATCTTTATATACAAATAGAAGTTTTTCAACTAGTCTGAGGCTACGTGTGCGTTTAAATAAAAATCATTTGATGTCACAGACTCAAACTAAATCAAACACTTTCATTTTTCGGTCAGATTTTAAATTCTAAACAGTGAGGAAAACACATTAAGCATTGACAGAAGGTGCAGAGTTCAGAATAAGGTGTCTGGCTGTGGTGCTGCTGACAGCAAGAGATAAAGATTAAGGCAAAAAACCCTCCTTGTTCTGGGTGTGGAGGCCCTTGGTATGGAAATGTTTTGAGGCTAAAGCATCCGAGATGATAACGGCCTCCCGCTTTCTCCTGTGAACTGTTAGGATATCGGCTTCTGCTTTGTCACCTCTGTTTTCATCTGTGCAAAGCACAGTGAGACAAAAAGAAAATCTCGGAGCCACAAGACTTTGTTTGCTCAGACAACACATGAAAACTGCTTACAGCAGGGGTGTTCAACCTTTGATGGTTTTGTTTGCATAATCAGCCAATATCTTCATAATAAATCCGATAAAAGCTCTGTTGGAGCAAACGGCATAACCATCAGTAATTGCGTATACTCAGACGGTCATGAATGTTACATCTGTTTTTTACTTTCTTTTCTTTCGCTGCAGCATCTCTTTGGGCCTTCATGCCTTTATTGTTTACGACGGCTGAAACGAGAAGTAAAGATGGACAGAAAGGATGTTATGATCATGTTTTATAAAAAATAGACATGAAAGGGTTTTCTGAGGCTAAAAGAATAGGATTCTTTTGACATAACATTGGGTTGGGGGGGGGCTGCTGTGTCTCTGTAATTCATTTAAGCAGCAAGGGAGCTTCACCTGAAAGAAAGAAAACTTAAAGGTTTAAATTGAAAAAGATGGGTATTAATGCAGGAAATGAAACTGCAGATCATTTTTGGAGAGAGGGGCAACTAATAACACTAAGTCATGGACTTGTTAGCCTAAAAGTTATTAATCACGAGCACAGGCTAGCATAGCAGGGTCCTAGCACATGACAAAGTGTACATACTACAACAAGTGAGATACCAAGGTACCCTTGCTACAGCATTTTAATCAGGAGATACTTAAATCATAATATTTATTAATTTCTAAATGAGTAGAATGTAAAATCTTATTCAAAAATTCGTATCAAACTGTTATCATCTAACTCAACCATATTCTTAAATAACAGATCCCAAAGAGTTTTTTTTTTTTAATGTGTATTTACAAGCCCAGGAGTTCCTGAACTTTCCCATCTCTGGAATTCACAAACAAAATATCCTTATGTCATCATTTGCAATATGCCTTTAACTGACGATACTATGGAAAATATCTATAAAAAAAAATGTGGCAGTAATACAGTACTTTATGTAAGCTGCCTCTTGCTTAGGAGTATTATTTTTCTCCAAGGAAGTTCTTGAATTTTTTTGCAGCTGAACTTTTGTTAGTAGAACGGTTGGTGCTCATTAGGACTTTTGCTTTGTAAAAAAGCATGACAAGCTCTAGCTATCTGGATGTTTAAAAGCTTGCTGCTAGCCAAAGTTCATGGGCAAAGCAGCTTTGTGGCAGAGGCTAACTTTACCAGGTCAACACTAACAGCTGATGACATGATAAATCATGTTTTAACTGAGAGGACATCAGAAAAATTAGCATGTCAAAGAGACTCTGATATGTTATTAGAAATAATCATGTCTAATAATTTACATGATAAGTAGAATTCTGTAATCCACTCATGCATTTTAATTTTTTTAAAGAATAATATCTCCTCATCTCTAATTCTGCTTCCTGAGATGCCCAAGGTGAAAAACATGGCTCTAGTCCACATCCTGTTTTTAATATTTGCAAACTGTGTTAAACCACATCCAGTTTCCAGTGTTATTCAGATGTGACCTTTTGCCATGTCCTCACCTTTCATATCAATGCAACTAATGTGTGCATGACTTATTATTTGACTACAGTACAAAGCCCATATCTTTTTAGAAATATAGGTCCAAACTCTGAATTTATCAACCCAAGTGCACCAGATTTATGCAATTAAAATGTACAAAATTTTATTACAGGGAACCTCCTGTGTCCCCCTTTCTTGTCTCCAAAAACCTCACAAAGTCTCACAAAATCCCATGGGAAACACTAAAAATGCTGGGTTTGCCAGTGTATTTAGGGCTGCTCTACAACTAGATATAAAAACATATTTGGCCTGACGTTTCAGATGAGTCGTGACTCATCTGAAAACATTCAACTGGCTGTGTCAGCCTTTTAACATTCTGAGATTATACAACTGATTGACTTGGCTGGCCTTAGGCTACTTGTTAGGGAGCCGTGATGGACCTGTGCCAGAACCTGACAGGAGCGAGGCTGAGAAAACATTTGGTTCAAATGTCCAAATGCGGGGAGTACATCAGTAAGTAAAGCACTCGGCTGTCTAGAGGTATATTTTCATCTGAAAGAAGCCGTCAACAGGACAAAGAGTCGGGTGCTGCACTGCACTGCACTGTGGTTTATTCCCTGCCTTGTATGAACAATAAAAAGGCTGGCACCGCGTTATGGGGCGTGTGTGGGGGTGTGTGTGTGTACACATCTGAGGGCATGTGTGACTGAATCTCCCAAGCAGCTTAAGTGAAAGTGATAAGCAGTAGAAACAGCGTTCGGTTTCTCACAGGCTGCTTCCAATGATCGCTGGCAATTCATTGCTCTTTCTAACTGTGAAGCAGAAGAAGAGAAGGGGGAAAGTGTATTTAAAGGATTTTCACAGTCCTTAATGCTATTTATTACATCTCACCAGCTGCAGCGAGGAGTGGCTACATGTAATTGCGGCCATAGATCTTTCGACCAGAAGACAACCAATCAAGATGGATTCCTTTTCCGTTGCTGGGATTGACCGTGAGTGAAACCTGGTGACTTAGAGATGGGACATTATTTAACATGGACCCAGAGTGACGTTAAGGAGCATTAGGTTCCGGGGTTGTTAAAGCACTTGTCACACTCCAAAGGCATCCATCTGCACAACGCTGGCTTCAATCAATAGATAAGTAATCGGCTGCAATGAGAGCCAGCATGCGGTATTACTCACTGCCTCTGTCCTGAAACAGCCCCACCGCCCAACGAGCGGAGGAGCACAGAGCATGCAGCTCCATCACGAAGGAACTTATCTTTCAGCCGAGCACGACCATATCGACAGCCAAGAACTGAGAGCACCTTTGTATTGGCACGATCGTGCTGAGGAATTGCGCTTCCATGCTGCAATGTTCTCGCTACAAAATCAACGCGCCAAAATTAAATGTGCAATAACTTGCCTTTGGTGTAATTCACATAAATACATCATTTAAATCTTCATGCATTAAAGAAATTAAGTAAACGAGGTGACATGGCAGATCTGCTTACAGTGGAGTATGTGTCACTGACTCCCTTATTTTCTATGATGAGCTGAAAACTGCTGACAAAGAGCAGTTACCATTAATATTTGAGATCTGTTGCTGAAAAAAACTCCAGATATTAGTTTCTATAGCTCAACAAGCACTTTCTAATCAAGCATGAAGACTGAACTCCCATTAAGAAAAAGCTGAGATGCTTTCCTGCACTAGATTTCAAACCTGTTGGGATAAGGGCAATAAAATACCTAGAAAGCTATAGAAAGCTCCAAAATCACCCATTTAGAACTTTCCACAGAGGGGTTCATTGATGGCAGGTGATAGCATCATGATTAGGTATCAAAGGGGGATCCTTGAGGCTCAGTTTTTCACAAGACGAAGTGGATGCAGTTCACCACTTTGTGGAATACATGATTATGTAAGGGATTATTCCACAAGCTTAGTAACACTTCATAAAAAAAATTGTCTACAAACACGGTTGGGTTGCAATAATTACATTCTGTTTTAATTTATGTTTTAGCATCCTGACTTTTTGGAATCAGGGTTTTATGTCCTGGTTAATAACTCATTAGTCTGAACTACACACAAAATAATGATAGCATTCACTGAGGTTACCATGTTTATTCTGTTTAAACCTTGAGTTTAAATCAAGCTAATCAATGTACTCTATTTATAGAGATTTTCAAATAGGACTATGAGATAATTCTTGTACAGACACCAAAAGTAGGACAAAAGTAATTCTTTCCTCTTTTGAGTAACCTAAAAAAAAAAGGTCAGTGTGTGCAGCAGATGAGTCTGACTAATTCAATTGCACCTACTTTATGCTTGTACTTTACATCACATTACACTTCATACTCACTAATGATACATATAGGAGATACAAATGATTTGTTTTCCTGGGAACATTATGAGAGTCAACAAAGCTCCTCTGCACTGTACGGCTTATTAGGAACAATGACTGTGTGGAGTCAGAGGAAAAGATAATTAGTTCTTTAAAAAGTTCAAAAGACTGGCTCCTCTTCTCTGCTCTGACTGTACATTAAAACCTTGTGTATCATTAAAAACACAAGGCCCAGAACTTTGATCCGGACTTGTATGGAGAATACCACTGAAAAATGCTCAACTGCACAAATGCACCTTGGGTGACACATTACTGATAACTTTACTGCTGCTGTTTTTTTTTCAAACATAAGCATGTGCACCAACCCTCTTTAGTTTTTATGTAAATTTGCTAAACCTAAACATGTTGAGCGATAATATCTTTGAAGATAAATGACTGCAAATATATGTATACAAGCAAAAGCAGCAGCAGCAGCAGCAAAGCAAGAATACATATCTGTATTTAGATTGACAAAACGATGGATACGCCCACAAGCCTCTGATGTAGTGGTGCCTTGAGGAGTCGCAGCTTGTACTGCTTCAGCTGTAGGAAGGATTGAATCTTTTTCAGAGTACATAGCCTCAGCTTTGTCAAAAAAAAAAAAACAAAACAAAAAAACCCTACAAAACTCTGACATGAATTTAACAATCAAAACAGTGATATGAATAGCTTCTGAGGGGATGGCAAAGGTTGGCTAATGTGCTTTGCCGCATAAGAATGCAATCAGTCTTCACATGTTCTGCATACTAACCTTCTTCAATACAGATGCGATTACTGCAGGTTACCACAGTCACACCTTTGGTCTGCAGCGCTGGGAGAATAAAACTGTTTTGACGCTGTCTGATGATGTTAAAGTGGTTTCGGTGTTTATGTAGCACTACTAAAAACGCTCAATCATGCTGAGTTGTTTTCAAAATGCAAAGTAAATGTATTCTTTCAGCGTTTTTGTCTTTTTGTTGAGAAATACACCCACTTCCGACAATTCATTAGCATACACCCATGCCATAAATCAAATTAGTACCATGATGTTGATGGGCTCTCCTGCTGTGATTTCTCTCTACAGACATGGACAACAACACAGCTGGGAGCTGATATGCACACCAATTTACTTCCTGCACAACAAATATATGCAGGAGATTCTCTCAAAGAAAATTGAATTTCTAACATCTCATTTGGATAGATTACTGAACCCCTTGTAAAAATTCCTTGATTATTCATGATGAGGGCAGTGTTGTGTACAAAGAGTACAGCTGTCAGACAAGGTTGAGTCACCTTTGCCTGGAGAGATTTTTGTCAACACGACAACAATTAAAATTTCGCTTTGTCCCACATTAATTGCTTTTATTCTGGATGGAGCGAATGTAATCAACTTCAAACTTGATCTTGTTAACAGCCGAGAATATAACTTTTATACTACAGTTCAAGATAATAACAATTAATATGAAATGCTTAGGCTATTAGAAGAATATTTAATCAAACATTAGATTGGTAATATGCACAAATCTCTAATTTATTGTTTTGACTGGTATCATTCCTCCTTTTTAAATAGCATTAATGTTGAGGAATCTGCTTTAGTCCTGCAATCATCAGCTTTATTCATGTTAACATAAAACACTTATGTGAAAAAGAAGATCCCCAAATCGCCAAAACTTCACCCACACAACAACACATTATTACTGTTTGAAAAAATCAAATGGAAAAACTCTGACTTTATTCACATCAATAAGTCACTTATAGAACAAACAGGCTCAAATTGTTATGTGGCCTTGTTCTATTTGGCGTATTCAGTAAAGACATGTCATTCTTCTGGTGACAGTGCACATTGATTTTTTTGGCTGGCCTTCTCTAAATATCTGCCTCGTACAATAGACCAGGCACAAAGGCTTTTCTCTGGATAAGAATGTTGCGTTCAATAACCGCTTGGAGCAATGCTCGAGAAATTTAAAGGATTTTTTTGGCGTGATTCTGCAAACTACTCAACGGGCCCATTGTCACTTGTCCAGTGTTATGCACCTCTAATGGAGGAGCTTCTCTTGTTCTGGAGACACAAAGTGAGACACAATGTGCCAATGTGAGGTCATGATTAACACAGGGACAGGGAGCTTTAGGGCCTTTAACCAGTGGCCATCCCTCCCAGAACAGCGCCCCCACCCACCACCACCACCACCACCTCCCTCCCCTCCTCCTATACTCAGCTAATCAGTCCTACCTAAGCATCTCTTTCCATATGTTGCACAGATTTGATTGCTTGCCATTTTCCGGCTCATTAATGAAGACTTATGCCGCGTGTGTAATGAATGTGTCCTGGCTGTAACATGATCAAGTTTCTGGCCTCGCTGAGTGCTTTTCAGATGATTGCTTTCACCTCTGTGGTTGGTTTCACTGGTGTGGCAGGAGGAAGCCACTGTCGAAATGGAGAACAAAAAGGGAACTCTAGTGCAGGAACCTAATTACAAATGGATTTCTTTGAAATGTTATACTGAACACATGCAAGAGATGCAAAACTGAACAGTGTGTTTTAGGAACTAGGACATATAAAACACTTTGAAATTTGTGATATTTGATGGATTTTTTGGTTCGATAACAAACAAAGACAAAACCAAAAGCATGAAACATTTGATGTATAAATATCTCTAATGACTATTTAACAAGGTTTTATATTTTGTGACGATATCAGCTTGTAGCAAACTTCAATACCTTGTAAAATGGGTCCTAATTCTTTATCAGCCTGCAAGGAGAGCCCAGAACAGCTGAAAAGCCAAAGACTCAGCAGCTCTTAGCCAAAATCTAGCTGTATTCAGTCTCCGCAGATGTGACTGTTGATGCACATCAGTAGTATTCACTGGAGGCAGGATATCAATGCTGACATCCATTTGCAGCCATACTCTCTGTGCCCATCATTCTGAGATTATTGTCACCAGCGTGCACAGTAATTACAGCTTATACCACTTGTGATTTATAACAAACTAGTGATGGGAGGCTACAGTTTTCTTGGAGTTTTTCTCGTACAGGGTGTTACATGTGGTTGAAGTTGAACCAAAATCTTGTCTAAAAGCAAAATCAAATCTGTAGCAGCGGTAGTACTGAAAATCAACTGTATGGGAAGCACACTTTTTTGTGTTCTTGACAAGAACACAAGGTGGAAACTGATACCACCGTCACGCTTACCTGGTATGTTTGGAAGCAAATAGCTTAGCTTAGCTTAGCCATGCTAGCTGTGACAGTTAGCATAGCTCTGTTCAAGTTTCACTTTTGAAAAAGCTCTAAATGTATACTAGCACCTTCAAAGAGTCCACTCATTATACCTCTATACTAGTACTTTTTGTTAACCGTTTCCTGCATAAACAAGGCTATATATATGTTACTTTTCATCTTTTAGAACTCAACTATCTATAATGTAGGATGCTTTAAACTCTGAACAAGACTTCAACATCTCTTAATACCTCTGACGAGAGGCATTATCTTGTGTCTGACACTCCTCTCTTGGTCTGTTCTAAGAACGCTCATTTGCAACTTTAATTCCACAAATGGACTCCAAAGCTGTGTTTACAAGGAGCGAGAGAGCCTGAGCTGTGACAGCTCAAAAGCAGTTTCCTCCTAATAAATAGACTAATGCTGCATAATCAAGTCACATGTACACTAATGTCTATTTGAAGGCTCTTTAGAAGTCCATGTCATTGCAAAGGTGTATTAAAAATGCATCTTATGTGGTTTGTGTTTTTCATGCCTACATATACAGCATGTGTCACACACAAGGAGGCACTGGTACACGCAGTGAAATGAAAGCTTCATGGCCACTAATGATAATAGGCTGTAATAGAAAATGGGTCAAGAACTCACAATAGCAAGTTGATTGCACATGTTACTGCTTTGTCCTGGCAAGTATACCACCTGCTTTGTGTTACCTCACTCTTTTTGCACCATGCACAAACAAACACACATTCATACATGTCCCCTCATCATTCATTGAGAGCTCACTGCCAGTGCCAGAGAGTCATTTATTCTCAAGCTTTTGAAAGGACTGGTCATCAGAAGAATTGCTCAGTGAACATCGCTGTTAGTAAATATGTCAAATGCCTCGGTGGCAGTACCTGAAAAAATACACGGCTATTCTGTTATGACTGTCACATATGCCACCCCTGTTCTCTCGCTTCTGAAAAGCCCAGCGAGCGTGGGGTTTGGCCGCTGTGGAGAATTGTTTCTTACATGCATGAGTGTCTGTGTTGGTGGGAGGGGTGGCAGTGCCAGAGTGAGGCACTGAAGAGGTGTTGGCATCCCACGCCGGAAAAGTGTGGAAATTTGCAGAGCGGAGAGAATTAGCGACTCCCTGCTGGGCCAAACGGATGGGTGCAGAGAGAAGGGAGGAGGGAGGAGAAAACCTCACGATGGTGGAGAAAATGACCTCTGAGAGGCAAGCAGCGAACAGGAGAGGCGGGCGGGAGAGGGTGGGCGATGGGAGAGGTTGGGGGGGGGAGGGAATCCGCAGGGAGAAGCGCAGAGAGGGATCCAAAGCCAGGTCACCTTCTCCAGAGAGAGCAGCTGTGAACACTCTGCCCCTGGGAGGAGGGTCACAGTTGAAAGCTGTGAATCTTATACAGCAAAGCCCAGATTCTCTCGCGCTGCCTTCACCCTGCACAGGTCTGCAATAACAAAGCCAATTAAGAAGCCCAAGAGAGAAGCTAGCGCAGTCTCACAGTCGCCTCTCGCTGACTTGGCAACTAGAATTACAGCTCCAGAGACTACCTTTCAACATCGAACATAGAGAATACCAGCAATTATCAGTGAACACCTCCGTTCTCAGGCTCCATTATGCCAAACTCATAGTGACTCAAAAATCCTCTTTTAATTCATCCCAGATGCATGCTAACCCTCTAAAATGAAAGATGCAACAGCAAAACACCTTTGCTTTAAGTATTAATGGTAGCAACCTTGGTGTGCCATGTTATTTTTTTTGTAATGATTCGGCCGCTGTGGAGTTGTCCTTATTTACTGTACGTGGCATTTCAGGTGGCATTTGTTTCATCTGAATGTGACACTGCATGACATTAATTCAGATTCGGCTGCAAGAATCAATACTGTGGTATTGTTCTGGGAGACATGAGGTGAGCTGACAAGTTTGATCTCTCCTACACGTCTTCTATTGTCCAGGAGCACTGAGTGAAATAATGTTATTGTTACCTTTTGATACGTGCAGATGAGGCTGCCACATGTGTGTGGTGTTTTGTTAAGAATCTTTAGAGTTTGTTACCCTAGAAGTGATTGCTGTGCAGTTTCAGGTCACGAGGCTGCTATCATTCCTTGCAACAGTTCCTCTGTTCCCTTTTTTGCTTTCATATTGTCTTTCTGTATTGCAGCAGCCATGTCTGGGAGAAGTAATCATGAACAGTGGATGCAGTCTTGGATCCTTTTCATGGGTGGCCAGGCTCTAGCTATGTGCTTCTTTGTAACTGTCATCTTGTAGATTTGAAATCCCTCCCCGATCGATCGTACTAAAAGCTCTAATCTGATTGTTAAAAGAGCTGATTTGACAAAGCTGTTATCAAACTGATTTAAGCACCAATCAATACTGCATTATGGGTGGGTGTCTTTTCTTTCAGGGTTGTGGCAACTTTTCCAAGGACAGGTTCAGCAATGTCTTTCACCTCTGAAACATACCTGTATGGGGCAAAACACACAGTGTAATAAAAAACTCTCTCTCTCTCTGTCTAGCTATGATATCTGGCTTATTGTGACAGAGTGAAAAACTAATAACAATGCATAATTGCTCAAGTGTGGAAATGAAAAAAACATGTCATTCCTTTGTTGATGTTTTAACATTAACTAGGTGTCTATTGAAATAAGGCTCCAAAGCCTCCTCGGTGTTCATGTGTGATTGTATTTTTCAGAATTGTGTAATGGTCCATGAAGAGTTGTGTAGTCCCTCTGAAAGGATCATTTCTCAGAGTGAACAGGAATGCACAAAGACGGTAATTTCGACTCACTTTCCCTCCTTCATCTTTCCACCTCTTTCAGTATTCATTCCACACACGTATTCAACATTAGAGGGCAAATAAATTGATTGCCAGCAGCTGAAGACACTTATCTCGCAGCAAGTCAGCTTTGCACTGAAGACCCCAATACCAAAACCGGGAAGCACTTCATTACGTTGATGCTTAACAGTAAGAAAAAAAAGAGACCAAACACTGGAACAACACCAGCAAACTGCGGTTATAAACACACCAAACACAGAAAGACCAAGATGGAGTGCGACACAATGATCAAGACCTCCGGGCTAAACTGTGTTCATTAGCGACGGCAACGCAGAATGAATGGGAGCTGCTTACTTATTCTGCAAGCATCTTGGTAAAAGCGAGCAGGCAGGAACAAGGCTAGCCTTAGCCTCATGCTTGCCTGGGTAGTGATGGCCAATTAAGCCCCTCTCTGATGAGCCATGCAGAGGCCCAGCAAGCAATTAGGAGGCCAGGAGTCTCTGCTCATTACCGCTGCAGACTATTGAGCATTGTCCTGCGTAACGCACATCTGCAGCCAAAAGATTCCAGAGATGCCTATTAGATGTTGGTTTATATTATCAAGATGGAATCAGAGAGAGATTGTCCTTCAATCTCTCCTTTAAAGACACAATCTCACTGTACTAATGTCAACCCCTGATGAGGAACACACCCTGTGTGTACACCGGGAACGGGTTTGTGAGTAGAAAGCTTCCTCAATTTGACATTCAGTATTGTCTTTTCAGATGTAATTTGTCAATATGATGCTGATAACCAATGAAGGAGCTGACACACACTAATGTATCAGAAGTGATATTGTCTTCTGACTGACAGTCTGCTGCTCCCAGTATTGATTCAGCTAACATTTCGGGATGCGACTCTGTTGCAGGGGGTCAAAATTCAGCTCTAATGCAGTCAACTCCTCAATACAGTGGAAACCGAGAGAAGGGCTGCTATTGTAAAGATAAGCGAGTGCACAAAATATGAGGGAGGCATAAGCAAAACCAGGATGGTAAATATTCCTGTTCTGCAGCAAAGTTTTGCACCCAGACAGCAAGATTTGTCTTCATTTAAACAAAACAAAAAAAACAAAAAGGAACAATGGTGTCATTTAAAGATATGAAAACCCAGGCGTCTATACTGCAGCTTATCTGATTACATAATAAAATCAGAGAAGAATCATTTCAGCACATCTCACTGACTGATGTTTTTAAATAAGCATCCTGTTGTGGTTTGTTGTTTTAAACAAGAATTAAAAATACACCTGAGCTAAGTGAAGATTTAATATGCCGAGTAAGGAGATGACTTTAATACCAGATGGCACTTTCGTAGAAATAATTGTATGCAAAGAAGCTGAAGTGCAAATAAGTATGATTCATTTTTTAAGAGCTCTGTGTTTATACAGTTCTTTAAGGGTATTATAATTGTTTGCTTTTCACAAGGCTCAGGGCAAAGATGGGATAAATGAGAGCCAAAGGTACACTAAATAATAATAGTGAGCAGCAGAATTGCACAGAGGCACGGAGAGTAAAACAGCCCTCTGTTGTTGCTGCAGACCTGAGTTCCTCTGCTGAAAGGCTTCTGTTGCAGCCGGAGCCCTCGTGTTGTACGGCATCCGTCCTTTCACAGCCAACCGGAGGAAGTCCATTAAGTCAGTTTGGAGACTTTGTGATTTCCTGCTCTCATGGCAGCCGAACCTGCCAATCCCTCCACCATCCCGGGCATCATATTCCCCATCTCCCCTGGTTAGCACCGGAGGCAGGTGGCACTAAGTGTTAACCATATGGCTGCTGCTGCGAGTGTAACAGCGAGGGATCGGCTCCAGTGGGCACCGAGTTACGCTGCGATGGAGATCAATGATAGGCATTTATCGCCCGAGGACGGGCACCGCGTGGGTGTGTTTGTGATCTTTATGGACACCAGTTTACTACTGAGTGAAGTACAGAGGGAATAAGCTTGATCTGAAGGCAAAAACACTGAATGTAAGAGTGTGCCAGTGGTTCTGTGACCAAGCCTAGAAAGAAACACTGTAAAGCTGATGGTCTGAATGAATGTGCAAACCTCTGATTGGGCCATTGGGAGTAATAAGCACAGAGAAGCCATATGTGAGCAGAGGAATGAGCCACATTCCTCAAGAAATAAAATCTTTCCCTTTGAGGGCTATTTGCCAATATCCAACCTGTGCAGGCGTCACATGTGTGATCTGACTTGCACACACAAACAAAGACTTAGAAGAAACAGATCACATTTACAGGCATTATGGTGACTGAGTAGCTCTTCTGAGTAATTAGACATAATACTTTATCACAAAACACACTTTTCTGCATTTCGGAGCACTTTCGGGATTGTTGGCTCACCAAAGTAATTGAGCCTGAAACTGGCAGATCATAAAACTGCATGTGCATCAAAGTTGCACAAAGACCGAGAGCAGACTTCCAGCAAAATAATGTGGAAGACGAAACACTCACATGTAACCGCAGAGATCAGCCAAAGCACAATCTATCCGGCTACAATACAACTGTTATGAAAGGATACATAAAAGTACTTGTCAAAAGCTTATGAAACAGTCATTTTTTAAGCCGAATCCTGCTGTTGAACAATCACCATAAAGTCACAAACATGCAGCATCAGAAGTAAATGATACTCCCTCGGGGTAATACAGCTGTAGGACCAAATATCCACGCCTTTGCTAACCATGCTTTTTCATGGCACAGTGACTAAACTGCCAATTACGTACCGCATTTTATTGGACCTCATTATCTTTTTCAGAGTCCTTAGCTTCATTTTACATAGACTACAACACGCATGCAATTAACTTTTCTAAAATTAGCCTCTTGAGTGAAGACTGAGGGTCGTTGAGACACAGAAGGAGTAAAAGTTTGCTTTAGTAAGTGAATCAAAAATATAAGTTATCAATTAAAGAAGGTCAATAACTCATTGTGCAGTAAATGTACTATCGCACAGAGGTAAGACCCAGTCACAGGTAAGTCTCAAGTCTTTGCTTTTAAGTCCCAAATCACATTCCAAGTCCTAAACTTTGAGTCCAAACAAGCTGCAATTTGCTTTTCACCTTAATTTTACAACTTAGGTTTTACTACAATGCCTCTGCCTGTAATGTTTAGTCATTACTCCTTATATACTGCAACCTTTTTTTGTTGACTTCCCTGTAGTTTTTTGGAGGCAAACAAAACTATTTATGGTACACTGTTATGCTTACTATCAGCTTTAGGTTTTAATGGTTCTTACCTTTAAGTAAACTAGGTGCTAATGATTAGTTCATACAAAGTGTATATGGAGAAAAAGCATCAACTTACTAGCCTCATTATTAGTTTATTAAGAAAATGGCAGGAAACTAATATATTTGTTGTGCATTTTTTTCTATAACATACTTTGTAATCTTTAGGCTTGGGAGAAGGTATCAAGGTTTTTCAAATTAAAAGAATCAAGTCGTCATCTTCTGCTGTCAAATGCTTGAATTTGATGACTAAAGAGGAATTAAATGAGTGTAAATACCTTCTAAGGACCGGCATGCATATCCTGCTGTGGGCTGTCACAGTCCCAATTGGCCCTGCTAAGTTCTAATGGCTACTGAGTGACACATGACTAAATAGCAGCTCTGTGTCCAGGGGAGACCAGAGCTGAGCTCAACTGTGAACATATGGACATTAGCATAGGCTGCTGGTATCCTGCTGGCTCTCAGACTGTGCACTGGGACCTGCTTACCTGACGCTGTGCCTCGTTCTGGTTGGACAACAAGCAGACTGGACTGTTAAAGAAGCTGGATGCCGGCCAGAGTCGTTTGTGGACACTCAAGTTAATTGACATAAAGTAGTGAGTGACAGCACATTTAGCTAAAAATAAAAGAATGAGTGGGGCTGTGTTCAGCCTAAAACATTACAGCTGCTATCAAAAATGCCTGAGTTATAGCAAAGTCCTTTTGCTCCAGATGTTTCTCAAAATCCTCTATGAAAACATTAGAAATCTTTGATTGTTGGAAATGCCTCCATGAATTGATGTATCATTAGTTTCTAATGCTGTAATGGCAAAGATAGGATGCAAATGAGGAGATGTGATTCCTGTTTGTGGGGATAACAGCACAATGCATCATGTTTTACTGTGTATTTAAGAGAGATAAGAGAAATTAACTATAAAAACCTTCTTTGCTTCCTTAAAACCCTGATAATTTTATTCTACGGCATTTTGTCAGAGGGGATAACTCTGTTCTTTGCAGTTGACTTTTAATTTTTACTGAACATTATAACTGTACTTTACAATTACAATATTAAACAGTACATGCAGCTACAGAAAGATTAGACTGAAGAAAGTTCATATTCTGACTTTAAATAGATTGGGGGCTTGAATTACTAAGGAAACTGCTCTGCTGTTTTCATTAAGTTCGCAGGCGCAATCTGTATATTCAGCATCTGATTTACTAAGACAGCATCTCATTACCCTGTCAGTTCCTGAACTGAACCTGGTTCTGCCCTCCAGATGCACCCTGCCTGTGAAGGAGCCCTTAGAAGTGCAGGTGTGGTTTTTATGAGATTTCTAAGCCTAAAAAAGAAATTGTAATGCAGCTTTGTTAAGCTCCTAAAGATAAATACTTAATTTTTCTCATAAAATTAGAATATGTATCTACAACATGTATATAATTAATACATTATAAGGCAAGAGTAGTTTGTATCTGCTCATTTTTTTAGTTAAAAATAAGCCTACATTATTTTTTTATGCATTTCTCTTTTCTCATAAATTTAATCTGAATGTATTTATGCCTCTTCTTCAAAGGCAGATAACTGACTAAAAATTTGCATCACCTCAGAAAGTCAAACACCATAAGCAACACACTAATATGTGTCCTTCCACTATTTGCACCATTTTCCCTTAAATGTGTCTCCAGCATATGTTATCAGAATGTGTCACGTCTGCACCTAAAAAAGAGGTGCAAAAAGCTTGTGTAGGTGCGGCTCCCAGTCTCAAACAACAGGAGAGCTTCTAAGCCTAACCAAGTGTGATATGAGCTGAAAGCAGGAAGGTGAACATTTCACACTTTCACTAGTTCTTTTTTGTCATATGGAGGCTTTGATAACCGTTATTATCATTTAAGAATCAATTAGAGCTTCAAGTGAGTGAAATTTTCTGCAGATGAATACATCGGATGGAAGATTTTTTGAAGGAGTTTTGATTTGAATAATTTTTGCCAAAGAAGAAAGATTGCACATTACAGGTGTCTCTTCAGAAACCAGAGTCTTCTATTTATAGGCTGCTCATATAACAGAAGTTGCGGAGGGATCGGGTTGTTATATGTGTAGAAACATTTGTTTTAACTGCTCTTTATTTTAGGTTTGTTGATTAAATCCTGTCAGTGGTTCTGATGATGGATGGAAGAGAATTATTCATTTAAACCAGGTCCAAAGGGTCGGTTGTGGAATAAGCATAACAGCTTTTTAATTTTTAAATAGTAATCTTCAGTCAAACGGTTAGCTGGGGAAATCAATGCAATCACTGCAGTCTGACAGCGCTTTGAAATACCCATTTCTTGTTTTTCCTTGAGATTTAATTTTTACCACTGTGATATTATTTTATTATAAATTAGACATACTTTAAAGCTAATACTCACACTGCTTTAACTATGCAACGACATCTTTCATTTTTACTTTAAAACGCTGTAAAATCACAAACAAGTAATTAATATTGACAGCTAATCTATGAATGAATCTTAATGAACAAGTTGATTAATATGTAATGTACTAAATAAAGTGAAACAGCTGGGACCCGTGGTGCAGTACTATACGGCGCAGATGATGCATACACAGTGTGGTACTTTGTAGCAGAGAACAACTGGGGGAAAACCATCCGCAGACACGTATACTTGGGTAACAATGTCTCTCCATCACTTGATTGTGGCTGAGATTTAGTCAGAACTAAAAGACCTCCCATACAGCGAGTCTTCCACTTCCAGAAACAGGACAACTCGTGTCAGCATGGTTGTGGAGATGCATAACGATCCCAGCATTCTTCTGACAGAAATGCCACTACGAAAACATTCAGTGCCGCCTACGTCTTAGGAATGCAGAGTTCTTGTCTCGAATGTAATATTTATCTTGTAAATGTCTTGCAGGCTCAGCTTCCACCTCTTAGCCCACTTGATATGTGTGCTCAGCTATGCAGCTAAGCACTCCATCCATGCCACATTAGGTGCTCCGTGCCACAGATACACCACCTTAAATGTAGACATTTCAGAGTAGACATTTCTACATCAGAGAGGCATCCATTCTGTCTTGCACTCCCTCCCTTCCAATGCTGTGCTATCAGCATTGCAGGATAAACAGATACAGCCCTGGGGTATTGAAGTGGGCAGGAATATTCAGTAGCACATAAAGGCTGAAGTCGGCAAAGGCCTCCTTGGGGCTGGTGTGCCTGATTCACATTGAGCTGGCTCACTTCCACCTCTGTATCACTTAAAGCCTCCATGCCAAAGAGTGGATAATTACATTTCACCGCAAAGAACAATAACGAAGAGCCCACAGTTCGGAGGGAGGCGGCGCTCGCAAGTAGTAAAGGTTGTTTTTTTCATGCACCAGTTCACACAGGCTTTAAATGATACCGGCTATGATCTCACCTCCCTCTAGTTTCTCTGGCTCGATTGTTCAATTCTGCATGCAGATGATCGCTCCCTCCCCCGTGTCGCCGGGGGTGTCATCCGATGTGCACCTGCACTTAGCCACCACGCAAAGGCCATGACTAAATGCTGGATGTGATCCTGGGTCCTGGTGCCTTTTAGATTTACATTCCATTAGACGGCTTGATTGAATCCACCTGCCCCGTGCACCCATTCACCCAGGCAAACCTCTGCTCTGGCCATCTGTAGGGGACAGATTGGGCCCATTGAGTGAAGCTTGATGTGATGAACAAAGCAAATACACTCATGCTCAGTGGTTCCTGCACCACCCCAACTTAATATTATGTGATGCATTTATTTTTACCCTTCTCCTCCATTGTGAATCGATGTCTTTAATCTGCCTGTGACAGAGCACTGTAGGATATTCATGTGGGATGAACGCAGTTCATAAATAGCATCTTAAAAGTTTGCTTTCTTTTGAAAACATCTGAAGCTGACCTCAGTATGAGGAGTTTTTTGTGCAGTTTAAACACCGAATTTTGCACAGATATGGATTTGATGCTCACATTTGGAAAATAAAACAATAATTACATGATATGATGCAAATTGTTTTGCTAATAACGTAAACTGTGTGATTTGATAAAAGCACCGTTTTTTTTGTTCCATTTTATTGTTTGTAGCACATTTACAAAATCTTTTCATGCTTGGAGACCATGTTTTAGAGTTGCACCATGTAAGGTTTTTCAGCTGGTTCTGATGATCAATGATTACCTGCATCTCACGGCTAATAAGCACAGATAAGACTGGCACTAATTACTCATTTTTTTTAATTTTTGAAAGGAGCTAAAAAATGGTGGTTAATGTAACATGAGGGTAAGAAAGGCTGATATGTACTGAGCAAAGAAGTTTATTTATTATTCCACTGCAGTGACCTTGCTTTATCTGACATCATTATCACAATGGCAAACAGTTCTGATTCATGAAACATTAATAACTTATTTTCCTCATACATACTTATATATATAAAAAAATAAATCTACAATTACACTTAGGGGCATATACCTTGACTGTCAAATCAGAAATGTCGGTGTATTTTAATACTTCATAAAAAAAATAAAAGCTTTTGCATAATAAAAAACCTGTGGCTGTTTATTCTGCAGATGAAACAGGTACAAAAGTCTTGGTTAAGACATGAAAATGGGTTTAGGGACAGCTACTACTTTCAGCGCATGAGAGTACACAGCACTTTGTCCTTTTATTATATGCTTTGTTTATTGGCTATATATTGGTTATGGTTATTATATATATATTGGCAGATTTTCTAAAACACACCAGTGAAAATTTTTTAAAAAAGGCCAGCAGCGCACTTTAGTGAGTTTTAGCTGCAATTTAACTAAGAAGAGTTTTCAGCAAAACATGCACACACTTCTAATGCCTCTTATAAAAGCTTGGCACCTAAACTTCACTTAGAAATACTGAAAAGAAAACTTTAGGTCTTATGAGATTCTCTCTGCTTTTGTGGTTATTTCATGGCCCGACAACGGTTTTGTCTTTTCTGGCTGCTCTTCCATGAAATTTGCAGTAAAAAATTCAATTTTAAACTTTCTTAAACTTTAACTTTTGAATTATAGAAATTACCTTTTTAATAACACAGAAAGGTCCCACTTGCTCCAGACTCAATTTATTATGTTCTTGCATTCATTGATAAGATACTTGGAAGGTTGGAGCTGTGCAACCAAGTCGAACCTTTTGAAGAACTGCGGTGATCGTTCTTGTGGGAATTCAGGAGGTTCCACAGAGAATATAAGGCAGCATGAATATTCACCTGCTGGCTGTGAAGAGCTTTGATAATATCTAAGTTTTCAGTCTTGTCCTTGGCTGAGGCCTCTCACTCATCCAGTCTGACAGTCAGAAGGGTCAGACAAAAACAACAACATGGATGTCTGCAGATAGTTGTACAGACTGCAGAATCAATCACACCAGCATCCTCAACAGCAACGTCTCTGAATGTAATTAACTGCAATTAATGTAAGCAATCAGACTGATCAATTGACTCACTCACAGAGGAAGTGTAAGTTTGTACTGTCCTCTTGTGCAGAGATAAGCAGAACTTAAATCACCAACCAGCTGGACTGAACAGAAAGCACTTTGTTAAGAGCCAGAGGGAAAAAAACAGTTGATTAATCAACAAGTGGTCAAACGTGACAATTTACTACATTCCTTTGGTTTACACGATTTAGACTGATTAAACTTGAGTTTCCAACTCTTGATTAGAAAAATCTAAAGAGAAAATTTCCTTGAACCTTTTTTGTAATTTTTTTAACAATTAAAATATAATGATCAGATTAATGGATGCTGAAAAAACAGACCATCTAACTCCAGCATTAAAGGCATTCAATTTAGGGGTCATCAAATACTCCCCAAAAGTTGTCTAAATCTTGATTACTCACAGGAGATAAATCACATGTTTTAAATCCAACAAAGGTGGTCAACCTCTGTCTAAAAGGTAGGAAATACACCCAGGAAAGGACCAACTAATGTAGGTGGTTACAATCTAGAGGGAAGTGAAATAGCAGAGTCACTGATTGGCTCTAAAAGGCTGTTTACCAATTAGCCATGTTCTGATTGGACTCAACCCTGAGCAAGATTGTGTGATCAGGAGAAAATGTTTGAAAGCAGCAACACGGCAGCTGTGTGGTTGCAGATATAGCAGAGTCTTTCCTTCTCTGAATACCTTTAATTCTGTTTTAAGTAACATGGAATAACATGGGAGAGGACAGTTTGAACAAATCAACATCTGCTGCTTCAGAAAGTCGACTCATCAATCAGCCTATCATTTAGACTGTTTTGTAAAACCCCTAATTGCTGCTGGTGTAAATTGTGGTAGAGTAAATATTTTAAGTGTTGGTCATAACATTACTTTGGGTTTTATTTCATTTTTTTTTAATTATTATTAGCAGTAAATTGAGAAAATACTCAGAATATCCATAATTAAAACGGCCTTACATAGCGGCCTTGCTATTCTGCATATAGTGAAACTTGAGTATCTGAGCCCTTTTTTTGTCATTCTGCTCACCTCTGTACATACTGCATCAACGATCATCTTGAATTTACAGTAAATGTCATTTGTTGCAAACCAGGGGAGTGGACAGTTATTGGGAGCTGTAAATCCTGAAGTGATTTCTATAAACAGGGTGATATGACTTCTAGAGGCAACATCCCTCAGGCGAAAGTGTGGCAATGAGAAGGCCATGATGCACAGCATTCACCGGGGGCCTGAATATAAGATATACGGTGGCAATTTTGATTTATGATATTTTCTTTTACGTTGTTGACCTATGTGCATTAAGACGCATTAGGAAACCATTCCTCAGAGCGAAAGAAAGGCTCATGCCTGGTGTTTGTTGGTTCTTCCCCTCTCTAACTGATGTAAATTAATCATGGCTGCATCCTTCGGATGTTTGCTGGAAGCTCAGAATGAATAACAGCATTAAACAGACGTGACTGAGTGTTTTTAATATCCAGAAGCTCATGATATCAAATCAGTTGTTTTTTTCCACCAGTTTTGGTCTTAACCTGATGATTTGCTCTTGACATGTATTACCCTCAACTCTGATATGACCGCCTTCATTAGGAGGTTAATTAAAAGACATGGCTTTATTCTGAAGCAATTAACTTTACTTCTGTTTTATGCTATTCACTTTCTCCGACTGACTGAGCTCAATTTGTCTAATTAGATCAAAAGCTTTATAGGAGATGGTAACTGTTATGAGCTGCTGTTAGCCATACATGCATATTTATTGGGTTAGATAACAATAAACATTTTCAAAGCTGAAAAAATTACAATATCAAAACCGTGAGACTGAGAGGCTTCACTCTCAATAAATATGTTTTCTCTCATTAATATCAGCCAGCATGATAATAAAAACGCTGTAGCTAAACCCTGGGATTAGTGGGTGTTACTGGTCATTTGAGAGTGCAATGTAAAAATACATAAAGCATACCTGGTCCTAATTACAGCCTTATTCTCAAACCCTTGAACTAGTTCCAGCAGCTCAGAGCCTCCCCACTGCGGGTCCTGAACCCGGCTCTGTCTCTGCGGGACAGGAGCATCATGGTCCACAAGACCTGGGTAAATGTTTGCTCACAGAGGCCGAGCTAGATCATATTCATGACCGCCGTCTCTGATTTACGAGGCTGGATTTACTACCTATTGAGCGCAATTACATACAGCACAGGCACTGCGCAAACAAAGCCTGAGACAGCAGCCATTTTGTGCTCTATGATATGAGCCAGTCGCAATAAAGAGAGCAGGATGAGATAAGAGCCGGCTACTGTATATACATTAAGCCATTTTAAAAAGGCACATTGAACTCATTAGTGTGGCTGTGTAGTTTTCTATAATATGTTATCAGCTTTGCCTCTCTGGTTTGTCCTTTCAAGTGCCTGCATAACCGGAGGAGACACAAGATGTATCAATAAATCAATACATTTCTATAGGGCAAGCGGTGCTATTCTACTGATTTAACTGTCAGATTCTCTGGTGGAATTGTGCTTCAATGATGACGTATGGCACTGATCACCTCTGGTCAAGGCTGAATAAAGAGAAATATCTAACCACATTACAAATAAATGTCTGGGCAACAAAGTTCTGATGTTCCTTGCAACTTAAAGCTTTAAGTGTTTTGGATTTTTTTTAAATTTCTGTTGAAGTAAATGGTGGCTGTGAAAAACTAGCAGCACATGTGGGGACCTTTCCTTCAGCTCTTTTTTTTTGAAGGTCTCTGAAGGTAATCTCACTGAAAAACTCTTTTCTGACGGTTGAAAAAGTAATTTTGTGAACTTTTTTTTTTTTTTAGAAAAAGGAAATGTACCACACCATTTGCTTGATAATTTCCATTACCACTAAAAGCGGCGGGAGAGAGGGAGCGCTGTGCTGCTGATCCTTAAGATGATTGAAATATGCTGCTCATTAGAGTCCATTCACAAAATTCATGAATCACAGTAAGACAGACGACAGTTGCCTCACCTGTGAAAAGGTCCCCCCCATTAACCAGCAGATAGCCCAACTATTGTACTAAGGAAAATGGCTCAATTTATAACCACCTTCATATGAATGCAAATGAGGCGCAATCAATAAGTCCAATTTCTGACATGTCATTAATAATAAGTGAAAAAAGTAACACAAGCATTCATATAATACCATGTGATACCAAGTGATGTGATACCAGATTAATGTGAAACGAGGGATGCTGTGAATAGACAATAATAACCATGTAGTTTACTAAATATGGGAAATCAAAGTATTATCAGGGCTTTTTAAAAATCTTTACAAGTGATGAAGGAAAATAATATCAGACTAGAGGTGTAATGATTCTACGGTTCTACAGTTCATTTAGCTCAGTTTAGGTTCATATTTCTGTGGAGGAGGTTTGGTTTTCACTTTGCAGGATTGTTTGTTCTGGGGAGGAAGAATAAGTTAAAACAAAAAAGGGGTTTATTAAATTAGTCTCAAGTTATTAAAATGAGTGAATGAATGAATGAGTAAATGAATGAATGAATGAATGAATGAAATGCTACACAATGTTTACAATTTATAAGCAGCATCAAAAGCAATATGGCGGACATAGTCTGTCACCAGAAGCAGTCCTTGCAGGTCTACATGGAGTTAGAATACAGTCAAACAATAAAACAAAACCAGAATTAGAGATGAGAAGTGAGTCTGGTTTGATGGAAAATGTATTTTTTGACAGTTTTTGTCCCTTTGGGGAAATCACTCTCAGCACACTGCGGTTCTGACATGTTAGTGTGAGTCAGGTTAAAAGTGAACATAAAAGCGATGAAGTTGTGAGGCCGGGGTGCCGACGGCAAGTGGTTTGGGACTTGAGGTCCTACACCTTTGTATCATGACTTTACTACTGATTTCAAAGGTCAACCATCACAGACTGCAGTGAGTTAAGTGTGTGGGATTTAGTAGGATCCATTTTTAAAATATAACCAATTAAAAAAAAAATATTCATAAGTAGGTGTTTATTAATGTATAGTCACCTAAAATTAAGAATTGCTATGTTTTAGTCACCTTGGAATAAGAGGAGGAGTGGGTCCTTTGAGTGCAACATGTTTTCTACAGTAGCCCACAATGAACACACACACTGGCTCTAAAAAGGACTTTGCGTTTTTCACAAGTTTTGCAGCCACTGTGGGTTCTTCTACACACTTGGATGATATCTAAAAGTGAAGCTGCAATCTTCACCTCTAGATGTCACTAAATCCTACATATTAGAAATTTGAAAAAATGAAAAAGTCAAACAAGGTAAGTGGAAATTTCTTTTCCCCTCCTTTTTCCTTTGTACTTCTATTCCATCTAGATTTCATCTGCAGAAGTCAGATTTTTAAATTGGGAAAAAAAATATATATCAGACAGAAATATCCCCGTTATTGATTTCCTCCTGAAAATCTGACCGAATACTTCTAAAATCTTAACAGAGGGGAAAAAAATGCAGAGAATCCAACCGTAGCATAAGAGCAGGAAAGAGTGAATGCTGGGAGATTCGAGGTGGCTGCAGGAAAAAAAAAGGAGAAGTGAGAGATTTATGCTAAACGTGTGCTGACTGACAAAGCAACGTCTTCTCAAGGCTCTGCAGGAGATCGGCCTAAATCCTTCTCATAAATTTTATATTAATGCCAGAGGTAACCAAGGTTGTTTTTCCCAGTACATTTTTTCCAGGCCCATTAAACACACCTAATATATTTCCACATTCTCTCATTTCCCCCTCTAAGTAGTTCAGCCGAATTGCAAAACTTGTGCATAAGAGAATGTTTATTCCTCGCAGTCTGATGTGACTTCAGTAGCTCTGCTTGTCTGTTAAGCTTGACTGGTTTAAAGATAAAAAACCTAACACATTCACCTTCCTCTGCACCTGTAGGTACTGTAACCTTGCCATTTCAGGAGATAATAAGACGAGCTGTCTAAATGGGGAGGGGGAGCAATCTCTCTCAGATCTCGCTCACCACTCTGTAGTAGTTTATTCCTCAGGAATAACAATTCAACTTGATAACAAGTCGCAAAATCTTTTATTCCCAGCAAAAAAAAGAAAAAAGTGAGCGCTGTCTATCAACATTTTGTGCTCTGTGTAAAAGAGGGAAAAATGCATTTGTGCGATGTGTTAGCTCCTGTGCAGCACTCTGTAGGTAATGCCAAGTTTCTGCTGCTTTCACGCCTCTTCTCTTTCTTGACTGGCCTATTTTAAGATGTGGAAAGCTTTCCCCTCCTAATTCCCAATACAACATAGTAAATCCCAATGCAACAGACTGCAGCCACTGCCATCAAATATAGTGGCTACCATGGAAACTACCCTGAACTTCAGTATAAATACACCACATAAGTAGTTGGTAGTAATAATGCTAAAATAGTCTGTATCCTTGGCCCACTAAGTCATTAGCATAATGTGCCACATGAATAATAGGCCTACATACAAGTAATGAGTTCTTCGTCCCTTAGTGAACAGATATACTGTATTCCACTGTTGTTCACTGACAAGCCGTATTAGCAGATCACTTAGTCACTGTATAAAAGAAACATTTTAATATTTTTGCTCAAACTGAAGAGGAACACAAGCGCGAGAAGGTGAATAAAAACGTGTGCCGCTAACTGCGAGAGAAGTACAACATGGATTTCGACACACAACAACAGCTTCCTCAGTCAAAATGGTGGCTCACTCCTTTCACACTCCCGAGAAAGGAGAAAAACATGTCTCCCAGCTAGACAGGAGCAACAGCGGCGGTTTGATCTCTGCTTGAGCTCCACTTTTCAATTGCTCGTCACAAAGATGCAAGAGCATATGTCTGGCATTTAACAGCCATGAAAAATAGTGGTGGAAGAAGCTGAGAAGAGAGAGAGAGAGAAAGAGAGAGAGAGAGAGACTTTTATTCTGAAACATCACTGTCTCAGTTGTCAAAAACATGCTGATAGACAAAACATGCTAATAGGCACACACACACACACACACACACGCACAAACACAGACAATTAAAAAAAGCTCTGGAGACAGCAGCCTGATTGTTTATCTGCATCGTAGCATAGAGAATTGAAATCCTCCGCCACAGATAAGACATCAATCTTCCTCAGTGGGCTGCGTAAATAAATCTGATTACGGACAGAATCATTTCCCCTTTAGAATTGTTTTATCTGCTCATTCCATGCCTCAGCACCAGATAACTCAGAGTGTGTCTGGCACAAGGTGGCCGCTCGCCTCGCACTCATCTCCCATCAGTGTGGCAGGCGTGTTGCCAGTGAAATGATGTCATATTCAACTTGAAAATCAAAAAAGATCTGTAAAAGAAAAGCAAATCCACTCATCTTGAATAAAAACCATTATGTAACATCTGTATACATAATGTAACATTGATAGAGAAGACATTAAAACCATCTGTGTAACAATGTCTAGTTTCCTTCATGCCTCTAAAACAGCTCTGATCCATAGAGGCCTGGACACACACAGACACACACACAAACACACACAGACACACACACAGGACCACCTACCGGTGACCTTCATACGCTGACCGATCAGGGTATAATTGATCAAACTTAAGATAAAGATGCATCACAATAGGTAGAAACACAACAAGGTTAGTGTTTCCCATTGCCATTTGAGGAGCATCTGGCCCCCTGCGCCCCCCCCCCCCTCCCCCCCCGTGGGCCCCCCTCCCCCTGCCTTAAAAGTCAAGTCAAGTCAACTTAGTTTACAGTGTCCAATCACAACAAAGGTAAGGGGAATTTATTATGTAGTACTGATCTGGAATGTACTCCTAAACTAAATAAACAAAATATTCTCCTGTAATTTATCAAACTAACATGAACCTGTTTCTGAGTCTCTACTGCGTGCAATGTTCATCTTCTCTCCCCTCTCCAAAGCAGCTCAGCAGCAGCCCACCCAGAAATATTTTACTTCCTAGGATGTCAGAAGAATGACCCTCCCCACTCTGTCTCTGATTGGCTTACTAATTGATTCATTTAATGGCTTATTCATAACCTAATACTAATCAATGTCACCTCTCATCCATAAGCAAACCAAACTAACCAACAAAGGCCACAACTATGAGCCAATCAGAGGCACAGAAACCATCAAGATTTCTTTTTGTTTAAAATAAATTATTAAATTTAAATTTTACTTAATTTTAACTGTTTGCCATGTGGAGTCCAAATACTCTGACATGACATTATAAATCTTGTGTATATAAAGGATAAAAAAGGGGTAAAATAAAGGGGGTACTCTGTTTTACTTTTTCTAAATATATGAATTCGAAACTAATAAAAAATTTTGGTAACATTTTTTTTAAACCAAATTGACCCTTTTTTTCTCTAAACGCAAAGTAAAAAATAATCTTAGCCCTGGGAATATTTTATTTTTGGTAACATAAAGAAATAAGGCAACCTCTGACCAATGAAAAAGTTAAATACTTGACTTTTTCACTTGTAAAGGGCTTGAAAGGTTTTTTAAAGTGTTTTTTTTCTTGCTGCACTTCTCTCTTGATCAACTTAATTCAGATCTCATGGGGACTGGGATCAAATCATTTTTACTTTGATAACTTTAAATTTAAACTAGCCATATTGATCATTTCTGTTAACTTTATAAAAACACTGGATAGATTGTATTATTTGTTAAATTTAGATTAGTGCTCCTCATGAACTAATCTAATCTGAATTAAACTGATTACAGCCCTGATAAGACGTTGCAATGTAAAACATATTTTGATTATGTGCATAATTGTAATTATATTCCCTCTTTGTAAGTCTAAGAGAGTTGAAATGAGATGTACTATAAGTCATTCTTACTGAGCTTCAACTCATAATTTCAATACATCTCAAGCATCTGAATATTTTAAGCAGCCAAAGAAAAAACTAATTCCTTGCAGATTTGTATAAATGAGATAATGTAATGCAGGAGTGTACAAAGCTTTTTACACACTTCAACAAATCCTACTGTTTGTTTTCACATTGTAATGTGTTGGAATCCCTCTCAACCAAAACAGATTTGTTGGTGTCTCTCTGTTAGATCTGATAAAGCATTAAAGAGCATTCAGACTGAGATAAGTTCACTTGTGTGACCTGAATAAGCCTTGACAGCCACTAAAACGAATTTGGGTAAATCACACAAGCCGGCAGCTGAGCACATTTGCATTGTGCGAGCCTGCATTCAGCAGACAGGCGTGATGACAAAGCATTCCCTTAAAACACACCAGATAAAAGACTAATTTGGTCCAGTTTTGCTGGAGGGATGCTTATCTTAGAATTCAAATAAGGTCAAAAGAGAAAACAGTCACAGAGTCGCTGATAAGATTGTGGTGGAAAAGCAAAATAAACCCTGTAACCCCTTTGAAAATGCTCTTGATTCCTTGTAGAGGTGGTTATGTCTCTTATTGCCATTTACCTCCACTGAAGACAGCATAAGTCCCCACAATAAAAGTAAATGAATAAATAACCGATGAGGGCAATAAAAAAAATGCAGAAGTTACGTATATCAGAAAAAAATTACAGGCAAATTTTTACTCAAGAGCGACTAGGAAAGGAAAACAGGAATCATAAATCATTGCAGATTAAATGTAAGCATACTGTACTCTGGCCTAATCTCCTCCACAGCAGGAAATTGTTGCTTTCAGAGTTTATCAGAGACACTGCCAGGATGTGTTAGTAGTGGAGGGAGAGGGAGACTTTTTCAAAATACTTTAGTTCGAATGCTACATGAGGTAATAGTTAAAAACAACAAGAGGAAAAAAAAATGGAAAAGTTTAGGAATTCATCAAACTATTCGAGAAAACTAAAAGAAAAAAGGACAAATACTGTGAGAGCTTAGAAACTAAAAGAAGTCAGATCTCGTAGGAGTGGGGTTCGTGTCCTACCAGCAATGAGCCGAGGCAGAGAAACTGCACCATGAGACAGACATGAAAAAAAAAATGTTACCAATCAGCTTACTGTTTCACCTGTCTTTAGATGAAGGGAGAAATGAAAGATTGCTGCAACAGAACTGTCTATCACCTGGGAACTACAGCCCATTAGAGCAGCATAGCATTCAGAAGACAGTGGTGGATCACAATGCTTTCTGAGCACAGTTTCTCCTCTTTGATCCATCACTGAAGATGAGAGCTGGTTGAGTTATTGACACGAGAAAATATGAGATCTGAGAGGGAACAGATTGCTTCAGAAGAACCACTTTTGACTAAGTATAATTCAAAAAAATGTATTACCTGTTTATAGAAGATGTTTCGGCTACTTTTTATTCTCCTGTTAGCAGATGTATAACTGTTGGCAACTGTGTAGTTTTATTGCATCCCGAGAAAAGACACAGCCTTTTTTAAGAACAATCACTGAAGGATGTAAAAACACTGTTGTTTAATCTGAGACTACTGAAGTGGCATTTAGCTACAGATTGCACTCGCCTGAAAATCTCCCCCTGACATCCTCCCCTTCCATGCACATAGAAAAACCTACAGTGATCATGAAAGTATGAAAGGTTCTTGTTTTATCCAGCATTGGGTTTGTCTGTTCAGAGCTACTGTAGAAACATGCGTGAAGATGCAACATGGTGGAAAAGGACAGGCTCCCTCTGTAGAAAAAGAAGACTCATTTTAAGGTAATGAAAACACAATGATATTTATTTTTAGGTGATCATACACTGATGAAAATGAACTTCTTAATAGTATCCTACACTTCTGCCATTTTTTTAGAATTCTAATCCTCTGAATCCTACAGACTGGACCTTTTATAAATTTATCATTTGATCAATAATATCTGCAAAAGGTAGGAGAAACACTCCTGCCAAAATGGAAAGCTGAATTATTTCATTAGTCCAAACAACAATCAAAACTCAAAGATATTCAGTTCACTGTCACATACTTTAAGTCAAGAAATACACCAAATCCAAACACTTGACAGTATGTGACTACAGACTTGCATTTTTGGTGGAAATTTGACTTGATTTGATTGAATCTAACTGTTCCAGCTCTGGTCGTGATAACTTATCTTCAGAGATTTTCAGCCTCAGAATTAGCAAATCTGCTAGAAAACAATGGAGTTACTGTTGCATGAATGGTAATTTGTATGGGACACATCCTCTCTTTTTCACGACATCATCATTTTGCATCATGACAGGCTGATAGATGACTGATCGCTCTAGATAACATGACACAGGAACTCATGCGAGAAATTGCAGCTAACAGCAGCAACAATGCAAACCAAGCCAGATTACACTGTGAGTGAGTTCCTGCAGGTTTTTAGTAATAACTGATCCAGAGTTACAAGACTGCAAATGGGCTCGGATGCTGGGAAACCCATCTATATTCTGGGGTGTGTGCCTATCTGGCAGTTCTCTCAGGTAATCACACTTGGCTGTGGTTGTTGTTGCAACCTCAGCTCTAAGCTGGATGTGTCACCCCTTTGCCTAAATTTAGATCCTCTGGTTCCAAACAGCGAGGTAATGGTGGGTGGTAGACTCAAACTCCAGGCTTCAAAACTCTCCTCTGCTGCTATTTTTTGACCTTGCACATATGGATTTTGATACTTTTTGTGTTTACATTTGTCTAGTGGCACACAACAGCTATATTTCCTCAAAAAAATCTGGTTCAAGGGTAATGTATTGATATTATATAAAAATCAAAAATTAGTGTCAACATCAACTGAATTTTTGGATATATTTATAAATTGTTTAAGTGCTGTACAGTCATGTTTTTAACACTGCATTTAAGAAAAATTGTGTAATTTTCAGAACAGGTCTAGCTGACGAACTTCTGCCTTTACCCATTAAGACAAACTTTTTACATTTTTGACAATTATTGAAAATCTGTCTGTGTTCAATTTTTATAAAAGCACTATTCTCTATAAATAATAATATCATTAGATCAGTATTTTGAACAAAGGAGTTTATTTAAATAACAACAAGTGGTATTTTTTTTCTTCATCTCAAGACCCTGGCTGGTTCCCTGTTTTTTTCCCAGTTTAGCTTGTTGTTGGAGTTTATTATTTTTTTTAATCACATTCTCATTAACTTTTTACATAAACCTGTCTTTAATACCTGGCACATTAACAACAGACCATATACATAGGAAAAAAAAAAAGTTAAGAAAATATATTGTATTTCAAAATTTGAAAGGAAACCGCACTTTCACAAATCAATGAGGAGAACCAAAAAAATGTCTCAACAATTACATGGTTTTAGAAAATTTAGAAGTGGTGCTTAGTCTACTTTTCCACCTCCACAGATTGCTGCTACTTTTCCACATTGTTTAATTTACCTCTGTTTTGCTCACCAGTTAGCTGGATGATTTTAGTAGCTGGTTCACTGATTCCACCACTTTGTGAGATCAACACTGAAACAATCCACTTACTGTTTTTATGAGCATTTCAGTGGCAAATCATGTCTGCCTGCTGTTCTGTGTGAAATACAACCTAATTAGCCCACTTCAGTTTTTTGTCAGAAAAGTCAAAAAAGTACGAGTTCAAAGCTTCATCGTTAATTACTGACGAGATAGTTAAACACATACAGCTGTGAAAAAATAATAAATTACAATTAAACCTAAAACATAAGTGGTGCACAGATGCACAGCAGCCAGAGCAGGAGGAGGAAACTGCAATCTATCTAAGCTGGACAGTTTTTCACAGCTGCTGCCTGCTAGCATTGACAGCAACAAAAACCTGTGTGGTGGTCCATAAACTGAGACGTGAGAGTGCAATCTCCCCTTGTTTTGAGCCGTGCATACATAACACACAAACCAAACACCAACCAATATATTAGGCTGCCACACCACACATGACAAATGACGCTAATGTAAATTACTACATGCCAAGAAAGTGAATCGTTTGCACCTGTAGGCCCTGCGGTCATTTGTTTTGTGATTGCCAAAAGGCGTAATGAGCAATGGGCACCCTGTGTGAGTAAGCACGATTTGTTTTGCCCTCTGTGTTGCATTATCTGCCTGACCTGTCACAGCTGTATCACAGGGAGGGTTTATTGGATTCAGAGGCCGGGCTGTTGCGGTTTACACCTACACCCTCTGCTGTCATGGGTGCTGATCAACATTTCCTCTGTGGTGTGAGAGTTACCACACCGTCATCTCCTGTGTCTCATTTTAAAAAACCTATCTGCTGTGACAGAGACCACATGTGCTAATGTGAATGTAGTTGTTAGCAAATTATTCTAGGTGATGAGTGGGGAACCAACAAGAGTAAACTGTGGCATTCCTGGATCTGTCACCCTGGTATAACATTTTAAAAAAGAGGTTGGGACATCACAGTTGAGTGTTTTTTTTTTAACAGAATATTCCAAAGTCATCTGACAGCAGCGAGGAAACAAGAGCATCAGGGAGGTTTGCCACTGATGTAGAGTTGGCTCACAGTCGGTGTTCCAGTTCATCCTGAAGGTCAACAGCATAGTTAAGGTCTGGGCTCTGTGAGGCGGGGGAAGCTCTTCACCAACAAACCATTCCTTTATTTGGACCGCCCTTTGTGCAAGTGGGGGGTCATTGTCTCACATTGTGTGTGGTAACACTTTTGGACTTGCCAAACTGTTACTGCACAGTTGGAAGCTAACTAGTGTCTAACATAGTGGTTTCCAAACAGGGGACTGAGACTTCACAAAGCTTTGCAATAAATCTGAGGGGATGTGAGAGCTTTAACAAGATAAAGTAGTAATTAAAATGCTACACAAAAAAGACTCAACTGTAGAACTCAAATTACAAGACGATTTCTTTTCACCTCTAAATATGATCATAAAAGCAGACACAAAAACTATGTTAATAAGCCATCTACATTTGGCCAGTGACAAGTAGCCACTAGTGCACACTGCTTTGCTTTAAGAAGACGGGAAAAAAATAAGGTTGGGGACCAGCAGTGTGAAGTCTGACTTTTGTCTGCTGTATCATTAGCCTCACAGTCTCAAGATAAACGGCTTCCCAGGGACGATGGAAAATGTGTTTGGGACAAACACACATCTTCCCTGGGTTGCCCCTAGGATATAAGGGATTTAACTATGAATGTATGAAAGTATAACTTTGCAAATATGAAAACTATGAGGATTCTAAACTGTTCCCACCAAAATATGAAAGGAAACTGCAACGTTAAAGTCAGTATTGATAAGGGACACACCCTATTTTTTCCCTGATATTGCTGCGTTGGAAAAAACAAAATAATGTTTTAATCACTAGAAAGCTTTAAGTTACCAAACCCAGGACCATTTTGCTGTGAGGGGACGATGCTAACCACTGAGCCACCATGCTGCCCTGCACTATAGATACTGATGTAAACAAACAACATATTGATTTTGGGATGTTTCACATTCACCTATTGCCAACAGAACTGTGTCACAGCGGTGGTGAAAAAAGTTTGTATGGAGTCCAAACTATGATTCCCTCAATAAGAGCTAAGAGGTTTGTCCAGGAAGAACACTACCATCTGTGGGCAGCAGTGTGGGGGCTCTTCTGAGCAAACAGTACCTGTGGATTACAAATTGCATAATGAACATAAACACTTTGAGGGAACAGGTTGGACTATGAACACTGAGAGCCACAGGTAAGCTGCTTAACCCCACCTCTCAAAGTGTGACTACAGAGTGAGGAGATAACTCAATGAAGTGTGGCTCTCGCAAAGATCACACCTTCTGGTGTCCCCCCCACCCTGCAAAGCCACGACACTGCCTGAAATCTACAATGACAAAACTGACAGCTGTTGACTGGGGATGTGGCATTGAGGAGAATCAGGTCCCGGCATACAAACTCATCCCGGCGTTCCCGCATCATTGCTGTGACAGGACTCGGGAGCCGAGGAGTGACACAGGAGGGAAAGAGGGGACGGGAACATTAATGTATCATTCATCAGCGCTCCGCACCCTGCCGCTGCTGCAGTATGAAAACATAACTAATGAAAATCCTATCGATCGGAGTCGCTTCCTTTTAGACAAATTGCAGTGTTTTTCCTCTGCTTTTCAATTGTCTAGGAGGCAAATGTGAAGAGCAAAGATGAAACCCCTGGAGACGACATCATCAGCGCTCCATCATACCAGGCAGACCTTGAGTCCACTGTAGCTTCAGACAAAGCTTTCTGCACAGCCACAGATGCTAGATTTAGTACATTAATCAGCATTTTAATAAAGAAGGCTAATGAATTATCATATTCAATTAGAAAATTAGCTAAAGTTCCTTAAAAAGTGCAGCAATTTTAAACACTTAATAAGATAAAGGGAACAGTGTGTGTGGGGGGGATTTTTCCAGAGGATGTCAAATATGTTGTGAAATAACTTTCGGCTGTGACCAACTGCATTTTAGTCTGTTCAGCTCAACGTTCACCGTCATCTACTCCCCCCCCCCCCCCCCTTTTTTTAATCCACCTACATTATTCTGGAGGCAGGGGAGGCCTCGTGGTTAGAGAGACCCCCACGCTTTGATCTTCCCACAACCCTGCAGAAGTGTCCTTGATCAAGACGCAGCTACAGGGGAGCTGCTCCTGGCTGCCCCTGTGTGTTCAGCACTTTGCTGCAATGCAAACACGCAGCTCTCTACAGAAAAACACCAAAAAAAAAAAAAAAAAAAAAAAACTCATTCCAAAAACAACAATGACTTCCTGATATAATCCTAGAACTCTTCTCTTGCTTGGCTAACCCACCAGTGTGCAGTCTCGCAGGCCTAAGAAGCATCAAGGAAGAAATCTTTGCAAAATTATCTCTTACATCATCACTGCCATAAGTGGTCATTAGGGAACGGTCAGACAAAGAAAACTATTTAAAGTACGCCAAACACAGCCAGCTATACAGTCCCAAAGGAGGCTTTTGCAGAGCTAACATGCATGAAGTGACAAGACAGACAGAGAGCAGGGATAACCATCTTGCCCATGTGCAGTTCTCCTGCATTTCTAAATTAAAGATGGGGAGATAGCACAGCCACAATCTCAGTGTGGGATCTCATTCTCTGGAGAAGTAAAGGGACTTGGAGGAAATAGATCAACCCAGCATCTCAGAGGTCAAGGGTTTATTTAATGAAGTCATATCATGTCATGCCTGCTCCTTTTTTGTTGTCATCGGGTGGTGTTTATATGAAGGAGGGCGGTTTATGTTGTATTTTTTAAATCAATCAGTGGCACTTTAATTATGTTCTTCTTCCAACTGTCACTAATTAAGATCAGACTTAGATTATTTGAAGTCTTAAGACCAAATGACTTTGCAGCATCATGTAAACAATTGCATAATCACACATGTATTTTACAAGCTGAGTAACAGGATATGAATCAAAACTTTCAACCAATTAACTTCCAGTCTTGTTAAGGCATCATTTGGCCCATCCTTAATATCTTTACTATAAACCACTTTGATTAAAATGAACTTTCAGTCACTTAACAGTTGCTATTTAAGCCCACAAACTCTCTGACAAACTCTGCCAACTGGGGTGAAATTTTTAACTCAGAAACTTCAATTTCTACCGCTGTGCTACCAACTGTTCATGGCGAATAACAAAATGTGTGGGTGGGGACTGTGTGAACAATCCCGTTTCTATAAACATACCATGAACGCAACCTTGAACTGACAAATACAGAGAGGACTTGAAACTTTTTGGTCTTGGCGCAGGCATTTGCATCTCCACCCGAAGACTGAACAAACACAGAGCATAAATGGACACTTGTGAGGCTTAGTGCAGATGAGTGCTAAAAAATTATAATAATAAACACAGAATGATTGATGAAAAACAGACATCAGAAACTCTTATATGAGTGGATCTGTTTGTGTGGGTATTTGTGTGTAGATGGGTGGAGCACTCGTGGTAACACAGAGCAATAAAGACATCTGTGAAAATGAAAGAATGAGCCAGAACTGAGGATAAACTGACACAGGAGCTCTGACAGCAATAACCCGACATGCAGGGGAATTAACCAGGGTATTACAGCTAAACCTGAGGGACTCTGCAGCATCCGCAGGGAAACTAAGACACATGGACCCGCATACATGCTGCGACCTAGGAAACAGGAAGGGTGAAGGGATAATACCACGCTGCCTTTGAAATAAAAAGAGAAAAGAGCAGGTCAAATCTTGGTGGTTCTAAATATCTGTAGTGCTTTAATGAGATGTGATTTCATTAAATAATTTTTAAATCTGTCCGAGTCATTAGCAGCTCCAGCCTGGAAAAGAGAACCATTTGACACTGGGAGGGCTTGCTTTTTCCGTGGCTCGTGTTTTGACTCTGAGTGTCATGGAGACGGAGATTTAGTGTGACAACCCTGATGCCAAGTGGTGTACTGCTGCAATGCTTTGCAAAAAACATGGCACATTTCAACTTTATAACTCTGCACACAATATTCCCCAAGACTTGAATTAACAATGTGGAAAATTAACATTACCACTCAAAAATAAAAAGAAACCAAGAAGTGGCATTTATCAAAGTGGAACTACACCAGAGTGTTTTTCTTATGTTTTATGAGCCAGCCTTGGACAAATACAGTGATACTTTACCAAAGGCAGAGAGAAAGAACGCAGAGTTTGACTACTTCCTGTCAAGACAAACAGCTAAAACTGAGCTTTACTGTCAATCACTTCTTTCTTTTAGGTTATTGATATGTGCTTATTATAATAAACAGAATGAATAGTAAGAGAAAAGATTTTGGCAAATAAGAGTCTCTTTTAATCCAATTAGCTCTAAATCCATCATCAAATGACAATTGTTACTATTAGGATTGCTAGCAAAAAGACAGGAGACCGTCAGGAAAAAGAAAAAAAAATTTAGTTTACAGATTTAAATTTAGAAGCTGTGGTTTAAAATCATACCTAATGCTGCTCTGCATCATCACTGTCTTAAAGTGTTAAGTGCTCTTCCCAGAAATATAAGCTTTTTGTGACAGCAGCTAATATTAAATGAGGATGAAGTCGAGACACTCCTGCTGTTAACTTGCATCTGACTGCTGGCAGCAATTAAACAAAAAAAAAGGCATTTTAGATTGATTACTGGCAGGATAATGCAAATTTGCACATAATAAAAATTAATTCACGAGCAAGCTATTATCAGGAGAAATATTCAGCTCAGTCAATTGTATTTATTTATTTCCATAGCCAAAGGAATATTACAAATAACCCTTCATTACGTTTCATTTGGTTGTTTTTCTGCATATGGTTTTGTTTGTTAACACAGTCACCTTTTTGATATGAATCCTGTGAACAAAACAACACAGGAAAGGGGAAGCTAACACGCTAACATTTAATTTCCCCCTGTATCACTGCTGAATGTAACACATGAAAAGACACACTTACATGCATGTGAATATACAGTCTGCATGTGTGCATGAGCGTGCGAGCATGTGTTTGCTGTGCTATGCACTCAACACTTTTTTTTCCCTCTCCTTATTGTTGAGGGAACCGGCAGCCTAGCTTCAAGCACATCACCCTATAATTGTTCCTTGGTTCATATGTGTCATGACACTTCTATAGGGCAGCAGCCACCGTCACAAACCAGAGCCTGCAGCCCAAATGGGGTCGCTCTATTTTTTCCTCAGTATCTCATACAACCAGCCTTTGTTCCTCATAGCATTATCTGGAGATGCCATTAGTGGGAGAGGGAGACAGTGATGTTTAGTGACAGCCAACGACTCTTCTGGTCAAGAAAGTGCCCTAGAGTCATCAGAGTGTCACACACACACACATACACACGCATACGCATACACACACGCACACACCCCCCACTCTGACTGAACGTAGCCTTGTCTCCCCCAAGTTCACCTTTGTTCTTGCTATCAGAAAAGCAGGAAGCTAATTGTGTGACAGGGGTCGGGGGTGGGCAGCGCCTACGACAGCCTCAGTTGTGCCACTGCGTAAAGCTGCCAGGCCTTCTTGTCAGACATACTGCAGGAGAATCCGACATAAAAAATTAGGCGAAGGGGGGGGGGCTCTCATTTTGCTGCAAGTGGCAGTTTTTTGTCTTTGTGTTCTGTTCATGACTATTGTCATCACATTTAGGGCTGAGCTCAAAAACATGCAGAAATTCTGCAAGCGGCTGGGTGGGATGATAAGAGAGAAGCTACATGGCCTGTTTGGGGCTGATAACTCAGACTCAGCATAAATCGAACACCTTCTGGCGATTCAAATAATTTGTACAGTTGGGCATCATGCGCTCAGAGGGGATAGAAGAACTCAGAGTAAAAAAAAAAAAAAAGTATCATGCTTCAGTGCCCCGGAATAAAATGCTTCAAACTTGTCAAATTATATCTTTCAAGTGAAATGCTTATGCTGTGATTTACCAGCATTACAGTGCAATACACAACACATTTTTCCACACTATAAATTAAGTACAACTGTGGACTCTCCAACTTTTTTTGCCACAACTACTTCCATCACAAATGTTAAACCATGTGAACAAATTTTTATTTCCTCCAGCTGCAGAATGAGTGAACTATTGCCTTGACTCTTCTGTGGTTATTTATAGCCAAAAAACAAACAGTAAATCAGCTTGTGGTTCATTTGTGGATAACGTCGTGTGGAGACAACACCACAAACCACTCTATAGGCAGTTAATGGGGTTTACTTGGCTGCCTCACACTTGTGGGACCTCAGGCCCTGCTATTTGCTTTAGGCGTTGGCAATATTCACCAGGCTGTGGGGCCTCTCTGCACCAGTGCTGGCTTAACACAAAATGGCAGCCTGTTACAGAGGATGGGCACAGATAACGCTCATATTTATGTTGGGAAAAGTAGTCAGCACATGAATCTCAACCAAAGTGTGATTTTTAGCTCAGGAATGTGTTTAACTAATTAGTAAGAGTCTGATTTGCCATTCGACTTGAACAAATATGACATGAAGAAGTTAAAAAAAAAAATCATATTTTTAAATGATCTACTGACAGCTGTTCAGCCTCCTCTAATGAGTGATGAGAGGTACGTTGTTGATTAATATAATGGGATCTGAAAGGTAAGACAAGCTTGATAAAAGGAGAGCTGAAGGCTGCTGAGGTAATAAGAGAAAAGCGTCTTTGTAAGATCTTGGAAATGTTATTGAAGTAAGTGAGGAAGTCCTTTTTTTGTACATGGGACTGGTATGTTTTAAATTTTATCTTGATCTTTAGAACACAAGTGGGACAAATCCTCTCTTTAAAATCTGGACAGGAACTTAGAGGATTTCTGTAGCACGGTGCGCAAAGATAAAACATTTCTTTCGTGTAGCAAATGATCTTCTTAAAATGATCACTCTGCTCTTGTGTGTAACAGCTTAGGATTTCACAGTGTAGCATCTCTGCTGGAAAATATATTTAATATATTGTATAAATATATTAAAAAAAACCTAAGGAAAAGAAAGTTTAACATGACATTTTCAACAACAATCTCACTCAGCCAGAAAGTCATTGTTTAATCATTATTTCAGCGTAAATGGCAAAGCGCAGCCACATTCAATGTACTGTAAGTTGCAGACCAAGAAATTAGAAAATAAGCCAAATTGCACTTGGCTTTGTGATGATTCAGCCTGAAACCAATCTGTCCAAGTTTTCAGCCGGGGAATTTAAAAACCAGAAATATGATTTTAAATAGCTAAGCATGGACCGCCTGCAATCCTCTCTCTGGCACTTCATTACGGGGGTGAATCAGGGACGTGGTCTGAAGTCTGGCTCTGAGAACTTGTGAAAGATTGAAAATAAGATGATTCATAACACTTGAGATTTCAAATGAGGTACAGCAGCAACAATGGCAGGTTAGTGAGTCGCAGACAGAGTCTCTCACATAGTAATATCCTTTTTCTTCAGTAACAATCAAGAGGCGACTGAACACACAAGCACAAACATGACAGGGCATGTTGTCTATATTAACTATGACAGTAAATTTAAAGAGGAGAGACGTGGGTTAAGCATTTAAACACAAAGTGATTACAGTGGTTTTTATATGTAAATCTGAACAGTTAGAGAAGCCAAGAGCAACGAAACAAATGTTTGTTAATGTGAGAGTAGGTGTTCTGCTTGAATGTATGTGGTGATGTGAGAAAAAATAACAGGGAAATGGAGGAGAGGCTCTGGAGGGAAACTGAGCGAGGTCGTACAACAGTTAAAAGTGGGAGGGGAGGGGATGATGCTAAGTTGGCCCATTCTGATCCAGCAAAATAACAAAATTAAAAGAAAAAGTCCAAAAATAAAAACACCCTCTTTCTCACTCCCACTTTATCCATTTCAGTATGCCTTGTTATTTATTAGCTTTCCTCTTTTGGTTAAGACAATAAGACAGTAATACAGGAAAAAAAAGTGGAATCACCTATCTCAGACCCTCAGGAGGGAGCAGCCCAGATGTACGTTAGAAACTGCTTCCCACACAGAAAAAAAAAAAAAAAACGCCCCCAAACCCTCTGGAGAGAGCCTGTTCATTGTGGATTAATGTGCCTTTATAAAGTTGTCATGTCTGTAAGAGATTAAGGAGACCTGGTCCTCCATCTCCCCCTCCCCAAATGCAGGGCAACATCATTCTGGCTCAGTGGAGCCCCCTGGTGCCACAGGGACTGGACCAGTGGGGCATGACACCAAAAAATCTCTGAGACTCGAAAAAGATAAATTGTAATAATAAAAATTCAGGCATGAAGATCAAATTAGCATAAGAAAACATGATTATATCAAATAAAAAAGGCTGATAAACAAAAGTCAACATCTGCTGTTTGTTAAGGTCTGACAGTCTGCGGAAGACAGAGTCCACCTGATGGGAATACTCCATTAGAGAGAAGACGTTTTGCATGACTCGCTTGTGGTTTCTATTTATACAGAACAAGGCTGATTTTTTTCCTGTTCGATTACAGTGCAGCTGGGGACACAATAGAAGACCTCTGAAATTCAAACTCTTTTATTCAAATTTCAACTTGTCTTTCAAATAGAAATGTCCATGCATTCGTATTTTTTTTTTATCTCACAGGGGCTTCATATAAGAAAATGGAAAAGTACAGTATCCTGCTGACTCTTGACATGTCAGTAACATCAAGGAGCACGGATTTTATACTATGACACAGATCAAAACAGCTATGGAGGAAAATAACTACATGGTTTGCTCCAGCTCACTGTAAACTCCTTTGGCTACTGTCATCACAATTACATTTACAACTGTTGGCAGACACTCTCATCCAGAGTGACTTACAAAGCTGCTCAGTATTCATGATTAAGAACAACACCATGAGATCACAAAAAGATAGATGTTTGGCAGCATGTGTGACCACCGCTGGGATGAATGTGTGATCCCTTCACCCCACAGGAGTTATTCAAGGAATGTGGAGAAGCCTGGACATGCGAAACATCAGAATAATCAGACCAAGAGAACATTTTTAGCCCTTCAACATACTAAAAAGGGAAGTCATCCTTGGTACGTCCTAAATCGACTTTTTCCAGCTCCAATTAGATTGTCAAAACTGCAATAATTGAGATGAATAATCCTCCATAGTGTCTTCGGCTTATGAGTGATGAGATGTTCTTAAGTGAAAGTAAAAATTTGCCACAGTCGCTCAGAAATAAAGGATGGATGAAGTTATTAGAGGAGCTGTTAACAATATCGTGTGAGCCGAGCGCGATCAGAGGCCAGCATCCATTCAATCACTGCTTGAAATTGGACATCAACTCACATTCATTAAATGACAGCCACCTCAGACAAATAACTCCTCATGTTCTTGTTTATTGGTCACCAGATGTCTGCCCGCCCCAGCTGCATGTTGGAGAAATTAATTAAAATGACCAAACCTAACTGAGCTTTGTTGTTTTTTTGTTGTTTTTTTTTAACAGAATGATTCCAACAGTGCCAACTCCCAAACGAAATTAAAATCAATAATCTGTAAAAGCACTTTCAAGTCTGGAAACAGTGAAACAGTATAACAGCAAATATACGTGATTCAGGGTCCAATTAAGCTAAAGAAGCATCTGCTGGACCTGAGTGGAAGCACTGCAGCACGGTGACATCATACTGTCTTTTTGACAGAGGAGGCCTGAACACTAACAAGAACTGCAATATATCTTCCATCCACCCACACCAAATTTCATGCTTATGTCAGTTTATATCCGTCAATTGACTGCACCCAGCAGACTTAAACTCCAGACCTGTTGTGCACTAATGAAAGGTATATCGACACACTGTGTACATGACTGGAGCTCCTTAATTAAAAATAAATGAGACACAAAGTTTGCATGAATGTGTGAGTGTCTTTTCTAATGAGCAATGCTTTGCATCGGCACGAGCTCAGCCTGTAAGCTGACAGCTACAAGGTGCATGTTGAAATTTACACACAGAAAAAATGTTAAATATTCACATCCAGTGCCAAAGACCACCCTTGAGAGACGTGGAGACAAGGTTAATACCAGCCACCCAAATGAGACAAACTGTTTAAATTTTGACAGAAATACCTTAATAACTTAACGACCAGCAGGGCTACAGCTTATTCAATATACTCACCAGTAATCAATTTATCTTGTAGTCAATAAAAGGTAAAAAGAAATGTGGAAATGCACTTCACAGATACAAAAACTGCCAAAAACCAAAGACTCTTCATTTAATATTATTAATGATAAAACCTTATATTCTGGAAATCCTTTTATAGCTGGAAATGTTTGAAATTTTTTGCTTGAAAATGACTTAAATGATTAGTTTTTAAAATGGCTGTAAGACAGTGCAAAGACTTGTCCTGTTTGTTTAATCGTTGGTTTCGTCTCAGCCAGCCTGCAGGTTCCATTTTATTTGTCAGATTGATTTTTCTTTTAATTACATCCTGTAATAAAATCTTATGACTATGTTTTGATAGGGAACCCAGTGTTGATTTATCAGAAAAAGATGCTACATTGCTTCAGCATCTCATAGTCACAGGTAATCATTAAAAAAAACCCTGGGCTTCCAAGCAATGGAGCAGTATTTACTTTCAGCACATTTTTAATTATAAACAGTTTGTTCGCAAGTTACCCTGCAGACTTGATTAAACACTCACCACTGTTTTTTGATTATGGCAACTTGATTATGGCAGGATGTTCTCTCAGAGAGAGAATTGAACATATTGAATCTAATTGCCTGCCAATGTTTAACTGAATAAATCCAATATGTGGATCTAACAGGACCAAGTAATTGTTTTACAAGCCACAACTAAGTCTCAAGTCTGCGTACTCAAGTCCAAAGTCAAGACTGACAAGTCCTCAGTCCCAAACTTTGAGTTTCAAGTTCTTAAGAAGTCAAGATGACCTCTTCATCAAATTAAATGCAAATTTAAAAACAAAGCCACGACTTGCCTTTCTTTGTGCAACTTTAAATGTCAAACTAAGCTGAAAGATGTCACGTCCCTCACTAATTTTTTTCCGGACGCACATTTTGCAAAGTGAAATAGATGTTTTTGTTGTCTACCACATAGCTTTTGTATGCATTACACTTAAGTTCTTAATGGTTCTTTTCTCAAACTAGATTGGATGCTATTAAATTGGATTGAACAAAGTGGATTTAAGAATTCAGGGAAGGAAGAGTGTTGACAATAGTTGATTCAAGAAATAGAGGAAATTTAATTGGCTCATGGAACACTTCTGCATTTTTAATCGTCAGGCTTGATGAGCAGTAACCAAGCATTGTCAGACATGAGACTGACTCCACACCTTTGATACCTCAAACTACATAGAGCTTACAGTCTAAAGCTTGAAACGGTCTGCTAGAAACATGAGAGGAAGCAGAACTTTTCTGGTTTGAGGGTCGTATGTTGAAAGTTTTTTAAATAAATGGAGACAGAGAGGCAAAAAGCTGTTTTAAAAGGCTCCTGATTGGCCTGGTAGTCAATGTTTAACCTTCATCAAACAACCTTTGCTTTCTAGAGTAAAGATTCACCAGTTTCTGAGGTTACACTGTAAGGATGTGCACCTGAACTTTTAAATTCTGGTGGGCTGAATTTTTTTAAATATGCCAAAATAGACCAAAATCCCCTTTTTGACATTTTGGGACTGTATTATGCCTTATAACTGATTACTTCAAATCATAAGAGTCCATTTCTCTAATATCCCTAAACCTTTCGATATTAATTCTGCCTGAAGCTGCTTCCTGCTTTTACAAGCCAAGGTTTGTAAATCAGTTGTAATTTACAAAAACAATTGCGCGAGAGCAGAGCTGTTCTCTGCTCATCTTTTGAAATTCAAGCACCGCTGACAAGCAACTGCAGGTATGAAAACACACTTTGATTCGACATGAATGCATTGTCAGTGGACTTTTACAACCATAGAAGCCATGATCAAGTGCAAGGTGTGCTGTACAAAAAAAAGGGAGTGTCTAGCCTCGGTGGTAGCCGTGTTGTCATGATTAATTCTATTCGAATGAGGACTTGAATGTGTTTTCTGTGAGCCAGGCGTTCCTGATGGCCTTGCCAAGAAAATCTGCTGCTTAGCTTTAAGCTTTGAATCAGTAATGTTCAGACCTCATTTCACATCGGGAAATGGTTTGTTTGGGAAAAACAATAACACGGGGACCTACATAGATCAGAGAGGCTGTTCTCTTGCTGCCTCACATTTAGGGTGGATAATAAATGGTTCATGCTTTGTGGGATTCAACTTGCGGAGCATAACATCAGAACAATTTTTGGTGTTGATTTCAGGTACAAGTGGAAATAAAAGGCGAGGAAAAAGAAGAAGCCTGATCTGACCCCATCTCTCAGTTTGTTTCTTTATATATCTATAAAGCAAAAGGGGGACATTGGTGGCATTAGCAATGTTGTATCAATACTGAATTATTAACAAGCTTGCTCTAAACCCAGCATATTCTAACCTTACATCACACAACATGCTGCCTGGGCTTGAATGTGCTCCGAGAGTCACCGCTCTGTTGACTCAGTTGAATTGCTTGCCTAAGGCATCAGTGCCTGGACACATACACATAATTAGAAAAGGTCACTGTGCCTCCTGTCTTGTCAACAAAATCACTTCAAGATGACAAATTCTGGCTGAGGCTGAGCCAGACCTCTCTCAGATACCCTTGCCAATCAAGCGCCAGCAGGGCTGTCTGGGTAGCCTTAGGTGATTTCTAATTATGTGTTTTACACGCCGGGCTAAATAGGGCTAAGCATAACAATGAGCCATACATTTGGTCGGAGGTGTGTTTTCTCTTCAAGGATGAAGTAGCAGACAAAAGTGTCATTATCTTTTAACTGCAAGGGGCTGAAAAAAAAAAGGGCCTTGTGAAAATTCAAATGAGATCAGATCTCCATCATATGATAAGAGACCAATAAATTGATATATGTATGCTATGGTATGCTACACACACAAAGCTTTTTAATGAACAACAAAAAAAAGAAAAGATTTTTGCACAATGAAGTGAAACTGTTCAAATCTGCCGAATGCCAGTTCAAGTTAAATTACCCTCACACTATTTCAGAGGCTCTTCCCAGCGCATGCTCTGCAGACTTTCCGTCCAGTCCACTGTATGATGAAGTGGAAGTGGCTTTCACATCGCTCCCTGGTGGCCTTACTAAGGAACTATTAATCTATGGCTCTCCATATTGCATTCAGATCTGCTTTCCCCAGCTACCACCTGGCCTGAAGTAAAGGCCAGAAGAGGACCCAGAGGACCGGACACTCTCTTATTATGAGCTGCAGCGAGACACCTCTGGGTTTCTAAGCACTTCCTCTGACAGTGACTGATGGCCAATTAACCATTTGGAGAAGAGTATTGATCACTTGGAGAACAGGAAGTATCTGGGAACATCTCCTAACATACCACTATTCTCACTGTACAAAGTGAGCAGCCAGACAGCACATCATGTAGCCTATACTGAGAATCAAGCATTACAAAAAGCAAACCCACATACAAACAGACAACATGTTCACACGCTACACCCAAGGCTATCACACATCAAAGCTGTCCTTCTTAACGGTTTCCTGGTCAACAACAGTCAGCAAAATCATGACCATGAGATTCTGAGGAAAAACTGCAAAAAAAAAAAAGACAGCATTTCCTTTTACTGTGAATGACTTGGTGGACATCAACCTTGACACATCCCATTGTTCTTCACTGAAATGAACTTTTTTTTCCCAGCAACAGAATGCGGTGCTATCCAAGATTCAAGGTCAGCATTGCATATGTTTTTATCCATGAGATCGTAAGAGATAGAGAGAGGACACAGGGAAAAGAACATTCGATTAGGCCCTCCAGGAAAAGACTCCGTGTTCAGCTCAACAGGCTCATCCTGACTTCTCATTGGTGGCCTTCGGATATATGAGGCTGAGCGCTGGCGCAGGATGGTTAGCAGCGACAGAAACACAACGGCAGAGATTGAGGCCAATCCCCCAGCTGCTGATACAATGTCAGATAGTGTGAACTTCTATGAATTACAGTCCAGGCTACCATTGAAACATTGGGTGATCTCACCGCATATCAGGGGTTAAAGGTCAGTCTGCTGCTGCCTGGATAGAAAAGCACTGATAGTGACTATGTTGCATTGCATTTCAGCAGGGAAACAGCCCAACTTCAACCCCTAAGTGCTCTCACATAGACCTGAATCATAGAAATGGGGTAATTGAAACAAAAGGGCAGAGTTTGACAGAGATGTACTGCCTTTGCAGGTTCTGTGCACAGACTGCAGAAAATAACACCCGACTCCTCCCCTCTGCAAGGTTCATCCTCCATGTGTCCTCGGCAATGCCTGTGTCCTTCCTTTACTCCTCAAGATATTGCCATTTGCAAATGATAAGCACGGGGACATAGCCTTCTGAAAGATAAGGTGCCTGGGCATTTGTCACCAAATGGAGCGTGCTCCTCCACTGTTTAAAGCTGACCTGTGTTGACATGCACTGTTTACCTTTTATTCATTTATGCTGAACTGTTATCTCTGCCGCCATTAATCACAGTAACTCCAACTGAAGAAATTACATTAGGCAAGACTTGGACAGGAAGAGGATTCATTCGGCTCGTCTATATTCTCTCCGAAGAATTAACATGACGGAGAGGGAATTTTAAAAATGTAACACATTTGATCAGGTCTGTCCTGCAAATAACCCATTCCAACTCTTTTTCACTCTGATGTTGTGCAATTCTTATTCTGCACGCAGCATAAAATTCATAACAGGCATTTGTACTCCTGAGGAGGGAAATCATTTTAATTTTTTTCCTCTACTTTTTTTCTAAAGTGTAATTGCCTCCTTGCATGATATATTCTGCGTTTGTACATCATGCTAATTCACTGGTTGAGTTTCAGCAGTTGGGAAAATAAATAATTTTATATAATATTTCCCTCCCCCAGTGCACAAGTCTTCCCGTTGTCTGTCATTTGAATTCATCTCCCATGACTAGAGGGAACAAAAACTCTTTCTGGTAGTAAATTATCACTTCCCTGTAAAAGACCATATCCCTGCAAATACATGGCGATCATTTGCCATGCATTAGCTATGGGACAGAAACGAAGTGGTTTTAAATTCCTTTGACCAGAAGGCAATTTCCCCCAATAAATTATGTTAATTTCGGCTTTCGCTCTCCTTATCGCATTCTTTAGTGAGTCAATGAGGAGAGACAAAACTGGCTGCGAGAAAGACAACTGTGGGATGATTCCCATTAGAACGATGAGAGACGTCTGGTAAAAAATGCCTTATATTACTGCACTAGGAAATGGGACTTCACAAATTACTGTATTATGCAACAGATTTCTGCTTGTTGTCATTTAATGGCCATCTCCTTGCATCATCACGAGGTTTACACCCCGTGGAAATTGCTCCGAGGTGGCTGTTCACACAAGTAGGAAGGTGCCTGATACCAAATCCCATGCTCCCTTGCTGAACCAGACAACAATTGCTTGGCAACGCTCTCATTGGGCAGAGCGGGGGGGAAAAAAAACAAAGAAAAACCCAGGATTTTTATTCTCTCTGCATGGATAGCTGGGGTTTGATGGTCTTTTCTTGAAGGAAGTAACAAGGGACTAACAGTGGGCAACAGACTAATAGGAAAGTTTGAATAAATAGAAAACAACAGAAGAAACAGCAGTTGCAATAATCTGCAGACATGATAACATCTCACCCATGCAGCAGACATACATGTATGCAAATCCTTGTGGAAACACTCTCTCTCACACTCACACACGCCTCGCATACTGAAAACATCAAGTGGTGTGCACACACAGGCAAAGCAGCACAGTTCTTTGTTCCTGAGGCTGAAAGCATACCTACCCCCTCTGTCCAGCCCGTCAGATCACTCACAACACAGTGAAAGGGAAAGTGCTCAGCTAGCTCAAATCTAGATTGACAGGCCTACCTTTATTACTGACTGAGTTATGTTTCCCTGCAAAAAAAGACAAGTCGGCTTTTGATACAGACAAATGCAGAGTCAGCGCCTTGCCTCTCTACAGAGGATAGCTCGACTGATCTCAGCTGAGACTGTCCCACTCCCGATGTAGAGAGGATTGGCTACCAAATTACCTTTCCAATCCATTTTGGGAACTCTGTCCAATAAAATGTAACCTGTAAGCTCTGATGGGAGCCTTGGATGGATGCTTCTACTGACCTTATGTATGATAGAGAGTGACACTTTAAAACATGGAGAGGGGAATGTGATACAGGAAACAGAAAGGAAGGAAACAGATTTTTACCCATATCCCTGTATTCATCCACTCTAAGAACTGGTTCATTGCTATTCAGGGTCGCAGAAGGCCTCGGAGCCAATTCCAGCATGCATTGTGTAAAAAGACAGTGAAACAACCTGGGCAGAGTTACAATCTATCACAGAGGGAACAAGAGAGCAAATAGTATCACTTCTATAAGGGAATGCATAGTTTTAAAATTGAAATAATGTCAGGAACAACAAAAAAACCTCCACACAGATCGAGGCGTGACTAAGTTTTTGCTTCAAGGCACCAACTCACGCCATTCATATGTACCAGCAATCGAAAGAAAATACATCAGTTTCCTCATGCATCATGAAATGACTTGTAAATACCACCGCACTGCTTCTCGCTTAGTTTGATATATGATGTCCCTGGAGCATGACTGTTTATTTAATCCTAATATATTCATAATCATACACTAATTAATGCAAGAGAAATGCCCTCTTAATTCATCATCTCAGTGTCCTGAAGCAAAGAGACACTATTACGCAAACTTTTACATGTTTGCCTTCTGTCCACAGCAAGGTTAACAGTATGGAAACAAGCACGAGGCAAATGGTGTGTGAAATCCTCATGCTTTGGACACTCACCAGCAGCTTCCAGCTGTGTGCAATTGTGACGGTGATATTTAGCATCAGGGAGAATGAGTAAAGAAGTGTTTTAAAAATAGTTAAAGGGCTTATCTGTGAAATGGTGCAATGTGGGCAACATGGCAGTTGATTGCACTGATTAAATTCCTGATTCAACTGATTTGACTGTTTACCATCAATTCATTAAGAAATAAAATTATTTTATTTACATGTACTGTTGTTTATAAACTATACTGTAAAGATTTTCCTTTTTTAAAGATGAGAAATCTGAGTGAAAGAAAATCTGAAACTGAACATTAGCCAATCTTACAAACTGCTTACAAGCTTTTAAGGGGAAGTAACTTTTAGCCAGAATACTTGAGCTCACCTCACTGTGGGTGATTGTTTTGTACATCAAAGCACATTTGCATGCAATCGGGGGTGTCTGGCCAAGAGGCTCCATCATAAAAGGTAACTCATCAGTGCGAGTAGGTCGTCTACCAACTCCGTAAAGCTGTCACCATACTGCAAATGCAGCAGGAAAGAGTCGTGGTCGGAGCGAAACGTGGAGTTGAATGATCCTGTTCGCAGCCAGCAGAGAGAGCACCCGGTTATACGGATGAATACAGGCTCTGAATATGCGGTTTGCACAGTCCTCTCTGCAGCCACACAGCTCAAAGATTTAATAACTAAATGATCAGCGTGGTGAGATTCCTCTTGTAATGCAATCAGACTCGTAAAAACAGAAAAAAAATGCCTTGAAGGTTGTTTATGTGACAGTACGAAAGGAGCGCGATGTGACTGAACACTGCATCTCATTGTTCACGGGCCCGTGTGTTTAAACATCTCTCAAAGTGCAGGTTTTGCTCTGCTTTCAAGCAGGTGTAGCTCCAACTTCCCTTGCAGACACGACAGAGGGGATAAAACACGCTACGGCACGCAAAGCGCTGCTCCAATATATACACATATATAAGCAAGGTAAGAAAGATGAACACTGATAGTGACACATTTGCCTTAAGTTTTAACCTTGGTGGACATGTTCGAGGCAACACACTCTCTGTAACCTTGAAGGTGCAGGCTAATTGATGAGCGCAAGCAAATTATAGAACAATAACGACTGCCAACAACGTGCTCTGTCACGCGCGGCAGCATTTCGGCCAAAATATAAATAAAAATAAAATAAAATAAAACCGCTTACAAACAACTTGTCACGTGCAGCCTTTGTGTATGTACTTGCTGTGTTGTTCCCGACACATTTTTTTTTTTTTTTTGAAAAAGCATAATTAACCGAAAGCGTACATGATATCCTGAAACTCACCAGTGCAGGTGAAGCCAGCGAAGACGAGCCAGAGCACAAGGAGCGTAGCGCTGAACCTACAGCGGACAAAGGGGCCCAGAAGTAAGGGCATCTTCGTGGTTTTTTTTATCACCTAAGTTTCAAAAGGCAGGAGGCAGAGGGGAAAAAACTGGCACACTGGGCTTTTTAAGGTCCGGAGAGTGTCCTCTGTAGCACTTAACGCCTTTTATTTCACAACGCCCAAGTCCTTTTTCCTCAACACATATCCTCCCGCCGTACCGTGGCCATCAGTATCCCGGTCGTGCGTCTTCGTTGCTCAGAACAACGCATCACAGGTGTGGTAAATAAACTGCTTCCTTGCTCGCCGCCGCGGGTTGACTGGACTGTATCTCTCCAAAAAAAAAAAAAAAGCTGCTATCCGCGCTCACAACTCTCCCTCTCTGTCTCACTTGCCGGGGAGGGAGGCAGTTTCTGTTGTTTCTTGTCACTTTTCCTGTGAAAGAATACCTTCTCCAAATGCGAAAATTGTAAGAATTGGCACCAGAGAAGGAACATCTGCTTGCACAGCAACGCTGGAGTATTGAGAGTCAGGGTAGGTATACGCTGCTATGAACTGAGCAGCAAAACCAGGAGCGGATCGTGCGTGCTCGCTGGGAATGGAGCGTCCTTAGCGCGCCCTGCTGTTATATCCCTTTTCTTAGGCAAACATTTACATATGTTGAATAAGCATAACTAACCACATATTGGCAATGCACGACAGAATGGAAATTATTTCATCCGTATCCTTGCAAGTGTGCTTTTCATATCTTCTGCCTTGCATGGAAATGATGGATATGACATTCAGTCCTGTATGATAGGAATCAGATCGGTGCTTTGCATACAAATTCACACAGATCACATCTGCATGTCATTGGGTTTCAGTTAAATATGCCTCTGCTTTGTCTTGGGGTTTTTTGTAGCGTCTGCTGCAGTACATCAGTAAGGGACACACACAGATGAAGAAGCATGAGGATTAGCACTCCCATGAGAGTGTACACCTGTCAGCAAACTCAGACCAGGATGTGACTTATGTTGCAGATAGCTTTTCCTCATTTTCTGGGGGGTGTCAGTGGAGTGATTTTCAGACTGTTCAGCCATGCCTTTTACAACGCTGCCAGAATCGACAGCAGATTATTAATACTCTTCTGGGTGTGTGTGTGTGTGTTGGGGGGGGGGGGGGCCGCGGGGGTTTCAGTGAGTCTGGTCGAGAACACCTGCAGCCAGGGGGGGAGCTTGGTCAGAGTGTGTTCTGCAGGTGGTGGGCTTTGTGTGATCAACGTACACAG
>JAPZDV010000026.1:9464804-9551399 GCA_029814665.1 Acanthurus lineatus
ACATTAAATGATTAAAATATACAAACATTGGTGCTTGTTATTGTAGCAATAGATATGTTTTAAAGGCTTAGAGGAGCAGGGTTCTACTGACTGTGTTTTGACTCAAACTCATTCAGGCTGTCAGCTTTTCTCAGGAAGTGAGAGAGAGAGAAAAAAAGAAGAACTACCGAGTTTAAGTTGGAGAGGACGTGTGAAATCGCAGGACATCAAACTGCCATCAATAACGACAGAGACTGGCTAATGGAGCATCATGTCACACACCAACACAATAAATATTCAACCTTTTAGAACCGAGCAATGATGGCAGCAAACCTCGGTGTCTCTAAAGGGAAGGTTAGAGCTCACCTGTACAAAAAAGTAGTCTACGGAAGGAAAACAGTGATCTGTTAACTTAGAAGAAGCACAAGGTTATGAGCTTGCTGGACTCTAACTAAACATAAGCTGAGGTGAGCACAGTAAAGTAAAATTGCTTTAGAGTTGGCTTTAGTAAGATCCAAGCTAAGATTTAAAGTTTTAAATTCAGGGCCAACAAGCATCTTACTGTAACTGTCACCAGTTAACATATTAGACAAAAAAGACTAACTTTTGCTGTCCTACACCTGCATGTTTCTGCTGGTGAATACACTGCATGCATGAGCGATATTTCAGGCTGACATCATCTCATCCTGAGGTGAACTGGCCATCTGGACCTTTTGATGGATTCCAGAACATTCTGTAATTTGTTTTTCACCGCCAGGCCAATGTGGATGGTCACACACATCAGACAAACAGTCAGAGAGCTGTGTGCTTGACAACTGGCCCAGGTGAGTGAGCTGCAGGTCTAGTGCAATCATAATGGAAACACACACACATACACACACACACACTCACACATTGCTCATAAACTGTGCTGCAAGCATAATAAGAAGTGCAGCCTTTCTATATATACTCTTCATCATATCTGTGTTCTTGCTAATCAAAATAGTAATATACTGATAAAAATTCTAATAAAATTAGCTAATTAAGATTGATTCAGATGGGGTCGGTGAGAGAGTACAAAGTACATTCAATTTTCATTTTCAGTCCATTTTTGATTATCATCTGGTCCAGACAGCAAACAAGAAAACAACTCTATAACAAATCAAAATGTCACAATGGAGAGGGATTGTGGCAGAGAGTGCAGACAGGCGAGCCAGACAGGATGATTTCAGGGATTTATTGATACAGAAGTCTTACAGGCAGATACAGGAAGGCAGGCAGACAGACAGACACGGGTGAAGGTTCAAGTTAGAGAGGTTAGACAAACTCGGAGGCAAAAACACCAAGACAAGAAACTTGGCTCCTCTCATTTGTTTTTGTGCATCCTTGATTCCTTTCCTTGCCTTCTTTTCAGATGCGACCAGAGAAAACATGGGAGAAAGATAAAGATAGCAGAGTTAAGTTAGCAGAGGCAACAGGCATTTAACAGAGTGAGACACCCTTGATGGGGAGCTGTCATTTTATAGAGATGTCAATTAAACATGACATGTGGCACAGCTGCATCTTTCCTCCATTGTTATGTCATTACGTACTGCTGTTTTTATTTTTACCTCTGTCTAAGAGCCAATGAGAGTTCATGACCACTAAACATTTACTTTTACAAAAAAAAACTGACATACAGTTTATGTAATAAAAAAAACACAAATATACTCATGTTATCTATCATTACAAAGTAGGTCTGTATTCTTTCTTTTGAATGGGCTTTTACTCATCCAGAAAAGTTGGAACCTTTTTTAGGGTGGTGCTGCCATAAATTTTATGGTGCTCCCCCACAGAGCAGTGCTGATTAGACTAAGGTATTAGTGAGTTTGACCCTTAATGTCAATTATTTAAGATGACTCTATTTGAATAAAACTTTAAATAAAATAATTTAAATAAAGCATATTTTTTAATGTGACACCAAAAAATGGTTCATATCAAAGATGTGTTATGTATTACCATATTAATCATGTTACCTTATTAAAATCCTTCAGTAAAAATTGCACTGGCTGTGTGAAGCTATGGCACAGTTATATCACACAGGGGAAGACGCCCCTCATACATCAGACTTTTCTCCAACTCACTGAGTTATGAATGTGCTTGACGACCAGCAACACACTATCAGCTCAGGGCATGTTACGCACACACAGCCATCACAGCACAGAGCTGATACTTAGATACATGTGCTATTTGTATGACTTTTTGGGACTGCCACAGTGCTTAATGATCCTCCCATGGCTCTTTCATCATAGCTTCACTATGTGTGTAAGTATGCTTATACTATGCACACCCACACATCATGTAATGTCCTCTGTTCACACATTCAGGTTTCAATGAGTGATTTGCCATCCGGTTTCTGCTCGGCTCATATTTTGGGCGTAATTATCGTCCTTGCTCTTTCTCGCAGCAGCAGCAGGTATGTTACATGAGTGGGGCTTTCAACCTGATCATTCAGACGGAGCTTGGAGGAAGAGAGAGCCATGACACAGCATATGTTCCCCATCCCCATTATAAATATTCCATTAAAAACATTCGTGCAGTAAAGGAAAGTTGACAGTGATGGTGGTGGGAGGATGCTTACCTTCATACGCATACTTCCAACATCTACATGCTCATCTTAAATAACTAATAGAACTTATGAATACAAAAAGGCAGCGTTGCTCGCAGCATGGTTTGTATATATTCCGGCTGTGCATTTGACGTCACAGGAGCCGAAAAAGTCACTCGTTTTCATCCCTCTTCAAGATGGCACACTGAGATTGTTTTTCCAGCTCACAGTCAGGAGAACTGAAGAGAGGGGAGACAAGGAGGTACAGAATAGAGAAAAACCCCGAGTGTCGCAACTGAGTCAATGCGGGGAAAAAAGGCTGATGACAGGTAAATATTGAAAGTGGTTGATGAGGGAACGTGGTGCAGGTGGGGAGATGGGCGAGTGAATTCTGTTGAGGGAAACAAGATGTTTCCAAAGTAGATGAAAGTGGAAGTGGATCTGGTATGAAGAGGGAAGGAGGAAAGTGTAAGATGTCTAGTGCACAGGTATGTAATAATGCAGAAGGGACCTGGGAAGATAGCTGAAGACAGGGAGGGACAGATGCCCCCACAGCTCATACGCTTGCACAGGAGCCGGAACAACCAGTGGCCGAGCACATACTTAAACTTGTCCTTTTGACTCGATAACGTTCACATAGTAGCACTCTAAAATGCTTTGACTTTATGTCTAGCAACATAAACAAGGACAAGTTTCTCACACTCGTCCTTGTTTAAGTTATTAGACAGAAAAGGAAGAGGATTTTGAGGCCTTAGCTTCATACATTTTGCATATTTCCTGCCTATAGTCAAACTCATTAGAATTTATTTAAAATCTCCCATAAACAAACTGTAGCAGTTGATTGCAGTGGAGTTAATGCATGAATTTATGCATTAAGTACTCAAGATTTAGATCTTTAACCTTCCTGCAATCAGGGAATTCCCCTATACTGAAAACACTCTGTAAAAATGGGAACATAAGTTCCAGGTAGAAAATATCATCTCTTAAACTCAAACACACACAACCCTGAGGCAAAATAAGTCATAAGAGGATGACCTTTAAAAATACCTTTAACTTAACTCCTTATAGCTCCTGTCTTGGTGAGTTTCCCTAGGCATGCATCATTTTTTTTTTTTTTTTTTTTTTGCATCCACACATTTGTATTGCAGGAATTTGAAAGACCAACACAGCAGCAAAGACAGCTGTCAAGCTTTCTTGGTTAACTCCTGAGTGATGTTGTAATGATTGTTTGTTTTTCTGTGTTTAACTCAGCTGTCAATTTAAGATAACCATGTGCAAAAGACATGAAATTGTTGCTTTATCAATGACTTGTCTTTTACGTGTCACTATACTATTAAAGTACTGAAAGAATCAAATTGCGTTTGCAAACAAACACTGTCAAGCCTGCTTTGAAGGCTAAAGAAATGAGAGATTTTTGACCTTGTTTCACTCGGCTTTCTCTGTCTCCTTCGTTTTGTGAGACTTTAGAGGCATGCTATAACTCCATGGAATTGTCTAATCTTCTCACTGTTTGGACTGATCCTCGCTCCCTCTTTGATACGAGCTACATTTCCAAGTAGAACCTGGTAAATCTGAATTCCGGGGCAAGCTCACCGCGCCTGGGAATTCTGTTCTCACAAGACGCAGGTTTTTTGAATTCTGATGAGTTTTCCCCCCTGAAATCTTGGTGGCAGGGGAAGTGTAATGTTTTCAGCAAATGTATTGGTTCAGGAAGAGTCATGGTCGTCTTGGGAATCTGCGATATGAAGGTAAAATGATTGGCCTCAAAAAGAAAAAAAAAATTGCCAGGATCCACGTGCTGTAAGGCCTTGAAGCCATCACTGGGGGACTCATTAAAAACATTTCTCCTCAGAGAATCAACAAGAACATACAGCAAGATATTTGCTTTCCTTTCTAAACTCATTGTTGTGTGCTGCAGCAGCTCGGAGCCTCTGCAATATTTGGGCCTGGTCACTGCTATGACTCTACCAGCCCCAGCCAAGAAATACACCCCTGTAACGGTTATTAGGCTAATGAAGTCTGCTATGCTTTATATTAGAAATGAATGAGCAGGGAAGGGAAGTGGCTTGCCAGAAAACAAGATGGGTTTTGGCTCTGATGTGTTTTTCTGCTCTGAGTTACACATAAAAAATGGTCGACCCACAAATCTGACCCAAAGGGGAAACAAGTTATGTTTCTGTCTTGATTTACAGTTGTTGTGTTGCTTAAGTATCATCATTATGGCAGAGACACACTCAGACCAACAACAACACTACAGGAAATGAATCCTTGCTGGATTGTTTTGTGACTGAGGAGAAGTATTGCAGAATATTTTTGAGGCTATTCATGCAGTCTAAATCTCTACATTGTGTGTGATTTATAGTTGAATCACATCACATTTTAATCCTGCTTTAACTGGTCTGATTGTGCACTCAGATGCAGCGGAAGTGAGTTGTCGACTTTATAATCACCATTTAAGTTCATAATCTGTTAACACATGAACTTTCTTCTCAGTATTTTAAATTTACTTCTAAAATAAGAATATTTATTTGATTGTTGATTTGTCAACATCATACTAATGTCATCTTGGCACATTTGGACCACAAACAACAATAATATATATTTCCAATTATTAACAGCAGACACAAAACATTATTGATACATGTGCATATTGACAACAGTTTTCATGTCTGAGTTTTCCCCTTACAAATACAAAACATAGTATGTAGATTGATTTTGGTCAAATAAATATTATCTAAATATGTAACATTACTTATAGGTGCCCTCTGTGGTTTGGTTGGTGCTCTGCTGCCAACATTACAGGTGTTCATTTGGCTCTTGCTCAGTTCTTGCTTCATCGTCTCACTGCATATTTTTGGAAGCTTTGCCATTTTTTCTCAGCTACATCTTTCACTTTATGCTTCTAAACCTGCCTCAGTGTTTGTACTTGATGTCTTCACACTTTGCTAGCTAGTTAACTCTTCTGTCTTGATCCATAAATACCATAACCCCTGATGGCCACTGGGACTCTAAGCAGCAGCTTAGTCCACATAAGCATTGGGCCAGCTCTGTATTAGGCCTATACTAACAGTCACTGGACTAGAGAGCTTGTAAGCACGGAACAACAAACAGACATGGATCCTGTGCTTTGGACGTGGTATTATTCCTTTGTCTCTTTTTCAGTCAAACACCTGTTCCTTTGTTTACTTGCCAGACTCTTCATGGATGGAATAATCCTTGGGAAAAGAGGGCTTGTAGTATACCAGAAAAAATAGTCTAGCTACAGTGCTTCTAAAAAAACAATTTGGAGCCAGATTATTGCACCAAAGAGTCAGAGAAAACAACCAAAAAACATGATTCAATGATGAATCTAGAGCACATGAAAGTGCTTCACTTTCAAAGATAAGCTGTCGGTTGGTGTTGCAGAAATTCAACATTGTCTTGTATCTTTCAGAACATTGCATGCACTCTGTTATTGCATCAGGTAAATGTCATCCAGCACTTCTAATATTTTATTTACTGCATGTGGTTATTTAACAATTATTCCACGGTTTGCTGAATGAATAAAGCAGCATATGGGTCTAATTTTGATAAATCGTGCTTCCTTCAACTCCTGCTCTGCTGCATGTTTCAGACTCCTTATGAATTATTTTTTAGTATTCCTTAGAAATAATTTTGGAAAATGAACAATAATTCAGTGACAGACTGGTGCTTTTCACTCCTTCACCTCTCTCTCCTTCAGAGTTGGAGTTTCTCACCTGCCATGCATGTGTGGCTTTTGGCACTGAATAGTTGGGCTGTGATTTTTCTGGCAGGCATGAATCAACACATCTCCATCTTTAGCTTTGTGATGATTGAGTCTCATGGATGGTGAGTCGGAGAGAGCCCTGGAGGGAAACAGCACGAATGCGAATCTGAAGGGGACCCCACCCCCGCAGCTTGCCTTGAGTACGGCCTCCTGTTGTTTCTTCAACTAGCTCAACACAAAAATCATGAAAACTTGAAAATTTGAGGAAAATTTCCTCAGTGATTCGTCAGTAACAGCAGCATTCATGTCGTGTGTAGGTAACTGTGTTTTGAATAATACCTCTAGTTATCATACCAATCACACCTGTGTGAGTCACATTCCAGCCACTTTCACACCATAATAAGAGGAACTGAAATTATAATTACCAATTATCACTATGCACAATTAAATGAAATTGGTTTTATCACACCTCACTCATGGCTGCCAATAACCTGATTTCAAGCTGTTAGAAAGCTGTTCGCATGTTTTGATATGATATTGACCCATGTTTTTCCCTTCATCTTCATATTTCTTCCATAAGTGTTAAGCTAACTGTTGGCTAACATGTCAGGTAGGCGCAATGCATTCTTTATGTCTGACAGGATTTCAGTTCCAAAAGATTTTTATGGTTTCTATTTAAGTACTTAAAAAAACAAAACTAAAGATTAACTGGTTCAATTAACAGGATTGTTGGAGTATCCAAAAGCCACAGATCTTAATAGCTGTGCAAAAACCTTTTGCTGCTTCTCATGGCTGATACCAACAAGAAAACCAGTAATTACATTTTTGTTTTTCAAAATGATTATTTGTTACTTGTGGTTTATGCACACCTGATGGGAAATAAAGGTTAGATGTAGTAAGTGAGACTGATGATTTAATGTTTCAAATGTCTGACCTAATATAAGAAAAATGGCATGACTACTTTTTCTCTCCTCTCAGAAATGTTTCATATCATATATTGCAAACTGCAATCGTGTTGTCTTACTCTGAAACTGTTAAACTTGTCCTAATTAGTGACAATATTTTTGACTCTCTAGTCTGCACTGCAATACTTTACCTGGTGTGTCAGTTTAATTTCTTCATCTTCTTTTCTCTGTTTATTGGGAGATTGTTATTTAACTTTAAAGGTGCACATTGCCAAGTACTGGAGTGTTTTTATGCTGCTCTTGTTAAGTCAATGAAAGCAATTTGGCTCTGTATTATTAGATTAGTTTATCATTATTATAATAAAAAAAAACAATTATCTCTATTGTTTCATTATAGCCAATAAATAGTTAGTAATATAAATTTCCATCTATTTGCTATTTTATCTGTATTCATAAATATCGTTCTTGCTCTTTAAAACACGTTAATGACCACCATGTTGTCCTGTGTGACAGTTTTAGTCAGTATAATGAAAATGGCCACTGCAGTTTATTTAGACTTATTTCATTTTAATAATCCTGCTATTGTAAAAACTCACCTGAGCGTCCGATGTTTAGACCCAAACAAATATTATGTATTATGAGCCCTGCAGCTCTCATATATTTTCATCTGTTTTAAGACTCAGAGCTGAGTAGTACAATCAGAGCAGAGTAAAGATGTACAGAAAAACAGACTTGAACACTAATGAAAATTTCTGTGGTTTAAGTCTTTAAGGGATTTCCTCAAAATAAGAAAAAAATACATAGTCTCACTATTGTTATCCATGTGAGGACATTTGCCAGTGATTTCTACAGTTTTGTGTCTATTTGTGAGAACCTCTCAGGTATTTTCTTCTCACTGAGTTGATAACAGGCTGCGGCTCTTTTGTCAGCTTGTATTGAATTTGCTGCCTGATGTGACAATTGGACCAAAAGACACTGACACACGGGGATAGATTTTAAACTATAACTTTTCATGTGCAGCATTGTCAGCATATACCTTATTTATACGCTACTGTGTATCATTACCCGTGCCCTATTAAATCATTCATAATTCATGTGGGATTTGCGGATCTTTGCATGTTGACAGGTGGGCCTTTTTTACAGCCAAGTGGGAAAATAACTGCATTTTTACCTCAGGCAACAACGAATCGATCTGCCCTTGAGTGTCTCTAACATGTCATAATAGTCACATGATCCCTTTACATAAAAGAAAAGATTCACAGCGTCTCCAGCTGTCTGTCTTGATCATGAGAGGCTGTTTTGAATTCTGTTTAAATAATGCTTTTGTCAGCAGATGCATGTGCAATCGAGGGTGACGACAAGTTTAAAGTGTCTTGGCAATATAAGCATAAGCCTAAACAGACCATGCGTACTGCTGAGTTTGTACAAGGGCTTGACATATACTGACTCCGGTTGGCACCATTTGCATGTATTCTGTTCAGACGAACCGTACTGATACAACTGCAGAATTGCAGAAACTCCCCGGAAGAGTTCTGTTCTGTACATCCTTGACTTATATTTGGACCCAGGCAATCAATAGGAACAGAATTATGAGGCAGTGAAGCAAGTGATTTTAATCTGGGACTAAATATCCAGTAGTGGATTAGTTTCAGACAATTTCATACCTCCAGAGCTCTTCATGAAATATGGATAAGATAGGAGAGAGAGAGAGGGGGGATTATGAAAAATAAAGGCATTTTCCCAAACCTCCTCCTCCTTCAATGGAGGCCAGATGAAAAGTTCTGCAGATGGGCAGCTGGAGGATTTCTAGCCACTTTGCATAGCAGATGCACTGTCTCCCACAGCCTTGATTTGGGCACCAGTTTAATTAGAAAGCCCCCCTGGTAAGATACCTTTCAACACTGACAGTGGAGTTCCTAAACATGCCCAGATTTTGCCTCACTGTGGGAAGTCTCATGGTCATTGCTGCTGATGAGCACTGGGTGTGCTGAAAAACAAAGAGAGGAGATGCAAAAGATGTGAAAGAGGTCATTTGCATACGGGGATCATTAACACAAATCCATCCTGTTCTGTAGTCGTTTACTTTGAAATATTATTAGAGCTGTGATCTGGAGCTGAAGACGTGAACTTGTAAGGACAAACAGAAAGTTTGTGGCAACACCTTTGTTAAACTTAAACTGGATTTTGAAAATGTTGTTCACTGATCATTAACCTGGAGGCTCACATACACACACTAACTCGCTCCAATAGACAGCTGTGTAGTAATTGAGCTGGTGTTGTAGTCTTGTCTTCAAATGAACTGTAATTTCTTGAAAGGTTATTGAGAATCAGCTTGTTTTACTAGCAGCTTAAGATTGAAATAGGAGGCTCGATGCCCAGCAAACAACAGACACTTGAACATTTTCAGTCTTTTTATCAATGGGAAGCCACCCCTTTATGCAAACTTTAACTAAAACCAGTATATACTAGCATCTCAATGAAGAACACATTCATTTCCTGTAATTAGCATTGATTTGAATTGATTTTGCATTGTTTTAAAATCAATACTGTTGTTTACAACCTCAAAGTGATGCATCACTTTTATTTACACACCAACTGTAGTAAGAAATTCTCTTAAGGTGGATTTGTGTTTGTTTCTTATCTTTTGTTTACACTGATGATCTGTTTCTTTTGGCTATTCTCTACTATATGCAGTTAGAATAAAGTTTATTTTGGCATTATCTGTGGCCGGCCCTCCATCCATTTAATCTGGAACTGCTGGGTGCCTGTGCATTTCCACGAACTGTTTACACCCTGTCCGTTCATCTTTTATTGCCACAATGGCTTCAAAGCACAGCAGGATCTGCTGAAGAACAAGTCACAGGCTGAACTTGTCTTTGCCCTATTATATTGCACAATATTGCAGACATGAATGTGTGCCAAAGTCGAACCTCACAGACCCCATGCCCTAATCCCACAACGGTACTTATTATGATCAAACACTGGTGTTCTGCCAAATGAACGCTGGTAGCTCCACTAACAATGAACTGAAGATGAATTGGTGGTTTCATGAATTAATGAAGACTGAATTCTAATGCTGTTTAATTGGAGGGGCTTTCCAGAGATTTTCTCAACATCTCTGTTTTGCTATAGATGTCAGGCAGGGTGCTCCATTCTTACCTCAGTGCCCCTCCTATAAACCAGGTTACATTTATTCTCCTATTGCCACATTTTCAGCCACATACCAGCCCTATATATTATGTTATAATATATAATATTATAATAAATATTGAAGATAGAATTCATACCTATTTATCATAAAAAGAAGGACAAAGTAGTTAGCAAAGGATAACAAATAAGTGAATAATAAGCAACTACAACGACAGAAAAAAAATTGTTTATCTTATGAAAGCAAGTCCACATATGTTAGCAACTGAAAAGGTCTATTATTAGTGACTCCCACAATGCAAAGTGGCTTCTGGCTGTGATGTGAGCCAATGATAACTTTATTTTTGAAAAATAACCTTGCATTAGTTAATGCTTGTCAGATTAATGCAGGTCCCCCTTGGGAAAAAAAATGCATTCTTGATGCTCAGAGTGAGTGAATGAATGCGTGCAGGCTTTAAGAACTCCACCTTCTTAACAAAAAGAGAGGTTTTAAAGTGCTGTGGCAGCAGAGTGTTGTTGGTACCAAAAGAACTGCCAAGCAAAATATTTAATTCATGTGTTGACTCAGTTGGTTCGGTTAAAAAAGCACAGACTTGCTTCCTGGTGTGTGAATCTACTGTGCTCTGTCGACGGTACTGCACGACATGTAAGTGCAGACTACATTTCTCTTATTACAGTGTAATTCCTTTAAGCACTGCACATGATTGACTGAAAATGAACCAATGCACACACGGAGCCCAGCTCTTCCTGCTGTGCTCCCTCTGAAAAGCGTTAAAAATCAGAGGTAAATGACATTCAAAGGATTACAGAAGACGGAGATCTTAAGGGTTGATTTGAAAACAGTGTGGAAGTGAAAATCTCCCAGATCTTCATCTAGCTTTGCTTCTTAGAGCGTGAGATTAGACAGTAATATGAGCCTTGATTGTGAACATGAAAATAAATCTCTCTGATACATATCACCGTGAGACTGAAAGCTACAAGATAGAAAAAAAATGATATCGTTGATTATCAGAGTGTTAAACTGATGAGTGGAATAATAGGAGGGAAGTTTTAGACAAATCGAGGGGGACTGTATGGTGTGTGATGTATTGTTTTTAATTTGTTTCTAATGTTTGCGTACAATCAAAAGAATCTATTAAATAATTACCATTGGCCAACTTATTTAATAAAAACAGACTCCTTTTTTTTTTTTCAATAATCCCAGCCGAGGAAGGCCCAGCAGGGAACGCTGATGGGAGCAGGATGGAATGGGCAACACAAACACACAGTGTGTCATTGTGCTTTCTTATTACAGTGCCTACTCACTTGTCTTTGTAAAACTAAATGAAAGTGCATGAAAAGCTCAATTTTCGCAAATCCACTTTATCCAAGTCTAGATATTAGATTGACTGAATTATATACTTAGAGAGATAGATGTACATCACAGCAGCAAAGAGAGAGATATACATAGAGAAAATTTCCAATTTGGATTACAAAAGTGTGACTGTATGATAAATAACAAAATAAAAAATAAACAGAAAAGAAATGCCTTGGTCATTATCCCAATTTCTGCAATTGCCTTTAAAATAAATTGTGAAGATTTGTGATTAAAACATTAAGTACATCTGACCTGCGGCCATGTAAATACCTGAACTTTAGCTCGAATATGAAATCATTATGGTTTATTTAAAATTTATAAACTTACTGAATTTTTGTTGAACACACTTCTACCATTAAGCACCACTTTTAATAGGTGCAGCTGAAAGTTGTTATTGTGCTGTTTTTGCAAGTATTTATTTTTTGAACTTTAGCCGCATAATTTAATTCTAGTATATAACTGTAGCATCCACAGCAGAGACATAAACTTCTGCTGTTTTCAATGCAAACTTTTATTCACTGAAAGCAGAGTTGAGATGACTCAGTTTTTCTTAACTGCCTCTGCAATAATCTCCTTGGTATTATAGTCTCATCTATCTGTTATTAAGGCAATCAGAAATTATAGATGTACGGTCTAATGTTTGCTAGTGTGCACTGTTAGTCACCTGAACTGTTAAGCATTTTAAGGGAGCATTTTCCTAAATGACCAATGAGCCATTTTTTTTAAACTAATTACAGCCAGAGCCTCCGTCTGCATGAGCACACATTACAGAGGAACGTACAGGTTATCTGGGGACAATCACCACTATTCAGTATAATCTGCAGCCTTGTCCAGGCTCTGATTTGTGTTAAAAAAATACTGTGGAAAATATAGTTGACAATAAAGAGATTTAATCATGCATTGTTGTTGTTTAGTTGGTGCAGGCAAGCCTAGGCAACATTTGGAGAAAATTGAAAATGCTGTTGGTAGGAGATAATTATTCTGGGCAATACAGGGGCGACACCCTTTTCCTCACTCTGGTGAAGCAAGGCAGCCAGCCCTCCTCAGAGCTGCATAATAAATGTCCTTGATAAAAACATACACAACCGTAGGACTGCCTGTGATGAGAACTCCCCTGACCTTAATTAGCTGTGTTCATGGCATTGCATGAACCCATTACGGAGACTTTAAAGCATATCCATCTCATTCCTCACCATTTGTCTTCACCCCTGCTCCTGCTAATGAGAGTCAGAGAGGACTGGAGGGGGGATGTTTGGGCGCTGGAAGACTATCACCAACCACAGAGGTAAGAAGCTCGAATAACCTGGGATTACTCACTGGCCTGATTCTTACCCTGCAGTCAACTTTGCTGACTCGGTAAACTTAAAACCCACAACAATTCTTCAAAATATTACTTCATATGCAAAACACACTGCAGACATTATGTGGACTAACAGCACAAACCCTTATAGAGTTGAATATCAATGGATTTGTTTAATATTGATGATTGTTAATAAGATTTTTATGCATTCACATATGTAAGTGATTTTAATTGTGTAAAAGAGGCAGAATTATGTCTTGATTATGTAAAAGGATTTTCTACTGTAAAGACATAATAAGTGCACACATGCACATAAAGAATTTATTCTTCGAGTGTAAAGCTATGCAGTGTTTACATGTTTCTGTGTAGTCTGTCCTCCATGTTTTTGGGTGTTTGTGGAAAATGCTCTACAACAATCCAAATATCAAAGTGGCTGATGCTTCAGCTGGAGATTTCTCCCCCAGGGCAAAGTGAGCAGAGTTGACCAGAGCAAGTGGTCATCCATTGCATTCCTCTGAGTACACTTGTGCCGTAATGACACTTCACCACCTCTTTCATCCGTCAGCACCAAGCTGTGAGGCTGCTAACTTTGTTTCCTGTTGCCAGTCAAACCAATAATCCCGGCAGTTTCTTGAGTACTCTGACATCTTTGGAAAAACAAAACCCCTTCATAATGACTGGGTTAAAAATAAAACCCAGTGATAACTCACAGCAGTAAAAAAATACTGCTTGATATCTTGCCTTTGCAGCGAATAAATTAACAGCTGTTGATGCCCGACACAAATATCAGGAAGTTTTCCTGTTTGCTCTTACAAGGAAATGAGCATCAAATGTTCAAAAAAACTCCCATCTTGACAAAAATTGAGCTGCTCTGACTGTAATAGAATATGACTGACAGCGCATGATTTTCTGATTACATGCCTGACAGCTTGCACTCATTGAAAATAATGAGGACAGATGTTTGCTCTGACTCACATGCAATTAGGTTTTGACTTCATGAAAACGAGAAATTAATTGAAAGTGAAAAATGGAAAAAAGATTGTTTTCTTCTTATAAGCACCGTGTGTATATTTGACATAATGGTGCAGTTATGCCTGACTCCTTTACACAGTGCATCTTTCAGATGAATTCTTTTGGTGTAAGGAGTCTCATCTTGTTAGTGCATTTGCTTCAAACTAACCAGGATGTAAAAACTCTAATTACTAACATGAGTGTAAAAACATGATGTTGCATATTAAACATGCAATTAATTATCTTTGCTATGTCATTTTGATGTCATATTGAGACGATTAAGATATGAGAAAAGACAATTTTTTTATAAGCAGCACGCAAACCACCACTCAGTGCTGAGAATGATTGTAAGACAACCAATCATCGCTGCACGAAGGCTCTGGCAAAAGCATGGAATTGTGCTTACTACAAATCTTAGAAAATTGATTAAACATCATAAAAAATAAAGATACAAGAGCTGAGAGTCATTTTGATCCTGCTTTAACATATTGAAATATTTACCATTAGCTAGACTGCTAGCTTGCTAATGTTATTTACAAAGCACATGCTAGGTTATGTTAGCAAAATGAATTGTCTTATTAGTGGGCTTCGGTTCCAGTAACTGTTTTAGAGAAAACAACAGTTAAGTCATAGCCTTGAATATACAGGAATCTGAGATAATATCAGGCTTCTAGCTGCTGTCATGATGCTAACTCTACCATGTAACTAACTGGGTCTGTGTCTGTCGAGCTTGTAACTTGTGCTCTGCAGCTGCACTGATGACAGTGCTTACATTGACAGCTCAGACACTGACAGTTATGTCCAGCATGTCCAGGCTAAAAGTAGAAGTAAACTCGGGGGCAAATGAGAAAACAGAAGAGCCCAGAAAAGAAGGACAGCTGATGGAGAGATGTACCGGAGAGAAACATTGCACAATAAGTTGTTATTCCATGTTTTTCAATAGTATTTTTATTGTAAGCTCAGTCAATGAAAAGACCAGATATGTTGTTTTTAAATCAAAAACATGAGGCCGAATTGTTATGTTTGCTCAAAAAGTCTGTATCACAAGGCCCCAGTGGCACATTAAGCACACTGAGTTTAATTAAAAGAATAAAAGTCTAAACTATCCGTGTTTCTGTTCAAGAAAACGATTTCTACTAATGCGTATCAGATAAAACCTTACACCAACTGGAAAAGTTTTCAAAATTAAAAGTTTCCATGCACTTGTTCCAGTAGAACTCTTTGAAAAAATGAGACCTCAAAATAGCCCATCAAAACCTCTCCGATTTCAGATAAATATGTATAATTCTAGAGAGATAAATTTGTGCGTGAAAGAGAGTTTGAACATAACAAAGCAGTGAGTCTGAAAATAAAAACTTCAAGCAAGTATCATCTCAACATTCTTCAAATCTATGTGTCCTTAAAACAAATAGCAGACATAATTGCTGCACTTATTTTTAATGTCTTTAATAAATGGCAACTTGTCTTACCTGTTTTGACATGTGATGCTGCCTTTAGACCAGAGCTTTTTAAATGTCATCTCACACTGACATGAAAAACAACATTAACTAAAACTCATTGTGCAACTTTCATCAATAAATGAAGTCTGTTTTTACCTGCAGTACCATGGATTTCGCATCTCTCAACACATACATGGCCAGAGGGGTTCGGAGATTAAAACGAGCATGCGTCACCTTTGGCACAGATCTTTTGGGTGTCTCCAGATGATGCCACGACTCAGGGGTCCCACCACGGCAGGACAGCTCATACAATCAGTGAAGATGGGGAAAAATAAGATGTTTGGTGTCAGCTGGGTAATTTTGTTTACCTGAGAACTTTGTGTGCATGCAGTGCTGCTGTGATGATTATAGGGGTTATGATTGTTGTTATCCACAGAGTCATTGTGCTCAACCCACTGTCAGTTTCAATTACCGCTGTCTGTGGCTCCAAATCCTCACACGAGCCGCACAGCCCTCCTGACAGTCTTATTACCGTTAAAAGAAAATCCATACACATCAGGTTCTCTTTGTGTCTTTGCTCTCTACATGGAGCATGACAGAGAGAGGAGGGTAAACTTATGTTATGCCTTGTGGGTCATCTGGGTCCCCACGTGTGGATTGACTCTCTTCCCTTTAGGTTTTGAAAGACACAAATGTCTCGTGGGTTGAGGATGGGCAATTCAAGTTTCAAATTCAGCAGTGCGCCTTTGATGTGCAGCTCCAGCTCTTGCTCTTGCGAGGCAGTGTAGGCCTGAAGTGGCAGGTGTGTGTAGGTGAGCTCACTGACCTCTCAGCAGACACAAGATCCACTGCTGTAATTGAGCTCTGGTCCATTTATTTTCTTGTCTATTTGTCTGCTATCTCTTGACAGCCAAAGACAAGTTATTGATCCATGCTTTATGGATATAAAAGGACATGCAATATATAACCCAATAGGCGGGATTATTGTGGGCAATATGTGTGTCTGCAAACCAGAGATATGATGAAACTTTAGATGTCTACAGTAGAGGTCCTGTTAGGTTTAGTCACCACTTGGTTGGGGTTAGAAAAAGATCATGTTTTAGTTTAAAATATATACCTGGTTTTGTTGCCAGAAGCAAAACAGAAAAACCTGCTTTTGGCTTCTTGACAGCCCTCCTGCCAAGGTGTCACACCTCCACCATCCCCCCCCGTGCCTACTGATGAGAAAGTCAGCCCCTGTTTATCCTGAACCAAGTCACTTTCATATGCATCGTTGAGATGTTGATATGTTACATATGAAAAGTTCAGTGTATCTGTGGATTGCAGAGATAAACAATGCAAAAAGCAGCAGCATACCATAATTAAGATGATTTTTTTAAATAGAAAATATTCTTTGTGGGCCCCCCCCCTAGCCAAAGGCACAAGCACACACTCATGAACACACATGCATAGACATACAAAACATACATAACCATAGATGTCAGATGCAAGGTCGAAGAGAGGTGTATATAGCTATCACATTCGTGTTAAAGTCTGTTGCACTGAAGGGAAACACGTGACCTATTTTAATCCATCCTTCCTGGGTCCTTGAAACTTCTGGACCTCAGTGCACTGCACAGGTTACATCAACAGTGCTCACACCAGCGAAGGCCAACGTTTTATTTTATTCTGGTGACTATAGGCTGATAATTTACCAACAGAAATTCTATACACAGTATGAACTTGATACACGGTGAACACTATACGGCATACAGGTGAGTTTACCACAGTCGGCTCATACCTCGCAGGAATCAGAGAAAAAGACCTGCATGCTAATCTCTCATAGAATTAAATAGGAGGACCAAGTGTTTCCATATGCAGCTGCAGAAAGTGTAGAAAGTGTAGAAATCACAGGATCCAGCTATTCTCAGCCAGCTTATATCCCTTTTAGGACACTTGTGAACACAGGTACAAAACAAGCCTCCCCCTAATTAAGCGGAGTATTTTTCTACTCATTATTTGTCGAATAATAAACTTCACATTCTCACATGGAGGACGGGATTGTTTTCCTTTTTTGTTCTTTCTCCAAAACTGTCTACTGTGAGAAAAGTGTCTTTTTTTTTTAACCACTGAAATGAATTTAATTGCATTTGTGTATTTTGCCCTGAGGCAAGGTTCACCAGCAACGGTTTAATCCTTGTACGGAGTAGAGTGAAATATACATAAATAATGCATGCACTTCAGGATTGCACTTAATATGGAAAGTAATTAAAAAGAAATCATTTTAATTCAGCACGCTTATCACAGCAGGGTTTTGAAACTAGTGCAGACAGGGATGATGGAAGGGGAAGGTGGATGGGAAGAAAAAAAAGAGAGTGGGGGAGTCGGGGGTGGGGGGGGGCCAAAGAAACAGAGAACAGATAAGGTGGGATTGGTACTGTCAGAGTGTCACGTATGGAAGGCAGGTGGAAAATGCTCCTGCTCCAAAACAGAGAGACACCCCCACATCCTAAACCCAGTGACTGTGGACAGTTTCATCATTACACACTGAGAGCACCGCACCCCGCTGGTTTCACTCTCTATATTTAACCCTCTGAAAGAGATGATGCAATACTATTTTAAACAAAACATCCTAATTGCTTCATCTTGTTACCAGACTGTCAAAGAGATGCATGCATAACAAAGGTGCCTAATTCTTGTCTGGCTTTCAAAAGATGGCACTTCACACAAATAGATGTGTTTGGTTCCCCGGAGGAGCTCTTTATTATTATTTCTTCATCCATTCACAGATGGCTGCCCTCAGCTTCCCTGAGAGGATTGCAATTATCAAGAGGTGTATAGCTTAATATTCACACTCTTTGGTAGAATTAAGGCCAGGCAGTAACTCAGACATGTGTTAGATAACAACAACAGCAACAATAAGGCAGTTCTCCAGCGTACACCTAAGAAAAGGGTTTAATATTTAATCAGGTTGCTCAATAAAAAGTTAATTTTAGCTTCAGTAAGGCAAACCTGTAACATAGCTACAGCAAGACTATATAAACTAGAATAAAGTGTAAAAGTTGTGAAGACGAGTTGGATGATGGATATAAGCATTCCAGTAAATAAACTGCTTTCCAGAAAATAGCCTGCAGCTGCGACACACAGGTGGATTTTACATGATTTGTGTCTAATTTCACTTGTACTCCTTGCTGATCCCATTGAGCCTTACGTCCAGAGCTTAAGTGCGTTCACTCCTCTTATACTAATATAATGTTACGGTCACATTTTTAATCTTGATAATGGATATCCTCACCAGGGTTGTGGCATTTTTTCTGTCAAAAAAAAAGTTGCTCCTGCACAAGCAACAGCGAAAGGGAATTACAAGTTCAGATCCCCTGACAGTGTACCTTGGCCCTGTTAGGGAAGAACATGCTCCACTCTACTGCCCATTTACTCCACAGATATGGGCTGCTCAGCTTTTACTGAATGTTTACTCCTCAGGGGATTGGCTCCATCCTGTTAAAGTTCAGGTCACTTCTTCTCCCCTGCGCAGCTGCTGCTGCTGCTCTTCCACCACTTTAGTCACCCTCTTTTTCCACAGAGCGCATCCAAAACCGGATAACATCAGCATTACCCTTCAGGTACGGTCCCGACATTTAAAGTGTCTTTATGAGCAGGTTTTGTTTTGTCAGGTACTGAAGTTGTTTACAACAAAAACATGCAGAAAGCAACTTAGACACTTCATTTTAACCTTATGCTCTGTAGCTCTGACACAGACATCCTTTAGTATTAAGTTGAAATATTGCTTGAAATCCATCCGAGATTACTGATGCAGAACAATTTTATAACTCTCATCATGTAATTTACATGCATTTGATTTATTTATTCCTTAATAACAACAAGTGCTTTGTGGCTTTTTTGGATGGTTATTTGAAAGAGATACAGAGGAGAAAAGAGGACAGTAGATGAAAGTGACTGATAGCTGCAGAAACCAAGGTCTTATCGGTTTATTATTTGCCTCTCAGGATGTTCTGTGGAGTGTACACATGCAGCCTTAACCCTTTGACCAGGGGTGTCACAACCAGCATGATTAAAGTGTCTTACAGAAAGTTCTCAGGGCTAAAATTATTGCAACTGCAAATGTAATCTATATGTTGATTAGCCCCCAACCATGCAGGTAAACAACAGGAAATGATTGCATGTTAATTATCCACAATAATACAGAAATGGTTAAAGACCTTGTATCTACAAATACCCACATTTCCTTTTAACAAGAAACAAGCTTTCCCTCATTCAATGTATTTTTCAGTTTTAGGTCTTGGAGTAGTTTTTTATTAATGCAAGAGTTCAGAGAACGAAAGAAGATCACCAGAAAAGGAGTTTCAAGGATTTCACACTACAGCTGCATTATAGATTTAACAGGTTCAGTCAGCCTGTTGGGTTCAGGGTGAAGTGTGATGTGTCTCTGCTGGAGTGTATTTGTATCTGTGTAATTCTTAAGCAGCAGCCTCACAATGCCTTCGTGATTAACAGCAGCGAATGAAACAGAACAATCAGCTGCTTTTTGCTGCTTTCAAAGGAAGCAGCAGCAGCAGTAGCAGCAGTGGCGGGAGCTATAGGACCCCTGCTCCGTTTCCGACACTGATCATGCATGCAAACATAAATTCATGGTGATTCCACAGCTTCCCTCTTGGCCCCAGCAGGGAGCACATGTCACATACAGTCTTTTCACACAGTCTGCCGGACAGGACGGTCAGGCACACAGCAAAATCTGCTTAGTTACTTTATCATGCCATGAAGTGTTACCCATGAGACAGTTACACTTGTCAAAGTGGATATTGTAAGAAGGACCATGCTCCTATGATTTTGTGACCTTTCCAGAATGTGCCTCGTTTAAGTAAAAGAGTCTTTTTTACAGTGACCGCAAACTTCGGCTCCTCTTTATATGAACGGAAAAGCAGCCAGGAGTTATTACCATCACTGCTCAGATGTACTGTACTCTGCTGAGTGCCAAACGTACAGCAGGACATCATAATTTGTTTAGAGGGTGTTAAATCTTGTGCTTCTGTGACAAAAACGTTTGGGAGTTTCTAAATCCAAAATCCTTTATTCACACATTTTAAAGAGAATAAATAGACACAGAGGCCCTTAGTGAATTTGGCCGACTACACCAAAGGATAATGCTATTTGGGGTTTGACTGTAGCTACAATTTTTCTCTATGAGGCATGAATCAATTAGCCAATGCGGTTTGATCTGGAGGCTGCGCTCTGAGCGAATCAGGGTTATGAATACCTTCAGAGAGATGTTAGACTCAAACAGGTTGGTCAAAAGTGTCAATCTGTCCCGACCTGTTTGTGCAACACAGGTTGATTCCCTGGTCAGGGAGGATGGCCAAAAAATCACAAATATCTACTAATTTCTGAAGCCAGTTTGGTGCACACACTTGAATGAAGGCTGCGACAAATACTAAAATCCATTTCCACTGGAGCTGAAATGACCTCCCAAGGACACAATGGCTGCCTATTACCTGCACTCTAGTGTTATAACAGTGGCTGCACACAATGAAAACACAGAAAGGACCGTTCGACTGCAATCAGGACTTGAAAGGTAGCCTATTCTGCTGTCCAGCTAGCAATTTAAGTGTGATACAGTCAAAAAGCCTTGTCTCTTTCACTGCACGAGCCCAGTGATGGCAGCAATTACAGGTGTTACATGTAATAGAGAACGCAAATCACTCCAATCCAAGGTTAAGGTCGAAAAATGAAAGTTTGATTAATACTTGACATCAGCCAAATTTCCAGCAAATAATTTATGACATGATGCTATTTAGTGAGTGATTGTATCAACACTAGACATTTTTTTTAATCTTTCTCCTTCCCACCACAGAAATGATCATGTATCCCAAAAGTTTTGGAGGGATGCATTACTGAGGTTATTCACTCAGACTCAGATTTCAAATTATTTTGAATAGAGATGAGCTTCTCCCTTACCTAAAGTGAAAAAAGTCTCACACAGATGTCTTTATCCATACTTTTTCTATTTGCAGGTAAATTGTGCAGCTTCTGACACCAGCTTTATCTGAATGCCTGCAGGTTCCCTACATTTAAATGTGCTGTTTGTATCTCTATGTTGTGTTGGTCTATGTCAGGGTAATGTTAATTGACTTTCAGCAGGCGGTTTGGTGCCATTTTCAAATCGGAATAAACAGTCTTTCAGCTTTCTGTTCAACTGGTTTCTTTTTTTAGGTTTCTCAGGTTTTTTTTTTCTTCTACCTCAGATGTAAAGTAGTATCTCTGCTTGGAGATAGTTTCATCCAACTTGAAGGCACAGTGCATTACTAAAGCGGACAGCTTTGCAATTTAATTTGAAATTTTGCTGCAGTCCTGCAGACTAATCATCAAACAAAACCATGTCAAGTATAATTAGAATGTGTAAAACATGGGTTAAAATGATCTTAACCCTGCCAATGAGTATGGTTACTTCAGGTCATTCAATTAAACTGAGATGCTATTTTGCCAGAGTGAGCCATAGGAGTAGAATGATTAATGTGAAGGCAAATAACATGTGATTGTAGCTCATAAGGAATAGCTGAAACCAATTACTCATACAGGATCCATACAAATAAGACTATAAGGGAACAGATCTAATCAGATTGATTCAGACGGACACTGAAACATTGATTCTTTGCACTGGCAACTTTTACAAGGAGCCTGATTATGATCGGTTTAAAAGCCCCAACGGAAAGAAAATGCTCAATTAAAACACCTCAGAAAGAATAAACAGACACAAACCATTTTAAATTACAGTTGGTTGCAGAGGGATCATTTAAACCTTCTCAAAAACCAATTAATACGCAAAATTGTACCATGTAAACAATTTGATGATATTATCACCTTGCAGCCTTCTCCCTGCACAGCCTCCATCATGAAGTAAATGTGTGAGGATGTATGAGCATGAACAGACACTTAAAAAAGGCAGCTTTCAAGCTGTGATGAACCTCTTTACAGACTTTTTTTCACCCACAACACAATAACAGCAACTACTGCACTGAACAGACCATACGTGTCTATCCACAGGGAGCTGACCAAACACATGCCAAAGAGACTCTGCTGAATGAGTTGGTGCTAAAAGGTAACTGCTGAGAGAGACAAATGCATGATGTATGAAGGGTGATTGATAAGTTTGTGGCCCAAGGTAGAAGGAGATGAAGAAAACAGCTCTTGACACATGCACGGGCGATTTAACTCAACTTTGACTCCATCTCTGCTGTGGACCACTTTCCAAAGGTTCAAGATGCCCTCTTCATATGAGACTGCTTAAGTAAGTGTACAAATGTGGGAGGAGACTGTACTAAAAAATTAACTCCCTCTACTTAAGGCTTTGAACTTATCAATCACCTCTCATATTTATCACTTTTGCAAGTCACACAGCTCTTCTGATTTAATGTGTTGGCACATGTAAACATCAAACCCTCATAAATCACATCTCAGGTAAGATATTCACCCAAAATCTTCAATCAGAATGATTTAAATCAAACATTTTGATAAATGTGTGCAAGTCAAAGCAGCATCTTAGACAGACACCTGCCTGTGATAAATAATCACAATGATAAAGCACAGTAAGAGCAAAGCTGCCCTCCCCAGCTCTGCTGCTGCAGCACGTACAGTAAAAGCTACAGTATATTCATGAAAGGAAGTGTCCACTGCCTGGCTGCTCTGCCACATCCAATGCATTATCTTAGTGTGAAGATGAAAAGGCAGGGCGTGGGGTTGGGAATATTATGGAGACAGATTGTGGGTTGAGATCATTTGGACTGGATGCTGGACCAGGCCTGCACACAGCTGCGCAGCTGATCAGTGATACTGACAGAGGAGAGAGGGCGTGAAAAGCGAGCCGCAAAAGGTCAAGAAATAAAGTATAGCTCTCACTCTTATTGTACCACCAATCAGCTTAGCTCAGCTGCCCTTTCCCGCCTGTCAGTCGTAGATCCAGCCTTGTTTTGATAACCCAACCTTTCATGTCGTGAAGCACAGACGCGTTTTTGGGCATGGCGGATGCAGTAGCAATTAACATCAAATTACAATCCCTGTTTGAGTTGGGTTAATGGAGCGCAACAAAAATTGGACTAACCTGCTGTGATTAAAACACCATGGTGTCTCTGAATGGTCATTTGTTATAGTGTAAAGTTAAAGGTGGTGTTTTCAATATCAAACGTGCGGTATGATGGATCACATCCCGTAAGATAACAGTTATGCAGCAGGGATGACATTTGGTGGGTTGTTGTGTGCCCGTTCTCCAAAGGTATTATCTTGAATTGAATTTACATGCAGGGTTCCCAGTAATTACCTCACTGAACGAGAGAACGAGAGCGAGAAAGAGAGACAGACACAGAAAGGGAGAGAGAGTGATATACTGTTTTAATTGGATATTTGGCCCCTCTGGATGTGGACTGAACCATGGAGCAGCATCATTATAATCTCTCATCAGGTTCTAATTTGAACCCTGAATGCCCACTCCCCACTGCGTTCCATGCACTTTAAAGTGCGGGCAGTCTGCTTAACTCATTTATTTATTTATTTTTTAAAGATAATAGTAAAGCTGATTTATTTGAGGATAGTTCATGTTTAAATGATAAGACTCAGGTTGCAGTTTGAACACCTTTTTTTTTTTTGCGTTGCATCTTTTTCTCGTGGGTTAAAAATGCTTTACTTTCCAAGCCGGATCATTTTGTCACATTAGCTCTCCCGCAGACAGTTTTAGAAGATTTGTAATCCGATGCCCGTGCTGAATCTCTGGCACCAGCAAACATCATGCCCACACATGTGTCGTCCTTCCTCGTGTGCATGAACAATAGAATTCCACCCAGTGGTCGTCCTACTTCCTGCTAAAACCACCGAGCTGTGAGGATGTTTTTGGCTGCTGGTTGCAGACGATGCGGCCTCACTCAGGGCCCCTCAGGCTGTAAGAACACAGCTCAGATGAACCCTGTCAACTCCATTACCTGCTGATATGAAACGACCTAATGACCTTTGAATGAGCAGGCAAGCTTAAATCCAGAATAGCATTGCAAACCCCGTTGGGACTGGCTATAGCAACCTTCAAATTCAGGAAAAAAAAAAAAACAGATCAGCAGAGATGCAATACTGAAAATAACAGATAAGAGTCTATTAAGGCATTATAGTTATATCTAATGCTTAATGTTTCCACTGATTATTTTCCACATGAATCTCTGAGTGTCAGGTTTATTCTGCAAGCTCATTGCAAAATGAGTTTTTATCAACTTGGAGATGAGGCAGAATGCAGACAGCTTACTCCAGTCAATATGCTATAGGTCAGCTGAGAGTCTTGTATCAGCTCGATCAATACTTGCACATCAAAGGAGTATGCCATTGTACACACTTACCAAGTGCAAAAAGGCCAAACCCTGGAGGATCAACCAAATAAGTAGGTCAGAAAAACCACTCCAATTGGGTCAAATGATAATATGCTTCTGGATAAGGCTTCCTCATAGAAATGCAATGCGTGTGTATGTGACTCTGTGGCCGAGCGTGCATTCATTTATGTTCAACAACATACTTGTTTCAATCAATGTTTGAATGTCTCTTTTACATTACTATTGATTCAAAGTGAGTTGCACCTCTGTAAGGGATCCCCCTCATGCTGTATTAAATCAGTTTTTTTCTCACCATTCAGCATTTCTTCACAGGAATCCATGTGTAAATTAATCCACTCAGCTGAATATGTGCCGTATTATAAGCCTGCGAGCGTCTTTGCTAGCCAAGCAAGTCAACATAACTGATGCAACAGCAGTAATTTCATCGCCCATAAAGCAGAAAGTTGTTCTGCTAAATGTAAGATGTTTTGAGGAGCCAGCGGGTTCGGCAATGATTATGATACGTGTTTTGTCTGCTTGGACGGTCCATACAGCTGATCATCGTTGACTGATAGAGAGTAATCACAGTGAAATCTTATCAGAGCGCTGTGCATTGCAGATAATGAAGGCCTGCTCTTTTATCTGCACGCAGCACAGGAGAGCAACGCATTTGTTCCCCTGCGCCGTCCGTCTGTGCACCCTGGGCACTGAGATAATTTCACTTCCCTTTCAGGATTTGTAAGCGGCGAAGTTTCAGACCTGCGTAGGTGTACATGTTAACATGTGAACTTGGATTGTAACCATGAGCTTTCATGCCTGAGAGGCGCGGTGAGATAAGGATGCTCTTGAACATGCTGAGATACAGTATCTCTGAATGAGGGCAGCTGCATCGATCCGTTCATTTCAAATACCAAATAAGATTAAAACAAACTCTGTGGGGGCCACTACTTCAAAGCCTGATTTGAAGTGGTGAAGAACCGAGTGATAACACGCTTGCAACAAATTATTTATCAGAGGTGGAATATAATCTGCATCATTAATTAACTACATCTACTTTATTGTGCAACACATGAAAAGGATTGTTTGAGTGTTTTTTTGAAGTCAGTTTCTTTTCTTACGTGTTCTGTTAAAAAAAGGTTAATTATATTTTTGTTAAAAAAAAACTTTTTAGGTACCAGGGGATCTCTCTTTTACATTACTTATAGCGTAATATTCTAGCAGAAAAATAAGATGTGCTTAAAGATAGGCCTAATGTTGGGATTAACATATAGTGGTACTGTTTTTTTCATAGAGTGAATATTTATTAAAAAATAGTTAAAGGTATTTTAACCAGACAGGAATAAAAATTTTTGCTTTGTATCACTTGCAAAATGTTGACTGCTAATTTGTTTGTGCAGTCTTTGTTCACCTGCCCTTCAAACCAATATGCTGCCCAGTACTCAGAGTGGGCTGGTACTCTTTGGTACCGGCGCTTCTACATTTCACTCTCAGGCATATTGTAACTTTTTCTATCCACCTTATCTGGCATAGTGTCAATCAGGAGGCCTCCTTTGTAATGGGTCATCTAAACAACTGGAAAAATAAAGTGAACGTTGTTTCTTGCTTCCTGATCATCATGAAGTGATGAGGATTGGCCAGATTTTTCAAATGTGTTTGCAGAGGGTGGATTTTGAACCCCTCCTCTTTCACTCAGTAATTGGTATGCACTGCACAGGGGGACAGAACCTTGTCAGCTAGCTGCTTTCAGTGTAGGTTAAGATAAAAATCATGGCAAAACAAAGTTTGGCCGAGAAAGACGTCAAGAGGAGAAGGAGGAAGACAACACTGATTTAAAGGAGAGAGGTCACAGCGGACATCACTTCTTGAATGCTCAACGCTTCCCTCACTGACATATTTCCCAAAATGAATTGTGTTCTGCGGGCCCTCGTCACCCAACTCATAACAAGATAAACTGTTGAAAGACTCTTTTCAGCTGTCAGTTGGATAAAAACTGGCATCAGGGCATCGATGATAACACACAGGCGGAATTCTTTGTCCCCTTTTGAAAGAAAACTGACTGAAATGTTGGACTTTAATGAAATTATTTCAGAGTTTGACATAAAGACCATTTTCATCTCCTGCTGTAACCTTTAAAATAAGCAAATTTACTAATTTCACACTGTAGTAGCCTTTTACCAGTTTTGATATTTTGATTTTTAGGACATATTTTTGTTTTGATGTATATTTGTATTGTATTTGTAATAGCTGTGGTGCATTCAGGGAAGTTTAGTGTCCTGACCTTTTCTTTTAGGTAATTTAAGCAGTTCTTATGGCTGAGTGGGCTGCTTGACTCCCTGGCCTCCCCCCAACATCATTGTCTCCTATGTATGTAAATAACATAAACAATAGTATCAGTTATATTAGAAGCCCCTAATTAAAACATTCAGAGTAGAAAAACATTGTTGATGTTTTTTTGTTTTTTTTTATCATGTTTTTATATTTAAATCAAACCTCAAACAGAAATGAACATCAATTGAAGGCACAGCCTCGGGCTGAATGACCATAATAACCCAACCAGAGCAACACAAACACATACAATTTATATATTTTAAGACTTTTACAGACATCATTTGAAATCCCACAGTTCCTAAGTCCAACAAAGCACTGTTTTGATGAGTTTTTTTTATTTTCAACAGCTTTAATTTGTTTTGAAGAAGCAACAATGCTGCAGTTTGAGACATGACTGATTTTTAGATATTTATAACAACAACAACAACAACAAAAAAACCCCAATGTACTCAATCCCACCGTGACTTTGTGACTTCACCTATCCTGTACCACATGTCACCAATTCTGAACTGGTCAGAGTTAGAGAACTAGAGCCATCTGATAGTATTAACAAACTGCACAACATGATCTATGGAGACTTTTCATTTTAAATGTGCATTACATTATGTGCAGGGACTTTATATTTGGTAACATTGCATATTAAATTATTCAAATAATTGTATTACTGAAAACCTTGTTCCTCCTCCAGAGACTTGCTAAGCAAACAAGCATCTGTCTGCAGTTTACATTTTCTGATTATTCTGTTACTGTTTGTGCACACTCATATCTTCCTTATACATACATGCGTAAGGAATATATATATTTATATATACACACATATATGTACATTTTTGTTTAACAAGGTAAATTTCTTATTGAGATTTTAATTTCCCAAGAGCAACATGGCCAACCAAGAGGACAGCATACAGTTACAACAATGTATGTATTACAAATAGACCAACTCAACTGTTAAACACCACAAATAAGTGAACACAATATCCAGCATAACTGCAAATACAAGATTAATGGAAAAAAGACACTTAGAATACATAAACAGGTACAATTTTAGTCCAAAGTCCTTGTCCTTGCAAAAGTAACTTCAGGCTAGAATTATTTTAACTTCCTACTCCTTCTTCCACATTATACAACATATTTAGTACAACAATCAGTTTCCTTTTTGCTTCTAGATGAATAAATGTCATGCTTGATGAGTCAAAGTCTTGTTAAGGTTAAAGCTAAATGAAGGACTATAAATTCTACATGCTGATGGGCATCAACAAAGCATCAAAAACTAAAACAAATCTGAAGGCAAAATGTATTTATCTATCTATAAAACAAGGTTCCACTGTTTTACTAAGCAGTCATGCTTGATTCTTATGGTCCTCCATCCTTTCCTTTAAAAGTCTCTCAGTGTATGTTTGAGTGAGATGAAAGAGGAGTTCAGGGAACATCCATGCAGATTGGATTACACCAGAAGAGACAGAAATCTATAGAGTGATAAAGGAGTGACACATTGTTTATATTCCTTTTCTTGCTTTTATCCGTGATTGTGAAGTTAACTGTCCTTGGATCTCTTCGCTCAAAGGATCCAAGTGGTTATGCACGCACAGGGTTGCTTTTAGCACACACTCCATCAAATACGATCAATCACAGTCCTCAAACATTCTGAGCAGGCAGGAAGGATGGAGTTTCAAAATGATGGGGTTGTGCCTGATCCACAGCAGATAAAAAATCCAATAGATTGGGATTTTAGGATTTCAGCAGCTCTGTGTCCAGACTTGTGTCATAGATTCTTTATTAGATCACTGGCCATTGTGACTTTAGATGGCTATATGGCTCCAGTGCATCGTGCTGAAATGTCAGTCATGCAGTGCAGCTTCTGGACTCTTGTTTTTCAAGCTCCGATGGCAGATGGCAGCTAAGCATACCGATGCCACGGTGTTGCATCCATAGCAACACCATGGCAATGGCAGGTGGCCCTTATGCCAGGAGAAATTTTATAATTAGGGTATCCAGACAAAAATTTTGATTCAGTAGCACCTGACATATGGCTGGCAGTGTTACCTGTTAGAGCTCTGCAGAGGCTTTATAATGGACTCCCATCGCTCCTGAAGCTGCCCCGCAGGCTGTCTCCTGTCTGCTTTATTAGCCTTTCTGCCAGCTAGTTTTACTCATGTTAAAGCTTATAAAAATAGCAGGTATAATGGGATAAAATACATACAGCACACATCATTGCAGGTTCCTACTCATCTGCAACAGTTAGAATATCCTTCTTGCTAATATATGACACCACCAGTGCACGTTAAGTCATTTAAACACCACTAACTTTGAAAAATACGATCCTGGAAGACACAATGTGTGGAGGGAAGCCTTGTCAACCTGAGAAGATCATTATCCTGCATTGTTTGATTGGTCCTTTAAAAATGTTATGTGAAAGAAAAAAATATGGTTGCTGCCCATTTTTAGAAGCACCTTAATAATCCGGTGTATGAGTCTCGGAGGATGACCCCTCTTCTATAATGGTGTTTCTAGCAGTCTGTTGAAATCCTTAGCCAATACTTGAGGTTTGCAAAAGGCTGGGGCATGTGTAATTTAATGTAGTGCATTTCTATTCTAATGCCGGTGCAGTGCCTTGGGTTACACAAGGTCTCTGGACATCCAGATTGGCAGTCACAGCCTGCAGCATCGCTCTGGGGAACCATTGATTCCCTAAACCAACCCAAAGATAACCGAAAATTAACATATCAAGTTAATTACCTTAATCAGTCAGCACTCATTTATCAACCTAATGTCTAAATTACTTTTTGTCAAGGTAAATTAATTTTAATTGAACTTTGACCTTTAATGCTGCACAGGTTTTTTTTCTCCCCCAAGTCCCTTTTGCTTCACAGGAAATTAACACGACATCTCAGTTTGTTCCAATGTCACCACATTGCTGAGCTAAATTTAGTGGAGATTCTTGTATTTTGCATTTGTTTCCTGTATCATATGCTCCTCTTATATTCTCACACTTTATGTTCTTTTTTTTTTGAGAGGATAATTACTTTTTAACAATGTGCTTTCAGCGTGTGGCTCCCCACATGCCCAGCGGCAGTTTTGCCCGGCTGTTTCTGGCTGCTTCTCCTCTGAGCTCTCTCATGCGCCAAACCCTGAAGATGGTCTGGAAGAAGACTAATTAGTCCATGAGTGGCACTGGTGGTCTGAGAGGGTTTTGTTGCCTTGGAGGAGTGTTTACCCAGTTTTACATTAGCCTAGCCATGCATTGTAGATATTTGTGTGAAAGAAAAAACACGAGGTTTGGCAGAATGAAATGCGATTATTTAACCCTCACCTCCAGATGAATTGATTCCATCAGTCTTTTGAATCTATTGGATGAACTAACGCTCTCAGCTGGGTGAAGATCAATGTAACATGAAACAGTGAGAGCTGACAGCTAAGTGGTAGATGGGCTCTTTACAGATATATGCCAGTCACTCAACCATGATGGCTCACAGCTATGAAATGCATATTGTGTGACCCTCAGTACATCTAATCAGAGAGCAGTTCTAGGCCAGCCATGAAATAAAGCTGCTATCTGACAATGAGAGTCACTTCTTACGGGCATTTGCATGACACTTCTTCCCTTTTAGATTCAAGGGACACTGAGGGAGATAGCGTGAAAAAGAAAGTTAACTGTACTTTTTTTATTTAGGCGAGTGCGTAAGTGGAATGGATTCATCTGATGAATTAATGTTTCCTTCGAGCTGATAGCCACTGTTTAATATCTAACTCACCCACTTGATTGGTTCAAAAAAAAACTCAACTGAAGCTGCTTTCTGCATAAGAACAAAACTCTGAGATAATCCAACAACGAAAAAAGGTCTTATCTGCATTTGTTGGTATCATAAAAACTGTGTGCGGGGTTATCGGAAGACTTCCCAACAGATGAAGGAGTGTGATTGTTGTTAAAAATGGAGAGAATAATTCTATAGATAAGAAAAGATGGAGGGAGGCAGTTTGATTTAAATCGAAGAGACTTGCTGTTTTTAATTATTTAATACATGTTATTCCTCTATTATTAACCATAGAATTAATAGATAGAACTATATCTGTCTGATATATATATATATATGTATATAGACTGAACATACATTTTCATTTTGATATTATGCATTATAAAGGAATCCCATTACAGTGGAACAGTAAGGACACTGACGCAGTAAACAAAGGGTCTCTCAAAGCAGATAAAATGACCTGTCTACATGTAATATGTTTGGATCTTTAAAAGGTTTCCCGTGTTCAAACAATCTTATTTCTGACATTTTTGTTTCCATCTCAGTTCTGCCCATTGTTAACTGATGCAGGTTAAAATGTCTCCCTTTGATTTATCATAAAGTATGCAGCCTTGACTCACCTCTGCAAGCTTTATTTGAAAGTATGATCGCTTGCTTTGGAACCCTACAGATGCACACACCAGTACACTCTCAATACAAGGTCATTCTTTGGTTGCTCACAACACACCTTTGTAACTATATCTCAGTTAAGGGAAAGGTTCACCCAAGATTAAAATTTCAACCATTTCCTACTCACCACTAAATGGACTACATGGCTCTAGTGCCATTTGCTTAAATAGCACTTTGTTCCTTGCAGTTTTTTATTTTCCAATATTATCTTTTTTGTTTTGTGCTGCCTGTCTTGACTAAAACTCCTTTAAAAAAATGATTTTTAGTTTCATTAGGATCCTTTCTGGTCATGTAAAGATTAAAATAAATTTAAAAAATAAACCAAAAAAAAGTACATGTGTTCTCTTCTGATAGCAGCCTCATCCAGCAGCATTCTGTTGTGTTGTTGAAGTAGATGTGAGATGTGCGTGAGCCAGACTGTCCCTGCTTGTTGCAGACGGTAACGTTGGGGAGATGTCTGAGTGTAGTGCAGTGTTGTTGGCACAAAGAGGGCAGCCTCTCTACTATTGACAAGGATTATTTCTGTCAAGAGCAGCACTCGCGGGCCTATCTAAAAACCATGCTAATAAATGTCCGTCACTGTGGCTATCCATCACCACTTCCCTGTAACAAAGTGCTTACCGCACCGTCGCTGGATTGAAGTGAACAAGCTCGTATGGCTGGGAAATGCATGTAAATAAGAGCCAACAGATAGTCAGTGCATACAAAGGGATTTATTAGAAAAGGTGTTTGGGGACCTGAAGTGCTCCCTCCCTTCACAAACACAAATAGCTGTGCATGTTCACACGTGCACGATCACAGATTTTCATGTAAATTTCCAGATCTCATACAGTTATCATTATAGCTATTTTCTGTGAGCACTTTGATTGCGTTAATTATAGTTAATAGCTGCCTCGCTCAGTCAGTCCATCATTATCGGTTATTTGTTTGTAACCGGATTCAAAGAGCTTTCTGAAGTTTCTGTTGCTTGCCAGGGTTTGTGCTCTCTCAGCATGTTATCTGAAAAAAAAAGGCTTTCCAAAGTTTCTGCATTGTTCAGGCAGCAGAGTGGCTCCATGTAATCACAAATGGCTAGGTTATTGTTTTACTGACAGAAACGCTCAGATTTCGAGATTTGTGCATTAAACATGCAGCCTAATAAAATATTAAGGTGCACTGCAGATGGTGTACCGTCTGAACCCAAAAAAAAGATTCATATTTTTTTCCCCCCTTTTTTTCCCTCTCTGTGTACCTCAACACCGGCATGAGCTATGAAGGTATCATGTGGTTGGATTTCTCTCTGTTTGCCTATGTGGTTGAGAGACTTTGCAGAGAACTGACTGAAATTATTTGTTAATATTTGTGAATATGTGGCCAGTGTCAGCTGTGAAAAAAAAAACAACTGATTGATGGTAGGTATGGTGCAAGTGCTCCAAGTGAGTAACATTCTTCCTCTGAGATACGTTAGATAGACAGCTGGATACATTAGCAGAATGTACCCTCGAGTGACATCCGAGACAGAGTACCTTGCCCTATATTTCACTCAATCAGTCAGCTAACACATCCCCTTGGCAGATCAGTGTGCCTAACTATAAATCCAAGCTCTCGCTCACAGATTTACACACAATTTGGAAGCTAACGGCACATAAGCGTCTATTCAAAAATCAACAGTTTGTGGTAACAGCTCTGTTCTGTGGAGGTGTGACATTATGCTTCACTGGCAGACACATTTTTCAATAGTTAAACACCAAATTCAGTGCATATGCTGCCCTTCATGAGCTGTTCTTTGTGATAAGAATTCAATAAGTGATTTCAGAGAGAATGTGACTTATTTCCACTCTGTCAAGGTGAACGTCGCTATGTTCGCTTCTTGTCTGTTTCGTGCTTGCATGCAGGAGCCCAAAGTTTGCAGGAGCCGCACTGTTGTTGGCGAAAGAGCCGATCTCCACCCGGTACGGCCCCTCATTCTGGATGAATGATCTACGCTCCCAACTGCCTGGCTCCCTCCATCAAACCTGGCCAACACTCATAATAAATGATAGTGGGGGACAATGCCCTATTTTCACGGCAGAGTCATTCGTCATGCCAGGCCAGACAAAGCCCCCAGAGTTTCATCATTTTCAAGTATTGCTCACACCAAAGTAACAGAAAAGAAACCCTTATCTGTTCAATAATGGCTATGGGTCGCCACGAAAACCTGCTTAAATGTATTTACTAAATCAAAGACATTTTATCTCTCAAGTACTACCTGCAGTAAGATTTATTATTCCCTTTTATAATCAGTCTTACTCAAAGATTTTGATGTAACCATCAGTTTGTTTTTTTTCCTGAGGAGTTTTTTGACCCTCCTCCTGGTGAGCATCTTATTACACGGGTTTAACATTCAATTTCATGTGTTAAATGCTTAATTAACCCCATGGTTACTTTAGGGGGCATGCCAAGGCAGACTCTTGATGCTTAATGTCAATTTGCAGGTTAATCAGGTCACCTTCTATCATCTGCCAAAGCAGCAGAGGCCCTGTGGTCTTGTCCTAATTGTACGCAGGAGACAGCCTCGACAGATTGCCGCCTAAACCCATCTCAGCTCTGGCCATATCATAGCTGAGGTATAGTTACATTTCTCAATCAGAGGTTAACATCAGATATGACCAGAGATAGCAGCAGCTCATCAAAGTAGGTCACCCTCCTGTGTCAAACAAGATGACACAGGCGGTCAAAGAGTTTAGGTGTTTTTGGTGTCTTATACTACATTTAGATGCTTGTATCAGAGCTTATTTTATTCTGGGAATTCTTTTTTTTTCTTTTCTTTATTTACAGAATTTGTTTATTAATTTTCATGTGCACATGTTAATTAGATCATTGCCACAATTGTAAATGACAGTGTCATTAAGGTGCAAAATAGAAAGATATACAGGGAATTCCAGTTTTCAGGAATCCTAAGATCCTAAGATTTGTAGCTTGTGTGTTTGTGTGCACCTGTTTGCTCATACTGAACTGAAGAGGGTCTCTCCTACTGACCCAAAGACGCCTCTTCTAATTTTTAGACACCGTCTTTCCTTCTTGGCTTCCTTTATATTACAGTTCAGCAGTATAGTGATATATTTTTTAGATGATTTGATTGGAGTAGAGTGTAAAATAAGTTAACGTAACTCTTTCACACATCAGGTGTACAGACTGCCATACTGAGTCTGAACAGCAGGACTGATTGCAGGGTGGCATTTAACAGAATGGAGCAGACGGTGAGTCTAACCGTACAAATTACGATTTAACAACAGTGTTTTCAATCCTTAAACCCCAGAAAAAAAGCAAAAATCTGAAATGACAACAACGGTTTCATTTATATAACACATTTTATTTACAAGTAAGCTCATTGTGTTTTACATTGAAAGACAAAACACATAGCAACCAAAGGAAAAGATATGAGAACACTGCAAACAGAAGCAACATAAATATAGCAATATAAACATTAGAAAAGAGTGAAAAGATGAATCTGAATCAAAGAAAGCATAAATCCAACATACATAAACATAAGCATAAGCAACATCTGCACGATCAAATAGAAATCCCTACCCTATCACATAGCCACACATATATTACACTGAATAATAATCAGGTGCTGCTACACAGGCATGCACACGAGCACACACACACACACACACACACATGGTGGGGGTGGCTGTGACTCAGGAGGTGCAGCTGGTTGTCTCCTTATCAGAGGGTGGTGGTTTCGATCCTTGGCTCCTCTAGTCTGCATGTTCAAGTGTCCTTGGGCATGATAGTGAACAGCACATTGCACCCGATGGTTGGTCAGTTGGTGTGTAAGTGTGTATGCGCTTCTGATGAGCAGGTTGGTAATTAACCCCACTAAAGCCCCTGCCATTAGTGTATGAATGTGTGTGAATGGGTGAATGCTGACTTGTATTGTTAAAGCACTCAGAGGCCCTCGACTTGAAAAAAGCTATAGAAAATGCAATCCATTCACCACACACACATAACATACACATGTAAAGTAAGGACCAGAGAGCAGGATCACAGTGACTAAAAGTATGCTTACTAGACCTGGATGTAATGGTGGGTAGAATGACAAGACTCGAGCACCGTTACCTGAGAAGCCATCAGGCCTGGATGAATGAATGGATGGATTTAATAGTGTTTCTGCATGTGGTAAAAAACCTCAGGTCAGCGCTGTAAAAATACTCAGACGTTTCCGTGTAACCACTCAGATATTAAACTGACAAAAAGATGAGCTAAAAAACAGGGCCAAACAATTCTGAATGGTTGGCATGGTGAAATTATGTGACATATTCTCAGGAAGTCACAATTTTCAAATCAGGACAAAAATACAAAACCTCAAATTTTATCTTTCATTTTTTTTAATATATTTTGTTCCTTTGTTTGTGGTTGCACTTGTGGTTGGACAAGATGGCTGAACAGGCGCTTGGCAGCAGATATTGGATGTATCTAGTAAGCTGTTTTCCTCCTTGAAAAAATAAAGTATTTAATGGCTGACCAGTGTGGAGAGAGACGGAGGCCTAATGCATTTCACGCTCCATTTCAGCCGCATGAGTACATCCATTGACAACACCAAACCATTTTTTATCAATGTGATATTTCACAATGAGTGTGACATTTGATCGCAGACGCACACACACAAAAACACTTTAAAAATCACTTTCACACTGCATAATGCAAAACATGAATAATTACACCAGCAAACATTTGACAAAGCAGCTAAGTGCAATCTTTATGTGCCAACTGACAAAAGTCTGGGTCTTTCCTCCCGTGATAGATACTATTTACATGGCAGAGGAAGCGCTGTGAATGCTATGAGTAAGGCACCTGGGCGCTGGCAGGCAAAGACAAAGTGCCTTGAGGTAGAAATGTAACAGCACTATCTATCTGGGTTATTAGAGTCCCCCCTCAGGATCCTTTGCAACAGAACACTGGCCATTATGTAGGCCACAGAGTAACAATGCAAGAAAAAAAAAAAGAAGTCTGGTTGTGGTAACACAGTCGAGGAATTAACTCTGGAGCCCCCAAACCCTCTGCATTCCTCCCTGCAACCCCGCCTTCACCAGATAGGATAATGAGAGGGTGCAAAGAGTGGGAGTGTGCGTTGTTAGGGAGCAAGGCGAGAAGGGGCGAATCAATATATCAGCACCTAAACAACATCATGGCCGACCAACACATTGCAGGTGATTATTACTCTGTCTTTTTGCTGGTATAAAAAAAATGACCGAACTCAGTTTTCACAAAACTTGAGTAAACTTTGAATCTTGGCTCAGTTTTCCCAGAGAATACAACGTAAGATATTCAAGCAGGTGAAAGTTTTATTGTAAGCAGTGCAGAATTATTGACGCTAAGAAAGAGGTCGGCATGAATTGAGAGGAGACAGCGAGAAAAATGAGAGGAGCAGCATCAACAAAATGAATGTGTGTTTGTACCAATATTTGTATGACGTCGTAGTCTGAGACAGCAGCTGAAAGTCTGTAATTGATCATGTTGCAGCCTTCCCTGCTCTTGCTTTGAATGTTCAAAAGGATTTGTCTTCAGGTTGATGGATTAAAGCGAGGAGGGAGGGCGAGGAGGGGCCTGTGAGGAACGGGAAAAAATTAAACGTGTGTGTGTGCACTAATCCTCACTTGGCTTCGTTGTGCAATATAACGGCACAAGCTAATGTAAGAGTGATTGTGTGAATGCTCCCATGCCAGCCAGCTTTGCCCCCAGCATTCCTCCCTCTCCCCAGCTCCTCACTGTTTACTTTTTACTATTAAATTAGTGGGTTAAAAATCTCATGAAGCAGCCTCCCTTTGCCCTGCTCTCCCGGCTTTGCACACCTCCTTTTAATCAGATGGTTATGGTGGTTCATATAAAGAGTCTCTACAGTGACTTCAGCAGCCTTAACACATCCACAATGCAATTACGGACAAGCAGGTTAATGAAATAAGGGTGTGAAACAAGCTAATGTGTGGCTGAGTTTTTTAACACATAAACCGACACGTGAACACAACCACACAGATACTGGCAAGCCAGAATCTCATCATGCTGTTACATACACATACCACATTAAATTCAACCACCTCCCACATGCAAACACATACTAAATCTGCCCTGGCACACACAGTATGCCCAAAATTTGGTGCGTAGGTGCAGATGCACTCACACGTATGCACTGGCATGTGCACACACCAACAAGGAAAGCTATGCTTTGACAGCAAAGTCATTAAGGAAGCATTTAATTAAGGCCGGGAATAAGGTCAACGTTGGAAGGACAAACATATTCTAATAAAATGTGGGTGTGTGTTGCAACAGGATCCCACAGTGCTCTCATACATCAGGCCGGGCCGCAAAGACCACAGCTCAATTTCGTAACCCAGCTATTTCTATGCAGATTAAAAGCTCATTCATCAATTCCCCTGCACTCTCCTTTTGATTATGTGTGGCCTGTCTTCTCTTCTTTTCTCTTCTCCTCTCTTCTCCTTTTCCATCTCTTGTTCCTGCTCCCTTTGGGCTTCATAATACTATACCACAGGAACAAATGTGCACCCATATCCTTAATTAAATCAATCTGCAGGGGGCCAGCAGGTGCATCCACTCACCTTTGCTGCGACTCATTCAGGTCAACGCACTCAGACTGACCTTGATCATGCTAATCTGTCCCACGGTACCTACTGGACAGACAGACAGACACCGAGCAACTGGAGTCAGGTATCAGGCTATGACAAAGAGGGTCACAGAGGACCCCTCACACGGCGGTGTGTAAGAAGAGCTGACGGCGAGACAAACTCCTCATGTAAGCTTAAATGCAAGAACCAAGGTATGCACTTTTTTAAATTAATACTTTGGCAATAAATTTAATTCTTTAAAACCATTATTTCACATTAAATTGCTTAAAATTTAATGTGTAATTGTTCTTCTGGCTGTAATTTTAAACCTTTACACAAATGGGTTGTTACCTGACATGACCTCATTTAGATTTACAGCCATTTAGCCGGTCCAATTCATCAAACCACAGAGTGTAAAACTTCAGAAATAATTTCATTTAATACATTTTTCTCACAGTGGACAAAAGAATACAAATGTCTGAAGAAATTTCTCAAACAACTACTACACAGCAATCCATTTCTCTGCTGTTTTATTTGTTTTCTCAGAGTGCTTCAAAGACTCCAGGGTTTGGCAAAATATAGTTCATCACACTACCTCTGGCAAAGGTTGGCAGCCTAAGGACGCTGTTAAACATATAATATTTAGCTCTACTCGAGTAAAATGATTGTATTGAACAAACAATAGTGAGCTTGTTGCTGGAGAGCCTGGATGTGGGTTGCTTGGCAGTCAGTTATGGTGCTGGTAAAACACTAAAATACAGGTTTGTGGTTCTTTGACATTAGAACCCCATTTTTTTATTTTGGCAGAGACTAAGTCATTAAAACAAATAGATGGCACTGCTGAGTGATGTGGAAAAGGTTTAATAGGTATTTTTGACCAAATTTCTCCATATCCACACTGCAGCAGTACAGTAGGATGGACTATTAGTGCTTATTGAAATCTTTACACATCAGTAATGGGATACAATAAAGTTGTTAAGGCAAACAGATAGAAAAGCTAGAACAGTTGGGAAAGTTTCGAAAATGATCACATTTTACTTTCATGCAGTCTTTAAACACTTTAAAACAAAATCGAGGAGAAAAAAATAAAGAAAGATGTTCTGCTGAGGACGGCCAGCCTCATGGAGATTATGATGGAGATAAAACAGCATTGCTTGATAGACTATTTGGATGTACTTGGATTTGTAACTAAATAAAGTCAAGACTTGGCAAATTGTCCTTGCCACCATGTAGGACAACATCTTACATCTTAGTAAAGCCCTGCAGATTGAGTCAATCCCGCCAAAGAAAATTTCTGTCACATTTGCTTTACCTGAGTGCTCCTGAGAGTCTGCTTCTGTTTTATAATTAAGTAAGTAAGCACAACGAGACGAGGACCAAATTAAGTTTCATTTTCTTTTCTGTTTCACTTTCCAGTTCGTCCATTCCCTTTATCTCTCTTTCTCTCGCCCCCGACATGCATCTACTATAGTTCATGCCTGAGCCAAAGCATACATGATCTTTTAAACATGTGTTCTGTACCTGCAAGCAAAGTGAATAATGTAATGCAATTCCCCGTGACATTACTATAAGATGAGTTAATCTGCCATGAAATAAACAAGTAAAGAGGCATTTGGCATTTGTGCATCCTTTACTCATTCCCTTGTTGGCTAGCGTGCTCATTGCACTGGAACAGCTCTTTAAAGTGTGTGCTTGATTGTTGTTGTGGTATTTCTTCTTTATGCTGCAGACTGTCCGAGTGTGAGTGTGCCATCTTCTGTTGAAAACATACAAGCCTACATACAGTAACACACTATACATGCACAGTATGAGGCCTTGTACACGCATACTGTTGGTCAAATATTTCTAATTCATTTGATTTCAGCCCTTACAGAGAATCTCACAGAGGAATAAATCCATCCTAAGGTCAATGCTGTTATTATTCTCGCTAGACTGTAAACAAAAAAACTCTTTGAAGAACAACACAGTTGTACTGCACTGTAAGGATGAATGAGCATGAAACAAGTTAAATAAAATACTACACTGGTTGTTTATGTTTCAACTCTACACACAGGAACTTACAGCTGGTCAGCACTTCTGGATGAGTTTACAAAATGTACTTAAAATCATTTCATGCTTTAGCTGTTATATTTTTTTAATGTATATTTTTCTTCTTTCTTTAGGTGGGGTTTTTAGAATAGCCCATTATGGTTTCTATGTAACCTATACATGTGATTTTATTTACTTATTTACTTTTACTCTGTATGAATGTTAAAAAAATGTTTAAACCAATAAACTAAACTTAAGTAAACTACATATAGCCAGATAAAATCTTCAAACCACCTGTTAAAGGCCACCAAAATACGCCCATGACATGTTCCAAAGGTCACCGATGCTGCACGTCCACACAGCTCTTGGTTTATTGATTTGGCTCTTCGGTCCACAGAGTGAAGTTGCTCCAACTTTTACAACAACACCCTCAGAAAAAAAACACAACTGCAAGTCAAGAGAATCCTTTCAAAGTGCAAAATGTCAGACAGACTAAATTAATGAGAGGGACCAGGGAATGTATGACTGGGTGCTGTTTTCACTCTTGGTGAAAGATTATTAAAGAAGTCTGAGAGGAAGAGCTGCCTGGTGAGCTCAACTCAAGACAGCAACTCCCTGTGCTGTTAAAGTGTTTTCAGCATAATTTTTTTTCATATCTAAGGCATAGATATGCAAAACCTGCCTCTCACTGTATTTTACCCTTTTTGTGTCTTCAGTGTTTTAATAAGTCAAGTCTTAAAGCAATTGTGTCCTGATCAAACCAAGTTTTTGTGAATCATGGTAAATCTCTTCTGCCACTGATTTAAGCCATAAAATATCATCTCTGTTAATCAGAAAGAAGGATTTAGATATTTTTTTTAATTCCATTAATTCATGTCTTAAAATTGCTTGAATGTCATGCAACACCTCTGGCCTCATTAAGTATGTGCTGATCTATTAATATTAATGAGATCTCTGACATGGCCTTAAAACACTGAAGTTTTAAGGCGGAATTTCACAGCCATGGCACTGACTGCTAATTTCAACCCCAGTTTGCCTGGTTTGATACACAGAACACCAAACAGACATTCTGAGATGGTTAAAATGTTGGTTATCAGTGGAGGGGGTAATTAAGTCTCAAATCTGGAGCTCAGAATGTCCCAAAGATGAAATCTTGTATCTCGTATAGGGATTAATGAACTTGTTGACTGTTAAACCACTTCATGAACATTTTAGCCACCAGTGTTTTGAGCTACATGCTGACATGCTCACAATGACAGAGTTAATGCCAATGCAGTTAATGTTTCATCATCTTAGATTAGCATGTTAGCTTGGTTAAATGAGGTGGAATGGATTCAAGGGTTGCACTTTTAGTTTTTTACTCTTTTTTTATTCTTTGTCACATATTATCTAAGAAACAATCCTTTTGGTTTTATATTCTTGGAGAAATGTCCAAGACTTAGATCCCTAGTTAATTACTTTCAAATCTCATAAGCTATTACCAGTTTAAATAGAGAAAAATCTGTTATTTGATGGAATGAACAAAGAATAAATGATCATCTCATGCTCATCGGCTCCTTGCAAAATCTTGATAGGAGAAAGCTTGATATAGTATTATTTAAAGAAATTGAAATGTCAGAAAATATGAATTTAAATATAAGTACAGTGACCTTTTCTACAATAACTTGAACTAAAGGGGTGGTTATTTTTTTGCAGAAAGGTTAAAGTTTCTCCTTAGACATGTTTTGCTTTATTATGATTAATATTTTGTCATTTTATTGTAAACTCTCACTCTTTTTACTGACAAGTCTGCTCTGGAAATGGAAACCAATAACTCAGCCACCTGAGTAAAAACTAATCATGTCCTAATTGATGTAATGAAGAGGATACTGTTACAGACATGAGGTATTTACAGGATGCAGTCAAAGGTTTTACTCTTGATATTACAATGGCCTTTGCCTCTGACTGAATAAAACTCATTATTAATTGAGCTAAAATTGAATTCTGTGTATACACAAAGGACAAAGTCTTTGGTTCAAGACAAACTGAATATCTAAATGTTAATACTAGTTATTTACTCTCATAAATATTCATAGTAATGATCAAAAGTCAGATTATTATATCAAAACAAGAAAATGGGGTCTTGGTCTACAAACCATTAGCAAATAGTGAAGAATTTCAACAATCTTTCATAGCTGCTTTATTCATGTAAAATGAGGGTTTTAAATTCTGTTTTACATTTTTTTCTTTGATGTTTTTTTAAAAAAAAATATCTTTCTTTTCAGCAGCCGGGGGTATAGCTGAGGGGGATCAGGGGTCGGCTGGCAGAGGAAGACATGGGATGGGATGCATCCTGTCTGTGTTTTTGTTTCTTTGTTTTCTATTCTACTGCTTGGGGATGTTTATTTATGTAACTTGTATAAAAAGCATTCAGTCTTATTTGTGTTATTTATGCCCGTGTACCCTCACTGAATAAAATAAGACAATTAAATATGAAAGTTAGTCTCTAAAGAAATTAGGAATTTATCTCTGCAGACAGAATTGGTCATAAACTGGTTGAACAATGGAAAAAATTGACCCAATGTTATTATAGTATATCCATTAGGAAAATGAATTTCTGAAGGGAATTAATTCTATCCAGCAGTTGTCAAGACATTTTGCTAAAAACCGAAAAAAGAAAACCTCACTGTGGCACCAGAGTAAAAAAACAGGGCTCATCAAAGGCACCAGGGTTCATCCTGTTGGAACTATGAATGAACGAACCAAATTGTAAGCCACTGCTGTCTGCCCTGTGGCGAAAAACAGTGTGATTAGTAAGCACAGTATGTTACATCAGTAAAAAGTTACAGACCATGCATTCATCTTGTGTAAGTGACAGGGTTGGTGCAGGGGAGACTCCAGAGGGAACACAGCATGCACAGACACTAACGAGGATCCTGACACGGCATATTGAAGTCTTGAAATTTGATGTTAAATGTTTCCAACCATAAAAAAAAGTGAAGATACATTAGTGCTCTGCTAGTTTGGTGAAGTCTCTGAAAAACTGCACTTTTAGAAAAAAAACACAAAAAAAACAAAAAAAGTTTGTCTCCTTTTCATGTTTGTGCCCTAACTTAAATTTTGAGTAAAAGTTGGGAAGTTCAACATTTTAATGAAGTGATAATACAAAGTGAATGCTTCACCCTTTTCATTAGAGTATAAGAAGTGACAGTACATCCTGTCAGGAGATTCTTAAAAATGGATCCTCAAAATATTTATTTTGAGCTCCGTACTTCGTTGGAAAAATACTTTCCTGCTTTTCATCTTCTCATTATTCCGCACCACACAACACGTTTTTTTGCCTTCAATGACCTAAGTGACTGAACTTAAAAGGCGATAAAAGTCGATGACAGAGACATCCAGTATCAGTTTTCTCAAAAGAAAATGCCACACATGGTTAACAAGGCACAACCCACACTCCTGAAGAAACAGATCTTTTTATTTTGACGACAATCTTCCTTTGGTTTTTGTGGGATACTGTTGCTATATATGCACACAAATCATAAGTGTCAACTGGGAAACAGTATGAAGAAAACCTGCTTCTATGCTGAATGTGATCTGGAATCATTCCATCTTCTGCACAATCAAACAATGAGTCACATCAATCAGAGGATTTTTGTTTCAAACCAAATCAGGTGTTGCAGCGATCACAGCAGGTTTATGTGGAGCTGGAGGAGTGTTGGGCCATATTAAATGAAGTCTTTGTATTCCTTTGTAGCAGGATTGTTCAGCTGTGCTCGGTTGGAACAGCCAATCAGCTGATTGGCCAAAACAGCGTGACGTTGGGTTTAAGTTCTTCGAAAGTTTACTCTGTTGCAACTTTCCGCTGTAGGACCACTGTGTTGTTTTTTCCAGTGCCTACTGCAGTTTAAACTGTCCTGACTTAAAGTGATTAAAATGAATGGGAGAACTTCCAATTTGGTCCGAATGAGCAGTTAGACTACAATCTACTTTTCACCTGTTTCCATTGTCTGCAAAGAGACTCGAAGTGTTTGGTTGAAACAAGGTCTCTGCACATCTTCAGGGCAAAATATAGCTTCTCAGCTCCAGAACAAAAGGGACTGGAGCATTATTTCACAGCTTTTAACTGTGCAAGTAAACTTACATCTTCCCACTACGGTGTCTTCACCAGAGTCAAAATGGACAAAGACACAAGATAATCAATTTAAACAGTCAATCTAGTCCAGGTGTACAGTTGTCTTTAAAATGACTAAACAGGACTTTAAATCTGTTAGATAATAAATCCAAGGGTAGGAGCTGCCAAAGTTAGTGTCCAAGTGCCACACCCCTGACACCGTATTATGTCGCACGATAAACCAGAGGATACATGACATCAAAGTGTCACGTCAAATACAAGGTAAAATATATGTCCAAACATGGCTGACTGTGAATGTACAGTACATGTTGTTAACCTTAGTCCCTGTTCTTTCTCTCTGTTCGGTGATGTGTGTCCTGCATGTGATGTTTCTCCAATAGAGAAAATTCCCAGGCCAGGATTAATCACATTCAATTCATACTAATCACACAAATCCTTGAATACAAATGAAGTGTACTCATATATCCCTCATTCATACATCACATAGACACTCATGAGCCAGTGTGTCTTGCTTGGCCCACTGCAGACTCTAAACACATATCTTATGTACGGATTTCATTAAAATTTCACTTGGGTATGTGGCTCTGCTTATTTATCTGATGTGAGGTTTTATGTGGCTCACGTTTCTACAGTATTGCATCCACAGATTGAGCTCTCAGCCAGCTGCATTTTCAAGGTTATCATTGCATAACAGCTTTCAGATGAGCCACTTAATGTAGGCAAGGAATGATACATATGGGCAGTTTATCCACTGAAAGTGTTTTGTGCTTGCAGGGATCACACGTGACACCAGTCGAGGGAGTGTTGCACTGTTTCTCTTAAATAAATCAATAAACCGAACTCCTGATCTGTGGTGCTACATACAGTATTAAACATCTACACTCTGTCTCCTTTTTATTAGCTATTCTTTTCAATGTGCTTTCAAAAATCATGGCAAAATTTCCCACTGCACCCTCCCTGGAAAGACTGAAAAAAAAATAGAGCCTTTGGTTCAAAAACAAGGAAATGTCTATTTTGTAGTGCTGGTGAGACTTCAGGGCTTGGTTGGGTGTGAGGTGGCGTGGTGGAGTTCTCCTGCAGAGAGTGTGCGGGATGTGAATGGCCTAGCAGGAGCCTGGACAAAGACACACCATTACAGTTAATATGCACACTCCAGCTCTGCTTGAAAAGAGACATTTGGAAAACGGCAGACCGCTGTGATAAGGGTGGATATGACAATTCTTTCTCTCTTGCCTTCCTCTCCTCCTTTGCTTCAATCCCTCCAGCTCACTCACTGTCTGATAGTTCTCTCTCTCTCTTTCTCTCTGTGTCGCTTTCAACACCCCTCTTCCTCTGTTATTTTGCTCCCTCTATCTCTTCTTTCCTCTCTCCACCGGCTCTGCCTTCTCTCCTGGTGATGGCTGTCCCCGACACCTCTGTTCAGTCAGCCAAATGTCACATAACAGAAACTGAAATATCAACTTGGCAGTCGATATTGCAGAGAAATGATGGGGAGGGGGGAAGGTGTGCCTGCCTTGTTGTCCTCAAAGGTGCTGTGAGCATTACCAAGTATTGGACTCTCCAGCACCTAGTGAAGTGATGACAGCCAACCAGTTGGGGAAAAGGGCAAATAGAAACTCTTTGACTTGTTATTGTAGTGCTTAGTGGTTAGTCTTTTCGCTTTTTGTTTGCAGTAATATGGGATTCAAGTGCCAGCCTGTCTCTTTTTTTAAAAAGTGCCATGTGTGGCAGCTTTGGTGTCACTTTTTGAAATGAGAGTTAATTTTTTAGTGGCACAAGGGGCTGTCAAGTTACTGCAATGTAAACCATTCAACTGCAATTCTGGACACCCATTAGCAGCGGCTCGACCCAGCATTGTATGGACAGTTGCAAGAAAGGCAGAGGTCAGAGGAAGAAAAGTGGTTCATACACACACACACACACACACACACACATACACACAAGCAAGACTTCTTGCTAACAGACCTGGACAGCTAAAAGAAAAGTCAAAGTCAATGATCTTTTCCTAAAACAAACCACATATTTTTTTTAAAAAATCAATCAAGCGTTCATGTCTTTTTAACATAATCAAAAAGCATGTTGAAGCATGGTTGAAGTTCAGTTCCACAGCGTTAAACATGTGATGGAAAATTCTCAGCAGCATTGAGGATTTAAGCAGTGCAAACAGATGCTACAGAAGCACACAGTGCCTAAAAAAGTGAAACCAAGGAGGTTTTACCAAGTGCCTGTATGTGAAGATCTAAAAGTAAGAATATGTTACAAGTGCACCAGCTACTGACCAAAGTTCACTTGCTTCTCTCCAGTTTGAGCATCTGAGAGCATTCAGAGACAGTAAAAAATACTAAGAGGAGGAGAAGGGAGGTCAGAAGGATGGAAGGTTATGAATGTTTTTCTTCTTGCAGCAGGATAGTCTAACTCTCTTTTGGTTTGATCTTTTAGTTTTTCTCAACCCTAAATAAAAGTCACTTTTTAAAATATAATAATATAAATGAAAAGAAGGTTCACATAGTCACAAATTGGGATAGGCTTTAATTAGCAAAAGACACAAAGTTGCATGCTACCATATTTCTAAAGAAATTCTCTCTTTTTAAGGCCCTTTTTGTCCATCACACTAAACTAACCAATAGGACCAATATAACAAAAACACAGGCACATGTGTCTTTTTGATGTTACTGATTACATTTCATTATTATTCACAATTTCCTTTAACCTTTTGGTCTGCATCATAACAGACAATATAAAGAAAAATTAATTTATTGATGATGAAATTCAACCTTTTACTTGGTATCATATGATAAAGCAGAGAATGGCTAAAATATTACATGTTTTGTCATGTTTGCCATAAATTTTATTCTAATTAGAATTCTATAGAATTCTAATTTACTTTTGATTTAAACATTAGTGGCTATTTTAAAATAAATATTCGATTAATATATTAAGACTTGAATCAGATAATTTATTAGTTTTTCTGTGCTTTGCCTCCTTTAGTTATAAATAGTGAAAAAAAGTTGTACCAACTCAGAGGGTCTAAAGAAAATATTAATATAGCTGGGGAGAGTCTTGCTTCTTCCTGCAGTGAAATAATTCTTGTACAGTCTCTAATCCATTCATGTCGGCCCTAATAATGCATTGTGTTTTCTGCTGCTAGAAAATAACATGCATTCTTTATATCATCAACATGAATCAATGTGTCGATCAGATCGGATCCTCCTGCATGTGGTTAACACTAAGAAGTATGAAATAAAGAATTTACCGTCCTTGAGGAATTGATCAGCGTCCTCCTGTCATTCAGAGCAGTGGCGCTCTCTATGTGCTCCTTTTGTTTCTCTTGCTCTACATCTTTTCCTTGATACGTTCTGGTTTTGAATTCTATAATTATGCATGTAGTTTTTCACACCAGCCAGCACTCCACGGAGCAGATTCATACAACAACAGCACACAGAAACATACGTAAACAGTCCTTTGGCTGCTGCAGAGTGCTTCACATTTATAGTTTGACTATGGAAGATCACCCAAGACAGAGCAGATCAATACAGGGAAAAATCATTAATAATAATCAGAGCTTTTATTGGCATCCTTACGCGAGCTATTAAGAAGTCCTGCTTTTTCACACTGTCTTCATTTGAGGATCCAATTTGCTCTGACCTTTAATGACACAGCATGTAACTGCTGGCTCTGGAGAGAGACATTAATAGACCTGAAAAAACTATTACCAGCCTGCTCTACCTAACTGCTAATAGGAGAGAATAGAAAAACTCCCTGGCAGCATGTCAGACTGCAGCAGCTTCACAAATTCTGGTGCACACTCACTTCTGTGCTTATAATTTACATATTTCAGGTTCTTTATCTGAAATGCTGTAACCGTCTTTTTTGGAGAAGCTTTATAACAAGACTGTGGACATCTAAGATCTTTCCATGCAGGAAATTGGAAGCAGTCCTCTCGTGGTAGTAATTTAAGCTGGGTAGTATTACAGGATGAATTATTGCAAGCACACATAGTCCATTATGAGACATTATGAATATCCTTGTAAATATCAGATGTGCAAGAGAAATGCAGGGAGTCCATTTATAGTTGAAGCATTTATCAAATTGTATGGGTTTAAAGCTGGTGTAATCCGATGTGAAGAGCTTCCATTGTAAGAATTAAACACAGGGAATGTTTGTCCTGACCCCTATCACAGGCTTTCTTCACCGCACGATCCTCTACATGCTAATTATGGCCAAGTTGTTTGTCGTGGAGCAGCTCTTTCTCTTGTTTACTAATGAACACCATGTGTGTTGCCGCTGTAGCCTTGATTAGAATGGATTAGGTGACCTCTCTTCTCTTCTGCTTGCATCCAGCAGGAGAGGCCCAAATGCTCATCCATTCCAGCTATCAGGCAGTCACACCTTAAAGCGTATCTCTGCCACATACAATTGGGCTGGCTCTTTCGTCGGGTGCACATGGCGGCTCTTTTCACCTGCTGAGATGCATCTGTGATCACTCGGAGTCCGTCTGATCCAGGAGGTGAGGAGCAGGTAAAGAGGATTGAGGCTCTTTAAAGCGAACCTCGGCAGGATACCTGAGGGGAGAGTTTGACCTCCAGGGTCTTTCAATCCATGCACTATTGTTTTGTTCTGCTAATTAAGAAGCAGTGTTCAGGCTGATTGGTTTCCAGTGTGTAATTACCAAACCGTCTGCTGAGAGTGCTTTCCATCTGAGTGCCAGCCTCTCCCCCTCGACCATGAGGAAACGATGTGAGAGCTTGGTGATGCAGAAAGCCAGGGTCATGAACCTCATTTACCCAAAACAGACCCAAGGATTCCAAACAAAGATGAAGGACAAGGAGAGGCGACGGCTATACGCACAGCGAGACAGCGCACCAGACAGGTGCAAGCACCCTTACATCTCTTGATGCTGTTTGCTTCAAACGGCCCCTTTTTTTTATTTAAAGGAGAAATATGACAGCCACAGTGCTCCCTCTAAAGGAGGCTCTGACTACTGAATCCAGCACACAAGGAGGAAGTAAAAACTATGCAGTAATGGTTTTTTATCTGCTGCTATCTGGAAGCTCTTCAACACTCAAAAGAAACCAAGATTGAGTGACTCAGGAGTCAGGCCCAGAATGTTAGATCAGATGATGCCAAAAGACAAGCAGAGCAGACAGTCACACTCTTAGAATAGTAGCACATTTACAGTGAGGACAGATTAAATAAAGAAATTTGCTTCGGCGTAGAAATGTAGATGTGAACGTAACTATTACAAAATTGTCTTACAAAAGTAAATAGCTCATGGCAGATTTTCATTTCAATAAACATTTACCTCGACCATCGGCGCCCCGTAATAATGACACAATTGCAAGTCTCGGAAGTGTCAGCCATCCTGCTCTCCTGCATGCACGTTGGAACACCACGTTCACTCTGTTTGATCTTTACAATGCCGTTCAGTATTCATGAACCTGCTAAGCGGAGCAGAATATCTTTTTCCGAGGATGCCTGCCATGAGCTACTTCCACAATATCACTGCTTAGAGGGACAAGCCAGCAAAGTCTGCCATCCAAATGAACAGTGAACAAAGGAATGCTTGATTTACAGCTCCGGGTTTTAAACCCACAGATTAGACGGAAAAGGGGGAAAAAAGCAGGAAATGCACTTATCAGTCCTCGGGAACGTAATAAATGATAAAACCGCAATGAAGAGCAACCTATAAGAATAACCATTATGTTACAAGGGAAATGAACAATGCGTGGCAGATGGATTGGTGTTTAATCTTCAAAGTCCTTATGGCTCTGGTTTACAGTTTCAAAATCATACTGTAAAATAGCAGCTTCTTAGCAACTCTGACATGATTTGTTAAAACAAAAAAATTCAACTGTTTCCTATCCAAAACTAATTAATATTTTTCTTCTATTTTAAAGAGGTTATCACAAAGAAACACCCATTTTAAAAGCGAGTAATTGCTTAGCAGTCACAACAAATGAAACTAATTTTAAGGTATTGTTTTGGGAATTCATTCTTTGGATGAAAGTTGTTGTTGGATTCACAATAAACCAACACAATGTGATGTAAAAACAAAAAGTGCTGATACAGTATCTCTCCCAGCTGGTTGCTCTAGTGTGTACACCTCCGAGATCGAAAAACGCTGTGTACCAAATATGAAATGACAGAGTCCAGCATAATGGCTATCTTTCAGCACCGGTATATCATTGCCTCTGAAGAAAAAAAAAATGAAATAGGTTTGACCAAAAGGAAAGTTCAGAAATAGAGAAAAATGATGCTGAATAACATCTTTAAGTCAGAACTGCCGCCCTTAAAAGAAAGTCTTCAGTACTTGAAAAGTCTGGATGCTTACCAGATGTTAACCCTCCTGTGCATGCTCGCATGATGATGTCATCCATCATCAGCCTTGGTGTGAAATATCTTGAAAACAAGGTGGAAATATGAACAACTTGCAGTCCCAGCCATACAGTACATGGCGGCATGCATGGAGTCTAGCGATGAGCGGGCGCCAGATGCTAAATGAGTCAACACGAGGCTGTTAGAGATATCTCTCACACAGCAGAACATAATATAGGGGTGTGTGGGAGAAAGTGTGAGAGGATGGTGGTGTCGTCCAAATGAATTCTCCATCCACACTGACAGAACTGAGTGAAGCCGTGAGTTAAACTTTACATAAAAAGTGTAAATGATTTTCAAAGGGCCCTAGCTGCAGCCCTCCGTTTCTATTTTTGAGTTGAAAACATCAAAAGTTTGTCTCAAAGCTGCAGTGTGATCAAGGGAACATTTGAAGGGAGCAAAACACTTGCGCGACCTATAACTCCAGCTTTATAACAGCAGATGGCCACTCACCATATATTGTCTCGTACTGGAAATGGATGATGTTGATAATTGACCGAAGCCGGGTCTATATGACAAGTTCATCTAATGATAAATGTGAGGGAAGACAGCAGGTGGACAGCATAGTTTGATATCTCGTTTCTCCCCTTTTATCACAGCATGAATCCCCAGCACAACATCCTTCCAGTGCTCAAGGGAATGGAAAACACGGAAATCTTTTCTGTCTTTCATCACAGTCCTTTTCTCTCTATCTTCCCTCTGTGTGTGTGTGTGTGTGTGTGTGTGTGTAAGCTCAACACATCTGTTCCATTTCATCAGGTTTTAGTCCCTGCTACCCATTAAAAAAAAACCTCAAAACAGGATTTCAGCTCCCATTGTCCAGGAGACACACTGTGTTGACAGCAGACATTTTTCATGCAAGCTGCTCAAAAGCTTGGGACGCAATCTACAGTGCAACAGGAGAGGAGCAGAAAAAATCAGCCGCAATGAAAAAATAAAAAATAAAAACGAGAGTAAGAGCCTTAAAAAATATTCAAAAATGAAATAAGCAGCTCCAATTTCAGGATGTGTTGCGGCACTAATGCGCGCAGCATTGTGTGTCATCTACATTTCACCAATTACTCTCACTTCAGACATGCCACAATGCTTCCAGAGCCATCTGTAATTCAAATAAAACATTTTCAACGCTATCACCATAAACATTAAAAATCTCACTATTTACTCCGCAGATTCCCAAGCCAGTATCATGCCTAATTCAACGCTAGCATGTCAAGTGAGATAATTCAGACCTCAATGCTTGAGGAAATCCCCACTGGCATATTCTTGAGATTCTTAAGAAGCAGTGTAATGCAAATATGAAGAGGGAAACATTGCCGGTAGAAATTAATGTATCTAATGGTCTCTAATTGCCATTCATTGCATGAAAGTAACTATGGGATTGAAATTGTGCCAGACTAAAAATCCCAGAGTCCCAGAGCTGAGATCGACTGAATGGGATCCATTTTGGTCTGCGTCAACCCAACTAACAGTGACAGCACAACAATCTAGCTGCGACCACTGAGGGAGGTCTTGGCCAGGACGAAAGAGGTTTAAGTTTGATTTAAACTGAAAGAAAAGACAAACCATGGGACTTGAAAAGAAGAGCCACCCTCTCAGCCCATCTTAATTCACATGGGCTTTACATGGACCACACACAACATGACACAGTTAGCTCATGTAAAGCTTAAATGTTACATAAAAGTCTTTTTTGTTTATATTTTCTTATTAAAAGAAGGAAATCCAGCAAATATGCAGACAGTAAAAAACTTCTACTAATAACCTAACAAGCCTTGACAAACAGTAGACTGTATTGTGTGCAGCAGTGAAATAAAATAGAAATGACTACCTCTGTTAAGCATCCCAAAAAGCCAATGTTTACATTTGCGGATTTGTTTTAAAGGCATTTAAAGAAACTGTATGTATGACTTTTGGTTTTGAACATTAAATAATAAATTAAATTTCTTAACAGGATGGGAAAAGATAAAAGCTTTTACACTATGTCAAAGATGTCCATGTATTTTGATGCAAAAATATTGACTAAGTTAGCATGATAGCCAGTTAGCTCCAGCCCAGTCTGTCTCACAATACCACCATGCAGGCCTACAGCAAGAGTCACTGTAAGTCCAGTCTGCCATTAGTCCAAATAAGAAAGCACAAAGATTCAGTGCAGTACAGAGATTTTATTCTCATTACAAGCAATGTTATCATTGGTGTTACTTCCACCGCTGAAGATTTTGCAGAGGGATGGAAACACAGCAGGGTTTGATCTCAAACTTTCAGAGTTTTTTTTCTAGATTAGTAGGTTAAAAGCTGTTAAAAGTCATTTTGGCTTTTAGTCATTTACTCATTTTGTATAACATTACAGACAAAGTTAAAATGTTTGCAGAATTAGCTGCTTGTTGGAGGACAAACCTATGGGAGGGACTTTGCATTTCTTTGCTTCATTAGACAGGGTTGGATACCCAAGTCTGCTACTGATATGCTGCCCCCAAGTGGTTTGGAGTATGAACTTGACAGATGGCCAAGTTTTATGTATAAAGCCCTTAATATTCTGCTATGTTTTACTGCTAGCATTGTACTTTTTTCTTGTTGGATCTTCCTCTGCTTAAATTTTTGCATGTCTTTGTAGGTAAAAGGAGACAATTAGCTATAAAGCTAATGGAAGTTTTGTTGTTCAGCTGATGCATCCAAATGTGCTTTAAAATTATATTTAAAGAAGTTGCATTTTGATTAGTTCATACAGTTATTGCTAATGCTGTCTTCATACAACCAAAAAACATAAAATAAAATTCAGGATATGATACTTTGCTCATAATTTTTAAACATTAATTCAGTTGAAAATAGCACAAAGACAATACAGTTTGCTTGCAAATTATTGCACTCTGTTTTACATTTTACACATCATCTAAAAATTCTGCTTGACTTCCAACACACACACACACACACACACAGACATACATACATACATACACATACAAATGAACTAAACAAGCAAATTTATTTTGGCTGAATTTTCAGCAAAATCCAAAAAGAATGCACACATACACTGTACATTGTGAGTGTGAAATAGTCAGCCTACAGAGTGATATATAAATAAAAGAAGGGCATAGGAAAATAAAGAATGAGAGAAGAGGACAGAGAGAGAGAGAGGGAGAGAGAGAGAGAGAGAGAGAGAAGCCAACTGGTTGCTCTCTGACTTTTATTCGATGTTGTAGCTGCAGCAGCTGTCATTTTTCCATCAGTAGGGAACAAAGTCACCTTGGCCTGTGCGAGGACAGGTGACAGGAGGAGTGGGAGGCTGCAGCGCTGGCGCAGGCCCCTGCTGACGAGGGCCGGCGTTAGTAGAGGTGACAGGAGCGAGGAGCTGCTCACCGGGGAACCCTGACACCACACAGCACCTGCCCCGAGAGATGCGGCGTCAGCACAACTTTCCACAGGAAGTTGGGATGGAAAAAGCAGGGAGGGTAAGAAGTTATCCGCTTCCTTCCCATCCCACTGTTCTGTTACTTCATTTTGTTATTCAACTAAGCCTCATGTGAGAGACGGACAGAGGCATAAAATATTGATACGACCTGGTGTGTCTCATATTGCATTTTGCTGTAAGGGTGTAGGTGCCAGAGAGCTTTCCATCGATAGCCTTTGGAGCTACGCAGCGTTAGAAGTTCTGGACTTGTAGAGGAGTGCTTTTGATCTCTTGTAAAAAGTGGAAATCCTCTTATTATATTACTCGCTGTCTTATTACTGTGTGTGCTCAGTATAATTCAAATACTACACACAAAAAAATCAGATATCTGCCTTGACTTCTTGCTCATTTCTTAAATCCTCACCTCTTCTCTCCTCATCTTTTTCTCTCTCTCTCTCTTTTTCTCTTCTTCCTCCCAGGTCGGCATCCATCACCATGCGGGAGGCCACCTCTCCTCTGACAGCTTTGTCAATGTAAATTAATGCAGTCTGTCTGGAGTGGTCTCAGCCCAGGGAGAGCGCTACCTGCAGGGTTGCCCATTGCATGCTCAGAAGAACCCAGAATAACCAACCTATGGGTCTGCACTGTTTGGATTCTCCCATCTCTTCTTGAATCTCTCCCATCCCCATGTTCTCCCTTTTCTCTCTCTTCTTCCAAACATGCAAGTTTAACTCTTCACTCTCTTACCTACACTGATCGCCGCTAAGGACTGTGTTGTTATTCTATTGCTCTTAATCTTCCCTTTTAACTTTGCAAACAACTCGTGTGTTTTGAAGACACAAGATAGAGCTGTTGCCTGGTTATCTCTTCGTCTCACCAAAAATTGCAAGCTACCCATCTTCTTAGTAAACAAGGTTGTGTGCTGCTTTGATTTCTTCCATTACATGACTGATTTGGTTACATATTTCCCCCATGGAACTTTGTTCACATGGTGGTTTCTCCACTTAGAAATATGGCCTATTTCCTGCTTCAAATGAGCCCCCTCGGGATTTATTTACTAAATTGCAAAGGACGAAAGATAATTCATATCTCAGTAATTAGGCATGCAAGAAATACATCAGAGAACCCAATACGCCTTGTTATTAAAAAAGAAAAAGCTACGGTTTGATATTATGTAGATTTAAAAGCCCTCCCTGAGGGTTTTTTATTCATTAATTATTTTAGGTTTTTTTTTCTTTATTTTGTCTGTGAATAGAACACCAGTGTAAGCTGGTTTACACCCACAATGCTGAGCAAATTAAGAACAAAGATGACAAAGGAAAGAGGTGAATCCACTGTTCTTCTCCTGTTTCTTTGAAGAAGAAATACAACCGCTCAAGGACTCATTTGTACAATATTAGCACACATCAGAAGAAGAATGCCTATGTGTATGCTAACAGCCTTAGCTGACCTGCTAGGATGGTGGTGGTGATGAAACATTTTGCATGTAGCGTTTCTTCCCTCATAGGATGCTGAATCTCCCGGAGGTGTGGAGAAGCCACGGCAACCTGGATACAGACTCAGACTCCTGGGCTGTCTGGCTGGAAAAAAACGAGAGTCACTGTTGTTGTGTGTATGTTTATGTTTGTGTGTCACTGTATGTGTGTGGTTCTCTCACTTTGTGCGTTCGCCTTAATACACCGCCCCCCATGTATGTGTGTGTGTGTGCTTATGTAAGGCTGTGATTTTTACGTAGCAATGGAGTCCAAATGATGGAACACGTGTCCGTGTCAGTTTTCAGAAATATTTTTCTGTGAACTGGGCGCATTTTCTGCTTTGAAAGTTATAGTACTATCAATAAAAAACTCACTTGGATGTGAAACTTCGGGCAAACAGTGTATGAGTACACAAAGTCAGTCTCCCATTCATGGTCAATGAAGCAGCTCCAAGCTGTATATCAGCATGTCATCACAGATTAGAGTCTCAGTTCTTTGGTTTTCTTGCTCGTGACTACACTGTGGAAGACTTTACACACAACGACCTGTGGGATGTTTCTTAAAAATCAGAAGTTAATCGCTTAAAGCTGAATCTGGGTGAGTAAAACTGATCAGATTTCAGCAGCTCAACAGGAACAGACATGCCATGTAATTACAGCAAGAAAATCAACACATAAATAAACATAATGCCTGGAAGTGCAGCATCAGTGTCACGTTCATTTGAATAGAGAGCCTTCTTGAGTTCACATGGCACGTGATTGCGTTTTTATGAAATCATGGTTGCAAATTACAGCAATGCAATGCATATATTGAGACATCTCAAATGTCCAGTGAGATTAAAAATATAGCTCTTCATATCTGGTCATGAATAAGATATGATGTTGTGAGAAGTTTCCTGATCACAGCAGAGGAAAGGGGGCACACAGTCAGGGAGTGGATTGAGTATACCGACTCTCCTTCAGGCTTGGAAGCACAGCCACCTGTCACTCCTCTTCAGCCCCAGCAAGAAATCATCCAATTTCATCCACATGCTATCAGAAGGTCACCAGGATGGTGGTCCATACTTTGAACGAGCAGAGAGAATCGCTCTTACTTAGAGCTCCGTCTCCCGGGACCCTTGTTCCTCTCAATCACTTTGCAGACTTTGGACAAGCTGAGCCACTTGACTGAGACTCTGGCCATTATGCGTCTTTGTCACATCAATAGTAGAGAACATCCCAGTCTGAAGCAAGAAGTGATTTTACTCTTCAGCTGAAAGTTGAAAGTTTTATCGCAGTGAACTGCAATATCATCCTCTGAATCTGCTGACTTCATTGCAGCTGAGGTATGATGCGTCGCATAGAGTGGAAATTTCACATCCAACATGCCAAGTTTGTTTGGTAGCACAGTTTTTTATGAGGATCCACATAATAATGTCTCAATAGGATTAAGAGTTTTCATTGAAGAGATATCTATTTACAGCAATAACTATATTCTGTATTAGCATAAACACACATCACAACTGACATTCAAATGCTGGGGGATGTGAAATCTTCAAATAATCCAGATATTCTAATTTTAAGACTTCTTGCAATTTATGCTGCTTTAATCTCAGCTAAAATATCCTCTGCTTTGACACTGTAATTGCTTTATTTAGTTCTGCTCAGAGGGCAGATGTAGTCAGCCAGTTGAGCCTCATAGATGAATAATATACAGAGCAACCCCTTTCCTCAGCTTAAATAGTCCCACTACCACAACTTTTTATAGAGACATTAGAGTGAGCAATACACACAGAGAAAAGAAGAGGCTTTAAGGTGGAGGAAGAGGCAGACATGTTCACAATATCGCCATAATCAAGCACAGAAATAGTGGAAAATTAGCAAAAGGTAACGTGAGATTTTCCACATTGAGCAACAATCACAAATTAGTTTTATTCTAATTTAGCATTTTTAATTTTAGCACCCTGATAGACTTGGACGTAACCAATCAAGTGACCGAGTCTTTCTAAAGTCTTATTGCTAGTGTGGCTGAAAAACAAATAAAGTGGATTGAATTAAGGAAATAAAGTTATTAGTGTAGCAGCTGACAGAAGTTGATTGATGGCTGGTACAAATTATTTTTCCTTTACTCACTCAGACATTACTTTTCCCCATGGCGCATCATCACATATGCACACACAATCCATCCTAATGATTTTTTCCTACATCCTACTTCTATTACAGTTCTACTCTTTAAATGATAATTCAGAAAGTTTGAAGTTAATAACTTTTGTAGTATTTCTGTTTTGGATAATTGAAAATTACAAGTCAGCCCAGACTGAGAAAACAAACAAAATCAGCCTTTGTGTGGTTGCCTTCTCAGTCATTTTGAATTCAGCACCCCATTTCTTTAACCTGCTAACGTGCTGTAAGAAGGTGAACTCTCCCTTTATATTGACCATATGTCCTTGTTGACCTCCTAGGTGAGACCTTGAGACAGAGGAAGCTGATGATTGCAGCGAGGCCAATATCGTCTGTTTTCCCAGAATGTGCTGACTTGCAGTTTTTAACAACCTGAAAACATAAAATTCACAACAGTTAACAACTTCAAACTTTCTGCATAATCACTCAAATAGTTAAACTTCACATATACATAACAACAGCTATTAAACTCGTCCCCCTCTATCTTAGGCCAAGAACTTATCAATCACCTCTCTTTCTGTATCTGCTTTGTCCCCTACATTTTTTGTGTCTATGTTTGTTCAATATCTGCTCCCATTTCTGTGTTTTATTTCCCAGAAAATAAGGGAAAAAAAATCTGTTTTTCAGTGGGTGTGGCTCTGCAGGGAGAATCGGGACTCATGACCTCAGTATTTCAGTCCTCACAACGTCCCTCTACGCAACAGTTGTGCTTTTGCTCAGGCAACAGTGGAGTTATTGACATTTATTGCACAACAATACATCTGCTGGGTTTATCTTTAATCCCAGTGCAAACATCGGTAAATCTATTTTTACTGTTTTCTGAACATAAATTTTTAGAACAGAATGCCTTTTTAGTTATTTGTCAGAGTTGGAGGAAAATGTCTAAAAGCATGTTTGAAAGTCTTTTCTCCCACAAATATAAACCGAGAGCTATTTTATGTTCAAAGAGTTATTTTTTGCAGTGCCAGTGTCATTTAAATCCTCCTGTCTGGCTCTGACAAAACAGCTCGGTGAGAACAGCTTGCCTCACAATGCAAAGCTTAATTTGCCCGAGTGGAATCCCTTGTCCCGATCGGTCCATTGACTGGTGTCGCAAATCAGAGTTCGTGTCTCAGTGTCAACATGAGTGCATCAGTGGCTCCCCTTCAGAGTGACACGCAGCATGAGGCAGGCTAATAAATAAATTAATGAAGTCAATGTGGCACCCTGAATTTCAAGGAGTCATCATTGTTGTAGAAGATAAGCAGAACAAGGCGGGGAACTTTGGCCTGAAACACATGTTGCTGTGCGCTTTGATCTGGTCTGACAGAGGTGGAGGGCTGCAGAAGACAGGCGAGGCTGGCAGTGATCAAAGTCAACACCAACACAGTACCTTTGTTTTAAATATTTCATAGAGAAGTGCTGGATTTCTAAAACATGTCATCATGAAATATCTGATTTTTGATTGACAGTCGTTGAATGGATCCATCCAGAACTGCTTTTGAATCTTTTAATCTTCATCTATACAAATGGATTTTTTTTCCTGCGCTCATTGCATAGAAAAACACTGAAGAGGGTGGGTGATGAGAAATCATGTTTGCTCTCAATGTGAAGCAATGAACTCCGTGATCAGTACTTTACAGCAGGGTGAACACTCCACCTAGGTGTTTTATTTATCGCTGCTGTTTCACCTGCCACACAAAGCAGCAGTGACAGATGCGCAGAACAAAACACTGAATGCCTGAATCAGAGAGAATCCGACACAGTGACACCAGGCAAGAGAGACTCGATGGTTTTTTCCCCGTGCAGCATTTTGTAGTGCATTGTCAGAGCTTCATGCAAACGTGACACCTGCAAGATCACAACCTTGATATGAGAGAAATCGAAAAACGGAATAAAAATTCTGACAATGAAATATTTTATTTATGTTTCCCAGATGATAAAGACTAATGATTTTGGTGATAAGACTTTTCGTAGCACAAACATGAAGTCGATATTGTTGGTTTTCAGTCAAAATTCTCAACAACTATTGGCGGAATTCTCAAAAACCTTGGAGCAAACCCACAAAATTGCAATTGGTGAAATGCTAAACAAATAAAGTATAAAATTCAGCATTAAAATATTGTCACTGTAAGCATGATAGCATGCTGACGTTAGCATCAGGCTCAAAGCAGCGCTATGTTGATCTTCATAGAGTCACTAACACAGCTGCAGATTCTTGATATCTCAGTCTGGTCTAATACCTTCTTTACACCTTGTATGAAAATGCATTTTAGGGGACCAGATATCAGTTGGATATGGCTTAACCGAATGAATATAGAGGTTTAAATGCACAATACACCCTACAAATCTGGGCAAGGACACATCATGACCAACATACACGTGCAATGTTATATAATTCAAAGAGTTCCTCTTGTTGTTCTACAGCCCTTAAAATCCAAAAATGCTACAGTATGAAATGTTCAGTCTTGGTTTGTAGTCAAGTAATTTCTTTCTTGTTGCGTTGATTTACGTTCTCTAAGTGCCTATCATGTTTTACTCACTCTCTCTTTGTACAGCGACACATTAATAATGTAACCTTGACAAACATACCTCAGGAATGATATTCTTACATTCTGAAACCAATGCTTTACTTGAACTCTAATTTCATGGGTGGTTGTACTATTGCACATCTCTTTTCCAAGTAGAAAATGAAAAAAAGAAGCAATTTCCCTCCCGTCTGTTTATCTGTTCACCTGTTATGCTCTGTGTACAGAGACTGTGGTGCATTTAATGACTAATACTTGTATTGTTTAGATTTCACGTGGCTTGGCACTCTCGGGCCGATCTTCATCTAAATGTCCCCGTCATGACTGAAGTGGATTTAATAAGTAATACCAATAAATATTTTCACTTTCAACTTGATTTAATGTGTTTATTTCAAACACAGTGCTCCAAGTATTTTCTATGTTCTGTATTTATTCTAGCCCAGAGTGAAAACATATATTTGTTTTTGATGTTTTTTACTGCAATTTATTGGAATTTATGCCAAATGTAGTGTTGGATTTTTACCTGTGAAGGTGTAAACACAATTAGATTGTAAACACTGCAGCATCTAATTAAGTTGCTGCAAATACGAATATCACTTATCCAAAGAAGATGCCTTGTTTCACTGCCATTCAATGTACCTTTTGAACTGAAGCAGTTTGTTAGTGCAGGGGTGTATACTAGTATATATATATTTATATTTATATATATATATTTACCCTATATAAGCACAATGGATGCATAATGATAACCCACTAAATTAGAAGCTGATGATGAGCAAAAACAGCAAGCAAAACATTTTTTGCAGTCGATGTAAAAACCACTGGGCACTGGTTGTCAGAAGATCCTCTAATTACCACCAAAACAAAAGGTCACGCCAAGTACAACAGTTGGACTCATTTACTAACATTTATTTAAATTCAAATCACAGTTTCCCCGAATTAACTTCCTTCTCTTTAACCATCTGAGATTTCGCTTTGCTACTGTGAAGACAATCAGTGAGGCAGCAAAATCTAATTAAACGGCATCCACAACCTGTAATAGATTCAAAATATAATATGCCTTTTGAATGTTTTGGATGGAGACATGAGCATTTTTATAGGTTTTAGATGCCAGTCTGATACAGTATTCACAATGTCGTTAATTAAACAGAAACAAGGTAACAGCATTTTAAGTGAATTCTAGCATGCTAAATTATTCTCTGCGTCTTTAGGGAGCTGCAATAAGCCATAACAAGCCGTGACAATAAAAGACAATGGTGTACTGTTGTCATAATATCCACTCACAGTGTCTTTTCCTTTTTTTTCTGCCCTCCATCCTGATTTACAGAGTCATGACGATGCTCACCAAAGGTCAACTAAACATGGCGGTGTCCACGTCCGCAGTTTGTCACATGTAACCAATGTAAACACCATGATCTGCCCATTGTCTTAATGATGCTGTCAGCGGCCCCTAATGACCAGGCTCAGACGTCGCCTGCTGCACTGTATTAATTTGAGCGGGCCCCACACTGGGAAGGTTATTTTTTATTGTGTCTGTCAGAGTCTGATAAACCCCCTGCACATCATCCATCCTTCTAAAAGAAAGAGAGGGGGAGGACATAGATACAGAAGCGTCTTACAATTCTCCTCTTCCCACTCCTTTTTCTTCCTCTCTGTATTTATTCTCTTTGTCTCTATTCCTTATTCCTCTCCCTGCCTGCCATCAGCTAAACTCCCTTTTCACCCACCTTCACACTAACACCCATCGCATTTTCTTTTTTTCCTGCTCCACACGGAGGCCCTAATATTTTCCCGCGGGGCGCCCACTTCTCTCAAACGGTGATGAATGGCTCTGGCTCCAATATCGATTTCCAAACTGAAACAATTTAGGGACAAAACAAGTAGCAGTTTATCATATTGATTTTCGTCTGAATTCAGTTTCTCCCTTTAAGGTGACACTGTGCATCTGAATGAATACGTGAATGAAAGCATAGATGAGTGCTCAACACTTCCTCGCTGAGCAGTGACTGAGATTTAAGGCCCGGTTCACACTTGCCTGCATGACTGAGTCTTCTAAAGGTGCTTTTTAAGTGAGAAGTCGATGCAGCTGCGGGAATATGTATGAAGACAGGTTGCCAAATCAGGGGCGAAGCCTCCCTTGTACATGCATTCATATCCTTCAATACATAATAGAGGAGTTCTGTAGCTTATGATGTGCTCTGTTCTGTTTGTGTTGTGTTGTGTTTTATCCACACCAATGAAATCCAGCATGGTTTCTCACACACAGAGCATGCTCACTGCGCAGTGTTGCAGATCAAAGGATTCTTATTGACTCCATTGCAAAAGGTTGAATCCAATGTGCAATGTATATGAAGTTTTATAAGGTGACCAGAGGCAGGAAAGATCGTGGAGGACTTGTCTACAATCACATTATACACACCAACTTTCCCTGTTTTCTTTTGATGGTGTCAGGAGTCAAGATCGTCTTTTAATACCAGATTGGATTTGATTACAATCTGCTGACGCTGCAGCCTGCGACACACCTGAAAAAGCATGTAGCTCTGCCCCTGAATGCATTAGTGCTGACAGTGGAGTCACAGGCGGGCGGGCGCGCCCTTGGCCACGGTGATCTCAGCCTTGCCCCCGATCAGTGACCAGCGCGGACAACACCGCAGAGCACGGAAATTGGGAGTGAAAAGGCCTACAAGAAACCCTAAAACAAACAAACAAAAGAACAACAGTGGAGGAGCAACGAATGACAGCTTGGTATTGCGGGCACATTATCTGCTTAACCTTGTGTCCTTTCTTCATGCTGCCTCCTTCTCTCCAGCTGGTTAAATTAGCTCAACTCCTACCATGCCTGAAATAGAAATTGCTTTTACAAAAAACATCTGCGGGATGGTGACAACAGCAGGGAGCTAACGCATTCAGATGGACGTATAGCTTTGGAAAGTGTATTATTTTAAGAAATAATACTAATGGTGAAACACATTTTTGCACTTATGATAGAAATCACTGCGAAATCAATATGAAGGAAATGAGATTGGGGTATGACTACCTCAAACCGTGGTGTGTAATTTCAGTATTGAATATGCATTACATCCAGAATGTTAAAAACAATCTGTAAATAGATAAATTACAAAACTACCCACATTCTTCTTTTTTCTATGTATAAAAAGACGTAAATGAAGACTATTAATAACAAACCACCAGCACTTACAGTATTTCAAGTAACACCAAATGTATTTTCTTTTTTTTCTCTTAAAATAAACACAAAACTGACTTTTTGTTTGTTTGATCTTTAACATGTAAATGAATCCCACACAGGTGTAACGGCAATAATAATCCTTTGCCAGACGGCAGATTAAAAATAATACACCCACTGCTGTTATGAATAGAAGCGTCATTTTCTCAGTTTGCCAAAAGTTCAGCAATGACTGAATAACTAGAGAGAAGATACTGCACTTAATTTCAGTTATCATAACATATCATTGCATATTTGAATGAAAATTGATGAAAATTAAATTCAGGGGCTAATATGACAACATAAATGAAACATTTTGTACCAGGACTGAATGGGTTTGAAGTATTTCATGCATGACTTGCCAGATTGTAGAGGTATTTGATATAAATTTTCATCTGAGCCCCATTTTTACATGTTGCTGAGAGTAAATGACTGGTGCTTATTAAAAGTTTTGTAATTGTTGCTGTAGATCACCTCGGGGGGGTGGGAGCCCTGACAGGGCTGCAATGGCTGCAAAGTTATCCTTTGAGGCAACTGCAAACGTCTTTACTACATCCACTAAAACTGTTCTATTTTTGCCACTCACACTGGAATTATGGTACTCTAGATATACAGATGGGCAAAATCAACCTGTACACAAGAAATGATACCACTATGACAACTAATATGCTTCAAAGAATATGATCTAAAAGGGATCAAACGCAGAAGGATGGAGAGACATGATAAGGACCTGTAGCCTTTTTTCATCTTATCCTCATTACAAGACCTAATTTCTCCTCACATGGTGAAAAGGAGAGAAAATAAATTAATTTTACTTCACAGGAAAATAAATCAATAAGTATAAAAAAAGAAAAACGAAAAACAAGACTGACAGCTCATTCAATCAGATATAATAAAGGTAACTGAGAGGAGATAACAGTGCATTTAAAAACTAAGGCCTACATGGAGAAGCACAAATAATCTCAGTCCATTCCGGTCCATCTGAAGGACCTCGGCCCCACTGTCTCTGTACAGAAAAAGGTTTCAGATTTGGAAAACTTTAAATAGTTTGTCCTTGAGCCACACACTTATAGGTTCCAAAGGGGTAAGTTTCATAGCACTCTGAAACCAATGTGAGACTGCTATGGGCGCTGTCTGAAGTCCCCTGAAGAAGAACACGTCTGCTCGCACTGAAAAAGAAAGCACCTCGAGCAGCTTCAGAACGGAGCATCCGAGGTTAAGTGCTGCTGAATGTGTTCCAAGAATGCAGAAAATAGGTTTGAGGGCCAATTTTATTTTAAATATGATATCAATTTCTTTCTACACTTTGACCTACAGTCATTAAAAAGAGGACGTTTAGATATACAGTGAAATTATAAACCTTGAGTGGTTTCACACTTATTAGAATATTTTTGAAAGAAAAAGATTGAACTTGTTAACCATCACTGGAGGTTTTTTTAAAGCCTATGTATGCTAACAAAAAAAATCTAAAGGACATATTGCCATGACGCTCTGCAGTAGATGAAGCCTTTTCCATATTTGACACTCATAAAATCTTAATGGGGGCCAACGTCAGGTTTAAAATAGATGAACTGCCTCTAGATACCTCATGTGTATTCATGGTACCTCGAGGTTTGACTGTTTTTTTTTATGACAAATCAATGCCATTCATTTAAAACATCAAACACATTCATATTGTGGCATTTAATGGAAAGTGTAGCCTTGATGGGACACTACAAGGCTTTTAGACTTTCAGCTCTGTTATCAGACATCTGTTAACAGTAAAGAAAAGAAAATCACTCATGCTTTTATTCAGAATTTTTTTAACTATTATGTGCTTAGTTAGCTACAGAAGCTGAGAGCGGCCATGGTCGCTATGTTTTCTCATCCTGTTATCTTGTGATAATCCGATAAATGAATGCATTATCATGGATAACGGCATGTTATCTTGAGATAACCCATTGATTTATGATAGTTAGCTGTCCATTACAGGGACTTAGTTAAGTTGAGGTGAGGATCATTAGACATGTGGCATCTGGATCTGTCTTGTTGTGTTGTCAGGGTCTCAACAGGTGCTTGTTGCTGGTGAAGAAAATAATTTATGGCTATTTGGTTTATTGTGCACCATCGATACTAAATCAGCCATATAGACACAGAGTGAAGCATCATTTCCTCAGAAGGTCTGCATACCTTGTGGTCCATTTAGTACGTCATGGCGGCCTCACACCACAGTATGTCATATTTAGAGCTGTGTCCTATAGGCTCCAGTATTCTCTGCATTGCTTTAACAGTGATGGATATTATTAATCTGTAATGTGCAACACTTTGCAGGAGTTATTCACTGTTGCAATTTACTTTTCTATTGACCTCTTTTCCCTCAACATGCCATCCGCATCATCTAAAAGTACTTCCACCTCCAAAGTGCTTTTTGACAATACACAGTAGATTTGTGCGTGTGTGTATATGAAGCTGTGCAGCTGTGAGAATAAGAGAAATAGCTTTGTATGTGACAGCTGTCACACCACTCAAGAAAAGTGTGTGGAGGGAGAATAAAGCCATGATGCTGTGCCTTTTTGTACAAAATAAGAAAAGAGTCGTCGATGAAGGTGCTGGCCACAGCGTGTTATAACCCATGTGGCTACTGATGGAATTAAAGTTGGTGCCCCCCGTGCTTTGTTACCGGGCTCTCCCTGTATGTAACAAACCTGCAAATGGGTAACTATAGTCAGAAGTCAGTTTAATCAGGAGAAACAAGTGCATTGTGTAAAAATGTTTGTTTGTTAAAACAGATGATATGAAATAATTAAATCTTGTTACACTTTGACTCAACAGGAAGATTTTGTAATTGAGGGGCTTCTGCCTTGAGCACCAGCAGGATAAATCCCCCCATGGAGCACAGACACTGGTGATGTTGGTGGCTGAAGACCCTGCTGAGACTGAAAGGCTGATAAAATAATGAAACAGATGAATCTCCTACAACTGGCGAGGATGTGGAGGTGGAAAGATACACAAGATAGATGCAAGAATGAATCATATACAAAAAAAGACAGCAGCAAGATAAAAGACTGACAATGTAGGTGTGACAAGTTCTTCTGGACAGATGTAAACAGCTGATGAAAACAGCTGATATCTCAGCTGACAGACCCAGACCGTGACATCGACATATGAGTGGGTATGCCAGAGGGAAGTGAATGACAGATAGTTGGAGAAATCACAAAAAATTGTAAGCATGCAAAGGAGAAGTCTTCCTGAATGAACCTTTGCTGGAGCATTACTTTTAAGTCAAAGCTACATTTGAGTAGTCACCAGCGGTGAGTCAGGGCCAGAAAAGCCTTCTCTACTGGCCAAGAGATGCTAGAATCAGGTAATTATATATTTATATTTTGACATTTGTTTTCATTAATGCTATATTTATTTTACAAAGTTCATTCCTGACAATCAACTATCAGTTCATTTCATTACAACTCTCTCGCCCAGCTGTGCTGCTTCCGGTGCACCTTGTATATATTAGAATTTTTATCCAATCAAATTTCCCCACCTGTGTTGTCTCCAGGTGATAGATCTACCCTGAGGTCTTCAGGGTTTTCAAGTTAATCTCTTTGCTATTGAGGTAAATAGGGACGATGTGGTTGACTGTCATAACCAATCAGATTTCGAGTTGTCTATGTTGGCCGTATTCTTTTGGATGGCGGAGTCCTCTTTCTTGCCTTGGTGTATAAACAGAGGACACTAATTGGCTAATTTGAGAGTTTGTAGCTCAGTGCTTTAGATGTTATGTTTTGATAAATGCACAGCTTGGCTGAAGTCTGTGAGGAAACCTGCTGAATCCTGGTTGTGTTATTTGTATTTTACAGTACTTTTACTTGCTTGGTGGTTGTATGAGTAAATGTCACTGGTTGTTGTGAGTTTGTTCTGTTTACATCAGATGGCAATGAATACTGTATTGTCCTGGTTTCATGGTAAGGTTATTGGAAAGCTGTTTAAGGGCAGCAGCATAGCACTGAAGGCTTCAGTGTAAAATACATGGCCCGCCACCGGCTGTCACAGACAACAGACAAAACAAACTGTGATCTAAAGAAAAGGCAGACAGGGATTTTATACCTTGTTTGAAAACATACAGCTGCAAAACATGACACTGAAAATACAATAGATAGCAGGGCTATAAAGGTTTGGTTCGCTATCAATGGAGAAAAGCATCAGCAAAAAACAGAATAAGAATGTAAGAAGATTTATTGGCACTTGATGTTTCACAGCTGTGTAAGATATAGAAGTACCGAGAAGATCCACAGGGGTCAAATGATATTCCATGTCTACTGATAAATAATAACCGTGTAGGTTGGTGCAAGGCGAAAGTTTATGCCTCCATAAACTGTCACATGACAGTTTATGAGCACAGTGTTCAGTGATTAAGTTTGATGGGGTGCATGTTCGGGGCCAGGATGACCTTTAGAGGGTCGCCTACAGCTGTGCCCACAGACTGCAGTCAGGCTACTATTGACCCAGACTGTCCCCTCGGTGCCCTGCTGCACCTTTACCACACCGATATCTTCAGGCCGTCACACCTTTGTCACAAAGTCAAAAGTCCTGGCTGGATATTATTACAATCATCAGGGGATCGAAGTGAGCTGCACTCATAAGAGGGGATTAAAGTGGAGCAGTCAGTTCTCTTTTAGGTGCACTCCGAACGATGATTGGTGCTTTTTGAACAAGAGCTCAATTAAGTGCTCGTTTTCAGGAAAACGGTTCATATTTTTGCTGAATAATTTTGAGCTGGTCTGTCATCTTTCTGCTGCATTTTACATCATTGAAAACAAGTGAGTGATAGACGGAAAACGCTTGAAAAACTACTTGTTTTAACAGCAATTACTAGCAACCCGCTCAAGGGAAAATGTTGCAAAAAATATTTTTTTGTGCAACAGTGCACATACCACCCTCCAAATGAAATTATGGCTGCTGATTGACTGATCAAAGAGTTATTATGTTCAAATTTGGCAAACAGATGAAGAATCAGCATGCAAATCAGGCCAGAGAGACTCCCGACTGCTTCCAGAGCACAATTGCTTTGGGTTGGTGGTCTGAAATTTGGTGTAGCCCTCCTGCCTGCAGAAAAGCACACAACATTCAGTGCACAACATGTCTGTTGCTGGTCTGACAAGCTTGTTTTTGAGCAACATGTTGTGTTCAAAGTGCTCCATACAGTAAATCTGTTTGAATCCATCCTTTTCTCTCCATTTGGGTTCAGTTTGTTGATGGTTTAGTGCTCAAAACTAAAGTCAACTTCAGAATTTGAAATATGAAAGTGAAGGTGAAAGAGAGAAATGAATGCTTGAGGTAGATTTTGAGCTGCAAGTGCATGTAACAAGAGCTGTATATTTCATCTTCTTCTACCTCAGGCTACAAACTTATCAATCATCTCTCGTATGTCTTCATGAGCTTGAAAAAGACATGTACAGTATGAGACTGAAGCAGCCAGCTTGTGCTGTGTAATGATCTCAGGCTAAGCTCTGGTGTGTAACTAGCTGCTTCACTGGTCTACGTAATGTCGGTCCACCAACCAGTTGGAATCGATCTGGAGTCCGATTATTACCAGACTGTAAACAATTCAGCTCAGAGAATAGCCTTTTGTTTTTCTTTTCTCATCTTTTCCCCCCACATCCACCTCTTTTATCACAGTCTGTAACGCTGTTAAGTCTCTCAGGCTTTGAACTACACTAGAATTTCTGATATTGGCAATAGACGGTCGTCAAGGCTGAAATCATTTACATATTTTTGCAATTAAATTGATCAGATGGATTTTTTTCAGAGTATGTGCATCAACCGAAGTCCCATCTTTAAAAGTGTCAGATATCAAAAGAGAAATTTATAATGCGTACCATTTTACATGCAAGGACCACAACAGTACCAGAAAATAATCTTTTGCATATTATCAATTTTATTAAAAACTTTGAATTTTTCAAGCTGGCTTTTTTAAAAAATGGGCAGGTTTTTCCAAGGCTACCACCATGTTTTGTTCTTTTTTTTCCCCAACTACATTTATATTGATGGTTTGTATGCTTGGCACTCGAGTTTCATTTCCAGCTCTGAATCTTTTGATATACCAAATTGGGAAAAGAAGTTATAATCCAAACCGAACAGATGCCTCAGGGGATTTATAAAGCTACAATCATGAAAAACAAAAAGTGCAGCAGACAGAGAAGTGATGCTTTTAAATGTTTGTTAAACAGTTTTCAATTCTGATCCACACTTCAACAACTCTGGAAAGCACACAGCAGAGAATCCCTTTCCCTAAAATGCATTTATCTAACTGACTTTCTCCCTCTCATTTGATTGTTATAATCTGTTCAGACTGAAATCCATGTATTTTTAGCAGCACAAATTTAGCAGTGTGTCCTTAGTTTACTGTATGTGAAGACAAAGATGAATTCTCTATGATGCAGAGCTCAACCCTTGTGTGTCACCGCTGCTCAGTATCCCCCCCTGCTCCCGGCAGGCAGCACATACATCCTGCTGGCCTCTGTGGCCATGGGTCTGAGGTGCAGCACTGAGCTCTAAACTGAAACAATAGATTATTGTCACCTCGGCCATGTAAGAGCCAACAGTGAAGAGAGCCTTCTGAAAAGGACAATAGGGTACGAGTTGATTTATGAGGGTTCAGGGGGCTATAATGTGCAGTAGTAACAAGGAATCAATGGGCTAGAAAAATGCTAACAGCAGCCCTTTATGTCCTGAGCCTTTGTGTCATCTGGAATTTAATTAATTTCACTCCTTTTTAGGAGCAGGTGGAGTAGTGATGAAGAGGTGCATCACTCTCCTCTCATGCTGCTTCTTCATTGCAGTTTATTAACCAGCTCAAGCCGGCACGCATGAAAAGCGAATATGACAGATGTGATGGCTTTTTTTTTTGAAAAGGCTGAATAGATTTTTTTTAACTTTTAACTGAGGAGAAAAAGTACTGAAGGTGAGAAGAAGCTCTGTTACAGATGTTAGCATGAGCCCAGGGATTGAGCAGGAAACTCTTTTAACAGATGCTACTTCCTGCTAATTTACAGGTTCTTTACCTGAAATGATGTTTGAAACTATCTGACTTCTTCTGTCTTTATCACAGCTTTCTTATCTGTGAGTCAATATGATGAGTCTCCTTTAATAATTTATCAGATTACTCATCTTAGATTCAAAACTGTTACATGTAACATCAGTTGATAAGAACATATATTTTTTTGTCACGATCACAATATAGACTTAATTTAACAAAAATCATTTTCAAGAGTCAACCTTTAACAGTAGATCATGTTATTTGCCAAAAAACAAGAAAGAACCCCATAAATTAATAAAACAAACAAACAAAAAACTGCATAAATTCCATCATTACAGCACTGAACTGTGTCTTTGAAATAAAGACTTTTATGATGGCACAGCTTTAAAAATGCAATAACTGTAGTGCACTAACCTGCCTCCAAGTTACAGCACAGATTATGTAATATGATTTAGGAACAAAATTAAAATCGATGATATATCTACAAGAATTATATCACTTTTTTCCAGAGTGAATTTAGCCTAATTGTCATGTATGAAAGGACCACTGTTCCCCTGTATCCTCAAGCCGAACACAAAACTGTGGCTGATGTATTGGCTTTCCGTCTGGAAGTGTAAGGGTGAGGATGATGCGCTGTACATTAGATGATGTCCTGTGTATTGAATTAGTCGCTGAGCTGTCTGGGAATATTACGTTCAAACAGATTCTGGCTCTGGCCCTGGGAAGAGGTGAGATTTTGTGATTGTTCGCTGTTTCATGTCTTGTTAAAGGAGGAAATGATATTCAGAGAGTCTGGTGCATAGACAGCATACTCAATTGTGGACAGAGCCTCTGCGATGCCACCTATTGATTCCCTGAGAACTGTTTTTTAAGCCTTGATTTTGGCGTGATGGTCATTGCCATCTTGTGTGTTTTAGAACCAAGTGACCATATTTGGATAAGAGGGTGGAGCTGGAGAGGACACACACATTGCTATCAATGAGTGTGTGATACCAAGCAGACAGCTAGCAGCTGCTGTCACTCAAAGAGGGCAACATCCTTAATTATTCATAACTTCAAGCCATAATACGATTTAATTAAATGAGTTTTACAAAAGTCCCCCCTCCCAACACACACACACTAAGTTTCACTATAGAGTCAAAAACCATGTTTTGCACCATGCTGTAAACATATTTATTTCTGCTGTAAAGTTGGGCTTTTTTGGAACAGACTCTTTTTTGGAGCCAACTTCAAGTTGCCATTCGGAGAACTGCAGCTTTTGGCTCTTCCTTGTTGGCTTCATTTTTCAGCCCCGGAGGTTTCTGTTTGGTTTGAAGTTGACTTGGCCATAAGTGCTGGTGGCACAACAGTTAATTACTTATTTGAACCTGCTGTCATTGAGACTTCATAACATGGTTAGGCATGATTCAATATCCAAAGCTCCTCAGCTCAGCATCCCATAGCTCTGACTCTTTTTAACCCTCACTGATTACACAGCAAGAATTCATTTATATGAATTTGGATGTGCTGTTTTCGTAGAAATATTTACCTCATAAAGTCCATTCGAATTAAAGCCATCGCATTGCAAGTGATGTAAAATCATCTGTATTGCTTTGCCATAAGACAGACATACAGAATGATAGATGTCTCCTAATTCCTACTGTGCATACTAATTTAAAGGCTCTGGGATTTACTGGCATCTAGTGGTGAGGTTGCAGATTACAACTAACAAAATAGCCTCCCAGTACTCACCCTCTTCTTCAAAGTGAATAGGGAAACCTAAAGACAGTGCCTTAAAAATGTAAAAGATCTGATTCCGAAACTATTTTATTTGCTGTGTTTGTGTGCTGCTGTGGAAACATGGCAGTACCACATGGAGAAGTCATTAAGACAAAAAAATGACAAATCTTACTGAATGATAGGCTTGTAGCCTAAGCTAAAGGGAGATGAGTTACAAAGCTGTCATTTCGTGTACGTGCAGTTCAACTCTTTGAAAGATTACGTGAAAGTTTGAAGGTAATAACTATTGTGGTATTTCTGTTTAAGGTACCTGTAAGTTCAAAAAATGTCAGTGAAAATAGGCAATACTGACACAATTACTGAAAGAATTGTGCTGCACAGACATGTAATAAGAGCCGAAGAACTCATATCACTGGCATACCGCAGCAATGGTATGTCAACAGCACTTTAACTGGCAAACTCAAATTGAAGTGTCCTGTACTAAAAAGCCCCAAAGACATGGTCTGATTCACTTAGTGTGTTCTAATAAAGCAGAAAAGTGTAGAGACTTACTGTATTACCGTGTAGTCTAGAAATGGGATGCAGCCCCCGCCCGAATCTTGTTTCACAGACCTCCACCCTCCGCCTACCAGATTACCTGAGACAGAAAACTGCACCCCCCTACTGTGCGAGTGAATGCATAAGTACTGATGTGCTGATCAAATATTCCTAAACCCTCCCAGACAAAGAGCTGCAGAATAACAAAAATCCATCTGAGTGTTGTCTTTTCTTTTTTTTTTTTTAAACTCTTTGGCAGAAGCCCTAGACACCACATGCCTCTGGTATTCTGGATGGCTACCAGTAGGCTTTAACTGCATATCACGACACACCCACAGCTGTGATTTGGGATGATCGCATCACACCTGTAACAGCCAAAGGTTAAAAATAATTTAATTTGGAGAAAATACTCCAAATGGTAAGCCAAGAAAACAGATAATCCTCCGGTAATTACAGATACTGTAAGAATGTGTGGAGAGCGCCTGGAATCGAATGGAATCTAGAGCCGATGATTATTTGCAGACACAAATTTGTTTGTTTATGACTGTAGGAGCTGTATGCACATCATCAAATGTTATCTCCTATGTACAATAAAAGCCTCTTTAATACAACAAGCCCCATTTGACACTTGTGATACTGCCAGTGCACCTTGCCTCTACCATAATTTCCATTACAAGCTCAGTTTCCATGGAAATCTTTCGTGTATCATATGCATTTAAGAATATGAGGAGGCATAAGGATCGTTCAGATCAGACTCTGAATATATGGGCTCATTTTGAATATATGCAAATGCATTCAATGTTAGCGCAAGCTTTAAATCAACAAGAAACGGTGAATTGGCTGCCTGTTCCAACATTGAAGATTAAAGGAGAGAGGGTTTTTTTGTCATGTTCAATTTCCATCTATAAATATCTCATTGAGGCTAGTAAAAGCTTTAGATTATCAAGTGACCAAGTGTCATTATTATTTCGCATTTCATCGGCTGGATAGTTCTGTTTATTTTGGATACGCCTGAATCACACTTATCTCACCATGTGATATTTATATGTTCACTGCCTTCCAACACCTTGTCAGCACACAGCTGAGGTGACGGATTATGTGGCTGTTGTGCATTCCTTAAAAAAGGTAATATAAGCAGTTAAATAAGGGTACATTTTGCAAACAGGATATGGGTAATAAATATAAAAAAATAACAATTCTTCACTTGCTTTTATCAAGAAGCCACTCATTGTAAATCAAACATTATTTGTAGAAAATTACTTTCTCATAAGCATGATGCAATGCGGAGGTGCCTTGAAGGATCTGACTATTAACTGAGATTTGAATTGAAAATATATTGAGTGCTTGCTGTCTGATAGCCTGTGCGTCAGTGTGTGTATACAGGTGGTTATTTGAACATCGATTGGCTGCTGTTTGTGTGTACTGATTTGCACCACCTGGCCTCAGCGTTGCCAAGAGCATTACCCCCCCGGATGCTGGTGGAAGAATGTCTGTGGCATTATGAAACTCCAAATAAGTACTGTATAGGAGAACTGGCAGACATACTGATAGCTGTAGTTTAATGAGACACAAGACTGGAGGGGGCCCATGATACATTTAAAATTACCAATTCAATTAATTTTCTAATATAAACAAGCTTAAAACTGCAATCTGTCCTGAGTTTTGATCAGAATTTAATTTACCTGTCAACCGACAGAAACATTGCTCCTGAAACAAGAATTAAATAAAAACGGTTATCGGTAATGAAGTGGAGAATATGCAGCACCAACTAGCTGACTGAAAATGCCAAACCTGATACAGCAAACGAAGACCACGGGATGAATTAAAATGCTTAAAAACTGTGCCGGCTATTATCTAACAAAGCGGATAACAAATGCACGAGCGCGGAGCGTCGAACCAGCCAGGATTTGTTGTTGTGGTCGGGAGGCGGCGAGGCAGAGCTTGTGCCCTGACTTCCCCTTCAGCTCCCCTGTGGTCGGCCAACCTGGAGGAAATCCCAGTAGGCTGCCTCAAATCAAAACGTGTAGGTAAACAACAAAACCAAGGTTTGTTTTTAAGATAAGATTAAGATAAACCCCAATTTATCAGACACATACACACAAACACACAGCTATGTAAACCTTACGCTCTGGGTACCAGGTAACCCTGCGCCAGACAGCCAGCTAAATCAGCCAGGCGTGTGGAAGGGGGAAGAGTTGCAGTGAGACTGGAGATATTTCTCCTCTATTTTAGGCTGCTTCCTAACAAGCGTACTCAGACAGGGCTGTAGGGGAGCAGGGCAACTGCTGAGCCTGGCACCACTCAAAAACCCAGAACAGAGCAGCCAGCGGGGCTAACAACCATCAGCAGCCCAACCAGCTGCTGCTGAGTGCCCCGGTCCAGGCACCAACACCCCTGGGAGGACCGTGATCAATAAAACCCATAGCCCTGGAAGATATGCAGGAAGAAATGTGTCGAGGCAAAACAGGCTCATTTACAGCTAAACTGTCCTATCAGTGGAGTCAGAGGAGCATGCTGAATATCTCTCCAGAGAGGAGAGAGAAGGGATGTTACATTTACTGTAAGAGGCCTTTGGATGGTCCCTGCAATTTGGAAGGTCAGAATAATTGGCCAAATGAGGGTTCAGGCAAAAACCCAGAGTGCATCTACATTTGTGTGTGTGTGTGTGTGTGTGTGTGTGTGTGCGTGTGTGTGTGTGTGTGTGTGTGTGTGTGTGTGTGTGTGTCGAAGAAAGAGATGGAGAAAAAGAGGCAGTGGAGTGATGAAGAATTAGAGAAGGTGCAAACATCTGTTCAGTCACGAGGGCAATTTGAAAGTGAGAATGATAAGTCTCACTCCTTGACGCCAAAACATGTGGGGGCTCTTAACTGTTTCAACATGAATTGTCCATTTAATGAGCCGACTTTGCACAGTATCTTCTTCTTATATTCATGTGATATTTCAGATAGAATACCTGTTCTTGTGTGCAATATTCTAGTCCTCCCTGTCTCATTATACAAGATGTCTCGTCTCTGAAAAGTGTTTTCTCGGTACAACTTTGCAATTACCTGCTTTTAAAATGTGTGGTTTTTTATTGTAGCCAGGAAATGTGATTTACAAATGTAGGAACCATAAATGCCATTTTACCGATTGTTCATATAATTATAGAGGAACATCATGTTTTACTCACCCACACTGGTGTGAGGCAGTGCAGATAGTTTTGGTTTTGTGTTCATGCTTTCGATATCTGTCTCTGGCGTTTCAGCCAGCACCACAATTCAGAGTGTGGAGGAATGAAACTTTGTTTGTGATGTTTATGCCATTTAATGAATATTTATTTATTTATGGAATTCAAAAGCAGCTCTATTTAAAGGAATGACATCCACATTTTCTGAGATAATACACTGACCTTACAGAGGGCCAGTTTGCTTTGAAAAAACTTCTGCTGAAGAAAAAGTTTCCATGACAGTGTGCTCTGTCGAAAAGTGACAGCAGAACATTTGTTTGTATGGCATTTGGATCAGGAGCAACTATAAAATGAATGGCAAAGTTAAGGTTAAGATAAATTGAGATTAAATTTATTGTTAACTGGAATCATAGACTCTGGCACTTAGACCCCAGCAGGAAGTGGATCACCATGAGAAGCTTTCCTTTGAATTCTGTGACTCCAATATGTACAGAGCTTTTTCTTGGAGCCTAGCCACTGGTGAGGAATGATGAGAAACTTGCAAAGTTTTATTAGAGATTGGAACCAGGCATCCATGGTTGCAGTGGTGAAGGGGTGGAGGTGGCTCATAAATTCCTCAGAGTGCTAAAATAACATCTGAATGACTTCAGAGACGGAAACAGCTAGCGATTGATTGGCCAAAGGAAAAGATGTCAGGTTGTGATTAAATGGAAACAAGTATGAGTAGCTGGAGTTTAGAAATGACAGAAAACTGTGCTTATGAGTTAAGAAGGCATGTGAAAGGAGAAAGTCTTCCTCAATAACTTTCACCAAGCTTTATCTTTAAATGTTTCCTAAGGCAAAAATATCAAGAATGGAGTATTTTGTAAAAACCCCAGATAATGTTGAACGACACCATTTTTATTGCCAATGACCAAAAAAAAAATAGTCAGATTACAAAAATATCTACGCATGGTAACTTTGGTGTGGTTATGGGTAATGTTAAAAAACCCTAAAATGAAAAGATCTGACAAAAAACAAACAATAGTCTCCTGCTTGAAAATCAATTACTTTCAGGAAGACACAATACTGGCTGTTTTGGCACCAAATGTCGGCATTGGATGTGAATCAGTCAGGGAAGTGCCAATATGGAAGCAATGAGACGCTGGGCTTAAGCTGCACAATTAAATTACATTCACCTCTGTTCTGAATCCGAGCAAATAAACCCAAAAACTGTCTTCATGGCTAGAGACCAGCAGCGGTTCGTGAAAAAATATCATATTTTGTAATTTAGGAGAACCAACACGTTAAGAACTGCCATTTTTTCTAACAGGCCTTTTGTCTTGATACACACACACATGCACACACAAACACACACTTCTCAGTGTCCATGAAGAAACAATGAGCACAGTCTGCTGGAACAAAGCCAGAGGAGTCAACCATGTGTTGTGGGTATAATAAGAGGACACATATGGTTCACTTTGGGTAAAATTGGTATGTTTGCGAGTGTGCGAAGAAGCTCAGATTGTCTGTGTGTGCGTGTGTGTGTGTGTGTGTCGTACGTGAGGTGTGTGCGTGATGCGACGCGCTCGTGGCACGTCTGGCAGACCGCAGACCTTGTGCTGTCATCCTCTGTTGAGGAGGCGCGACTGAGGTGACATTCACGTCCCCGGTAATTATCAGGACTATGATGTGGGAACATTAATGATGTATGAGGGCCCAGTGAGGGGTGAGAGCCGCGGCTTCACAGGGCCTCATTACTAAGAGATACCACCAGCTCAAGAGACTGCACTGCCACACCCAGCACAGACTCGACTGAGCATTTAGACTGCAACACTTCATCTCAGTTTTGCTCTGTTATTTGCAGTTTTGTCACTGTTGTCACACATTTAATTCGCTTTCAAACACTGACACCAACACGACTCTGTAAACACTTCCCGTTTCCTCCTTCGCAAGGAGTAATGATGTATGGTTTGTCGATGCTGACTTATCGGCTCCGCAGTGGGAAAAAATCTCAGATTAACAATGTTGTCAAATTAAAGAAATTGAAGCCAGAATGTCAAATTGAGAACTTTGATCCTTGCAGACCTCGAGTTTGCCCTCTTGTTACCAGAATGGACAAGATGTCTGATTATCTCTAATTAAAAATGATTAAGCACCTACTTGCTGCAGTCAATGGCCATTGATTGAGGGGAATGCTGATGTGTTGTGGCCCCGTTTTGGGCCGATTCCAACAGGCCTTCAAATTTCTCATTTCAAATCAGAGAAGGTGCTCATTGACAAGATTTAAATCATTAAAGCCATCCACTTCTCTCCTGTAGGGGGATTATGGATCTCTGGGCTCCCCTGTGCTGTCCACTTCATGCATGCTGAGCAGAGGGAGTAAGGAACGGAGCCGGTCAATGTGAAAAGCGAATAAAGGATTTAAATAGGGAATAAAAACAGAGGGGGGACAAAAAAAGTCAATCGCATCTCTACATTGTCAAACATTTGATCATGAAACAAAGTAGGAGGCCAATAAAGGGAAAAAGAAAGTCAACATCTCCTTGCATCACTGGGTGGTTGGGAGAATTAAACAGGATAAAAGGCGATTACATGTCTGCAGGCTGCTGAACGGCACTGTTGGTTTCCTTCTTGCTGTTGTTGTTTTCTAAGTAGTACAGGTTCTTGGAAAGATGTCATCCGACTCGTCTTGCTGTCACAATCCAGAGGGCACGTGCATGACTTCATGTCTAATCAGGTAGTGGTAGCCATGGAAACTGAGGTAGCAGAATGTCATGTACGGCATCTCGTCTCATAACACTCATGGCAAATAGTGAGGCTGCCGGGCTCGTGGCCCACATGGAGCATGTTAGCTATGTTCAGAACAACTCATCCCATCACAAACACACCAGCAAACCCTGCTTCTCATAAAATCCTACAGGCTTCTAGACAAAAATCAATCTATCCATCTACGGATTTATCCATCTATCTGTATGTCTGTCTTTCTGTAGGTCTGTCTGTCAACCTGTCTGCCTGTTATCTGTCCTAGCAAAATGTACTGCTATGGTTTGAGCTAAAATGCTAAAGTTCCCAGTTTTTACCCAGATAGCCTGAGTTCAGCTCCTGGTATAGAAACACTTTTATGTTTTTCAGTAAATGTTTATTATCCTGCCAAACACTCTTGTACTCCCAGAGCACCCTTTAAACTAGACATCAAGCCTGTAGCTACAGTACACAGTGCTAATTTGACCTTTACATAAGAAGAATACTGTATTTTTAGTTAAAAACAAACATAAAGTACCTTCAGGCATGTTAAACAGGTACAATTTTTACCATAGTTTAGTGTGGTACCATGCTAACATTTTCAAGTTAAAACTCACAGCACAGCTGAGACTGATAAATCTTATTTGTTCTGCAGATATTTTGTCAAAAATAAGAATATTGGATAACTTGAAAAATTGACTTGATGGTGGGGCTGGTAAAGAACAGTCAGTTGGATTTAGTCTCTGGTCACCACTTTCAGCGCAAAATTTCATAGGAATTTATCCAGCAGTTGTTAAGATATTTTAGCTCAACCTGCCAAACATACGACAGACTGATATTGCCACAGCCAAAGTTAAGTGACTAACCAAATATTAAATGTTACTTCTTGTATCTTGAAAATTGAAGTGTAAAGGCTGCATTGAGGAAACTCATGACCTAAGTATTACTTAAATCCTGCTGAAAGACTCGATACACGAAAAGCACCTGATGTGAGTGTTTTGATGTTCATCTATTGTATTAAATAACTGAACACGCACCAAAAGCTTTATGAGGTGCATCAAACTGCTTTGACTTCCCTACTTTGACCTTGTTGTCATTTCTGAGTGTCAAATGTGAACCCAGAGATGTTTTTATTGCAGCAAAAGAGAGCTAAAAAGATTCACAGTTCACCTTTGTCACCTTGTCTGGATCTCCAAATGACTGCTTTTGATAGTTTCATCAAGACTGAACTATTTGACGGGTTCAGGCACATCTTTCTGTGAGTATTGCTGTTGTATTTTTGTATTGTAAACTTGTTTCTTCATTCTTGCTTGTGTTCTTAAACTTAACAGTGACAAATGTATAGGTATACTTTGGAAGACTGGCCAAAACTTTGTCAATAAAACCAAAAAGAACATGTATTTTTTGAGCTTTAATCAACGTGCATCATGCAAAATAGGAATTCTGTGCATATTCATGTTTGGAAATGCCTAAGAAGACATGGCTATTGTCCAAAAAAGCACAATAAAGGTGCTTTTCTAAAAGTAGTACCACTTTAGTGAAATAGCTTTAATCTGAATGTGGAAAATGCCCAAAACAAATTTATTCCCAGAAAGGTCCAATTGTTTTGCTCCACAGTCAATTGCTCGATTGTCCTCATGTGCCCAAATGAGTCAAACTAAGGTGGAACTCACTGCAGGGTTTCTTCCATATACAAAAGTACAAAGTAATTCATTCTTAACACACACCATACTCACACGCACACACACACATGCACCCACGCACGCAGGCACACACACATATGCACATACACACACACACACACACACATGCGCACACACACAAACTCACAAACACTCTACAGTTCCTCTGAATACAGCTAACTAACTACCTTTTAGCACAGGGCCGTTTTCAGCTTTTAGGGGGCCCTGTTGTGTGAGCTATGGTGGAGATATTCCAAACCCTCTAAGGTGGTCCAGCAGGTATGCATTTAACGTTTAAACCCATTAATCTGCTGCACTTTAAGAAACAGAGGCTGTATTTGTGAAAAACTCTTAGTAAGCATTTTAAGTTAACCCCAACAATTTAAACCACGACAAATGATGATATATGGAGTCTCTCTTACATCAAGAAACTTAAAGCCATAAAAAAACTTCCAACTTGAGGTGATTGTAGCTAGCTTTGTAAACAAGGTTATACCTGTTTTACTCTTGTTCACATACATAGACCAAAAATAACACTACCATCAACTGAGGTCTTTGGAAACAGCCTACAGTTGAAGGTGAAGGGGTTTGCAGGTGAAGAGATGATGAAATACAGTTTTTAAGTCAGCTTACAGTATCACACAGGAAAGAGTTACACACTCATTTTCATCCTAGTTACTCTAATTTTAAGTTTCATCAAAAATGGATCTATGATTTACTTAGCAAACATACAGAACAAGTCTTCATCCTGTGACTTTGCCAAAAATGATAAGAGGGAAAAGATTCTGAAGCGTTAATTCAAATGCACTGCATGCTGGGAAGTACGCCAGTGAGCATAATTAAGATGTTCTTTCAAGTTACAAGTTTAAACTCACAGGAGCTCTGAAGCTGATAACCAGCAAGGTGAAACTGACAAAAGCATGAATAAGAAGTGAGTCACTGATTAAAGATGAATCATTTCCGCTCTGTTGTTTGAACAACAGAGTGTTGGGCAGAGATGCTGTACCATCCTGATTACGGGCTGTTGATTTGCTTTCACAGCTCAAGACTCTCTGTATTTAGTAAAATTGTTCTTTATAACAGCAGTGAAGCTCAAACATTAACCTACATTTAAATCATCCTACAGGGGAGTTTGTGAGTAATCAGCAGATTACCTGCTTTATTTCAAACCAGAATTAATGCATCACACCTGCAGCTGGATTTTTGGATTTCATGCCTGGCAGTACAATGATTGTGATTAGCTGTGTGACTGTGGGGATGTGCAGACTCGGTTTCACCTGTGACATGCATCCTGGGTGATCAGATCACAAACAGACAGCTGTAAGTATGGATGTAAAAGCATCCTCAGTGCTTCTTGAGATAAATCAGAGGCAGTCTGGTGCGCATGTGGCCACATGTGCAGTGTGTATGGAAATGTCACATTAAGGACTCTTCAGCTGACTTGATCAGTACACAGGAAAACACGCTGTCTGATGTTTGTGAACGCATCATCTGTCTCAACTGATTTCACTGACATCCTCAGATGCCCTTTAAAATCTCACAATTTTTAAAGACGTGAGGAGAAACTAAATAAACCTTACAAAATTGCCACAGCAAATTATTTATTAGTTCGTGCCTTCCTACTAATTTGGCATTTAGTTAACATAAGAAGTTGTTACTTTCCTCAAAAATCAGCAGTTTGTCTCTGTGCTGGCCTGTCAGCTATGTTATGCAGCGCCGAGAGAGATCTGGCTATGTGGCACTACCCCTTGTCTAAAACCTCCCACGCTGTTTCAACTAATTTTACCACCTCAGCTAAATCTCTGAGAGACAAAGACTTAATTGATAGTGAAAGTGTCTAATTTTACAACACAGCAATTCCCCTCGATGCCCCTTTAAAAAAATCTCATAGTTTTGTGATTTTTGTGCAAAAAGAAACTTTATGGAAAACTACAAATTGCTGTCTTCCAATTTTTTTTTAATTCTGTCCTTCTTGTAATTTTGTGATTGTATTTCTCTTGGTATGTAAATCTGACCACCTTCACTGTTCAGTTTTAAGACCCCACTGCTACCTACTCTGTCCTCAACAACAGAGTTCAAGTTGGTGTCATGTATTATTAATGCAGAGCAACCCTGGATTAGCTAAATAGACACAACAGGGTGAGTGAATTAACCTTGTTATGTTCCAGATTATTCTCAGAGTTTTCGCTGACAAATAATGAGTCATATCATTAGTCAATTAGTCCACGTCATCAGCTGAATTTGCCATAATTCAGTGCAAGTCAGTGAGATCCTTTAACATGAGAATCAAATGCTGTTAAACAGCTATTCTGCTGTCCTCAGAGGACTCTGCTGCCACATTTGTAGGTGATGCCAGGTCAAATATGTTATCTTCCTTCAAATTAAATTTTCCTTTAACTCATGCTTTTATTGATGTTATCTGGAAGTGTTCATCCAAATCTTGTGACCACTATCTCTGTGCAATGCTTACCCACTACCTCAAGCAGAACAGACTTTGCTCTTATCACAGATATCACAAATGCTGACATATGGTTCAATCCTTATTTAAAAATTGGAAATTGATGACTAAATTTTTTTTTAATGGTTACAAAGTCTAGAACACTCATTGCGTGGTTGAACGAGGCGGATTGGGCATGTATGTCAAATACGAGCTCATTAGCTCTGCTACTGTGTCTATTACTAAAGCTAAACAGTTTGAAGTCTTGGCCATCAAAGTTGCTGTATCAAAAGAATCTTATGTAACTGTGGCTGGCTGCTGTAGACCCCCGTCTGCCTCAAAGGATGCTTTCAAATTTATTTTAGATATTTTACATGAATTAAATGACTGTGTATTTATCCTCACGGATGGGTTAAAGTAAAAGTTTAGTGCTGGATTTAATGGACCTCAGATTGTGTTAAAAAATGTGAGGCTTTTAACCTTGTGCAACACATTGATGCAACCAATATAGCTAAAAAAAGTGTAAAATAAATCTACTTTGCTTGGTTTAATTACAGTACATGTATCTCACAAACCTTAACCCTTAACTGGCATAATTTGCAAACATGTCTGTGGTCATTGTACACTTGCTTGTGTCAGGATTACAAAAATCCCTGAGGTAAAACTCTCTTTCCTTTTCAAAAGATTTTTTTAAAAGCTTTGAAGAGCTGGCTTCCCTGCATGATTTGTACTACAAAGATCTGAGCAGAGTTACTCTGATTCTGGATGTTAAACTGGCATGAAAAAAATTTCTCTCAGTATTTCAGTTTTTATCTCTTATAAATATGTGTCTATGAAAGGTTTAGGATCAGCTTCGGGGACAGTCCATGTTTTTTGAGCTTACACTTCATATATAGACTTCTCACCTGACTGGATGATGTTTAGAAGCCTATAAAACAAGTGAAAACATTAATCAGGATATGCACAACTGAGCTTTGTTTTAAGTCTGACACAGAGAACTTAAATACTGTCTAAAATATCTGAAAATGAACTAAATCCTTGCTGAATCACATGTACCTGAACACATTCTGGTTGGCTCAGATGAAACAAAGGACAAAGCTGCCACAGTCAGTCTGGAAACAAACACTTTATCCTTGCTGGAACTGATTTTACAGCTCAAATGCAAACACATCTGTCCTTTGCTCTGCAGCCACTGCAACTGATGGAAATCTGGATTTATTTGATTTAAAGCCTATTCCAGTTGCTCAAGTTTGTAAAGCTCTGAAAGGCTTTGACCAAAATAAGTCTGCAGGTCCTGACAATATGAAGCATTAGGGTTTAGAAATTTAGAGAGACACGTGTGTTCTTTCCTCACTTTAACTCTTGCTGAGAGTTGCTTAATGATCTTACTATTTGTATTGTGGGTAGGAAATCCATCTAAAAAGTGACCTTACTTGGTTATATGGATTGATGAACAGCTTTCAATTATTGTCAATATTGCTAAACTAGTTTGGAAGCTCAAGGTTAATCTGGCTTTTATTTTAGAAACAAGTTTTCCTTCACTTTAAAGTCAAAAAAATAAACTTTTCTATCTTTGATTTATTGTGGTGACACATCATATGCATGGAGCCTACTCCTTTCTTTCAGTGCAATGAGGGTTTTGACAGATTTGGAGAAATCTTCTTTTCCTCACTTAGCAGCTTTGGCATGAAAATAATATTTTCAATAAACTAAAACTGGAGACATTTACATCCTTTGATTAATTTAATAATTAAGGCATAATAAGGAATGTGGCATTGGAAACATGAGGCTGTTTTTCCTGAGAGGTAACTTTGTTAGTACAGCTATTTGTTTGTAATATTGAATTTTCTATACATGTTGTATATGTTGCATTTTAATATGTTGTGATTTTGTATGGCTGCCATCTTTCTCATGCTCTCCACATTAAAACTTATGTCTGTGCTTGTTTATGTGTATGCTGAAAACTGAAGCCAAAACAGTTCTCAAAATGCACTTCCTCCAGTGTCCACTAGAGGCATGATCCAAAATAAGTCAAAACCCACTGCAGAAATAAACATGTTTACAGCCGAGTACAAAAAACCCTTTTGGTCTCTGGCTCGTTGGTAATCTCTTGGCTCATTTCCTTGTACATGACCACTAAATTAAGTCAATTTTTTTATATAAGTCACTCAGTTAAGCATAATTAAGAGTGTGACAGTGCTGAGTGGGAGCAGCTGCTGGCTGTTAGCTAGTTGTTACCCATTTATTAGTAGTTTCCTCTTAAGCTCCACCCTCTTGTCCAAACATGGTCACTTCTGGCTCCAAAACAATGACAAGATGGCAAAGACCATAATAAGCCCCGGCTTCAAAATGGTACTAAACTAACCAATGAGTGACGCCACAGTGGCTCTGTCCACTATTTTATATTCTATTTATGGAGCTTTTCCTACTATTAAATCTACAAACATCAATTTAAAGTAGCTTACAGGAGCCTCATGAGCTTATAATGGGACAGTACAAATAAAGACAGTAAAACAATGTTTTGCAGCCCTATAACCTCCCTCAAAAAACAGTAATTCAACCATTCTTATATTTGCAAAGAAGTCTTCAGCTCCTCATTATTAAAGTCATGTAAAAAGCTAAAATGGTTGCTAGCCTTTTACCTGTAATTGCACCTGCTGCAGCTGACACTTCTTGTTATAATTTAACATGACTACCTGACTACCGGCGCAGATTGATTTATTGTTGCACACCAACTGAGCAATGGTGATTTCCACTTAAAATAATTATTTTCACAATGTTTATGCAGTTATAATCTGAAATAATGAGGCTTTCAGTCCACTTTACTTCACAGGAATCTGTTTTTCCACTTGTCTCTGCCCTGCTGGTCTTAGCACTGCTCTCTCCCCCACTCGTCCTCACTGTTACCAGGCTGATGGCATCTCCTCGTCTCTCTCTGCAGGTACAGGTTTTGGGGTTACATATAATGCGCTGGAGCATCAGAATATCAAATGTAAATCACCAAGACATAACCGTGCAAAGAAAAGAAGATTGAACTAAATGAGTCTAAGCCCACAGCTTTGCTTAGTTGCACCTGCGTGGACGATACGGAAGGCCGAGGCTAGTAATGTGCCCAGTGCTAATATCAATTAGCATGCAATATCAATTAGCTACCAATCTCACAGCACATTAGTAGAGATAATGGGTTGACCCCTAATACGACCCATCCATTCACTTCAGTGGATCCTTCCAGACTAGTCTCTGAAAACACTGCTTGCTTGAATAGCTAAGGCTGTTTGCAAAAACAATGCAACAAAGGACATTAAATATTCAAATATGCTTTTTCTGAGGTGACAAGATGAAAATTCAGGTATTTTAGAGCAGCGCCAAGGGGATGACTGAACTGTCCTAGAAAAAGGGACAGTGTCTTATTACAGGCAGTTGTCCTGGGATCCCCAATTCTCTCCTGTTTGTCCCCAAAAAATGTCTTAAACTTTGATTGGTTACATCCTATTAAAACATTCAATACTGATCACTGGCTTTGCACACAGACAGCTCTGTTCTGGCTCTTTAGCATTCAGGATCTGCAGGAGTTCAGCCTTATAAAAAACGATAACAAAGCCAGTAGCCCACATTAATTATGGCTGTAGTTTTTTTTAGATGTGTACAGGACATTCAGACAGCTGACTAATAAACTTTAGCATGAAGTTTTGACCTTTGCATGTTTTACTGTTTGTTTGATCGGCCTGTTCTTTTGCAGTGAATGTGTGCGTCTCCTGTTTGTGTGTTACAGCCTCACACTAAGTGTTTCTTTTAAATTTGTTTAAGCTGCCTCGTCCTGTTTGGAGTGAAGAGGCATATTTTGACTCTCCTCGTTGTGGGTCAGAGTTTGTTTAAATGCCCTGCTGTCACTGAGATGTGGACTCAAATGGACAGTTAATTGTTTGAGCTTTTTTGCAGTTGCCCCTCGGGATGTT
>JAPZDV010000026.1:9560481-9593640 GCA_029814665.1 Acanthurus lineatus
CCTGCTGTCTCCCGCAGCCTGCCTACCACTGACACCGCCCTCACCCTCTTCGCTCACCCCTTCCTTCCTCCTCCTCCTCCTCCTCCTCCTCCTCCTCCCCCTCCCCCTCCTCCTCGTCCCCCCTCCACCTCCTCCCCCACTCCCCAGAACATAAAAACACTCTCTGCAAGTTCCTGTCTCAGCAGAAAATATTGTGAGATATAATGATGATGCGGCACAGGGAAGCAGAAAGTGGTTAAAAGAAACACACACTTTGTACTCCACGTGTGCGCAATTTGAAAAGAAAGAGTGATTTGGAGAAAAGCCTCTCAGTTCTGAACTCTTCTTCAAAATACAAACGCGTACATGAGACAATATTGTTACCATCTCAGCTGAAGGGGTGAGAAAGAGAGGTATGTTTTAAATTTAATCCAAGTAAAGTAGCGATTATGTAAATTCCTCCACACAACAATGGGATCATCAATAAGAGCGGGATGTTCATTAGGCTCAGCAAGCTTTAATATATGGATGTTTTGGCTAATACACAGAGCAGATTGGTAAGCAGGCCCATTCATGCATGATTTCTCTGTTAATCGCTTCACTGTATTCAAATGTGTCAGCCGCAATGGGATGTTACACATCTTATGCTCTTCTTACAAATCACAGCAGCAGCAGCAGCCAGAGATACAGCGGCACCAGCTAATGCAGTCACTGCAAAAGACAAGTGGAGCTTCTTCTTGTGATGCAAGTTTGTGGAGGCAAGTTTTAATTTTTATGGATCAAAAAAACAAAAAAAAAACCTGTTTATCTGTCTACAGAGGAAACTGAGGACCTTGCTAAGCACCATGACATTCAAGAAGTAATTAGACCAAAATGATGTGTCAGTTTGTTGAAGAATCAGTGTTGAGACAAATTTTAGTAAGAGATCGATGAGCAATCGAAATGCAGACGCTTTGAGCGCCGTGTTTGGTCAAAGTTTTGCTCCAAGACAAAGGAGAAATTTGTGTGTACTTCATTCCATTAGACAAGAAAAATAAAAAACAAATCATAAGGCATAGCTTAAAGAAAAATATGGTGTAATGATATATTTATATCATAAATACAAGGAAAAAGTGCTGTGTAACATAACTAAAAATGCTGCTCTCCTAATGGATTAACTCCTGAGTTATGTTAAGTTTCATTAATGAAGGCATGATGCCCTGTGATAAATAATGTTGTATTTTTTATCTTAGAGCCCATTCTCTGTTGTCTTATCTGTGTTTTGTTCAGTTCTTTAAAGGACAAAATTGTAAATGTAAACACAGATGCTAAGGTAAAATCCAGTGTTTTGTTATTTGGCCTTGAGTACTGTCAGCATTTTACCTCTCAGGCCCAAACAACCTTCACCACTAAGTTACAGTGGACTGCATATAGCCTGAGAGATAAAATCCAGGGTAAAAAACATCCACAATACTCCCTTCATTTGTCATGTGGAGTTTGGTTGGACAGTCAGAAAATGCTGGACACTGTTCAGGTGATATTTGTAAAAAAAAAAAAAAAAAAACTGTAAGTGTAAGTGTGTATGTGTGTGGTGTGTATGTGTGTGGTGTGTGTGCGCGCATGTGTGTGTGTGGGTGTTGTATGTGTTTTTTACACTTTTTACAATATCAGATTTTCACCACACAATTATCATGGCCTACGAAATTCACTATAACTCCATTATCACAATATCTATAGAAAATTTAAAAATAACATTTTTTTTCAGTCCAATTCTTCTTTGACTTTGTTCATTTTTTTTCTCTTTATAGATGAATAATTATACTCAAAATGTGAGCATGGGGAGAACGTCTGAACCATAATTGAACTAATTGTACTAAAGAGAATAATTACATTAACTAGTTTTGTTGGTTAAGGGGCAGTGGTGCAGCGATCAGCACTGTCGACTCACAGCAAGCAGGTTATATGTTGAAAACCGGCTTTTCCATGTGTAGTTTGCAAGTTTTTGGGTTTGCTGGTGATGAACTGGCAACCTCTCCAGGATGAACCCCACCCTCGCCTAATGTCAGCTGGGAATAGCTCCAGATCACCAGTGACTCTGCCAAGGACCAAAGATAAGCAGTTACAAATGATGGATGGATGAATGGATGGAGTTTTTGGGTGGCAACCAACCATAAGGTACTTTATTGCCACCTACTGTGACGAGGCAAGTACAGTCACAGTGAAAATTACTTGAGAGGCATATTTCTTTTCACACAGTATTGTTGTTTATGCATTAGCTGTAAAAAATCTGTATGTCATTCTTAAATGATCATGATTTTTGCCAATACTGGTTATCACTGACACCCCTTATATACACCTCCTTAAAGACTTATGTACAACACTTCCATTATGTAGCACTGACAGTATCTGAGGTGGATTTTTCCCTTCAAGTGTACTCCCAAAGTCAATGAGTTTTTTAGCAGTGTGAAGTCAATGCATTTCACCGGCAGATGCCTTTGAACTCTGGATGCATTCAGCACTCTTTGGCTCAGAGTCGGCCATTTAATCAAATGACATATTGAAAGTATGAACCTTGCTTGCTAGCACAAATACAGCATGCTTTCAGTGTTGTTGAAAACAGGATTTAAACTTCTTTAGTTAAAGGTCTCAGCAGTAAAGTCTGAATGACCACTGTCAACAGCAACTTATCAGAAGTCATCTATACTCATCCCGTCTTTACGCTTCAGCCCAGTCTCACTAACTACTGGCTAATGAGACAGCTGACCCCGCTGGCTAAGGCAGCCCACTCAGCAGTGCAGTAATTCAGAACTGAGACAGTAATCAGTTAATGGAAAAAAAATCAATGTGGAGGATTTAAAAGGCTTTAAGACACGAGAGTATGAAGAAAACATATTTTTCCTCCTTGAGTTCCTCTCCAGTTTGATGGCAGTTTGCTGTGGGGGCTGTTTTATTTTTCACTTGTGAAATGATCAGCAGTGTCATTGCGAAATGACCCCTCTGCATTGTCTCACACCCTGCAGCGTCTGACCTGTCTCTCTATTCTAAGCGCTCGTCGGCAAAGGCAGCGCGTCAATCCTGTATTTATTGTCACAAACTGCAACAGATGCCTTGAAATAGGATTTCAGATGTATCTCTTTAAAGCTGCGACAATTAGGTTTTTAAGTTGTTATGAAAAAGTCTAAGTTTAATTCAGTGCCTCTCTATGAGCCATATAAGCAAATGAAACAATCAGTAAGAGGACTGGCTTTTTCTATGGCAGAGCCTGCCACTGGGTCCAATTCCCTGTGAATATAGATAAAACGACTGATGGCAAATAGACCAGAGGAGTCTATGTTGAATTTTCCTTGCAAAAGCAGCAATAGTATGTTAGCCAGTTCAAAGGAAGCATGAGAGTCTTTTTGTTGAGGATATTATTGTTTTGGTTGTTGCAGCCTTGGCCTTGTCCCTTTCATTCTACCACCTCAAACTCAAACAGCATCTCCCCTTTTCTCCGACCGCTGCACAAGCCTCAGGTTCAGAAAAGCTGGTTCAGCTCTGTTATTCTCTCTTTTTAAATGCTGAAGTCCAGCATTGAGATGATCTGAATGTTAGACAAATAAGGAGGAACCTTTTTGTTCACAGCTGCTAGTTTGCATGTAAGCATCTAATGCAAACGTCTGTATACAGTCCATGAAAGTGTAGGTTATGGTGGACGTAACTGTAGCACAACTGTGCTGTAACTTAGCATATTATGTTGGCTTTGCTTCTTAACTATAATTTTCTGTTAGCTTTTTTTTAAAAAAAACACTGTTATGTTAACTCATCTCTATGCTTCCTGCTAACTGCTCCGTATAAAATTACAAATATGTTGCATCTTTCTTTCACTTGCCTCCTAAACAAATGCATGCACTAGTCAAATCAAGATTTTGGATACAAGGTGGTGGCACTCATGGGAAATGCAGCCTTCATTTCAGGAAACACTTCTGCTCCTGTGCACAGGGCCACCGAAATCAAAACAAAGTGAAAGCATCTTGTAGTTGTTTTAAGGAAAAATGGGTAAAAGAGATGAGGGAATTCAAGCAAAGGCTTGTAGCATCCGACAGCGTTTCTGCTGCTGTCTCACTTCTGACCGGCGTCTGACAGCCGCATGTGCAAAATCGGTACGCAGGAGAAGAGAAGTACAGAGTAAGGTTGTGAACTTTCCCTCTGTTTTTGAGTGGCAGGCTTTTCCCCCCTCCCACAAAAAAACCAAGGGCAACCTGCCTCCATTATTCATAACCCAGCTGTTCTAAGGTGCCCATATTTACACTTATATTGCAGAAGCAGCAAGTGGCTTTGCCTTTTTAATATTGTGGCTGCCAGCCCTCTCTGACTTCTGCAGCTAAAGGACCAGCCAGAGTTGCTACGGGGCAAAAAGTGTGCACTGATGGGTGGCAGGCGGGCGAATTTATAAACAAGGCCTGGTAATATCATATTTGCTTTTTGAATTATTGAGTAGAGTTTTATGATACTTTTTAAACTCTATGAGAATTTGATTATAATTTGATTATAAGCCAGCTATAGTTCCCGAGGATGTCTACAGTACTTGATTAGGTTATTCATATGGTTTGAACTGCAGCTCTGTGCTTTGCTTAGGGATGTCTGAGGAATAATGAACTGCAGAATTTACCAGGGCGAAAATCTCAATCCAGTATACAACTGCAGTGATCAACAGTCATTACATGGCCACCGGCCAGCAGCCCAGGCAAATGAATAACACATGAATCCCTGTTGATGAAACATTGGAGAGTAGTTATCAGTACCCAGCTGTCTCATTGAGATAGTATTCATCGCCAAGTGGAGCAGATCTGGTCAGAATACAAGCCAAGCAGGTGGTATGTAAGCCTCATAACACCGCGGGGGCGACTGCAAACAGGTTTGAAAATGACCTGGTCCGGCAGCCACAGGCAGATTGTTTCAGTGTCTCCATTTCCCTAATAATCCCTCACAAGGACAGAGGCAGTTTGCCGGTGTCTCTTACACAGACCGAGCCGGCCGATCACAGATATGAGTCAGATATATTCTCACTAGCTTTCATAGATACTGTTGCAGAGCAGTCCCTGATGGCTGAAAAAATCTATGGCCAGCTGCAGTTTGAGCTAGTTTATCCTGTACACCGGTCAGCCACTCAGTGACTTGGGCTGTGCTCCCAAATCCTGTTCAACTCCCCCTGGGATTCGAGATGAAAATGCAGTGGAGAGCGGTGACAGGGTAGAGTTACAGAACGAGACACATATCTTATTTATTGTATGTGTTCAGACTGCACGGGAGGTTTGGGCTTAGCTGGAAATAGCCATTTGTTGCTGTTGTTTTTCATCATTTTCCACCAGGGACACCTTCAGCTGACACCATCTGAGACACTGTAAACACATTTTGATGTGAATTATACACCTATAACACATGGAAGGGTGTCTGAACATTCTGTGCTCCTTGTTACAATAATGCTGTTACACTGATCCATTATTTGATGCAAAAAAAATGAAAGTTGATACATTTGATGGAGACATGAGCAGGTATGAATTTGTATGATGGAGAAACAAGGGTTTGTAAGGTGGAACTAGTTTATGAGCTAATCAATCATTTACTAATGTTATGAAGATCGTTTATTCCCTTTAAATGGTTTGATCTATTTTTTTTGGAAAAGACCTGCAGACGCGCAATTGATTGTTAAACACTCAATGAATGCCTTATTAACATTTGTAAATTGCAGATTTGATGGTTTATTGGACTTTGGGAAACACAGCAGAATTTTCTGATGAATTATAAATATTTTGATGCTGTTGACCATTGACTTATTCCAGTGGATAAACTCCTGTCAGTGTTTATTTTTCCCAACCTGACAACACAGATTTGTCTATGTTAGTATCTTATTTAGCTATAAGCAAGTTACTTATACACACTAATAATTCATATCTGCTGCTGTAAGTTTCTGTGTTACAAACAATGAAAACAAAAGTCATAGTTAATGATGTAGTGAAGAAGCTTGGGATAATGGGATTGTTTTTCAGTGTTTTACAGACACTACTGCAGATGAAAATCTATCTGACTGACTCAGGTTAAAATGCTCATAGACGAGATAATGTATTGAGGCATTATTACAGATCTGTTTAGTTATGTTTGCGTACTTCCTTTTTCACTCACTGACTGGTGAAAATGAAATGCCCCTTTCAAAAGCTCTAGAAACCTTTAGGATAATGTAAAAAAATAAACAAAATTTATAACATACAGTCATTTTTGGTCATTACTGTTAAAATGATTCTCACTGAAAGTTTAAAGCTTTTAGTTACAAGCCTAAAACAACAGAGTTAAACAGAAAGAATGAGTCTTATTAAGATAAGAGAATTTTCATGTTAAATCATGGTCAAAAACTTATTTTTGAACATTCATTTTTTAAACAGAAAATGCTGCATTGCTAACAAATTTCCTGTGAGATTCTGAAGATGGCTGTTCATCAATGTCTGCACAGGTAGAAAACCAAGTTGCTGATACATCAGAGATAAATGGGTCATGGCCGCTCACAGGGAGACAGAGAAGACAAAGATGCAGAGGTGGGCAACAATGAGGGCAGGCGTTAACACAGGTGCAGTGCATCATTTACATGGCTGCGGCTTAAGTTTTGTTGCTGTAATTGGTGTCGTCAGTGCTGTTGAGTCACAGGTCTAACGGCCGAGGTGACGATTTCACGGAGACTGTCTGGCATGTAGGGCAGCAGCTGCCTCATTTCTGAACCGTTCCACATTTTTGCGCATCGTTGTGAAGGAGATGTCATCTGAGCAGAAACCTATCTGACAGCTGAGAGTGAAATGAGGTGAGAAATCAAAGTCACATTCTATTTGGGAACGTCTCCGCGGTGCCTATTCTGCAGGCTGAGATCACCAGCAGCCTCCTTGCCTCCCCCTCTTCTCACCCCACCCCGCGCTTCTTTCCCTGCGGTTCCACGCAGGATGGGCCCCCAGTCCCTGCTCTCTAAAATAACATGTCATTATTGGGCACAAAGGAGCACACATAAACATGCAACGTCCACGCACACACATAAGCACTTATAAAAACACCTTGTAATTTTCCAATTTCTGCTGAAATTGTTTTTCTTGTCAGTGCGCTGAATATGTATGAAAAACAATAACATCTGTATTTAAAAAAGCTGCAGGATGCTGTGCAGTTAAACAGCATCCTTTCCTTCTCCTCAGGCTGTCTTTCTACAGTATGTTAAATAGATGGTAAACACCATATTTAACACAAGCTGTGATCTATGTCTATATTTAGATGACTTTAATAGTTAAAGAAGCATTGTTTTGAGCTTGTTTACTTTTAACATGACTTCCCCCGGAGAAACTTGCATGTAAACACTTTATAGCTTTACCTCACCACCAACAGGAGAGTAACCCATTATTGGGCGGGGAAACTAGCAGGATGGATGGCTCCCTTCACAGTCTGTCTATTAGTTTTCATTAGGCGGCCCAGGGAAACCTGGAGATTTATAGGGCACATTTGCTTTAAATTCAGCCCCGCAGGGTTTCACCTGATTGCTGCATGGTACAGACAATGATCATCTCCCATCCGTCTCAACACTCTGCTTCCATTTCCATAAATTCCCCCTGTCCGTGGGAGAACAGGAGCCTGTCATAGTCTACAATGTCACAGCGGAGACATCCACCTCAGCTGGACTTCCAGTTTCTCCAATCCCCATCTTATTCTGCCAGGGTTTAGCGTGGATCAATGCTGACAGATCCGCACCTCGAGTTGTTCACGTCTGAAGGCATGTCAATCACGACTGTTCAGGGACACTTCCTCGTGAAACAGAAATTACTTTCCCCCCCCTCCCCTTTTTTTCCTTTAGTAGAGGTAATATTCGGGAAAATTTCTCGCATGGATGTTGCAAGCCATTGATTTGCTGGGTGAGTCAGCAGAGCCTACATTCATTCAAAGATGTTTGTCACAGAGGAAAAAAAAGAGGGTCATTTGCTTCGAATGGAAATAATCAAGCCACTCACTGCATTCGCTGCACATATAATTCAAGCCTCCATTGACACAGATTGGCATTATTCACCAGACAAAAGTGAGTGAGATGAAATAGAGGCGAAAAACTTTTGAGATCATTTAATTAGATTTCTCGTCTTTGGAGTGACCGGTTAATACGTTTCCATTTGTATTTTGTTGCGCTTGTTGTCTGATTTAAGTTCTTTAGTTCTTCATTTGGACATAAAATAAATTAAAGTTAAATAAGAGAAATATGTAAAAGCATAAAAAATGCACAGTTGGGATGAAGAACCCTTGAGGACTCTAAAAGAAGCCCACCTACTATTGAAATTACAGACATCAGTATGAGCTCGCAACAGATTTAAAAACAGTATAGTATTTTTAAAACATCAGAGGATGCAGGGCAAAAAGTGACAGAGATAAGAAGACCAAAGAGGAAAAAAGAAGTAAAACAAAGCTTGCAATAACATATATTTGCAAAGCTTTCATACAGTTATCCTATCTCATTTACATAGCACTGAACTCCTTCAAGAAAAGTCATTTCAGATTTTTATCTTTTAATTCTTAATCAGAAATGAAGAATGATTGAAAAGTAAAACTGTTAATATGACCTCAATTGAAAACTGGCCACGGCAAGTTTTGTTGAAATGCCGATTTGGAAAATCAACAGATCCTGTGTGATAACAGCTGATTGCTTCAAAGAAACTGTGACAGTAAATGGGAAACCATTTGTCAAGAAATGGAAATAAAAAGTGCCCATCTAAAGTTAATTCTAGTCAAATTTGTATAACAGCTCCAGGATTTGAAATAATGGGGCAGTATGAACCTTCCAGCTGAACCATTCTGATATTTTTTTGTAATGAAAGGATGGAATAAGGACTGTTTTTATATGCGCTGCCAAAAGAGCTAAACTAAAGTTAACTTAATATTGAAGCAAGGTGTGAAAAAGCTTTTTTTTACGACCTGAAACAAAAATAAAGCCTAGATTTAATTTACTGAACTAACTTAAACATTACAATGTCCTTACAACACCTACTCAAGTAAAATAAAATTACACAGGAAAGTTCTTTAAGTTTAGTCTTTGTCAAAGCAGCCAAATTTGTCAACACAAGAAGTAAGAGGCACTGCAGCCTGTGTTTACTGAGACTGTTATCTCTACATAACTCTGAGCCAACTATCTTAAAAAGTGCTGTGATTGTTTAGCAATGCCTATTCTGCCTTTATATTCAAGTCAGTCTTGTACCCAATAAAAACAAGCCATATTATAATGAAAAACCTAAAACTTATACCAAAAAATAATAAAAAAATAATAAAAAATACAACTAAACATTTTTGAACAGTTAACCAAAATCAGCATTTTTCTTCTCAACTTTATTTGACACATAAGAGAAACATTAAAGATGTGTTTTTACCATTTAAGCTGATCATCAAAGCTTATATCTAAGAACTTAACATTAGAAACATGCAAGCACATTATAAGCTATAAGATTAAAGCAAAGATGAGCTGATAGGGTTCTTTTTTTGAGATTTTAAGACTATAAAGGCACTTTTTCCAACAAAAAGGATCATTTAATGCATTTGAACAGGAAATCCATCCTATCTAGAACATTGCTCACATGGGTTATCAATTTATGTTAATCTATATCTGTAAGAAAAATACCAGTATCAGACTTTGAGTAATCATTCCCTGATTATTATTCCAAACTTCTCTCTGAGAGGGTGTGATTGCTTCCATAATGCAAAGCAATGTCATACAGTGCATCCAGTGATTAATCTGAACTGGCAATGTGATATAGGATTTCCTCCCCACAGCGGGAATCAATAGCCTCTTCCTCAGCGGGGTAAAGTCTGAGATTTCATTAACCCATTTAGAAAGACTTGACAATCTTTTGTAAGTTATTATGAAAGGGTAGAAAGGCCAAACGCATTCTTTGGCCAAGATGACGTCCTCCGAGGTTGGCATTTTTCCCTCATTGGCTGCTAGCGTACAGAATAGAAATGATGATGATGATTTATGTGCATTTCAGTCAATGGCAGATAAATCCCTGTGTTTAACCAATCAATAATGCTGTGATCCATCAATTGTATTTCACTATTCCTGTCAGAGCCGCTCTCCTTCTTTAAACAATATTTTGTATTCACCGGGCTCGTCATGAATAAATGTTTTGCTAAGAAATTCTAAACCTCCCATTTGGTTGGCAGCCATGTTACTTCAGACGCCCCCCAATGTTTTATTCATCCTTCCTCCGTCCAGGCGGCCGAACTTAAAAGCAGCAGACCCGATGCATTTGATCCCTCTGATGTTTTGATGAGATCACTCACACTCCGGAGCATGTTTTCTACCTCTCCGTCTACTGTTTCATTCAACCCTGATGTCTGGACTCCATCTGTTTCCACAACATTAGGCCACAACACATTACCATCGGAGGAGTCTATCTGTTTCGAGCTCAGCAGCCTGGCGTGGTTGTGAGAGAGGCAGGCTGCGGCCATCATCATGTGCGTCTGAATGGCCCTGCCTGTGAGTCATTCCGCCCAGTGAGCTGCTTCTTACTGCCTGTTCTCAGGGTGAGCAGCTCTCCTTCTCTGTCTGATTGTTGCTCCCGGAGCTGAACCGCCTGCTGTTACCACCAGGCCTGAGGGACAGCCTGCCTGCTTCCAAAAAAAGAAGGAGAGAGAAAAAAAAAGAGAAGAGGAGTGAAAATCAATTCCTCATTAAACAAATTTGTAAAGGCTGCATCAAAAGGTGTTGCTTTGGCACAGCTGTCAGTTTGATGCGACCTTGAGAATGCGATGCGTCGCCTGACAAATAGCGTGCATGCCTGTTGAGGAAGGAGGTGTTGCTTTTTGTCTCCCTCTTGATTGATAGTTGGGTCATCGCTCCCTTCACTAGCCAATGTGAAGAAACAATGACGGCGGCACACAAATCAGAATGTGAATCATTAAGATAGTGTGTGTGACGATGTCTGTCTGTGTGTGTGTTTGCTTTTCAAGGGCTCACGTCTGAATATTTTTGAGTGTGAATGAAATCCAAAAAGGAGCACATAAGAATGAAAAGAAAGAGTAGAAGAAGACTAGAAGAAAGTCTGAAGTCCCGTCACAGGCCAGAGGAGGGAATGTCATCTTCTTCATGTCCTCTCTTGGCAGAGGAGTAGAATTACCCACCCTTATGTGCTCATACATCTTTTCTTTTACAGATGACCAGCTTCCCCCTTTGGAATTGACACCCACAATTTATACTCATTTCTCTTCTCTCCACAGGCCGCACAAGGGCTTCTTGCTGAGGTGTACCTGCCACGGCTATCAATAGAGTGAGTCGTCATGGGCTAGCTAATGCAGCCCACTCCCACTGAGGTAATCCTTCAGAGGCGTCCCGCGGCCTGAGAGAAATGTCAGAGCACTGCTGCGAGGATCAGTCTATCCGCGCACACAGAGATGGAGATATATCTTATTTAAGCCTGATTTAATTTGGGCTGCTTGGCACTGCTTACGGGAAGTGTTGTGTGTAGAGCAGAGGGTGGGAGACGGGGATGCAAAAAGTCTGTCTTTATTTAGAGAAACTGGCTTTGGTACAACACAGGCCAGATGCACCGCAAACTGAACTGACAGATGCAGTGGTCACAGATATTTCTGCACTCAGATTACCACCTGTACGGCCATATGAATATTTACTGAATGCCGGAGTGTCTGCTGTAATGCTGCTCCCACTGTATTCTGCCATATTGTATATGGGAATGCTGGCAGTGTTTGAGAGCGTGGCATTGATAATTCATTACGCTCAGTGGGGGATTGGCTCAGAACTTTTGAAGAAAACTTTGGGAAACATCTAGTTTTCACCAGGTTTTCACCTGTGTTTCTGGTTCCCTGCAGTGAGAAGGTTCCTCTGGGATCCAAATTTCTGGTTCACATTAGAGTCCTGTGCTGGTTTTACAAGCTAAAAACTCCTGATAGGAAAAAAACATCAGTGTTAGGGATAACAATGTCTTAACTCAGTAATTACAAATTAAAGTGCATACTTTATTATTGCTCACATTTCATTGATTAGTCTTATTTTTGCTTGTAAGGAAGACGTTTGGTTCTTCATTTATTTTTACCTTGAAAATTAACCTGCTGAAACTTGAAACTTGGAGAAGAATTTTGTTTTTGAAACTTGAGTGAGCTATCACATTCCAAAACCTCTCACCTCAACATTTTATTTTTCAAAGTTATGTTGCCTTCACCACATGAAGTTGAGAGCTGGCCCTATTTTTGACAGCTGTCCTTGGTGATGCATCCAAGGCAGAAAAATCAATCATTACCAGCTGCCAAAAAACTACTGAGCTGCTGCATGCATGTTGGCCAAGCAAACAGGAGAACATTGTAAATAGGATCATGTAAATTTGGTTGCTTTCACTGAGGAGGCTGTTGCACAGCAGCTGACTCAGTAATCACTCTTCTTTACAGAAAATGCACCAACAGGGAAAATCGCAGATGAAGTCTGTGCTCACAGCAACATTACACAGCTGTAACGACAGTGACAACTATGACTATGACAAAGTTTAATTTTAAGTTACAAATTAAATAAGTTTTTAATTGTTTTTGACACACTAAATGAAATTGAAAAGAGGGTCTTCTTAATGCTTTCAATATATGGTCATGTGAGTTAAAAGTCCAGTGTGTATAAACTAGTGGCATTTGGTGTTTAAGTTGCAGACTGCAAGGAACTAAATATCTCACCCTTCCCTTCCAAACATGTAAGAAAACCTATGGTGGCTGTGAAACTTGTTAAAAATGCAAAAGGCTCTCAGCCAGTGTTTCGTTCCATTCTGCTACTTTCCCTTTCTCTTTTATTTCTGCTGCTGTAGAAACATGGAACTCTGTGAAAGAGGACTCATTCCCTCTATAGATATAACAGTATTTGAAATGTTTAAAATCAGTAGAAGAGTCAGTTGAACAACCACTAATTAATGGCCAAGAATTGATAAGCTTCAAAGATGTAATGTGTAGGTTTTAGTGACATCTAATGGTCAGGTTGCAGATTGCAGCTAACTCACTATCCTGCTCATTTTCCCTCCCAAGCATTTAGGAATGATTATGATGGCTATGAAACTTGCATAAAACATCAAAAAGGTGAAATGTCCTATCCAGGCTGTTTGTCTATTCTGGCCTCCTGTAGAAACATAGCAGTTCATCATGAAGAGGACCTGCTCCCCCTGTAGATATAAAAAACAAAAATGAAACACAATCATATTTATTTCTATTCTTGTGATTATACACTAATGAAAACATGTAACCAGTTTCTGCTTTATTTTATAATTAGCTCCCCCAAAATCCTTCACACTGGATCTTTAAGAAAAATCAAAATTAGCATAAATTGGCTTTTAGCTAAACTCTGTTGCACAGCACAATGCAACAGCAGAACCATATAAGATCAATGGTGAAACGTCTGTGTAAACATCCTCGGCTTCATGTTTAATTCAGTACTTTCATTTGTTAAAAAAATTATGCTCAACTTTGGGACAATTCTGACACACTACTTTCATTACTACTTCTTTCATTTATTGCGATTATTTTTTCCCCCAACATATTATTGAATGTTGAACTTTCTATTCCACCAGCCTGATACTTTTACTTTTAAAAAGAATGTTATGCTTCAGCTTCCTCAACCTTTACTTACTCCTCTTTGTATTTGTGAGACTTTTCCAACAAACCCGCTGGAAAGGTCGATAAATGGCGCTGAATTATTTGTCTTGCACCAGCTCGCCAGTTCAGTTATATCAGCGCACACCTTGGCTGTCATTAAATATGTATAACTAATATCGAAAAATAACCTTCTATCTGTTGTATGCATGGCTGCAAAGTTGGGAGCGGTGCTGGGGGGTGTTGTTGCTGCTCCTCAGAAGTTTTCCAACTCACTACTCTCTAATCCATACTGACAGAGGAAGCTCTACAGGAAGGCAGAGCGACAGAGGCTCAGCCTCCATCAGTCTGTACTCTGCTGGGAGACCAAGGTTCCTCCTTTTGTATGAAGGATGTATTTATTATGCCTCAATAAAGAATACAGTTATTTCTTGCTGAATGAATAAATCCATAAAATGAATTCTGTTGCCAAAGAACAGTATCCTCAATGATGTGAAAACCCCTGTGCCCTGGTTTGATTATCTCCATCCATTTCTTTTGTTATTTTATTTTTTCTTTTTTTATGCTGCAGCCAGGAAATGTAGTGTTAATGTTCAGAGGCTACGACGAGCTTGATCCATCTATGTCTCCTGTCCTTTTAATGAACGTGGAAAGGCGTTCACCCTCTGTATTGACCTCTCTGTCTAGCTGATGGCTTCATAGCCTCACACACTGGTCTGCTGAGAGGAGAGATGATGCCTCAATGCAAACAACACTCACAATAAGACCTTTAATAGCTTTTTTTTCTCCCTACTGAGTCAGCCATAGTAGCGCTCCTTTGTAATAACTGGTAATACAGTAGAGTGGGCAGGGGGAAACGAAGAAATTTTCCACGAAACAAAGAGACCCTGTCAGCTGATGCAGTCATCTATGGGAGTGAGGATGGGTCAATAACAGACGGAGGGATGAATTGTTGGCCCTGTGAGCCGTGAGCGGATCTGAGATAGGGATGAGCGTTCTCAGTGAGGGGAGCATATTCCAGTTCATCTCGAGCAAAAATACTATTTGTTTCACACAGAGAGTATTGTTTTAGTGCTGAAGAGGCTCCAGCTGGCATGCTCTGGCACGTTCCTCTTCTTGGAAAAGGATGACGGTTAACAGCAGAGCCTTGACTAAACATATAATCCCATTATTCCATTACGTATCTCTCACTGCAGACTGTGAGTACACATAATATACAGCGCAGTGCAAAGGTCAATCAACACACAAGGCGTAAGTCAGAGGGCAAGAGGGAAAAAATGTCATGCACACAAAAATCTCTAGCTCTTTTCCTCATATACACACACACTGTGATATTTGCGGTACTTTCAGACTTGTTGTCTGGGAGACCATTCCTTGTTTAGATGCGTTGTCAAGGAAACAAAGATAGAGGGGAAAAAAAGCTGTTTGCTGAAATTTTTAGAAAATCCATCTGCTGGGTTGGAACAAGGAAAAAGTCATGCTGGAGCCTGGTTGGATGAGTGCTTCCAATAAAATATATCTTCCAAAGGGAAAGGGGTTTTATTGATTTTGCTATTGTGTTATTAATATAAAAATGGAGCCTGGTTGTTGTAAATAAGCCCAGCGATTCCTTTTTATTACAGTCCAGCTGAACCTCTTACCTATTGAGCAGAGACTTGTGAGGGGCAGAAATCTACCTCATAAGTCAGGTAACCGTCCGCAGGATAATTACCACCTAACTGGCCGGCTCTCTCTGTAATTCTAAATAACAGGATGTCCAAATGCTTATAATCACCTATGATTGCTGGTGAAAGGTTAAGCTGATTCAATCCCTCAGCCCAATTTGCAACAAAATCCAGGAAAATACCACAAAGACTCAGGGATTTGTGAGCCTGCTCGTTAGGGACGCTGAATGATCAGATTGTTGCTTTGGGAGAATAATAGCATGTTCTGCATAAGGAATCACAGCATAATTTCATTGTAGCTGTGTTACCCAGGAGAGCAGCAGCAGCTGGACGTCCAAGGTAGCAGACAGGCTGCATATTGTGCAGGCGATTAAAAAAAAAAAAAAAAAAACCCAGTGTGGCCTAAATATCTTGCTGCAGCCTGGTTCCCTCCCTTTTCACACATCCCCTGATTCTGTCACATCTTCCCTGTTCGACTCCGCCGCTTCCCCTCCCTCGCTCCATATCTCCTCGTTTCACATTGTATGTTCAGAAATGTATGATGCAGTCATTCAATAATCATATCCCCCTGTTGGCCACACGCTGATAAACCTCGCAAACACAATTCCCCATCTTCCTCAGACAATCACAAGTTTTTACAAAGGATGAATCATTTATTCGGCAGGAGACTCGCCTCTGGATTGTCCTGGCTGACAAGCTCAGGCGGTTGCATGCTTGGGATTTGGGCTCTGCCTTATTCCCCTGGTGTCACCTGGTGTTGATTTGTGGCAATCAGGACTGACAGCGGCAATCAGGAGAGGGACAACCTGCCCACTAAGGACCTTTGCTTTAACCACAGTGCTGTGACACAAACTCATCAACACTGCAGCAATAATTGATCAGGAATTCTTGGAGGAGCCTTCTTGCTCTTTTTTTTATTTCCTCCTCACATCAGGTGCTCCTGTGGAGTCTGTTAAGAGCAGAGGCTGAGGTGCCATCACATGCCGCGATGCTCCTGCAAAACCCGGGACACATCAGCTTCCCTCTGGTTGCATCCGAGTGAGAAAGCCCTGTCAACACGCCCAACGCGAGGGGCTCGTCTTGAAGAGCAGAGGGAGACAGAGGAGAAAGGTGGAGGATGACAGAAGGAAGGAGGAGGCGGGAGAGGGAGGTAGGAAGCAGGAGAAGTAGAGGTCATTGTGGGATCTGACAGCGGAGGGCAATGCCAAGCCTCATTTAGAATTCACTCCCTGAGAAGCAGCTGTTACATCTTTTATTGGAAGAACAAAAGAATGGCGTGCTATTTTCATGTGAGAGCAATTTTCTTAAGAGTAGAATCCGTAAGAGACAAAAGGGGAAACAGGAGCATGTGTGTGTGGTAAAAAACAAAAGTCTTTCAGGAACACAGACGCTGCCAACATGCAGCTCATTGCTCGCCGCTTGGTGCTTGTTGTCTGCAGTGCAGGTTCTCACCCTGTCATTGTTTGGGTCAAAAGCCACCTCAGATGGATAGCCAGGAGAGTTGTTTCCAACACTTCCACAGAAATCAATACTTAAAATCCCATTTTTTTCCCCACAGTAACCCTTAACTGTTAAAAAAAGCACATTTGGCACACTTTCCTAGTTAAAGATTCATTTAATTAAAACAAGAAATTGCTCGAGCGTGAAGTCTAATTACTGTAAAATAATATCTTAGATGAACCACACACATGAAAAAACAGACACGCTGCATACTAGCGCACAGCAGAGAAGGCATTTCTCTGCGTCTCTGAAAATAAAAAATGGAAATTGCAGTTGCAGCCTCCCACTTTTGGTCAGCAACCGTGATTCAAAAACTCATTATGGTTTCCTTGCTTGGCATTTTAATACACTGTGGGGGTAAATAACAGGATGGTCCGCCGCTGTTTGTGAAGGCTAGTGGGCAAATTCATGTTGTTAAAAGTTGGACAGCTGCACAGAGAATTAAGTTTTCAAAGAACAAGTGAGCAGAAGAAAGCAAATGAAGGGGCTTCCTGATTCTAAATCTAAAAACGAGCTGTTATAAAATACTATGCTGATATCTGTAACAACACCAGAGCATTACAAATTTTAAAGAGTCACCATACCAGATATTGGCTGGTCTGCCGGCCTACTTCCTTGACTGGATGGAGACCAGCAGCTGAAACATGTTGGTTAGATTTTAAATTGTTTTCCTTTGTATGAGCCGTTTAAGAGAGGCTTTTTAATCTTCCTGCTGTGTCTTGGCCAGACTCTCTGCTTGGCTCGCTCCTCTTGGTTAGCCGTGAATGTTTCATCCTCTCACCAAAGAGCACTTGTGTGATTACACAGCACAACGCCTGCCACATATGTTTAAATAATTTAAAACCTGTGTTTCACACCTGTTTCCATCATTTTCCTCACATGAAGGTTACAAAGAAGAGGGGAATTATTTCCACTGTTTGATATTAAGTAGTGAGAGAATGAAAAAGCATACAAGAACTCAACTGATTTAGCATTACATTGGAGACACACACATGAGAAATCACATTTTCAATTCTACACGTTCTTCTTCATTTGTTAGAATCTGGTGCCTGCATTAACTTCAACACAACTTGTGTGTGTTATGCTACTTGTGGCCACTGAGCCCTGATTGTTCAAGCCCCAAGCAGAGATGAGGATTGAGCCACAGAGATCTGTATCACTTCTTTCTAATTCCACACCAACAAATTTTTTATTTTCAGACTTGTTGTTTTCAGCCCCAACAGACACAGGCTCATGTGGTATCATCCCTGACTAGACTGTAGAGCTCCCTCTGTAGCCAGTGAAGGTTTTTCACCTTCACATGTTCAGAGTGAAGATTTAAGGGACTTTATTTTCAGAATTTGTCAGAAATGGAATATAATTTTTTTTATGAACATGTTTTATAAAAGAATATAATCACCTGAAGAAAGAATTGTTGTTTTTTCATTGGATAAACATGGCTCTGAAAAGGCCTTTACATGTTTTTTCACACATTTTTAGCTAATTTCATAGCTGTCATATGTTAAACACAGGCTTGGAAGGTGAGGGTAAGTGGAGTGGTATTCAGTTCGTTGCAGTCTGTACCTCTCCGCAAGATGCCACTAAATCCTAAATATCAGATTTTTGAACTACTTTAGTTTTCTGGCCACTAATGGGTTGTTCAAAGGGCCATTCCACTGAGTTTACCCATTTCCAAAAATGCAATATATAACACAGTTTATGTGAAAACTGTCAAAGAGAATCATATCATTTTTTGTAGACACATTTTTTTGATGAATGATCTCTGTCAGTGTTTCCCTTGGTGGCAAAATCTATTGCATTTCCACTGACTGCTTCCAAAAATAGACTGTGTTTTGGCAGATTAATGCTTTTAATGTGAACTAGCAGCAGTAGGAAATGTTTAGTTTGCAGTGCAGTTGATACACATATGATAAAGATGAATGACCTGTTTGATTTATATCAATGAGATTACACTAAACAGGATTACATACTTGCAATATTTCCTGTAAATCCATCCCACGCATGATGTAGAACATTTGAATCCCACAAGAAGCAATACTACATATAAATATATAATAATTAATATCTTAGAGAGATGACAAGAATAAAAATTAATTGGGTTTTATTCAAGGTAAGTCTCAAGAGTACTGTGGCCTTCACTGCATCAATTTTAACTTTTTTTTTTTTTTTAAATTGGCTCTTAACAAGAACCCTAAGTTTATAGAGGAGCAAAACTAAATTGCTGAAGTATTCCTTTATTGCCAACTTTGCGAGTTACTGCACTTAGGGAGCAGTACATTAAATTGGAACAAGCAATAAGTGTTTTATAGCCTTTGTTTTTTGACAGCAACAAGCATAAGTATACCTATGTCTAGTATGGTACATAAAACACACACACACACACTTAATGAGATGTTTTCCTGTCTGTTCGCTCTCTGCTGAATGGCAGAAGCCTGTCGATGTCCACAGGTTCAAAGGCAAGGCTAGTTAGCCTTGCTCATTTGCTGCTCACAGTGGGATGGGCACGATCAATCAGAAGTAATCTAAGAAATGTCAACCTTTCATTTTGTTTTTGCCTCAACAAAGGCTAAGCAGAGGGGAGAGGAATCATCACTATTAATTATGAAGCCCATTAAGTTTTGATCTGTGCAAAAGCCCAGTCAATAGAAAGGTGTTATTATCAGCCACCCATAGCCTGTCTACCTGGAATTATTGTTGTTTTTTTAAGTAATTTAATGGAATCTGTTGTCAAATATCCCATCATAACACTCTGTAATTAACAACTACAATGATTTTAACAAGTCAAGGTTGTCGTAGCACATATGGCAGAAAAATAAACAAATGTTAAAGCTTATTCAGTATCACTTTGGACGGTTGTGTTGCGGTTGATAATAGAGTAGAAATAGCTGCTTGTCAGGCTGTGTGATTCCAGCGGACTGTTGTAAGGACATTTCCAGAGGGCATATCTCTGATATGTTTCATGTTCCATTTCAACAGTAAATCATAATTTAGTGGTAAGCAGCATCACTGGCATTATATAGTCTTCTTCAGTTGTGCTGAAGGATGAAATATGTTCCTGAAAATGGAACAGAAAAGAAATTATTCATGGAAAATGGAAATCAAGTGTTAATGCGATAATATTTCTCTGCCTCTCACAACTAAAAGACATAGCGATACATCATTTTCATCCGCACAGCACCTTGGATATTCTGCTAGGTCAGAAAAAATGGAGAGGAGAGTGATGATTTTCTTTGTTTGTGAGGCACATTAGAAGGATTTACATTTGTCACCTACCACGATAACAAGATTATGCTTTATGATTAGATTTTACTCAAGCAGTGTCAGCTGCCTCCATGATTCTGATGAGAAATTAGTGGATTAGTAAAGTTGGACTCTGGAGAGGCAGTGAGTTGGCCAAGAGGTAAAGAGGCCACCCAATTACCAGTGTTGTCAGTTTGATCCCTGCCACTCAGAGCTGGGTGTGCTCCAGCCACTAGCTTGTTACCACAGGTTAGCTGAAGTCACATCTGTTGCTACAGTGCACTCACCCCGTCATGATGGCTGAAAGGTCCTTAGGCAAGCAACCAAAGTTCTCGGTGCCCTTTAAACCAGAGCAAACTTTACCTAGTATATATATATCTGAGGGATATAAACAAGACTGGAAGTGATATAACTTACAAAAAAAATGAGGTAAAGTGGCTAAAGCTAAAGTCTTTCCTTTGTTAAGAGACGAACCAAGGCTTCCTGTCTGAGCTGTTGCATAACTGAAATGAAAAGAAGCATTAACTAAGCATTTTTATTTGTGTGACAAACACTCCAACAACACTGGAAAAAAGTCTGTGGTCTGAAAGAAAACTTCAGATGCAAATCTGAGGCCAGTTATGTAGTTCTAGGATGTCACGGTCATTCGGTCTACCATTTTTGCTCAGACTGAAAAATTTCAACCATTCGATGTATTTGAGTATTTTTTTTAGATGGCCTCCACAGGGTGTATTGTTATCACTGAGGTCTTACCTGCTAATCTAATAATTTTCAGCCCTAAGGCTACATACTTGCTAGGTTTTCATTTTAAAACATAACTTTTTTCTAGTGTACACCTAAGCATTCTCATCCCTCTATCGACAGTGTTGGCAGCCCAAGCAAAGAAATCTCTGGTCTTACTTTTCACCATGGCTACATTTTAACTTTAAGAAGCTGTTCCAAAGCATGAAGATGCTTTAACTTTGGCCTTTCTTTTCATTTAGTAAGCAAGCAGTTAGTGGCATGTGAACAAGTTGAATTATGATGGTCAACATAGACATTATCTAATTGCATACCTCAATATCAACATCTTGTCAAAGTCTTTGTAAACATGTAAGCATTCTGATATTTTAAAGTACCACTGAGACTAAGCACAGCCTCACAGAGCTACTAGCATGCACAAGGACTCCTGGTCTTGTTTTCAAGCATGCAGGCATCTTTTTTTGTGGGGCGTTTTACCTTAGCTACACACAACTGAGTCTACTTCTGGGGAATTAGTTTTAAATTCTTTTCTTGGTTACTCGCCAACCATTGATTTCAGATTTAAAATCTCCATCCTCCAAGTAAATTCTTTATTGAGTTTTAAAGATTTCTTTAAGTCATAAACTCAGTGAGCAAACGTTTGCTTAGAGAGGCCCTTACAGTATTTCTGGATTTTCTTGATAGGAAGTGACCTGAAATCAACTTCACTCTTTACAGCTTCTGATAATTACATTACAACTACAGTGTGTGCTTAAGTATGATTCATAACTCTATGCAACATAACTATAACTAAAATATGAGCCATGGTTGAGTTTCTGCAGCTACACAGGAAGCAAAGAAGAAGAAGCACAGATGTACAAAGCCTGTCTGCAACTTTGCTGCTAACTCGCTAAAAAAGCTGCAAACATGTAACAACACATGGCGGAGCTTTGTTTTCGTTAAAATCCTGTTGTTGAGGGTCTCTCTCACACCTGACTGCTCACTCTCATCCCAAATGAACAGATGACAACATCTGGAGTCTTTCAGAAAGGAAATGCTCTGAGGACAGAGAGGAAGGCAGAACAAACCCTCCTCCGCACACGTGCAGCCACGTACGTGAGTAAAACACGTCTGAGGTCATTAAAAGGTAAAGCCCTCTCCGTCTGAAATGATGTACCGGTCACAACGCATTACTGTCACTGGCTGCTAATTTTTTTTCTTCTGCTCTCATATTAAACTGATGATCATTACACAGAGCGAGAGTGAAAAACCTTTAAAAAGAATCACTTTCAGACAGACAGGATATTATACTGCATGACTACTCAGACAGTATTAAGCAAAGGCAGAGGGTCGGAATGACACTCCATTATTCTTTTAGTCTGGGCAAACTGTTGAGAAACACAAATGTTGGTTATGGTTCAATGCACAGGCAAATAGGAAAGAGCCAGAGCTTTTGTCTTTTAAGTGCATTGCAATTAGAATGCAAAGCTGTTCAAATGAAAGGGTCTTTAAAAGGTAATCTGTTCAAACAAACTGGCAATATAGAAAATGTTTATCTAATAGTTTATCTAAACTGCCTTCCCTTTATGGGTAAACTGAGCAAAATGTATTTGATATGTAAGTTATGTGATTGTGACTTCTCATGTTAAAGTGTACACGTGTTGAATATTCAATTGAATATGGAGAGAGAAGCACAGTAATGTCATCCGCTGGTGTGTGAAGTACTGTTCTGACATAGGGTGTAGATGATGAACCCTAATTAAGATAACTGTGATATTTATTGTGAAAGGTTGGTATTGTGTTAAAAATAAACATGTGGTAATATAATGTAAATAGCAAGGCATCTCGTAAACCATTTCTGTGTCTTTCTGGTCACGCTTTGTCAAAGTAGGTGGTAATGCAACTTAATGCTTGTTGTTAGTCGCCATAAAATACAGAAAAAATGGCTCTTGTGAAAGCTTCTGTTGAGTTATTGTTACAGACTCTTTAAGCCTCACCTTGTTAGGTGTAATTCATTTGCCAAAAAAGGATAAAACACACACAATAAAAAAATTTGAGATGAATTTGACTGATAACATTGCTGATTTTTTTTTTCAATTTTTGCACAAATATAACCATATTAGAAGTCATTTGGACCACAATAATAGTGTAGTGAAAACTTGATGTTGTGACAGTTGAAGTTTAAAGCCTCCAGTGTTGCAATTTACTCACCGTCATTCCTTTTTTTAATGCCTCGAAGCTGCTGTCAGTCAAAACCATCAGGCCTCCTGATTATGCAGAATTTGAATATTATCTAAACAAGTGAGTTGTATGTGGCTAAAATTTTACCTGCAACCTAAATACAGCTGAACATTGAAATTAGCCAAAGAGACCAAAATAGTTGTTGTATAAGGCTGTAAACATGTTTATATCTTCTATAAAGCTATGCATTTTAAAATGGGGCTCTATGGGGATTAACTCGCTTTGGATCCAGCCTCAAGTTATCATTTGAGGAACTGCAGTTCCTGGCACTGCTGTGTTGGCTCCATTGTTCCGCCCTGGAGGTTTTGCTCTGTTAAAATAAGTACAGAAGTCTCAGGCCACTGGCAAAATGGCTACAAAACCACAAATAACTGGTAGTTCCATCCAGATAAAATCAAAACAAAAGCAGATCACTTAAGCATATTAATGATGATGATACAAGACACAGGAGTTAAGGATCTTTGAGTGATGTGTCTCATTACTCATTAGTCAGAATAATTGGAAGTTTTCCTCGCATTCCAGTTCTGCCAACATCAAGTGAATATGGATATGTAGGCCTAAAGGGGCAAGGATGTAATTTTCTTAGCATACAGCTTAGCATCTGGACTGGCTAGCTGACCCTAACACTACGAGGCACTAACGCTTGATAGCTGAGGTTATGTGCATTTCAGGGAGGCGGTCCAAATGTCTGATGGGAGCCCAAAGTAAGAGCTTGCTATTGAATACTGCACAATGTGTTTATGGTTGCCTGTCACTTAAATGCCATGTTAGCTCAGTTTATTTATATCTTGATCATTCTTTGTGTGTGTGTGTGTGTGCAAGAGTGAGAGCTTCCATGATGACAGCCAATTAATTCAGCTCTTGGGGACTCGGTGAGGAGAAACAGTGACTCGCGGGCTGCATTAGTCATGCAGTATGGCAGCAGTGGCATCAGGGAGCTCTCATACACTTTAAAGGTGACTCTGTGTGTGTGTGTATGTGTGTGTATGTGTGTGTGTGCGCGCCCACATTTGTTGTTTGCCTCTTCTGCTATCCTGTCATCCCTCCCTCACCCATGGGGGCCCAGCATGAAACAGCCTCATGACTTAAGGATACCGTCGGCAGCGTTGAGTGCAGCCTGAAAAGCTGAGTGTCAAACTTCCAACAAAGCATTTAACAAGCACAACAGTGCACAGTGCTAACAGCTCGTTCAAAGACTATCGCAGAGTTTACCCCCTACAAGCACACAAACAAACAACTTTATTATGGTTGATGTAACGCTGAGTCCAAAGGGATGTGAGGGAAGTTTCAAAAAAAAAGGGCTCTGCAGAAAGCAACAGCAAAGTGATATAATGATCACCGTGAAGTGGGTCACAGGGCTGTGTACAAGTATGTAATTAAAGGCTCAACTGCATTCTCACTGTTATTGAATCTGACTGCCGCTGGACCATGCAGAACAGCAAGGATGTTCAGAGAGGTGTGTAAATATGAAGGACACACACACACACACACGAGCGGTATTCTGTTCATTGAATATATTTTATTTTCATCCTGATCCATCAGTGATGACCATGAACAGCCTGTGTAACAGCTTGAAATGTTCTATTTTAATGTCACAGCCAATCACAAGGTTATATATTAGCCATTCAGTTAATTCTGCAAACCTCAGCGTGTGATAGTCAACAAGCTGTATGTCGTCAGATTGGCAAACATGAGGACATTGATGCTTGTGTCTCCTGTCATTTAAACACAGACAGATGAACTGTTGCACAACATAAGGTAGTCATATATATTTGTTTTTTTGTGACTGCATACTGTACACACAGTGATGAACGCCTGTATCATAAAGTAAAGTAAAGCCATAAAGTAATAAAGTTCTGAAGGAGGTCTTAGGCAGAGATAGAGTACTTTTAGGTGCAATAAATCCACTACGACATTTTGGGACGTTTAATCATCATGATCTTTATTATTATTTTTCCTTTATTATCTCTTCATTATTATTTAATTAGAATTTACAGTTATGTGTACATCATTGTTGAAGTGTTGCATTAGAGATGGTCATTTATATGGAAGCTGAGAGCGGCCATGGTCGTTACTATCTTATTTCATCCTGTTATCTTGAGATCATAAAAAAAATCATCTTATTACGTGATAAATTGATGTGTTATCACAAAATAACAAAAAATTGTTTTAATGAATCCCGTTATCATGAGATAACCCATTATCCTGTCATAATGAGATGATTATTTCATAATCTCAAGATGACAATGAAAAAAGACAGTAGTAGCCACAGCCACTCTCAGCTTACATACATGTTAGCCCATTTGCCTAAGTTTATTACTTTTTACCTGCTATTGCTTTTATGGGGGATAGTTATAGGTGTAACAAGTGTTACAGTGTAAATAGTCTGATATGAACTATGAAAAATCAACTTGTGTGTGTTTACTTTATTGCCTTGTTTGCAGTAACTAAAGATTTAGACCTACAGACACTGTAGTTTACTTATTAGCCAGAATGATTGGAGAACCATTAAAAATTCAGGGTGATATAAATAAGCTTTATTTGTAAGTGGTTTATAGGTTGTGACTAATTACTTTGTTTTAGGTTAATGTTTCATTTGCTCATATTTCATATGTATGTAACAGGCAGCTTATAAGGACAATCTTGTGTTGTCAGCAAAATTATAAAAAAAACAAACAAACATCTGGCTGGTTATCCTCCTTCTGCATGACTTTGCATTAACATAACTGGGGATGTTATGCCCTGGGATGTAAATTGATAATAAGGAGACAGGAGTTTCTCATTGTACAATAAGCCATCAGGTCTTCAAAAAAAAGTTGTCTTCATTAATCAATAGTTTGTCCACCATAATAATCCATCAAGTTTGGAGACGGCCTGCTAAGAAGTTAATGGTAAATAGATTGTGGTACGGACTCTGAAGCCCTTTTCCAGATGCTGAAATGTAAGAAGTCCATTTAGAGGACTGTATCTTAGACTTAAAGAGACTTAAAGAGCCACATATAAAAATCAAGACAGGTTAAACTGGAAGAGCATATACACCTCTTCAAGGGACCAACTTTTTAACCAAAACTTTTGTCTTTTTTGTGTCTCATAATTTTACTACAATGTGAACCACTATAAAAGGATTTATCGGTTATGTATAAAGCCAACATTTATACACTTAAGAACGTATGTCTCACGAACACCGAGTAGGAATGAATATTAAGTGAAGTGTGGGTTTTCGGGGATGATGTCTTTGGTGGTCTGGAACTGCTGTCTTCATGCCTGCAGCTTTGACGTGGGATGTCTCCGTGAGAAACAAATGATGAGCAGGACCAGTAGGTTGCTGGTGTGCTGCCTCAGCCGGAGCTCTGCTTACAAAGGGCCATTAGCCAAGGTCTGTGGCTGACAGATGAAGGCCCCCTAATGGTGCAGGATCATGCTGTGATTTACAATCTTTATATTTAACCAGAGAGAGATTAATTATCGCCAGCAAATTGACAGGTCCAAGGGGGTGAGGGAGGTTTCTGACTGACATTGCCATTCCTCACAGCACTTCCTGCCAGAGGGCATTGCTCCTGACCTTGCGATGCCAGGCATGTTGGGCACCCTGCCTCCTGTCAGCAACGCCTCCCTGTTCTTTTTCTTTAATAACTATCCTTTATTCTTTGCAGGGATGCCTCTCACCCCTGGATGGGTTTAAAACCTGACCATGGCTGTCAAAGTAAAGCAAAAATTTACTGTCAGGCAGAATTCACTCGTGTTTTTGATCGTGGACACTTTATTGTAGACGTGTTCAAGCATGTGTGTGAGAATGAGTGAGTGAGTGAGTGTGAGAGAAAACAAGCCTTGCCCAAAGCTACAAAACAAAAGAGCCATGATTCCAGTCTGAGTTTTTATCCTCCTGGTTTACTGATGCCCTGCAGATGTCCTCGGTCACTTTTTATATCTAAAGTGTTTGAGTTTTTTCTGTCATGCTCTAAGCTTTGTTTGGGTTGCTATCTAGTGTGTGATCCATCATGTGGGTGTCATTTTGTTTTGTTGCACATTAAACAAGAGGATGCAAAATCCATTTTCGACTGTGAGTAAAATAAAAACCCATAATGTGATGTGCTTAGGATGTTAAGTGACAAAAGCTCCTATTGATATACAACAGAATTTAATTTTTAAATTTCAGCTTCATTTTAAGTGTCTGCCTGGACTATTTCTGTGAAAAAAATTTACAGGAACAGTCTGACCTCAGATAAATAAACTTGTTTGTATTCTTGTCAAGAATGAGATAAGAAGATCAATGCCAGAATTATATATGCTAAATGCAAAGGCACAGCCAGCAGCTGGTTAGAATACTTATGCTAGTAAGTGCAGCTAGCCTAGTACAGCTAGCTCTGCCATGAGGTAACAAAATGTCTAGAGTTGAATGATTGATATGCATGAAACTTTCAAAATTGATGAAGTCTTTGTTTCACTTTTTTAAAGAAAAAACTATTTGTTAAAAGAGAAAAGTTGCAATAGTTAACTGGACTAGTCAGTGTTGATAACTTGAAGAACAAATCCAACATCCTCCTCAGACACATGGGCCAATTTGCATACAGTATGTGTGCACGCTGATTTTGCAAAAATTTCAAAAATTGGTTTGTTTTCAACTGTGATGACAAAGAGCAAAATGTTCAGGAAATCTAGTTTGAAGGCGCGTCGGTCAGCACTGAAAACCACTTTTGCCCGCTCTGTCAGTTCACCGTCTATTTCCAACTGAATAAATCATACAAACACAATTTGGTGCCTTGTGTCCTACAATTGTGAACGCAGCAGGACACTGATACAAAAATTCTTTTTTGAGGATGAATAAAAAAACGACTTGGTGGTTACAGCGGAGTAAAAGCACAGTGTACCGAGCAGGAAAATGATTTGATTCACAACTGTTACCAGACCGCAATTCAAACTATGTGGGTAGAGTTGTTTGTGTTTGCAAATGATTGAGCTATCACAGGAATAACACATCCTTTACACCTCTCATCCTATACAACAGATTCTACCTCCCTTTTTTACACACTCCAGCTCCTACCGGTCTCCACCTTTTTTTTCTTTCTCAACCCTCACCTTTGCCTTGCTGCTCTCATCCATCTCTGTTCACTGCTTCCCTTAGCCAAGAAGCTCACCTATGACACCCTCCCCTGGCACCTTTTCTCACATTTTGCAGACTGAGGATCACAATGAAGGACAAGGCGCTAATGAATTCCATTCAGTTTCACCTCCGGGCTCAGATTTATGACATCGACATTTTATCTACTTCTATGTGCGGGACGACTGAGAAGTGGGCAGCTGGGATGGTCAGGAAGTGCCATGCAGCGGCCATGACTACCTTTACTAATCCTTTGGCATCCCTGCCTGCCCCAATTACAGATGGAAATCACCGAGGGGATTATGTCACGAATCAGCACAGCTCAGTTTAAGATGCCGTTCATCATCGGCAGTCTCACCCTTACTCCACCTACCTTCACTTCTCTCTCCTTAGCACCCTAATATCACACCTCTTGATCTGTAGTTCATGCTTTAAAAGGAGAGATTACACCAATCCAAGGTGCCAGCATGGGAACAATTAGCAGGCAGGTGCAGAAAATTGGTCTTTTCATAATGAAGGTTATTTATACATGTCCCCTCATAAAGCTGGACATGCTGCGTCATTATCTCCCAGTAAACGCTCAAGGCTAAATCTTCTTCCCCTTTTTCTCCCTTTCTACATTCTTCTCCTTCACACACACTAAGTCCACATGCCACAAATGCTCATATAAACCCCAGATGCCTGTAAGTCAGAGCCGCAAAATGTGAGGATAAAGCCTGTTGCTAAGAAAATCTGACATCAGCTCAGATGTCAGATCAGACTGAGACATCAGCGATTCTCAATCCAATTACATTAATCGACCGTACAAAATCCATACTGAAGGTTGATGAACAATCTTTACTGCCAAATTACGGGGATCGCAGGATCATAATTGAAGTTGGTTGTGGCTGTCACTATTGGTCTAATGAAATAATCTTGTTGAGCCAACCCTCTGACCGTGATCATGACAGACTTAATTATCAATCTTTTCTTTCCAAAATATTGTGCTTTACTCCCTGCATCATCCCACACTCTTGTCAGAGCGGAGATTGCCTGTTAAATGTGGGAAACTCACAAAGTTTCAAAACATCCCTGCATATAATAGACAGGGGTAAAAGATCAATTTAAACAGGATGACAAGAGGAAGATGTGAGGAGTCCACCAACATTTCCAAAGCTGTGCACTGACTTCACAGGCACTAAGTACATTGAAGGTCACGTACTTTCAAAGGATCACTTATTGAAAGCAGCCTCGCATGATTCGGGCGATGTCCACATAACTTCATAACAGCTCTCACTTTGTGCAGCACGCTTAATTCAGTGCGCAAGGTCAAAGAGGTCAGTGGACAAAGTGTTGCTCATCTTAAGTGACTAACAGCCTCATGCTGCTCTACATGCAGCTCACCACCAAACACAGTGCACTACTGCTCCCTAATGGCAGCTGTGACTCACTGACAGCTGATGCTGTCTTATCAAGGTTTACTTTATCAATGAAAATGAAAATGACAGGAAATGACTACCCAGACCTTCCCGCGTTACACATTAGAGAAAGGTTTTCTATCATATCATCCTATCATCTATTTTTTTTTCCAAAGGAGGAGGTTCAGAGTAGCAGCTGCTGGGCTCAGTGCACAATCACATCTCAGCCCGTATCATGAGGGATGTAATCTCCAGCGAACTGAGCAAGGCCTTATTATGATAAGATACAAATCTTTATCCTCGGAGTAAATAGCTTTCTGATTGTTGACCATCTGTGAAGCATCCAGATATTCTCCTCTCTGACAACTCTCTATCTCCTCCAGGATTTATGTCTGCTAGACAGCTGGTATATAACCCTACAGGTTTGACTGTGTGATGGTATTTACATATGGGTTATTTCCTACTTTGTTAAAAAATAAAACAGCTCCTACTGTTTGATTTCAGTAACACTGTAGCTGTGGCAGATATGTTGTGTCGTCTCCATCTGGTGGTATGTGGCGAAATTACATTTTTGTTTTTTATTTATGTGCTTTTTTTTAACCAAACTTTTCATATTTATAGTAAATTTACACTTAATACCTGCCAATACTTAATGATTCAGCAAAGGTTATTTATTTTCAACCATTGTGCTTATTTAAAAAAAACACTTAAATACCATATAATACCAACAAGAGACAGAGATTTCAGTGATCGCAAAGGTCATTCTCTTTTTAACTGCAGCTCTAAAACATCTTATTTCAAGAGGTCTAAGATCTACCTGATCAAAAAAAAAGGCGAGATTTTTACAATAAATTATATTTGCCAAAAATGTAAAGTGCTACTTTAGCCGTTTGTGTATCTGTACTTTCTGTCGTTTATGTTGTATTAAGCACATCAAATGTGTTTTTATAATATTTTGTGAACCTGGCTGACATATAAGAGGGAGGAAAAATATTAGAAACACCTCAAAGATTTCATTTAATCTAATTTAGCAATAACACAAAGTACAGCTTTAATCACCAGATGGCATCATCACCTCTCTGAGACAGTGTGAACAACAATCCTAAACAAGTTTTTTCAAAGGTTTATTGGCTTGTCACACTGCACAAGTTCTTCTGTTTTCTTCCTCCAAGTTGTATATGATTTTATTTTTGTGGTATGTCAAGTATGTCATGAAATCAGCAACATTCAGAGGGACTAGGATGTAGGTTTCTAAACTACAATAGCCCCTATGACTGAAGGGAAGAGACTGAGATTGTAGCTATTTTTAGTTCACTACACTTATCAGTGCATCAAAACATCATGTAAAGATGTTATTATGGGCACAATAGCCTGAGCATCCATTACACATTGCAAGCCCATATCCACCGCTTACAGCTCTCAGAGTCCTCGATGCTCAAGTGTCCAGAAGCCTTTCTTCTTCTTTGATGGACTGGGTCTATACAGCCCACTCCATGCTTGCCTATCTGCCATATGGTGTGCTGATACAAGAAAAGAGCTTACTTGAAACTCCATTTTAGGCCTTTAATACATGAAGGAAAATCCATGAATAGCCCATTAAATGAACCTTTTCCTTTTTTCAAGATGATTAAGTACTTAAACACAAAGTTTTTAGGCATAAGAAAAATAAGCTTGTGTGCAGAAATACTATTACCTATATCCAGTGTACTACTACCTCAATACAGTTCCTGCTTTTAAAATGTAAAAGGTAAGCTATTAATTTACTACTTTTCTGAAATGAGGTAGGGTATGAAGCTACAAGTAGCCTACATTAAAAACATTACTGGAGAACAGTGCTTGAAAATATTATATTTAAAACACTATATGCGTGTGTGTGTGTGTGTGTGTGTGTGTGTGTGTATACACATATATAATTTTTTTAATTTTTTACACACACACATATATCCCTGAGAATTTCTACCATTGCAAGCAAGTGTATTTCAGGGCAACTTAAATCATGAGGTCTAGACTAATTAGGGTCTTCTCCTATATAAAAGAGTGGTTGGCCTCTACTTTTACAAAATGTAAAATAAACTTTCAGGCTTTCAGTACGGAACTTTCAGTATGGAAGGTGTTCAAAGTTTTAAAAAGTACCAAAGTCTGCCAATTTTAATGAGCATGAGAATAAATGTGTAAGCCTGTTTCAACAGCGAAATATGTGTAATCAAAGTGAGTTTTCGAATAGCACCCTTACTTAACATGAGTTAAATCGTCTGTTTTTGTCAGACACGTGTCTAACTACAGGTATCCGGTAACACCTGTGATCAGTGGTGCGGCTCTGACTTTGAAGACCCGCTTTGTTGTCCCCGTCAAGCTGCGTAAACTGCTGACCCTGCGGGCTCCGTCTATGTCCCGCAGACGAGCTCTCAGGCATCGCGACATTTCCTTTCACACTTCATTTGAACCGCTGATTGTGGTCCTGTTCTCGCGATGACATAGAGGTATGTTTACAGTAAAAAGTGCTGCAAATTATCGTGTCCTACAGTCATTTCAGGCCTGCAAACTCAGCATAGTCCTCTCAGTGCTACTGTAACGAAGAAGTTTTCCCCTCTTATTGTCCTTCCCTCAGAGTTCATCAATTAGCCTTCTACCATAGATAACAACGGCTTAATGAACCGTTACTTTAACTAGAATATTACTTCCTCTTTCCCAAATTAATGAGGCCGCTAATTGTCCTAATTTACGTCTAAAACCCTGGCATTAGGAGTCCTCTCTTTGCTCAGCAGAACCACCTCCGGTAGCTTCGGGTGTGTGAGGATAATTACAGAGAAGACTGCTACCAACATCAGAGGTTCACTGTTCTTGGTAAATGATTCTGGAGGAAAAATGGAAACGCTCTATTGTTACGAAATTAAGAAGTCTTTAATTAAAACACAAGCGAGACACAAAACTGTGGCTCGCTGTATAGACCAGTGAGACCTATATGATGACGGAGGAAAAGCAGTGAGAGGGTCATTGTTGAGTTCAGCTAATGCAGAAGTGCTGGTTTTTATTATAGGCCTAATAGTACACTAAGAATGGGAAGGATGGGAAACACATTTGGAAAATATTGTAGACAATATTGAAACTGACATGAAAAGCCATGCTGCCTTTGTGTAGGCCTGTTATAGCTTCATTTTAGGATTTATTTATAGCTGTATTTAGCTTTATTTGTGAAAGAGTGTCTGGAGAGTGTAATTTAAAGTTTGCTTTTAAAGCTAAAGCTCCGTGGGTCCATAATTTCCAAATGATTCTCTTGTACTTTTAATTTAAAACTGATCATAATGTAAATTGAGACAGTGTTTGGTTGGTAGCAATACTTTCAATTTATTCATTCCAATTAACTCATATAAGTTAACAGGTCAGGTAAACTAAATGGAAATTATTTTTTTTAAAACATAGTGGCTTCCAACTCAACTTATTAAGAATAAATGAAACATTCCATGGGTTTAATTTGAGCAGTTCTTTTGAGAAATGTCCTATTTCCCTTTAATTAACAAAATCATTTTTATTTCTCAGGGAACTTACTAGAAAATTATTAAAAAATTACAGACCCCTAAAAATTAGCCTACCATAATTCTGAAAGTCTGTGTGCTTTTAATAGATGTATTGCAGGTCTCATAAGGTGCTGTAATGTCTCGAACAGGTGGACAATGAGAAAGAGACACAACGCTTCAAATGAAACCTCAAAAATAGAATTGAATTAATTATA
>JAPZDV010000026.1:9602340-9636377 GCA_029814665.1 Acanthurus lineatus
AAAGTGATCTAAGTTTTACAAAAAACATGATAACCATCAAATAAACCTCCTGGTATGACTGAAAGAACTACTGCAGCTGGTGTTCAGCAACTGAACATTATTCTTGGTTGCTTGTTGACAAACATTACCAATTTCCCAAGATGAGTAAAGGTCATTGTCCTCCATGGTCAAGCCATTTCCTCTCTCGAAAGCCCCTTTGTCTGATCCTCCAGGATCCTTTGGTAAACACAGTGGCATGGTAAACATTGCATGGAGTGTACACTTACCTCTTATCACTGTTTTATGACTTCAAAGAGGCAAGATGCAAGAAAGAACAGAGCTTGTGCAAGCACAAGAATTAGAGAAGTGAAGTGAGAGAAGTTACAGATACTGTATGAACTTCCTCATTGTGCGATTTATCTCTGATGGGTAAGGTTTATACCCACCTTTCCCAAATGATAACACAGATCCTCTTACAAACAAAAAAGGGAAAAGTTGTTATGGTCAAGAGGAGAGATGTTTGATACCTGGAAGGCTAAAAAACAGAGGGCGTCTATCCAGTCCTGGCTTTCTGTGGAGGCCATGGTGTAGTTGGATTGTGTGGTGTTCAGGTAGAAGGCTGTGCAGCCAGGAGGGCAAGACTCTTTAGTAGCGGGGGTGACACTGATGCAGTCACTTAAACGCACCACCTTTCTCTCTGGTGTTTTCTGCCGCATAATCTTCTTCTGGTCGGAAATGTTATCAAGTACAGCAAAGAGCTCCAACCGCCCAACTCCTTGGGAGCTAGGTCTAAAGAGTAACACCCACATTTTGCGCCATGTTCTCTGTTGTAGATGATTGAGAAGGGAAAAAAAGCTGGTTATCTCTCACAGTTGTTATGTGATTTAAATCTTATCATACTGCTATAACTTTGATTATAATTGTTCACTTCTGTTGCATCTGTTTCTGCTTTTACACAGATGACACACAGTTCTACATTTCTGCTTCACATGATATTCTGAGGCTTTTTGACACTGTTGAATTTGAAATATCTGAGACTGGATGGCTTGATTTTTTTCTACAGTTAATGGAAAAACATATTAGCCATTTAGTTACCTTACTGCCTTTTCTTGTAACATTAAATATCTTGCTAATATGGAGCCACACCATTTATCAGGGAAAAGAGAATGCATTGCACATTTTTGCAAAGTGAACTATAATTATGCTGCATGCAAATTAGTGAAATATCTCAGATGCTTTCGACTGCCTACAAATGACACCTCTTAAATGATCTCATTGGTGCTGCATAATTTTTTCACCCTACAGTTTCTGATACAGCCTTAATTAAATGCCTTAATAAGAGAAAAAAATTAAAATATATTTTTTCTAGCCTGATTATACATATAGGAACTCTTGTTGTATGTTCTGCCTGGTATATGTTTTCCTTATTTTTTTATCATTAATTATTGTAAATTAACCCTCCCCCCCATACACACACACACACACACACACACACACACACACACACACACACACACACACACACACACACACACACCTCTACTCTTTCCTGTTTATTTCACATGTTGTGTGAAGTTAATAGTTTCATGTCTTAGTTTGAAATGTGCCTTACTAAATTTCTTAATCTGATTGTCATTTATTATTGGTGTGCTTATGTTGAGAAAATATGATCCCCTATGCAGTACTGTCTTACTGCTTCTGCTTAAATTTTGCAAGAGGTGTTTCAATTAAAAACCAGCTCTGTGCCAATCTGCAGCCTAGGCAAAGTACAAACCACACTGACAGCATTTTCACATGACAAGTCATGTAGTTAGTATCCATTAGATCTGAGTATCCTCTGAAGACCAGTATTTTTAAATCCTTTTGGGTCAGAACAGCAACTTTATTTTAGCAATTGCTAACATTTTTTTAGTTCAACATATAAAATTCAGCACAGATTAATTCTACTGAGTGTCTTGTGACTAAAATTAAGAGCTAAATAAAGGCTAGTAACAATAACCTAAAGGAAAATGTTTCAGTTATGATGAATTAGTAGAATATTTAATGTACAAGAGTCAGTTAAGATTTTCACTGCTGTAATCTTGATTTAGTCTGAATATAAGATGCAGTGGAGTTACATTGAGATTAATGAGTTACATCTGCAGTTCCATATGTTATTAAGTTGAAATATTTATGTGTAACCATTTGTAACTCTTTCAAGATGTTTTCAAACATGATTATATTTTCATTGACCTGAACAATCATACTGCTTAATTTTAGTCACTTCTCCTGAGGTCAGTAAGTGTGTAATAGGATTCAGTTTAAGGCCAGGTCCCACTAAATAAACAGCTTACACCACATGAAAACTTGAGTAATGCATTTTGTAAAATTCTGCCCAAACTGCAGTCAGTCTGTGCCAACTTGAGTGCAGCACAGAAAAGTCTAAAAATATTAGTAAATGTAGACTTAAGTTAGGTATTGAGATGTTTTGGTGGAGAATAATTCTGCAACATTAAATGCAATAAAAAGAGCAAAAAGAATGGCAATAAATCCACGTTGTGTTATTGATATGAGCCTAAATATCATCCTACCTTTTGAGCATCATTACACTGTGATACAGCATGAGTGTTATCCTTTTCCTGGTTGTAAAAGCTGTGTTACAGTTAAGTAGATTCTAACATTTGACTTTCCATTAAGTGATTATATTAACATTACTGAAGATTATTTATCAAAAATCTCATAATGGACGGTCATTCCTTCTTGATTATTGAGCTATTTGGTCAAAAGTTTGTCACTTAAATTGTCAATATTTCCAAGCTCTGAGTGTAGTGTTTTTTAGCAGCCGTCACTTGGCTAAATGTTAGCATCAGCTTTTAACTAAATGTTTGAGTTTTGGTAATGTTCATTTTGACTTCACTGCACTGTTTACTAAAGATTCTGACAGTAAGTAATCAATCTCTGCATGCAGTGACTTTGGTTGTGATATGATCTATATCACTAGTACAGCCAACTGAACCTTTGCTTATTTTGATGTTGCACTTTATAAAAGCAAAAAAACAGCTGTGAAATTGTTACACTGACTTCAAAAAACAAAAAATGAGCCATAATGTTTACCTTTTCAAGTATTTTATGAATTTTCTATCAAACCTACCTTTCCGAACTTGACCCCCTGAAGGTACAGCATCCCTTCCTTGAATGTAACTTCCATGCTTGTAAACTTTACCTCTAAATCTTCACTCTGCAGCTTGTCACTTAGTGGTTAGGTTGTAACCACCCACCCTTCCACCCAACCTAAAATTAGGTTTCCTATGCTACTAGAATAACTGCTTCCTTTACATCACAAGCAGCATTTGTTCTGTCTTAGACCTGTGTACATCTGACTGGGTTAAAAGTAAAGACATCTCTAATCTGCAACTGAACTGTTGCAAGAGAAAGTTTGCAAATGCTGTGTGTTGCTGTTTTGTTGGGGGGCAAACTTCCCTTTACTTCATTCTGGTTGTTGTAGCAACTTCCCGACCACACAACATTAAGACCACACCTTCTAACTTTGACAGGAAGAACATGAAAGATCACAAAAGATACTAAGGTTTTATTTACAGTCAGTGTATCAAAAAAATTATGTTACAAAGGCTACACTTACAGAAGACACCCCCCCCCACACCCAAACATTTCATCTGACAGACCTGCATGCTGTGTTAGGAAATGATAAAAATACACTTCCTTTTTCAGTGACATGACATTAGTACAGGTTCCAGAGAAATGTGTCTCAGTTCCATTGTACACTGAAGATTCTTCCCTTAAGTGAAAAACTTTTAGAAGTCCATTGAACTATGAGCCAGGTAGTCTTTCCGCCCGATGTTTGTAACCTGCTTGGTCTGCATGGCTTCCAGCTTCGGACAGTCTGTGATACGATGACCCAGACCACCACAAAATGTGCAACCCCTCTCTCCTGTGAAAACACAAGAATCAGGTATGTCAGAAAGGGTTCCCAAACACTCTACACTTGGTTCTCTGTATCTGAAAAGCTAAAATGAGTTAAGGTAACATTTGAAAAGAAAAACACAAAGCTGAGAGTTATGCAAGAGTCAATCACATGTAGGTCTAGATAAAGTGACATGAACTTAAAAAAGGGTGAACGACTCACCTCCAATGTCCAGCATGGTCTCGTCTCCCGTCTGGAGAACCTGGAGGACTGGAGGAACCTTCTGCTTAGCTTCAACAAGCAGGGCTTTAAGGTCCATCAGTACTGATTCATCTATGGGAAAGGAGATACGTTTACTGTTAATTTATTGCCATGTAACACAAATTAAGAAAATTCCTAAGAATTCAAAGCAAATATTCTGGAAATCATTACTCCTAGACATGGAACTGATTGGATTTTTGTCAGGACATTTTCTTACCACAGCCTTTGTTGATGAAAGTAGTTGCAATACCGGTCTTGCCCGATCGTCCAGTTCTTCCAATTCTGTGGACTGAAATTAAATATTTTCAACAACTCATCCAGAGCAATTAGGAAAAAAAGTGATGGCCATTTCAAAAAGGCCAAGCTACATACAAGATGCATTTAAAAACTTCAAAGACTGTCCCTGTTGCTCATAAACAGAGTACTGCTGCATGTAGCATGTGCCATCAATTACTTCCGTGAGTAAGAATTTCAAGTTTCATGACATTTTAAGTTAAATGTAAGTTAAATGTAAGTTAATTTAAGTGGGGCAGCATGGTAAGTGGGGGTTTGGAGAGCAACAACTGAGTAGTTGCAGGTAATAAACAGGGCATCCATGTGTCCACTTTTGAGAGTCAAGTTGCCTGCGTGCTATAGTTTACAACAGTTATGTTCTTCGTGTTATTTATGTTCTCCCTCCTAGGCACCTCAGAACATCACAGTGGTACCTGCTGCAACGGACTGATCCTGGAGGAAGAATTCACAGTGCACAACCTTATTGTCAAAGAAGCTACCAGCATGCTCTAAGTTCCCTGTCCCGTAACAACTTCTTCAGTCTTGGAAACAGTGGACTCTTTCACTGTAAAGGCTGTCGTTTGTTCTCTGGCTCGTAGCCTTAAACACAACTCTTGTCACCAGTTATGGAGATCCCTGACATGAAGTCTGGGTCACCCTGTACTGGGTCCTGTAGATGAAGATCCTTGCAGACCCATATAAGGTGCTGCTTAACATCGGGAGTCAGGAAATACTTAAAAAAGGTCTTGCTTGCACCTCCAACATGCATGTTACTGTGCAGTGCTCTGTCTGTGCACAACAACAACAGCCTTGAAAGTTTATGATGGCACCTTGTATGTATACAGTAGAAATTTGTGAACTCTTTAGAACTTTCCGTATATTTACAGCAATGAGACCTAAAACATGTTCAGATTTGTGATCATTAAGGCCTCAAACTAGACAAGGAAGACTCTGTTAGACAAATAGTAAAAACTATAAATGCATATTCTTTTATTTAGTAAAATTATCCAATAAAATCTCTGATGGAAAATACAAGAACCATTGTAACTGTCAGTTCAGGTGTGAGTTTAGCAGCCCCTGTCCTACTGGAGAATATAAACCTGGGTCTTTAATATCCAAGTCTGGTATTCACCTCATAGGTTTGTGAAATAGTGTCATCCAAGCTAATGTGTTGGACTGATCAACAGAAAACAGCGCAAATTCCTGCTAAAGCAAGTCATACAGATATTGAAAGCAAAGGTTCACACACTTCTCATTTAACTGGGTTCTCCTTCTGTATTTTTAGGACTTCTGATCAGATCTAATCACATTTATGCAGAAATTTCTAAAGGGGCTTCAGGCTTTCTAGCAGCACTGTGTGCATGTATATATATATGCCACCTTACCATAGTTTTCAATCTCCTCAGGCATGTCATAATTCACAACATGCTGTATGGCTGGGAAATCCAGACCCTTGGAGGCAACATCTGTGGCTACTAAGACATCTTTCTTTCCTTCTTTAAATGCTTCTATGGCTTTTGTTCTTTCCTCCTGGTCTGAAAACAAAACATCAACAAATATTTCAGAGACAGTATTTTGCAACATGAGAGAGACCTGTTTGTGGTGCCTTCAGTACCATGGAAATGTTGTGCAAACTATAAAGCCAAATGACGGCAATTGCAAGCAGGGTGGCATCTGGTGGCAATGATAGGCAACTACAAGAGCGCAGAGGATTGAGGGTGTGAAAGCACGATGGGTGCTCTGAGCTGAACAGCCCTTCAAATACAGAAATCCTCTGCAGCCACTTTCACAATACAATGACTGCTGTGTTTAATGATTCTAACAGAGTGCTGTGCACCTTTTCCTCCATGGATGGCCACTGCCTCCACTCCTTTAAGCAACAGATACTCATGGATGGCATCTACATCGGCCTTCTTCTCTGCAAATATCAGCACCTGTCAATATAAACACATAGTATTTTTTACCATTCGACATATTTGAGTTTGTTTTTTTTTCCGGTGTATCTAAATGTTATAACATGGAGGTACTGACAGGAGGTGGGGTTTTCTGGAGACACTCGAGCAGGTACACCATCTTGGCCTCCTCCTTAACATATTCCACTTCCTGCACACAAACACACACAAGATATTTATCATTTACTTCACATATTTTTTTCACATCAGAGAGTTTGTAAATTGAACGCCATTAATTTCCCTGTCTAAGACAGAAAGCTTTTTCTGGAAAATGAAAAATGAACACACCTGGATGACATCCAGGCTGGCAGCACCGGCCCTGCCCACGTTGATGGTGATGGGTTTGACCAAAGCGCTCTTGGCAAAGTTCTGGATCTTCTTGGGCATGGTGGCACTGAACAGCAGGGTCTGTCTTTGTCCCTTGATTGAGATATAAACAAATTAGAAGACTTTTCATGTCTGGTAGCCTCAAAAAAGCCATGGCTACTTTTTCCAACCACATTTATCTTGTCAAGATTTCAAAATGAAAAAAAAAAAAAAACAGTCTCAACTGATTGAGCTCAGCAGCTGGATGATGTACTAACCACTAACTACAGGGAGCGCTCAGATGATGATGAAATCTTCTGTTGTGAGAAGCAACTTGAAGTAGTGTTACAGATGTACTGTATGATGAAGCATTATTCTGTAGCTGTGTAGTCTACATTTGTTCTAAACATATTGAGCAGCAGATTTTCAAACAGATTTCAAGGTTCAGAGGAAAAATGCATCAACAGCCTGAGGAATGGTGAAGTTGTCCAACCAGATAAAGAAGGAAATTGTATTTTTATGTGAGTGTATCATCCAGTGAACAGCCAATTTGAACTTATGTCTACAATATATGTTATCTCATTAAGCCTTACTGGACTGTCTTTGTGAAACCACTTGTCTTGCTAGAGCTTTAATGACCACCTTTTGGGAACAACCGAGGAAATAAAACCTGCTGGATTGTTTTGACATTCCTGTCATTTGACATCACTGCTGCAGAGGAGGCTCTCACCTTGAAATAGGAGAAGATGGTTCTGATATCTTCCTCAAAGCCCATGTCGATCATCCTGTCAGCCTCATCCAGAGCCAAGTAGCGGCAGATGTCCAGACTCACCATCTTCTTCTGAAGCAAGTCCATCAGTCGGCCAGGAGTAGCCACCATCATGTGGACGCCACTGGAACCAAGAGGAAATACAAATAAGAATGGAAAATAAACTCAGGAAAGATTTACTGCTTGCATGTCTAAAATGACAATGATAAATAGCTTGATCCTGAGGTGGTCATGTTACATAAATATTTTGTTCTATGCATGCTTTATTCATTTTATTAAGCTGAATTGTGCATTTTTTGCTTGACGCAAATTCAAACTAAAATTTTGGGTACCACACAGAAACAGATTGGGTTTCTTTTGCTTGAGTCTTCACTCTTACTTACTGTTTTACTACCTCCATCTGCTCCTTGACAGACATTCCTCCAATGCAGAGGGCAGAGCGCAGCTGAGGAGCTCCCTCCTCCTCCAGCAGCTTGCAATAGTACTCGATGATGCCGTGAGTCTGCCTCGCCAACTCTCGCTGGAGTAAAGGGAGAGGTATTAAAATTGTAAATGCTTACTTGCAGAAAAAGGGTTGCTACAGGAAACACCATCTGTCTAAAGTGCAGTCACTGGGAAATGCTGTTTAATTATTAGTGCCTTCGCAGTTTTTAAACTGATTCAAAGTTTGAAGAGATTTGCAGCCCATGCATATCTGGTTAAATTTAAACACAGTCTGAAGCTTCTAAAATCACCTGTTAAAAGCCTAACACTATATTCTGTGACCACAAATACATTAAGTGTGACTGTTTATATTGATTTGTTTTGTATGTCTTACTGAGGGACAGATGATGAGTCCATATGGTCCCTCTCTCTTAAAGAAGGGCAGCCTTTTCTCCTGCTCCAGGGAAAACATGATGATGGGCAGAGTGAAGACCAGAGTCTTACCAGAACCAGTGAATGCTATGCCGATCATGTCCCGACCTGAAAGACTAAAAACAAACATAAGCAGTTTACATTTACCTAACATCCATCACATATGTTACAGTTTGCATGCATATGTATATTTAATAAACTTACACAGTGGGGATTCCTTGAATTTGAATTGGTGTGGGATGCACAATGCCCTTCTTTTTCAAACCTTTAAGAATTGCTGCAAAAAACAATACACAGATATGTTACCAACTGTAAATAATGTTATACCACTGAAGTCCTTGTTCAATCAGACAAGGTGATTTTTTATGTGTGGGAGAGGAAATGTGTTTTAACCTGGAGGAAACTTCATCTCCCTGAAGCTTTTGATTGGAGGAGGGATGCCATCTCCATCAACCAGGATGTGAAACTTCTTCCTGACGCGCTCATGTCGGGTGTCTGGCATGTTGAGGATGTAGCGTGGCGCCTTCCAGCTGTTAAGAACAACCAGGTTAAAGCAAAAAGTTAAAAAAATGACAAAAAAGGTTATTTCTTAGAAATAACTAGTTTTATATACTGGTCTCATAGAGCTTATATACTTACTCACCTTGTTTTTATAGGATCATCATATATGATACCTTTGGCCATTTCCTTCACAGACATCAGAGCTGACAGCAGAGAGAGAAAACTAGTTTGGTAACTTTTTTAACACCTTAAGTTTATCAAAGTTAATGTGATTTAGAATTCAACGTGTCTTCACATGAACTTGACAGTATTATAATTTTACCTCTGCCCTCTGCAACACTCTCAAGAATCTTTTCTTCCTCTTTCAGCTGCTTCTCCTTGGCAGACTCCTTACGGGCTGTTCACAACAAAGAACAGGTGAGATACCACTGAACCATAATGTTTTAATGAGCACTATAATATTTAAGATGTACCGTGAAAAGAATTTAGCAAGAAGCAATCAGAATCAACAGCGGGTCACGTTTAAACTGGATACCTTCAGCTTTTTCCTTGAGGTGCTGATGCTGATCGAGGAGACTGATATTGGAGCGTGGACCCAGACCCTCGTCCTCATCCTTCTGCTCCTCCCCACTGTCCTTCTGCTCCTCATCAACTGCCTTCCCACGCAGACGTAACATCTTCTGCAGCTGTGAGGTACACATGTTAAAATGCATTTAATTTGAGTATGCTGTAATTGGATGTGTTGTTCAGATAAATTTGGAAAAATCTGAATATTTGTCTTTAAAAAAAATTAATTACTTTTAAAATAATGTTAAGTTCATTATAAAACTCTTATCCTAGACTAACTGACAATGTACACCTAATTAAGAATGCATCAATCACTCTCACACTTCTCTCTCCTGATATTGATTCACATACCTCCATTCAATTCGAGATACCTACAGAAATAGATTTCTGATCCATTACCAAAGCTATTTTTGTTCGAACATTTAATAAACTATGTAGCTCTTTGCATCGAATTTACTGGTCTCATTTTTAAATATGATTACTCAAGGCCAGGAACTGCTAGGGAATCTGTATCTTGTCATAGAGAAAAGTGGAGGAAAGAAACAGAACGTTATAAAGAAGTTTATGAAGAGACAGATCTCTGTCTGGATCGATCACATCTCAAAATCACTGATTCATTTCATGAGGTCTTGGATCTGATAACAAACCTGTGGATCAGACTGGTGGATCTTTACTTTTTCTCAAACAGTATAAGCAGAAGAGTACACAGTAACCTACCATTTGTTGTTTTCTTATTTTGACTGGAACATATGGAACATAATCATCATCCTCCGATCCTTCTGAGCCAGACTTCTCATCCTCCCCATACGATCTCTAAAAAGACATTTGTCAAACATTTTTAATACTGTTGCCTTGTTTTCTCTTTGCCACACACTTTAGAGCTCTGCAGTCTGCCAGAAACAATCTTCAAACACATCTAATACACATCTAATGACCGTCTCTACTGCAATTCTTAATTACAGGGGTTTATTTGTGAATAATACATGCAACAGTACAACAATGTCACTTTAGTTTTTATTATTTAGTAATGGTGACTTATATGAAGGTGAATAATCTTTAAATGTGAAGTGTATAAACTTTAGCCTTGCAATTTTACACTGATCTCAAGGAACATCGTTTACTAGTCGTGCCGTTCAAATTGATTATACTATTTAGAAACTAGAAAATTCACCCAAATGATCTTATGTTTAAAAAAATATAATGCCAATGCAGATTGCTATATTCGGATGTGATTGGTAACTCTCACTATAAACGTTGCAGATGCGTATTGGTCGTGGTTGTTGTGCTACTACATTTTAGCTAGTTAGCTAGGAACTTTAACAAACGTTGGACTTTCAACTAAAATATAAACAGAAAAACACATCTTGTTTAAACATGGTAATTTAACGTTATTAATTGATATTTATCATATTTTCATCATGATAGATTACAAAGCATGTAACGTTTGGCTTGTTGAGATCTCGGCTAGACAGTTAGCTAACTGCACCTAGCTTTAGCTACTGTTATCTATTCATTGATGTGAACAAATATCCACATCTAACTTACCTTTTTGGGTCGATTTTCGGTCTCCATTTTAGTTATGAATGCAGTGACGCTCAACTGTCTACTCAATAAGAATTTCTGACTAAATGCCCGACATGAAATTTAACAGCTAACATTAATCCGCATGTTTACACAACACAGGAAGCCTTGAGACTGTACGGCACGTTGGAAGGGTCAAACCTTCTCGAGACGCTGCGGCAAAACGTGAAGTCTGTGAAGTCTGCAGAGTCTAGTTTTGCAGAGGCAGCTCGTGCTTGATAAGCCATTTAATGGAAACCAAACCAGAAAGTTAAACGTAGAAAACAAACACCACACTTTATTTTTTGTCAAAACTGTATTGTTTTTAATCTTTCTGAACGAAAGATTTTTCACAGTATCAAAAGTGAATTTTTAAAAAAAGAAACAAGCCAACATACACTTGGCTATAATTGATATAGTATAAATCTACATTCGAAACATTAAGATAATCTCCTCTAATTGGATATAACCTGGAAAGCATCAGAGATGTTATATGAAAACAAAATCTCAGCACAGATTCAAGAAAGAAATCCATCTCAATGAAAGCCATCAGCTAAAACATGGTTACTGGTGTAAATCTCAAGGCCCTTGTCCAAAAAATATCAACCCTTCAGTGATATTTCTCATCAAAAGATTATCAACACTCGGACTTCAGATGAGTTAGCTGAGGTACAGGGTGCCACCAAGGTCACAGTACAGGGAAAAGAGTAGTATGATTGAAAATATATATCTCTCTCTCTCACACACACACACACAACCCCCAAAAACGCTTGACAAAGGCTCAAAAGGGCCTCAAATAATCACTCAATATGTACAAGCATTGAAATGAACTAGGTTGACAATGTGTGATGGTTCCAATGGTAAAATGATTGCACACTGGTGTACCTGTCTCTGCTGGAATAAAAGGGTTAAAAAGACAGCTTAGGAGTGAAAGAACTGTGGTAAAGGACATTCCTCTACAGATGGAAGAGTGTATCATGTATCATAGATATCGCTATTAGAGATAATTGCTCAGTAACACCAAGGGAGGACTGACAGTGACAGTAAAATAACAGACACACATAACTGCCAAATACAGCATCAGGGAACAGTGTCTAGATTTTTCTGTTATACATGTCATGCATGGAAACGTATCTGCATGGGTACTTAATTGGATTAAATTTTTTTTTTTTAAATGCATACTGTGAGCCAAGTGTTGTACACTGTAAAACTGGTATTTTCCCACAAGTTTCTTAAGCATTACTTTACTTAAAAAAGGCCAAACATTCATGTTGTTAACATAATACCATGATCTCATAGAAGAGATAACAGTCTTGCACAGTTACTAAGTCATTTCATGATCAAAAATAAATATTGGGGGAAAAGGTGATCTAATAGAGAACTATCTGCTACGAAATGCACTGCAGTCTGCTTGTGAGTAAAATCAATGCATTTGTTGCCACTATTGCTCCCTGCAGAAGGGATAGGAGTGCTTTTTCATAAAATTGAGTCAAAATGTTGTCTTGCGATCCTGTGACAGTAGTATAGTAAAAGACAAATGTCTGCTTAGCTTGATGTTGTGGAGGGGAAACTAGACATACAGAGTGTAATGGATGATGAGCACCAAATTAAACTGATTGGAATTCAGAAGTTTAACAACGTTAAAATGTCTCAGATTTGTGATAAAAACATTTATTTCATGTAAGGTAATTGTTTACATACTACATACGTAAGCACATGGATGCAGTGGATTCCACAGACTTTTTTTTTCCATTTTTGCATCTCTCATTTAGTGAACATTGCAATAATAGCAAAGGGTAGAGTTGGCCTTGAGAGTGATCCCTGGCTGGTCAGCCACATGTGTCAGTCTTCTAAATGGAGAGCATGATTTGAACCAGGGTCCCTTGGCTTAGTAAGGAAGAGAAGAAAACAGGAATGAGAGAAGGCCTCAGGCCAAACGGGGCTCTACTGAAAGAGTTTGTGGTGTGGTGGAGTTTCTTCTTTTTCCTGGCACCCATCCAAGTTATTGAGCTGCATTGGAAGGAACCTTTTTGAGGCTGAAGTTGGACCAATTCACTGCTACCTTCTGGCGAGTTTGTTTTGCAGAGTCAAGGCAAAATCTGAAGTGGAAAAAAAGGTCAGACAAACAAGAGGAGGAAGATAAAATAACAGTCAGCTTTAGTGATGCAGTTGAAGTTTATCAGCATGACAGTTCAGTAAGCTCTAATTCACTGCTATTTTCATCTTACCTTTTGAAGTATTCCACTTCCCGATCGATCTCATCCATTTCCGTTGGATCCACATCTTTAGGAAGAAATACATCATCTAAGGGGATAATAGCAAAGATTAAAACATAGTCTAACATTAAAACAAACCATTACGAGGTAAGTAATTTTTGACTTTTACATGATTAGAAAGTTTATTGTACCGATAGCACTGCTGGATTTTTCCCCCTTGTTCTTGTTCTTCTTACTTTTCCCCTTAGTTTGCTGCTGCTGTTGCTGCCCATTTGCTGAAATGACGGGGTGAGCTTTGCTCTCTGATTCCTGCTCAGACCGACCTCGTGTTTCTGTGTCACCTTTCCCCTTTTGTGCATACAAGAGGCCACCATTTGCTCCATTTGCTGGATGTTTGGACGATCTACCCTCCTCAGCTTTCTTAGGCCCATTTCTCTGGTTGTCTGCACAGTGCTGGGGCTGTTTGTTCCCGGCTTTTGAGCCGTTAGGAGCCATTTCTTTTGACTCGTTGGTTTTCTGTGTTTCATTCCCCGAGGCAGCTTTGGTTGGTTTGCTGGAATTCTGCTCTGACACAGATTGCTCCTGTCTTTGCTGCTGCTTTTTATTCTTCTTTGACTTTGCACCACTGTTTCCAACTGCTGTGTTCTTGGGATCAGGGGCATCCTCCTTCGATTTAGTCTGGGCTGGCACCTGTGGCAAACTGTCAGATCCACTGGAAGTGCATCTTTCAGGGGATCGAATCCTTATGAGCTTTGAGAGATTGGGGCTATTGTGCAACCGCTGGATGTCCTTGGACACCGCAGTGACCCCTGAGGCCGTGTTGGTGGTATTAGGGGACGACACAGTGGTTGTGTCCTCCCACCCATTAACCAGGTCCAGGTGATTCTTAAAGGTTCCCAGTGAAAGAGGGGCCAGGTCAAGATCTATCTGCTGCAGGTCAGAGGAGCCATTGAGATGAGACAGTAAATGGTTTCCTTCCAATGTGGCTGCCTTCTTTGGAAAGTCATTGACGTCCAGATTGAGGTCGTACATGCTAAACGAGGCCCGGATTGAGTCTTTGATGGTGTTCTTGATCTCTTCAAGCCGACTGGTGAGAAAACTGTTGACGCGTTCAAGCTCCAGCTGAGGCCAGTCGAGCAACCGGCTGGCTTCTGAACCATCAGTGAGGGGCTCGTCGACAGGCTCAGATGTATTGGAGTTGGGGTCACTGCCTGCAGCACCCATGTTGCCCTGCTGAGCTTTTTCCTGAAACAGAAACCATACAACCTTGTATGTGAAAGCAGGTAATTATATGAATTTTAATTTTTTTGAAATAATTAATTGGTAAGGCTTTGTGTTGAACCTTGATGCTTAATGGATAATGATCGAATTGTAGTCTCAAATAGGCAGCATTATTACCACAGGGCTGTGTAGGCACAGAAGAAATGTCTAACTGTACAAAATATTATTCTGCTATAAGACAAGAAACAAAACAAAGAAAAAACCCTGCCCTGTTTGTATTTCTTTGAACCAATCACAATCATATAGGGCGGAACTAAGCCCAGGATTCAGCAATGTTGTTTTTCAAAATAACTACAGATCGCGGAAAGGAGGGAGAATTACAACTGAAGTTGTTGAACAAGTGGCAAGCTTACACCCACAGTCTATAACCAATACACAGAAATTGCATCTGTAGCACTGCATACCAAACAACAATAATTTTGCATCAAATGTCCAGTTGGGTTTGAAATCTCATTTACATATTCTACAATTAATTCCTGATTTTGAAATTTAGTCCTTAACATTTTGATGAAATCAAAATCCCCTTTGATAACTATGCTTGCTTTCTTTTTAGCAACACTCAGCCAGTCTACAATATGCAATTGCCTCTCTATAAAGCAGTTTTCATTGTTGAGGCAGTCTGCCCTTACTACATGGGATTCAAATCCTGTCTACTCACATAGTTTGAATAATGTTGTGATAAAGCCTTAGTCGTGGGATTTGCTTATTTTATTGTTAAATAACCACCATTTTTGAATAAAATCTATCTGACGAACTAAGTTAGAAATGTTAACATAAGAGGTTATCTGATAAAGTATTATTCAATTTACATTTAGTGACAGCTTTCTTCCTTGCTCTCTGACTGGTTTTATCCCTGAAGTTAACCACAGTAGACAATGTGAAACGCACCATTACATTGAATGAAATTACAGGTTTCTCTGAGTTTAAACAATTGTCTCAACAAAATATGCAACAAAGATTTCATCTTTTTTTAATAACTTAATACATATTATATGTTTCAAATCCTAATATTAGCTTTTTTAATTTAGCCTATATTAGTGTAACTAGGCTAAAATATATATGTAAAATACATAAAATATATAAAAAGAATGAAAGTCAAACATGATTTCTAAAGTTACCCCACCTTCTTCTTTTGTTTGTGTCGTGCTCTTTTGGCAGCCTTGGCACTGTTGACAGGTTTGGGCTCAGAACTGTTTATGAAGTCTAGCAGCTCATCTACGTCCCTGTTGTCAATAGCACCGGCCACTGTCAGTTCTGAATCTTGACGCTGAGGCAGCTCCTCCTTACGCCGGGTCAGACGTGACCGGAGCTTTTCTCGAATCTCTGCGTAGTTACGGCTTGTTGGTGCAGCTGGAGGCTGTGATTAAATAATACATTATAATGGGTTGTATATCTCAGCTTTTAATAGATGTTTAATAAGTATAAAACTACGCAAAAGGAGGAAAGCAGCGAAAAGCTGGAAACCAAACCAGAAAGTTAAACGTACCGCATTGTGTCCGAAGAACTCGCAGTAGCAGCAGTCACAGTACTTTCCGTCCTTCTGGTTGGTGGAGGAGGAGGCACAGGAGCTCCTCTCAGAGCTGCTGTCTTCATCCTCCCCCTCATCCAGCTCAGACGAAGGGTGGCAAAATTTCCAATTAGTCATTTTGTGCCCCTTAAATGCCTGGTCACTACAAAAAAAAAAAAAAAAAAAAAAAAATTAACCTTGAGAATACATTTGTATTATGAATGCTACAGCTATAGGAGAGTTGTCTCTATTTCACATTCTAACAAAAAGCAAAGCTGAGATAGTTAAGCTAACCTGCAGGTCCCAGCTGTCAGATGGCCTACATTTGAAGTTGCCACTGTTCCCGCACTGTGTCCATTACAAGGGTGGTTACAGCCCATAATAGATGTGCCCAGTTTGCTGTGTTGTGTGTTGACAGCAGGAATGTGGGAGTTTTTGCACGGGCTGGGCTTATGGACTGATGTTGGGCTGTCTGGACTGGGAGAATTGAGTTTGGCTGTAGGGCCGTGGAGGTTTGGTACCAGCGGGGAAAAGGGAGCATGGGCTGCCACACCAGTGCCGGACGAGGAGGTTACGTGGCTGTGCTGCCCAGAGTTCGGCTTTGGGGGTAGGAGTGAGGAATGCTGAGACGACAAGCCGGTGGGACTGTTGGGGGGTACCGACAAGTCTGTGTGTTGATGGTGGTCACTGGGGTGGAAGGCTTCACCTAGACAATAGAAAACAATACACAAAAATGACTTGTAGATTACAAACATCAAATTGTTTTTTCCATGGTACATCAATTTGTGTTCTGACTCTACAGTTTACTTCATAAGGCATTTCATATTTCCAAAATAAGCCCAAATAGACACTTCTTTAAATGAGAAGACTAACTACTATTAACCTGGTTACAACTACATGCCTTAAATTGGTCCAGATTTCTATAAATGTACTAAGCTTATTCAGTTCAAAGCAAAATACAAACACTGGCTTGACAATGCTGTTTAGGAATAAAACTTTTCTTTAACCTAAACAAAGGTTTATATATTGTAATGAATTTACTTTGAATAATGTCAATTAAAAAAGGGTTCTCTCTATGTATGTTTTAATACATTAAAACAGCTGAAAATTAATTGTAGACAAATGGGTAGGATTCAAATTTGTCAGATTCATATTTAGTTAAAACACGGAACATTCAAGAAGTTTGATAAGAGGATCTTTCTATGCAAGGATCACATTAAATGAAATTCTTTTGAATACTCAGAGATTAACCTAATCTTACCTGGTGGTGTCGGTCGACGGCACATGCTCTTGAAGTGCTTGGGAGTGGTCTTACAAAGGTCTGCTGAGGTAGACAGGGGGTTTCCAGCAGAAGATCCACTGGAATTCTGGGATGAAGGGTGACTGTAGGGACAAACTTTGGTCCCCGATGTTTTAGCAGATTTCCCAGGCGCTTCATGAAGTCCTCTCTTCTCATGACAGGCAGACCCTGCTGTTACGCCTAGAGATGGAAAAATGGTTTATGATTTAGTAAAGGAATGTGTGCATAGATTTTTTACTGTCCATATCACACAATCACCACATTGTATGTAGTTTGCTTATACCCTTGACTTGTTTATTTCCAAGTGCCGATTTTTCTGTAATTCAGTTTTTTAACAGTTGAATGCATGTTTTGACATGTTTGACTGTCTTACTCACTGCTCTGAGAAGGAGAACTGGCATTCCAAGGTGTAGAACTACAACATTTGTACATAAACAATATATTTTTTTTTGAAAGGTTGTACCTCTTTCTGATTGCTATCTGTGATGGTCTGTATGTGTAAATATTTGCTAGGGGATGTGATCAAGGATGTTAAGTCGCTGAGTTCAAAGTCAACTTAACAAAAAATTTGAAACTATTCGTAGTTGAGAAACATAATTGTTCATCATCATATATCAACAAACTTTCTAAATTGTTTGAATTAAAATATACCATTTCCGATGTAACTTTGCCCCGCAGGAAGGCACAGCTGCACTCACTGAGCACATATGCTACTACTTTCACTTGCCCTACTTTCAATGCAATTTGGCAACATGAACCTCATTCATGTACTTGCCAGCCTAGAAATGCTACTGCTGTTATGCACCAGGTAACCTCTACAAAGTGGTTTAATGAGTAGCAAGAAACAGGAAGAAAAAAGACAAAGGCAAAGATCATATGCTTTGCTTCCCATTATGTAAACGAAAGACCAACATGTCTGACTTTCACATTCAATTCTCCTCTGACAATACATCTGTCTGATATCTCTGTTATGACCAGGAAATATTACAGCTTAGTGGTGCACCTTAGTTACTTGTAACAAAGGCTTATCAAACCACTGAACAGTCAAAGGACTAATTAAAGAATTATTTAAACATTAAAACACTACATTTTAATGCGATGTCCTTTAATCTAACTACAAAATAAGCCTTGATATAACATAACGAACTGTAGTTTTTAATTTTTTATATATGACAACAATCCCAATGGGATAATGGGGATAATTTATCATCATAAGGAAGTCAGGAATTTGCCTCTACCTTTATTTATTCATTGTAGCTCATCCTTAAAACATGCAATAAATGCTTAGCAATCTAAAGCAGCAGTCCCTTGCAGCCTTGAAGATTTGGTGGAAGTGATTAGTATGATGGAAAAACTGAACTGGGTCCATATAAATTTGTTAGAATAATTCTAGACATCAGGGAGACAGACTCACAGTATTTCTGTAATAACCCACAAGGTTTTCTTGTTAATATTTTAGACAAGACTTATATTCTGTAATAAAGTTAAATTCTATTCACTGAAAATGCTGTTATTTTTAAATAGATCTCCACCATCTGAGTGCACTCGGTAGTTCTGACAACAACTTTTTCTGAAATCTAATTCCACCTTTTATAATGCTGAGCAGACATGAGAAAGTAGAGCATTTTAAGCTTCTAGGAGATGCCTCTTTGTTCTTCAAAATGTGGTAGACTAACACTTGAACAAAGTGGCTAAAAATGAATCACACGTTACTTGTTTTGTGAGCAAGCTAACAAGCCAGTAATAAAAGCTCTGCCCAAAATTGTGCCCATGTCCCAAAACTTAAGTGATTAATGTCACTTTAATCATTTTTTTCTACAGCTGTCTATTATTCAGTAATGACAGACCTTGTTGTGAGTGTGAAGAAGTGTTGTGGCTGCAGTGTTCCCCTCCGTTAGTGTGGGCAGAGTTCCAGAGACCTGACAGTTTGTGGGCTGACAGGAAGGAACTCGGGTCCCAGTCGACAGTACTTTGCTCCGGGTAACCGTTCCCACAGCTCTGAGACTTACAGGAGGAAGAGAGTGATGGTACCTGAATTTAAAATACACACACACAAACACACACAGGCACACACACAAACACACACAAAAACAACAACAAAGCCCAACAGGTTAATCACAGAGCCGTCAACACGGACTTAACTTCTGGCACCAGTGACACCAGGTAACTACCAAAATCAGCCTTAAACATGTTTAAGTGTGTGTGACAACCAGCAAATTTTAGCATCTTAAGCACATCTCAAAATGTAATAGTCCATCTTGAAAAAACAAATAGTAAACCAAAACAAACATTTTACTAATAAATAAATAAATAAATAAATCACTGTATTGGACTGTTTAGCATCCCCCCTGCAATTTTGAACCAAATATTAACAAAATGTCTCGTAGACCCTGTTCATCTACAGTGAAACTTGATTATAGTTTAAGTTTTCAAAATCTGTTAAGTAATTGTGTAAAAATAAGTGGGAAAGAAATGACAGTAGCTGCTGCCTTACTTATGCCCTACAGACAAAAACACCAAAGAAATTACTTCTAAAGAAACAAAAAGTAGACTACATGTTTTAACTTATTAAATCCTAGCTGACATTTAGACAGACAGATTTATCTAGTGAACAAGTCCATGCAAATACAATGCCCTGTGTGATGAATAGATAAGAGATTACCTCAGCTGTGACAAACAAATATATTAACTAAAAAAGTAGTCAAAAGAGGTCATGAAAAGGATCCAGACATATGACCCCAATCAGTCTCCTTTTATTTACCGGCGTGGGCTGCTCCTGGGTGCTCCTCCTCTCCTCCTCTTCCACACTCTTGCAGCAGCTCTGACAGATCCACAGAGGCACCTCTCCCAGCAGGGACTGAGACAGCGAGGGCACCGCATCAGCAAGCTTACGCCCTGGCGCCTCCCGCAATAAGGCCTGGGAGAGTGCAGGCACGGCGTCAGCCAGCTTGGTTCCATGGCCCCCAGGGAGACCGTTTATGGAGTTTGCTCCCCAGTCCTTAAATTCGCGGTGGCACAGGAGGCAGCAGGTGTGCATAGGCTAGGCAGATAAGGAGAAGATAAAGGGGTCAAGCTTTAGTCAGTAGTGACCACTTGAGCTGTGGTCTGTGACACATTATTTTGCTAAACTAAAAAAGAAAAGAGGATCAAATAGACTATCAGATTGTTTTATTGCTAAGAAACTTATGTGTACCTATGTGCTAAGCTGCCAATCTTTTAGTTACACCAAGCTAAGATTAATGCAAGCTAAAACAAGACTTCTGCAAAACATCTCGAGTTAAAAACTTAGATCAACATTTCTTACACAGTTTAAGCAAAAAATTGGACGGTATAACTTCTATAAAGGTAGAATTATTGCAAGGCGGTTAGGTGGTTTTCATTTTATCTTGATGTTCCAAATAAACTAGCATAGATAGACAGGTGTTTCTCAGTATCCTCTGAATATGATGCTTGCGGGATAACCAGGTTATTCACAAATACTGTAGAACAACACAAGTCTGCCATAAACTGAATATTTTATTTCTAGTTATTTGAGTGTCTGGACAGGGATCTATAACTTATGGTATAAAAGGTGATAACTCAATCTAAGTAGAAGTCAGGCAGGTTGTAAAGCTCAGAGGTCATAAATAAGGTTAGCTGCTTGCTGAGGCGACAGTGGTGAAGTTATACAGCGGTTGCTCTAAAGTCACATTAAGTGTAAAAACTCAAACTTGGCGACTTATCACTGACTGATAACTACATGCATTCAAACTTTTGCATTAGCTCCTGTCACACTCACACCACACATGGTGTGGTGCAACAAAAACGATAAATAACACGAAAGATTTAAATAAAGCACTCCAACCACGTCTAAGAGTTAACAACCCTAATTATGAACCCGTTATCTCCTTCAGCTAACTAGCTAATTAGCTAGTTGCTCGTTAGCCAGTTGGGTGAGTGGTTTCAGGGGATGGGTTCAAGTGTAGGCAGTGAGCACGTTTGCAGCACGCTAGCTGGAGATGATAGCCCGGCTAGCCTACTGGCTAAGGTTAGCTGGGCGGATGAAGAGTTGCAAACGCTGGAAACGTAACGACCTGTCCAAGGCACAATGTCACCTGTCCGGTAGAGGCGATGGGTTGCAATGCTAGCATTACCAATCTCGAAACCGCCTGTTCTGCTCGCGAAGTTGAGCGTATTATTTATTTAATTACATTACAAACGACGTGGGTACTTAACATCTACGACTACTACATAAAGCTTTAAATAGCTTCCAGCCAGTCAGCGGATGCATGTAACTTCACCTCTGCAGGATCATGCTAAAAAAAATAAGCGCACAATAAAAGATGCTTGAATTAGCAAAGAGGTGCTAGCTCAGAGGCTAGCTAGCCTGTTTTAAAAACAACGATTGGCTTGCTACTAGCTAAACCTACCTGGTTCGCCCTGGTAGTGGCCAGTCTATCCAACCCAGCATCTCCGCCGCCACCGCCAGCTGCATCGCCGGGAGAGACTGGGCTCTTCGGTACGGTCTGCTGTCCAGGCACAAGCTCCTTCTGGGCGACCCCTTGTTGCTTGCTTTTTTTCCTTGCCATCACAACGGCGTTTATGATACGCTTTGGCCAAGTTTGCACCAGTTTCGATAATATTTGGAGCACACTTTCGTTTCTTCTCGGACCTCAAAATGTTCTCTATCTCCTCCAGTCAAGACAACAGTCAATATGGCGGAGGACTGGCACACTCAGGAGTTCATAGGTTAAAGATACTGCTGGCAATAAGGCTTCACTACCTTACAGAGAATACAACTGAAACCCGATACACGCAGTGAAGCCACTCAGCGCCATATTTAGTATGGGCAATCATCTCCTCCCACTTTCTTCAGTACATTGAAAGACAATTAGACTGGCCTTCCTGCTTACTTTAGCCATTCAAACGATCGTTTCGCTGAGGATATTTGCTGAGCATAGAAGTTATTGCTCACTGAAAAAGTGATTTTATGTAATATGTCCGAATCATGCTTTCTGTATTTGGTGTTATTGAAATGAATACAGTGCATACTTTCGATCGTGTAAAGAAAGATGTTGATAGAAAGAAAAGGATGGATGAGGGCTGCAGTTGAGAATAAATGCATGTTTATTCATACATTGGTAGTTCAGGAGAGTGAGTTAAAAATGATTGCAAAAACATACATAAGTATACAACTTTGGAAAACTTGCTCGCAGATGACGTGTTTATCAACTGTTTAATTCTTGGTTTTCGTAAAACGGGGTCCAAATATACACAGCGTTAATGTTAACGATAATAATTATTGTGTGAAAAATAAAGGCGCTGTGAGAGGGGAGGGGACGGAGTCTTGACAATGACGTTTTACGTTGTCTTGTATGCCTTCAAATGCTTTCGGAAATATTGTAATCTTAGTCTAAATGCTTAACGACGACCGATCTATGGACCCACTGTAACACAAGAAGTAACGTAAATATTTTTCAACATATTGTTGATGCCAGCTTGGTCATGGCAATTTATTACTGTATTTCAACGTTCAAGTATTTCACAAATATTAGGCCGTCACCTTCGACAAACGAACTAGCCTACCTAAACTTTCAAGAAATTGTAAGATTTTATCATAGAAGGGTTTTTTTTCAAATCAAAATTATGGGGTCAATACTTTGGGATATCTTTTTGTTGTTATATCAAACGAATCTGTCGCCCACTTGTCGCCCATTTTTGATATAATTGTCAAATGTCCGAGCTAACGTGGAACATTGAAGGCAGCGTCAGTGTTTCGAGTTCGGTGGATTGACGACGTAGCACAGACACAGCTTCATCTACTTTAGGCTGCTGACGGTTGCACCACAGTAGGTTGTTTACCCGCTGCTGTTTTATTTTTAACCAAAAACAACAATGGAAGGGAACGTTTGCAACATCCAGGTGCTTCTTCGGGCTGCAGAGTTTCTGGAGAGAAGAGAGAGAGGCAAGTATTTTGTGGCAACTGTCAGCCTTAATGGGGAAGAAGTTGGTTATTGTTAAAACAACAAAATGCACAATGAAGCGTTGGTAACTATGCATGCAAAACACAACACCGATGCATAATACAGTGCAATTGTTCGAGAAACCATCGAAATTCTAGCCAGGAGGTCTTTTTAAGCGATATTTCCTATTTGACTCAGTGACCTACATATCGGCCGCATCATTGTACTCAAAGGCGCCAATCTGGTCCAATTTGAAAATGAACTGTAGCGGCGCTGAGCGCTCATCACAATGAATGAAAGTGAGGAAGAAACAAAGCAACGCTACAAGTTTGGTTCATTGTTGGCACACTACGGACGTTGCACTGGACCTTTCTGACTGAGAGGCGACACAGGGTAGTTTTATAATAGTAAATAGGCGGTGTGTGATGGCGCCAAAACCAAAAAACAGATCGTCCAGCTGATGATGCCGATGACAGCAATAGAGTGATTTTTGTCTTCCTAATCCTTCAGTTTGTGAACAGTAACATGTTAATTGGAAGCGCAAGTGTTTATTAAGGTTAACAATGCAAAAACGTAACATTTAGCATTGCAAACGATTGGATTTCGTAGCGTTTTTTTAACACTGCAATGGTGTTTTTTTTTCCTGAACAGAAGCAGAACATGGATATGCTTCAGTCCTGCCTCTCAGTCCAGATCACTCTGACAAGAGAAGCAAACAGAAGAGCAAGAAGATATCTGCTGGTGGCAATAGGTGATTACATTACATAACAAACAACCGTCAAGTGGGTGTGGTTGCAAAGTCTGACTTTCTGTTCTGATAAGCACCATTTGAAACAGATTGCCTCAAAGACTGTCATTGCCAGGCACCATTTTTTTTCATCAATTGTCATTTCAGAGCTTAACAAATTATCTTTCTTTAATTGCAGGTCTGTTCACAATGAGCTGGAAAAAAACAGGTAATGAATATTTTTTCATTGCAAACAAATAAACGAGATAGTTTTGTCTGTAGTTTCAAAATACAATACAATAATAATAATATAATACTGTTTTTTATGGTGGCTAATGTTATGGGGAACTATTTTTACTTGCACGGTGTAAACAGCACGGGTTATTACTTGTTGTGTTTTGTAGACGAGCTCAGCTGAGGCACTGCCTGGAGCAACTCAAAAAGCAAGTCCCTCTGTCATCTGACTCCATGAGGAACACCACCCTCAACCTGCTGAGACGAGCCCAGCTTCACATAAAGGTAGAAACAACATAATGGCTTTGGACTGGTGGAAGTGCTGAGCGAGGGCACCATGACAGGAGGAGTTAAAAGAGCTGTGCCACAGTCCACTATGTTTTCTGTACTTGCCGCGTTGCTGTATTTTACTTACAATGTTGGTAAGGTTTTTTCTGTCTTTTCCATCCCAGAAGCTGCAGGAGCAGGATGAGCTTGCTGAGCAGCTGAAGGGCCGCCTGCGCTGGGAGCAGAGAGAGCTGAGGTTTCGGCTTGAGCAGCTGCAGAGAGGCTCCGAGAGGATGAGGAATGATAGCCAGGGGTCGACCATGTCATCCGAGAGGTCTGATTCTGACAGAGGTAGGTCCTTCCAACATAAGAACAGTCTCATCTCATGCACACTAATTACCAAGTTGGGAATTATTGCTTAAAAATTTGCATATCTTAGTAATATTTTAGACTTTTATTCAGGCACATTGAAACCATCCTTATTCTGGTCTTAATTGGAACATTTTTGGGGAAAAAAATTATGACAAAAAAAGCCTTTTTTTATTATATTTTTGTTAATCATACAGTAACATAATCATTGCAGGGATTTATGCTGACATTTAACTGTTTTATGTAGAAAAAACAGAAAAGGAAAATAGGTTATATAGGACTGTAGGAAAATAATTTTGTGATTGCACAATTATATCATACCAAATTCTGGTGTCCAAGTGAAAGATTTATTGTGAGTTTAAATTAAAAGTTAGCATTTGATTGAGGTTTTTTGTTTGTTTGTTTGTTTTTGTTTTTTAAATGCAATTAATTGCATTGAAAATGACTTTTTAAAATACATTTGCCATATAATGACAAATATTATGAGAAAACTTTTATTTTAAAGGGGGAACTTCATTATATTTCATTCTGAACTCCCATATATTTGTGTCTTGGTGACTCAAGAGTTCAACAATTTTTGAAATTGGCCTGGTGAAAAGCAAGAAAGCCAGCAACAGCAAAATAGAGCTTCAGTGTCATCTTTACAGGCAGTTTTGACTGTCACAACATGTCCACTTAAAGTGCTTCTTTTTGCCACCAACAGACTCATTGTTGTTCTGAGTGTCTGACAACATCATGACAAAAACAGGCACTTTTAGTGGGCATCAGTGATAGTTCAAAATTGCTCAAAAGGATTACAGTCAGAGCTGCAGAACTCTAGCTCAATACTGGACTACTTAAAAAAATTATGGACCCCATTAGTGACTTAGAGGCATAAACACAGGAAAAAAGATAGGGTCTGGGTTGAAAAATACCAAAGTTATCCCTTAGCATCGCATTATTAAGAAGTTCAATGTGCCAAGTTAATGTCCTCATATTCTCTTCTACTAATGGATTTGATCTTTGGTTGTTACTTTACAGAGGACGTGGAGGTTGATGTGGAGAGCATTGTGTTTGACTGTGTGGACTCTGAAGGACTGAGCATTACACACACTGATGCAGACCACTGTTACTCCAGCATGGACAAAGCCTGGCTATGACAGCAGTAATACCTGTGATAACTCATTTAAAGTCACCAGGTGGACAGAAAGAGGAGAAAACATTCCAAAAAACAAACAAACTGAGGAAGACAGAGAATGGGGAAAAGGAGTTACTGTACAACTGAACACTTTCAATGGCAGATTCTGTTTGCACCGAGGTGTCTGTAGCTGACGATGCTATTTGCACTCCGGGGCTTTTTGTTTCCTAAACTTAACCAAGTGGTTTTGTTGCTAAAAGCTAATTAAACTGCAACTGAAAAATGAAAGTAATAAGTCATCTAAGTTTAAAAATAAGAGGTCAGTGTTAAATTTTGGTTTCATATGCAACTTGAACCCCAGTCTCCTGGGTCAAAGTTGGGTGCTTTATTCCACCTTGACCTCCTTCTTTCTAGTGTGGGTTTAAATGCACTTCATGTGGTTCTGAATAGCAAATAGCTAAAAAATGAGCTGTGTGGGTATTCTCACCAAGGTGCAAACAGAGCCTAAGTGTTTTTTAAGGAGTAACTTTTGACATTCTCTTTTCAAAATACATCAGACTACAAGCTAAGCATTAATACTTGTATTATGAATGAGCTTTGTCCATTTTGCACTGAATCGCAGTTAAAATCACTGGGCTGGGATGGATGTAACATTAGCATACATATTTTCTGGCATCAACCGTCAGTGGCATTTCTTTCCAAAGCCATGAGGTGTGTGTCACTTCCGATGATTTAAACTGTTCTAATCATCTTTAAGGGCTTTTATTTTCAAAACTCTTAACTTATTTACTACAGTATGATACTGAATTCTGCCTTAAATCAGATATGGTTATTACTCCATTAGTATTCCATACAGCTTTTCTTTAGCACTAAGTTCATATTTCTGTTATGTTATGTGTAGCATGCACTTAAAATATTAATCCGTGCTATGTTTTGTATCATATTATTCTCCTATTATGTAAATTCAGACATGTACTTTGTTCTTTTTTCTTCTGTTGCACAAAACGTCCACTCATTGCACTTGTTTTGTCTCAAAATGAAAACAGTGAACAGACATAACTGGTCATATTTGCACATTTTTATCTGGCAATTGAGTAATTGTGCCAAATGTTCATTTGGTGTGTTTGTGCACAATTAAATCTGTAATTAAGTGCAAGAATTTTCATGCCTGTATTAAAGAGAAATCGTGAGAGCATATAGAGGGGTTTTTGGACAGTTACAGTTAATTTCACTGCTAATTCTAACTGGCATATTTCTTTGAAGGGTTCCTTATCACAACTGTAATCTTCATTGCTTCTGCATATGTCAATATGAATGTTAATTATGCATGCAAGGAATTCACCAGTGAAGCAGGTAATGTCTACTTGTAATAATTACACAATTCATGCCGCATTACAAGTATGTATTATATTCATTGCTATATATTTAATAACTGAAGGTGCTCTTTGCAAGATGCCTTATTATCTTTTTTATTATTACGTATGCATTCATCTGTCTCTCCGCCCAGTAATATTATGTAGCATTTTTGTACTGGTGTAAGCTTTTTTTATTGAATAAATATTTTCTATATTTACATGCTGTGTGTGGTTGTTTAAATAATGAATTACAACAACCTTCCTTTTTTTTGTTTCACTGGTCGGCAGAAGAGGATTTTATTACACTGGTTTGTTCAGCTTTGGTACTTAATGAGGCAGTGAGAATGTTAGCATTATGTATGTATTGTTCTTCTGTAATTAACTTGAAAGTCAATGGTTCCCATGCTTTTTTGCTGTGAAATAAGGTCATACCCCTAAATGTGAGCCCTGTTCACTGGCTGCAGTGCAACCAAAAATGTTCTTTGTTTTATATAAACAGTTTTATCTTACGTGTTGTAATAGATGAGAAAAGGAAAATCACAGGAAAGGTCCTGAAACTTAACATCTTGGCACAGCAGACATGTCTTTTTTAAAGACCCTTTAGGTTGTCCAATCCCCTGAGTGACTTGTTCAAATGAAATCATAACATGATGGTTACAAAGAAAATGTCCATTTATTGGCAAGCTTATGGTTAATACAGTAAGAGCACATTGTTGCATGGATTGTATCATCACGCAAGAGCCAAGTGTTCAATACATGTCGTTTCTGTTGTTGCACAGACATTTTAAATGTAGGTGATGACACTAATTTCCACTGCAACCAGATCTTGATCAGTATCAATAGTGCTTAATGACTTGCTCTTATCTAACTATGACTGCAAACAATATGGACCCTTCTTAAGTACATGAACTTCAGCTTGAAACATCAGTCCTGGTAGGATGATTGAGGTGTGATTGGGACGATTGAACTGAGATGATAACAATAAAACAGGTAGTAAATCATAAACATGAATTTGCATTAATCAGATTTTGTGCATTATACTAATCTTAGCCTCTGAACAAGAAGCTGTTAATAATACAAAGCTCTTACAAAATAACATGACAAACTCAAAGGAACAGTGAAAGGCAAACATGATGGGCACAGAGGTTAAGCAAAGGTCTGAGGAACAGTATCTGGGTTGGCAAAGTGCTATTTTATGGCACTTAGAACCATATTCAGCCATTTCTTTCTTAGATTTCTATTTGTGGTAAATACTGAGATGGTCTGGTATAAAAGGTACAACATTTTCACCATGACACAAAGAGAGAAGCTGGAACAGGCTCTTGAACCCAGCTCAGGCCTTTTATGGTCCACCCACCATTTCAGTTGGATGCTTCCTCATAGAGGTGTCTACCCATGACCGGGATCAGTTCGCTTTACCCCCTTTGAAGCACGAGGGGTATATGTATCAGTAGAAAAAGAACCAATGGTCTATGAGTCTCACACATATTGTTTCTTCTGGGCGTGTGAGGCAAGATCTTTGGCCTTCTCCTTAGCTGCCAGTGCAGTCTCTCTTGCTCGCTCTGTAGCAGTTTCTGCTAAAGTTCTTGACGGAGTTTCACCTACAAAAAGTCGTAAGGTATTGGTTAAAGTATTGATAAAAATATTTATGGGTTTATGTGGTTCTAGAAAAACTAAGCTACCCCTTTACTGTACGGTTTAGAGCAATGGTTCCCAGTTTTCTGTCTTTCCTCCCTTTTAGAGTTGTGAGGCAAGTAAGATCTTTACACACAATACAAGAGGCTCTGCTGCTACGCTGACAGTGAGCTCAAGAGCTAGATAAGTCTCTTCATATTTTGAACATGACGGATGTGTTTACTCAGTGATCATCACCCAAATTTCCCTTTATTCCCCACCAAACTTCTTAACTTCACATCTGCTTACATGAAATCTTGACAGCCCAGCTTCAGTGCACTCAAGCTTTATCATTCCTTTGTCATTACAAATATTTTGACTTGTCATAGCAGGAAAAGCACAGGTGTTGCCAATAAGATTAAGAATGACTTCATTCAAGCAAATATGAAAAATGAATTGAGGTTTTACCTTGCATTTTGGCCAGCACATATTCAAAGCTTTTCATGGTCTTTGTAACACTGGTCTTGAACCTTGCAAGACCGAATTCCTGAAAAGAGAAGACACAAAGTCAACCAAGACAGTAATTAACACTTAGATGGAGATTAAAGCGTTCACAGCCTATAACTCCCATGATCACATAAAAACTGCCAGAAATTTCCAAAGCTGGACAGCAATAGAAGACCACTTAGATTCTGATTCATTCTGCTACTTAAGCCTTGGCAAACAGCCTTGGCTGTTCAGCTGTTGCATCTTGACACTGTGTATTGTGTTACCAATTAGTGGATGACAGATAGGTGGGTGAGTCTCCATTTCAGACATACACATCACTTTCTCTAGGCTATTACACACTGCAGTGCCCCACTTTACTCTACTGACCTGAATAGCTCGAGAGAGTCCATAGACATTGGAGGAGATCCAGGCTTCTCTTTTAATCTCCGTCCAGCTGCCATTTTCAGGGTTAATGCGGTACTCACATCGCTCTTCCACAGACTGGAAAACAGAGGAAAAAACAAACAAAGGTATCATAAGGCCGTGTTATCTCCTTGAGCAACACTGAGCATCTGTGGAAAGTGGCACCGCTGTACCATGAGGCGAGCGTGGCTGATGTTCCATGTGAGCGTGGTCATGGTCCTTTTCTGAGGGTCCACAATGGAGTCCTCAATGATGTACGCTGAGCTGGCCATGTGCTTTGGAAGGTACCGCTCCATCCAGCGAGGTGCTCGGCTAGTTTTGGTCAACAGACGTCTGGAAATGAGGCAGTTGGTTGGAGTAACCTCTCGGAAAATGATGTCCTCGGTCAAAACATGATTACTGTGGGAAAGAAGGGAAAGCTGGGGGTCAAGGCAATTAAAAAAAAGAAAAAACTGTGTAAAGCCGCTACTTATGTTTATTTTCATTCTACACCACTTACATCAACTACTTTTATATGATTATTATTGTTTAGTCTAAAAATGTACGGGGAAGGAAATGCTCTTTATACAGAGATCCTGTATATGATCACTTTAAATTTCAAAATTATATTAAACAGCAACACTAAATACAAATACAAGAAACTGAACAGGCAACTGTTTGGTACTTTATATTGATGATAAAACACTTTATTTAACATGAAAACGAACCTGATATTTCCTTATTATTAACAATAACTTAATAATCTAATTGTCTCAGTTAAAGCTGCAGATAAGCAATTATTTTCCTAATCCATCAATTACTTCTTTTCCCAATTAGGTATCTGCCATCTAAAAAAGGTGATAAAAAAGGGAAAAAAGATCTCATCCAAGGCTGAAATTTTAAAATTGCATGCATAGTCTTTACCTATTGGTTCTTGTGCATATTTTTTTAATAATCCTATTTGGATATAGTAGAGTTAAAGAGCACTTTTTGTTTGTGCTGTAATAGACATAACAAATTTTCCCATATGGCTTATAAGGACATCCAGCAGTCAAGTTTACTCTTGAAAGCCGCTCTTCCTTCTATTAAGAGCTCCATCCTGTTTTTGATTTTAATCTTGTAAAAAAGTTGTGTAGTGCAAAACAGGCATCTTCCCAAAAAAATACTTAGTGTATTAAAAGTGCGTTCACCCAGTAAGTGAAAGAACAGCCCCTGTCAGAGAGTCATATAATGTTTATTGGACATATACGACTGACAAAGTGTGTCATAGTTTATCAGCTAACCATAAAATTGCAGGCAAGTAACTGGAAACTTGCTGTTATGGAAATTTTCTGGACTGTAAAGTACAGCACTAGCACAAGATAAAAAGCAAAACTGTTAAAGCTTCCTTATAATTCAAAAGTTCAGCTTTTAGTTGGTCCGTGCAGCATTTTCACAGGCCTATAAGCCAACAACAGAGCTCTTCACACAAGGACCAGCAGAATGCAAGAGCTAACTTGCCTTTTACACATATTATAAGAGCAAAATCCATGTTTACATTTTTATGTTGTTCAACACAGCCAAAGAGAGCAAAGATAAAACACTGCCTACCTAGACTATGTTTACAAAACCGTAACTCTACTATAAAGATTCACGGTCACCTCTTGAAACGCAGTATCTAAATTCAACAGTTTGGTTGAGAAGTTTATTTCTGGGTCAAAGGTCATACTGTTTCCAGGCCCACTCGCTCCCTCCTTACCTGTAAGGGTTGGGATACCGTTGCCAGAAAGCAACACAAACTTGGTCCCAGGTGCTTTTGAGCAAACCTGCGCAGCAGAAATACTTCACCATTGTTCCGTGCGTTTACTCTGAAAACACACAGCAGAGATTGAACAAACAAACCGTGTTAGTTTGATATCTTTATGCAACTAGCTCTATATTGAACCCACCAGAGCGCAACCGAGAGTAACGGTGACGGATACAGTAAAAACTCACAATTTCCAGAAATTTCCAGCTAAAAGCAACGTTACTTGACAGCTGTCAGTCAGACAGAAACATAAATGCATACCATAAATCTCATACTACCCTCCAGGAACCGTGGAAAGTTGTATGGTATGTCCAAGAACTGGCTCAGTGGCTGACATTATCAGACAAACATATAAATATCTGGTTCAGGTTCATCATATATACCGTTAGTCACACTTGTCACGTCCGCACTACTTAGCTTCCTCGTTAGCATTAGCGAGTATAGCAGGAAGTCAGCATGAATGAAAGGCTAAGTAGGTTTCAGGAATATCTCTGACCGACATTCGATAAGCAAACGGATACATTTAATTCAGAGGTTAAGACGGTTACCTGTCTCGAGACAACATTCAAAAGATAAATATCAGCATTTTACACTCCTGCCGAGATGAACTTCACCGTGCGGCCAATTCTGAATCATGTCAAACGTGACTCGGACCAGCGAGAAGGTCAAACATTGACGACACATCCGGTAGATGGTGCGGATGCGATGCCCTCTGAGGCCACTAGATGGCAGTAGATTATTGCGCAAAATGCCAAACAGCACTAAGCGTTCACAGTATCTTTTTAATCGTGCACTCCAGGCAATATCAGTTTGACTCACGTTGGGTTGTTTATGATAAGATATCTATTTTTTTTTTCATTTTTCCTTACTCATGTGGGAGTTTTTAGTTGTTGTTGTTTTTCTTTGTGTTTTTTGATGTACACTAGAAAATGTCAATGAAAGTGTTGTTGGGATGTTGTAAAAACATAATCTCTAAGCAATTTCATTTCCTTGACCCTGCTTTTTTTATTGGGCACTTAAGGGAATATTAATCAATCTGATTTCATAATAGAATGGTGTTTATCTCTTATGTAAAAAATACTTCTTTTAAGATTGAATTTTGATAAGAAATGTTTGAGTCCAATGCCTTGTAATATATTTTTAAAAAGTACAGCTGATTTTGGCTTTTGTAAGTCTCCTAGAAAAGTGTGCTTTCAGGCAAACATGTAATCTGTCTTCAGTGCAGAGGCATTTTATATATCCTTTAACACACTTTACTGGAGAACAGGTTGATAATCTTCCCTGCATACTAAAATCATCCATGAAAACACCTCCTGAGCAAAATCTTCATATATTTACTTTAAAGCCCCATGGGTCTGCTGCCAACTGTCTAAGCTCAGTGTTTGTCTGCTGGTGGTACAGATAAAGGATTAGAGCTATAATAATCTACAGCATATAAAGGAATATAGGCTAAGCCAGGAAATCAGTAGTGTGGGTGTCATGAACCAGCATTACATCCCTGATACATATTCTATCTACTCTAAAATGAATCACAATGTGTAGGCCACTTGTTCATTAAAGTCTTTTTAATATTATTTGGACCCACTGTTGTCATTTCCCTGTTTTTCAAATTCAAACAACGCCTAAAGTTTATGTGTAGGACTTTGATGTACCTCAGCTCTATACATGCTGTATGTAAACTGGCTTCCCATCTAATGATGGATTTTCCAGCTGTCAAGTTCAGGCAGTTAATGTTTATCTTCCCTTTATTACACAAAGTACGGAGGGTACATGCACCACATTACAGAGAGCTAGTCTCCAAAGGTTTGGATTAGCCTGTATAATGTCATATATATTTATCTTGTGCTTTCCTTGCTTCAGTTCACTCATTTAACTTTAACAAAGCAATGATGTTTTCATGTGAAGAGGAGGACCAAAACATCATTTCTCCTGTTGTCAACTCTGGGAGTTGGGTGTTTATTGAGAACTTAACATGAGTGAACAGAAGCCCTGTGGTTGATTAATGTTCCTCTGCTCATCATTAAAAGACCATAAACAAAGGACACTTTAGCAGCTGAGTGTATAATGGCAATTTCTGACTTCTTCCAACCCCCCTTTTTTACATATTCTCACAGCAGCTGCCCACACTCTGTATATGAGAATATCAAGAACCTGTTGCTCTCACTTCAAACAGTTCAGTGGTGTCCAGTTTCATGCCTTTGCACACAGAAGCATGCTGGTCCATCTAATCAGTACCTGCTGGCTGCCAGGTGTACGCAATTAACTTCCTGGTTGGAAGTTAAATTTAGCAAAAGCCTCCTCTGGATTCCTTGGACGAAGATCGAATGTTTTTCTCCAAGAACACTGGAATTAATTCAAAACTAAGCTTTCGGATGAAATGAGCGAGAGTTTATCCAAACATCTTGGACAGCCAACAAATGGAAAAACAGGTGAAAAATCAAACATGTTCTCACAGTCACAGTAATCACCTCATTTCTTCGGTAAGTATGAACACATCAATATCCTCA
>JAPZDV010000026.1:9636407-9690052 GCA_029814665.1 Acanthurus lineatus
TTACTGGCACATTTTTTACCAACAAGAGGTCTGCATTTACAAGAAACACGTAGCACATTGTACAGAGTTAATTAACACCGTAGTCAACATCTTAAACACATATTTGAGTAGGTTTTGACAAATGTATTTTCACAAGGACCATTCACAAAGGAAAGAAGAGCCTTACATAAAGCAATCTGCATGCAAAGCAGTGACACAGATACTAAGGCTCAGTCTGTTCAAGTCACAAGGCTACTTTAGAACCACACGCACCACAAACCAGAAGTGCATTCAGTGTGTTTAATCATATTCTACAGGCTTTTTTAAAATTGTTTAAATCTCATACGGCGGTTGGAGGATGCCCACCATTACGACCGTTCAGAGTAAGCCCTCTGATGGAGCGTGTCCTGAATGAGCCCTCAGGGTGGAAAGATTCAGGCTTATCCTCACAACGGAAGACCATGAGGAAGCCATTCCTGTAGTTTTTATTCATCCACCCATAGAGGAGAGGGTTGGTAAAAGTGGAACACATTGCTATGATGTGGAACACTGTGTATATCAGTTTGTACTCCCTCAGTCTGAGCGCCAGGTCCAGATCGCTGGCCAGCTGAATCACATGGAATGGCAGCCAGCAGATGGCAAACACCACCACTACTAGTGCCAGCATCTTAGTGGTCTTTTTGCGACGGGTGATGCTGTCGCTTCGACTGGAAGGACTAATGTGGTTCTTCAGTTTGACCCAGATGCAGATGTAAGCGTAACTGATGATGGCTAAAGGGATGATGTACTGTAGGAGCAGCATCGAGAGGCTGTAGATGACTCCATCCCTGCTGGTCCCATGGGGCCAGTTCTCGGAGCAGACGGCGATACGCAGGTTGATAGAAGGGATCTCCTCATGGCGGTACTCTCTGAAGATGGCCAAGGGTGCTGCCAGGACAGCAGACATGGTCCATGTGAAAGCCATGATCAGGAAACTTGAGTGCCACGTGAGGCGCCGACCGAGGTGGTAGACGATGCAGCGGTAACGCTCCAGAGCGATGACAGTCAGGGTCAAGATGGAAACATGTACACTCAGGGCCTGGGCAAAGGGCACCATGTGGCACAGCACCGCCCCAAACTTCCACTCATCCAGCAGAGTGTAAACCAGCGTGAAGGGCAAGCAGAGAGTGTCCACCAAGAGGTCCGCCAAGGCCAGGTTAGCTATGAAGAAGTTGGTCACTGTTCGCATGTTTCTGTAGCGAATGATCATGTAGATGACGAGAGCGTTCCCAAGCAGCCCCAGCAGAATTATTAGGGAGTAAGCTGTGATGAGGGTGATCTGGACCCCGAGGTGCTTGGTGATGTCAGTGTGGAAACCAGGTGGGTACGAACCCATGCTGTCGTTGAGCAGATTCCAGGGGTTGGTTTCACCCACCTCCCCTTCGTTTGTGCTGTTGGATGTGTCTGGTGGGCTCATTTTCTCAGAGGATGCCAGATGGAGGCTGTGCCGACACCTGAGGAGAGAAAACACATTAAATAAACTCATTTTCTTACACAAGCTGGGCAGAAAAGTATTTTCAGCAGCTAAGAAAAGAAATCAACTCAAGTGGTCACAATGAAAAATACCTGATCCCAAACATCTTAATAAGCAAATGTGGATTGCTTATAACCCATCACCTTTGGTGTCCCAAACAGCCAGTATTAGTTTCTGATGTAGTGACAAAAAAACGATCCTTCACACGCTTCACACCACCAAAGACTGCTTCTTGTTTTCACTTAAATGCCCATCCAAGGCAAAGTACCACTGATCAAACCTTGGATCTCTTTCATGGTGTTTTGATCTAAATACCTCCTGGCTTATTAATGCATTACAGTAATGAAATACCTCCTGTCATTTAAAAAAATGAACCATGGACATTCCATCCACAGCCAGCATGTTTGGACTGACAAATTAGCAAAATGAGTGGTGAACTTAAAGGACTGTTATTTATTCTGAATGTTCTTCCTACCTTGCAGCATAGAATGGTCTGCAAGAGCTTTATTCACACCTCTAATGAAACACATACATAACTATTTCAATATTCTTTTCACATCACATGGAAAGGGTAGCTTGCACTGCAAATACTGTACTGTTATTTCAAAATGTATATATCTTGAGAGAAGGACACAGTGCAGTTTTGAAAATGGGCAGATGCTGCATGTAGACCATATAATGTGTGCTGCTAAGTCAACTGTGTTTCCTCGAATGCCCAAGACAAATTTCTCCTAAGGGAGATAATAAAACCTAATCTAATTTAAAATAATCCGCTAATGAATGCTGCCTTATTATCAGAACAATTACCCAAGATTGCATTGAGTAAGAGGGTGTTCTGGAAAGCTAAGAAAATGAAAAACGCATTTAAGTAACAGATGATAATCAATGGTAAATTAGCCCTCTTTGCACACACTCACCCCCCGAAACACAGGCATTACTACTACCTACCGCTGTTTTTATTGAAAATGTCTTTGCCAATGGCCTTGGTACAAGTATTCGATTGGTTAGAACATCCAGGGGACATGAACACCTGTGCCAGTATAAAGGCTAAAGGAAAATGATGGAGGGAGCAATGTGATCAGGAGGAATCCGCCAGTTCAAAGCTGTATCATTAGAGCCGCAGACTGCTCTCATACAAAGTCTGCATTACATAAAGGGAATATTGTTTGGTATGCATAAATTCAGGCTGACAGGCGGCCCATTTGCACAAAAAAACCCTTTCCTTCAGTATACTTTCTGTAGTTTATTATGCTGTAATTTCTGTCAGTTTACCCAAGAGTTTTTGCTGAATCGAGAGAGAACATTTAATTATGGCATGTATTAGACCCACTGTCAATGTTTGACTCTTAAGTAACTGCAAAGTCTTCTCTGCCTCCTCATTAAGCAGATTAATGATAATTACATTAACCAACATTAGACTCAGCCAGAGGCTTTCAACAACTCCACATTGCTGTGATTTTAGTTAAAAACTGACACTCTGCTGGTTTTGGTGTGCTCAGAGGCCTGAATGGTGGCTGACACTCAATTCCTCAAGTTTTCTTTATGGGATTAGTGAGACAAACAGGACTCCATTTAGTGAGAGGTCATCTCTTTGGTGACAGACACTCTTTGGTTGCCCTGGGGATCCTGTAGTCTATTTTTTGACAGACCATTGCACAGACTACACTTCACAGACATCTTCGTTTTTCAGTGTTTTATTTAAATTAAATATTTTATCATGAAAACTATGGAATAAATGTTATTTTGCCGCACTGTAGTGCTTCTCTGTTGTCATTTTTATATATATGTACTCTTAAATCATATCGTCCTTTCTGCAATTCACCAGCAAAAGGTCCGATAGGATGTGTATATATACATGTATGCATACATATGCATAAGTGTGTAATGTGTGCACCCCCCAGAACAAAAACCTCCGACAACAATATAAAAAGAAAGAGAGGAAAACAGACTGTCACCGTGAGACAAGAGATGACTCGCAGAATAACTCTGAATCCATAGGGACCATTGTATTTGCGGTCATGACAGCTTCAGTGTGGCACAGCCCATAAACCAAAAGGCATGTACAGCCTGCACCCCTGTAACCAGAGCAGACAGCCACACAGAAGCATCAGGAATTCATAAAGCAGACTGTCGGCGACATATGCACTTTAAGAAGCATCTGTAATTCGTCAAAGCGCCCTTTTCTGATTAGCGACAGAAACCCTTGACTTGAGGCAAGCTTGTGCCACTGAGGAATCTGTTACCATACACCTGCTGGAGCAAAAAGCCACAGCGCAAAGCAGATTTTAGTGAACTCTGAGTACTGCCTTCAAATTAAGACGAGATACATCATTTCAATTAAATATGCAATGAGGCTTCGCTCGTGCGTAATTTGTCGCCATTTGTTAACTTACTGAATCGTGCGCAATCAAGTGTCTCCAAAGGAGCTGTCAAGCTTATTTAACCGACTAGACAGGTGCAAAACGGTTTCCTCCATCGCCGTCTCTTGCGCCACGTAATTTGGACACTTGTTAATCCGTCTTTTTCAAATGTTCCTCTCATATCCAAATTACGCACATAATAGTTCAAGTAACAACAAGTTACGCAGTCGCAAAAGAACAGAGAATGTAATATTCTTCACCTCAGGGATACATTTTTGCCATATCACAGCCTCGCAACAATCATGTTAAGTCTAAATGAAAACCATCCACATATTAATGGACTCACCTTCCACCCTATATCTCCTTTTGCCAACGAGTCCTCACCCGAGAGTGGCGTGAAATGAGGGGGAAAAATCCCGAAGCTCCTCCCAGGCTGAAGCGCTTAGTGCGCATCTTGTGGCTCGACTGTGCGTTCCTGAGGCAAGTCTGTGGGATTCAGCGTGAGCGTCCGCAACAGTGCCAGGGACTGTCACTGGTGATGTGCGCAAGGACTGCGCTTTGTAGGCTAGATCACATTCTAATGTTGTTTCATTTCCACCCGAATTACACATTTAAAGTAATGTAATTCAGCATCACTGAATGTCCCTGTGCCAAAGTTACGTCACTGACATTATGACACACCTGATCACAATCTATCGCTCACTTTCCTTGCAGGCAGGCTTTAAAGTCTGCTAGTTCTGCCTCTAATTCATGTGTCCAATTTTGAATCAACTATGGAACAACACAGGATTACAAGGCAAGTAATATCATATATTGCTTTATCCGAGCCGCCTCGTCGCTGTCACTGATCTAATTTGGGCAATCCAAACAAACATCATTAAAACTAAACTCATATTGTGGTGCAACAAGCCATGATAGTTAACTGCATGAAGCTGCTGTCAGATTTAGTTGATTTCTTTGAAAGACATTAAAGACATAAATCTCTCATCTCTTTTCTATAAGCTCCTATGACTGCCTAAAATAGATTAAAGTTCTTGGTGATTGAATCGTTATTTTTAATTTTAGCTGCAGAGACATAAAAACACACACACATGCAGGGTCAGCTGCAGAGGGTTGGTTGTTAAACTGTTTAAATAGGGTTTGGTTGGGAATCTCAATCAATATTTTAGTATTCTGAATGTCACTCACCAGAGTGATTCATTTCCCATGGGGTTTGAATGGATAGCATTGTACTGTATTGTAGCTGGAGCAATTGCCATTTATATAACATAACAAAGCTTAGAGAGGTTGGTTAAAAAAAAAAAGGTAGTTTGACAGGTCATTTCTGAAAAACTGTATGTGAAGAGAGGATGGTCAAATAAAACTTAACTGACACTAGGCACACACAAGAACCCTGGAAAAGGATTCAAGAAAAGTTGCCAATAAAGAAATGAGAAATATTGATCAAATGTACTATAAAAGAACATTTTACACCTATCTGCAGGGCTGTGTTTGAGGTGAGTTCACCTCATTAGACCTGTACTTTGTGTGCACTATCCCATTCACATCTATTGGGTATGTTATCAGGTAACTTAAGGGGAACACCAGAAACAGGCTTTCACTTAAATGGATATAGACAAAGGAGCTTTAGCCAAAACCGTTATCACCCACTCAAATGATGTTTTGTGGTTTTGATAAAACAACGGGACATCATGTCCCCCTTGAGCCATGCTTTCTGCATTTTCCTGGGGCTATTAAGAGTTGCCTCCCGTCTCAGATTTATTTTTCTGTGGGCTGCATAATATGAGATCCTTGGATGCTCTTGGTGAAATTTTATTTCATGATGCCATAATTGGTGCACTGATTGACTCAGCAACAGAGATTACCCTTATTGATTGGAGCAGGCTGCCTCTCCGCCTCAATCTATTCTTTCAATTATGAGAGCCATCCCCCAGCCTCCAAGTGCACCAGCAGTCAAGGTTGACAGTTCTCTCAGCCTGCCTTGCATGCATTACTGATAAAGGATTTTTGTCCTTGCCACAAATTGACTGTCTCCAACAGGCTCTTAAGAGTGGTGAGGAGGTTTTACAGTGTGGCTACAAAGACGATTTTTAGGTGTCTGTCTGAATTCAACTGGTGACTTTACTGTAGATTCACTGCTCTGTGCATTGACCTGTGCTCAATTCAATCTACATGTGCCTAATTGGTGAGCTCTGTAGTCTGCTCTGCATGAGCAGACATCCTGCTCTACATTTGATGGCTGTGTCTTTTGAGCTCCCCTGAGAGCACTGGTATCACTGATCTGATGACATGATCAGAGACTGTGGCGCTCTCAGATGGCACAGCCCCAAAACTCACAATGAACATACCAGGGTTATTCATCTGTCTCTGTCTGTCTGTCTCTCTGCCTGTCTGTATGTCCATGTAGACTCTAAGAAGAAAAACTGAGAGATCTTACTCATGCCTTCATCTCTCTCTGTTGGCTTTGGGTTCAGACTGTAGCCTAATTCAGATGAGACATTCAATTTTTCAGTGATTCAAAATATTGATTTAAAAAGGATGGATGGTCTTTGAAGTCTACAAATTGGATTCCTTGGGTAAATATTTGTGTTGAGTGTTCCATCTGTACCCCCTGGTGTACTTGGGCATGATCCCATATTTCTGATCACGTTGTATGACTGCATGTATTTGTATATTTAATAAACCCCTGGAGACAATCAAATTAAGTGTCCAATTAAACCTAAATTAATAGCTTCATGTCTTGTAAGCAGGGTTGTATCTACCACTGAGAGCACTGAGGTCATGTCCTTAATATTGTTTCTGGGAATTTGGAGGTTGTAACAACATGAAAGGAGGCTTGCATTCCACATTTAATGTGAACACAAATTAGGTGATGAATGCTAGGCAAATGTTATGTAACTACAGTGCATTTTACTGATGTTATACATGGAGCTTTATTCGGCCTTAAACAGTTGTATGATGTCCACTGTGGATTTAGGGGACCTTTTAAAGTCTGAAATTAAAACTATCCTGATGATATCTTTAGGATTTGGCAAAGAGCCTGTTAGAAACTGAGTGTGTCATTTGAAAGACCTGATCATTTATAGGCAAGAGGAGTTTAAGAAAAGGCATGTTGGTGTTGCATAATGTGATCTTAAGATCTTAAGACTAAAAGTCAGGATATGTCAGTTTGTCCTGAAGTGATTTTCACCACAATTTTGAAAATTTGTCTCTTCTATATATGCCAACCTTGTGTAAGTGGGATGCTAAATTGCTGGAGTGTTCCTTCAAATAATATTAAAATAAAGGGACTTACTATCCATAAACACATAAAAAAATATTTTTCAATCAGTTGTACTTACATGTAGAATAATCCAATTTGCAAAATAAAATTCCTCACTTAATTTAAATGATGAAATAAGAATTACTATTAAAGGATAGGCTTTTTCCTGTGACAAATAAAAAATATTTTGATGAGTTGTTTTTTGTAATTTAGACTCAGTATTTTTTTATTTCTGGTGACAGCCTTGCTTGTGGCAGGACATGATTAAGTAACAGGTTATGCACATTTCCAGTAATGCAGAATTTTCACTGTATTATACTCCCTTACTGAATATTTTGTGTTCCAAGAAGTCTCGAGTGAAACACCCGTCTCCTTTGCAAAGTAAAACAGAAAATAAGTTGAGCGGACGTGAGAGAACCTGCATTATTCATGAGCTGTAAAACACATCGACCAATCAGAGGTGCGTTTCTAGTCGGCACATGCGCACTGTAAGAGTACGTCTTGTTCCTAACTGCAGTAGAGCGACGAGGGAGCGGATGGAGGGAGTCTGAAGTGTTTGGACAAACATTTTCCGAACAACAGACAAAGTAGGTTAAACAAAGTGTTAACAATAAATTTATTAGAGTTGCCATGTCTTTGTTTGAGAGTTGTTTTGCTTTAACATGCTTTAAACTGACTGTTATACGTCGCTGAACGCTAGCAGGCTTCATGGCAGGATGAAACCAAACAAACATCTGACCAAACATTGCTGTGACAATAGAAACCACAAGCTAGCTTATACAGTCCCGTGGTAAATCACCTGATTTCTACTCCTGCTTATCCTGATTAACATTTACACTTGAACTGGCTGCCGTTTACACTTGAATTAAATTCTTAGGAGCAAGCGGAGAGTTATTTGCACCGATTTGTTGTTAGTGTTTGACTTAGGTGGGAGGTGCACAATCCATTCTGCTGGATCCATGTTTAGCTAATGAATAACTTATTATACCAAGGTTCACAACTGGAAGTTGTTGCACCAGAGTAAAAGGTCAACTAGTCATGTATTTTATTGAATTTCTGCTGACTGAATAAATTTGTTGCACTGTGAATTGTCTTTAGAAAGGAAGTGTTAATCCTTCCCTGTCCATCTCTGTGCCTCCAGGCTTCTGCTTTCGCTTCCTCAGTGTGGACAGTTTTTGGAAAGGAAAGTACCCTTCATCATGGCTGCTGCCGCTGTTTCCACATCTTCTAAAGGCAGCCTGAGAGAGGACCTGACATGTGCCATATGCTGTGACCTGTTCCGGGAGCCAGTCATGTTAGCCTGTATGCACCACTTCTGCAAACCATGCATCTCCAGATATTGGAGGGGAACTCAGGGCCCTGTAAGCTGCCCACAGTGCCGCAAGGAGTTCACCTCCAAGCAGTTTCAAACGAACTACCTTGTGACAGCCATGGTGGAGAAGGTTAGGGCCACAACCTCGGACACTTACATCAAGAACCTTGAGGTGAGTTAACGCCTCCACTACATGTATACTCGCTGGCTGCCTTCCATGCATTTACTTCATCTGGAAAGTATTATTAAGTGTGTGGCAATCTTATACAAATAACCCGATCCTCAAAAGTCAACCGATCAATCAAACTACTGTAACCTTTGAATTATATAAGTTGAATACAAATGTGTTCTATGTTCCAGTTTACATCTGTTTTATTTTTCCACTCTAGTCCTTCCTGGAACATATCTCCCATGAATTGCTCAGGGCAAAGTTCACTTTCCATTCCCTTTTATATTACTTTGTATAGCCCCAGCAAAGAAATCAATACACACTGCCAGAATAATAAGACTGGCTTTACAATTGAAAGTAATCTGATCCAAAAGTCCTATAATATATCCTTCCTACTATAATCCTACATGTACTATATGAGAAATGTACATTTAACTTTAAGTTAAGCTGTAAAAGTATTTTATTCTAAAAGTTAATTTACATATACATACACACACACAGATTTTTGGTGTTAGGTTTATTTGCTATCTAGTTAGATGAGAAAACCGATATAACCCTCTCCAAACTGGTTAGGTTAGCGTAGCCTAGCATTAAAAGTGGAAACAGGTGGGATTATTTATTTCAGCTCTGTTCAAAGGTAATATCCACATGCCAAGTTCTCTGAATGACACATGGACTGCTGTATGCCTGGCAGCAGAGATAATTCCAACTTTGATAAACAAGAACTTGTAGGCACAAAAAAATATGACGCATTCTCTTTAAGACTACAGTTAGTGCTGTCTTTGCATTTCCCTATGTGCATCTGACATTTTTGCCCCCTATGAAGATAAAATATATACAAACAAAGTGGACAGTGTATTAGAAACCTCTTTTAGTAGAATGGAAACTTAATTCTACAACACAGAATACTCCTTCTGAACAACCATTGAATTGACAATACAACATATAGGTAAATAAAATCAATAAAAAACAGGACATTTTGAGTTAGTTGTGTTTTCAGTAACAGCACATTAGGAAGTTTTTAAATTCTCCACACAGTCGCTCTGTCTGTTATTGTTTCGGTCCCCGCTCTGATTTGATTTACATATTGCCCCACAGAAACAGCTGAAGGACACTTTGGAGAGTCATCGTCAGAAGAAGGAGGACTATCTCAACAGTATTCGCAGAGACAAAGACATGATGGATACCATAAAGGTACACTCCTGTTGGGAACCAAAGTGATAGCAGCACTTAACAGATAAGAATGCACATGTCCGTCTCTAATGGCTGTTTGCAGAATGTCACTGTGCATAGTTAGCGGTGTTTGCAAATGTGGTAAGTTGGAGTTTGTGCTTTGATATGTAAAACATAATGGTTTTGCACTTGGGTGGATAAATGCGTTTCTAACCTCTGACTCAGTTGTGTGTCAGCTATGCATTAAAAAATCCCACTCATATGCAGTCCTGTTCTTAAAATGACAAGCATCCTGCCAGATTTGCTTCAGCAGAAAAAAAATGTGCATTTCACTTTATTTTTGCTTTAACTTGCCTAAAGACTGAACAAGAGTGCATCACACCAAGAGACAAACTGTGCACAGGCAAAGGCAGCAGGAGCAAAAACATGCCAAATTTGAGTGCAGCTGATGGAGGATAAGAGCTTGAGTTTCAGATGATCAACAAGAAATATCTTTGCTTAGACAGCCTGAAGTTGTTTAACACAAGGATCTCTGATTGCCTCCCTCTAGAGACGTGTACTTTACAGAAGTTATTATGAGCTTCAGCGAAATGAGCCACTTGACAACAACAGAGCAAACTCTTTACTTTTCCATCTGGTCGATAAAAAATGTGGCATAACAAAGGAGGTAAGATGCTGCATTGTGGGCTCGCCTGTAACATCAACCATTTCTTCTTGGTGCAGAGACTAGGTGCAGATCTGCAGGCCCGTGTCAAAGGAGAATTTAAAGCTCTCCATCAGATTCTGCACGATGAGGAGGCCTGCATGCTGGAGCAGCTGAGGAGGGAGCAGGAGGAGGAGCTGGAGAAAACCCAGCGCCACCTAGAGACTGTTGAGCTGGCTGTGAAAGAGCTGGAGGACAATATCAAAGTTCTACGGCAGGCTAGTGCTGCCACGGAGAGCGTTGTGCTGACTGAGGTGAGCTCTCAGCTTAAAGTAGCTGTCAGGCTGTGGATTTGTGAAACCCAGAGTGTCTCATTATTTGACTTGAGAATTTTGCACTTTTTGAAAACAGCAGTTCTTAATGTGTTTTTTTTCTTTCTCAATTTTATTTCCTTCTTTCTAGCTTCCACAACTAAGGTAAGACTTCATTTCAGTTTTCAATGATTGATTGCTTTTTGGATTTTTGCACTTTTCTAATGCTTGTTTTATTCCCAAATAATTGTATATTTGCTATTGTATATTTGCTTTGTTTTTGACAGATCATGTGTGCAAGTAAATATTACCCCAGAGTTTGATATAAACACCTTCAGCAACAAATACATGGCCCCATTGCAGTACATTACATGGAGAAAGATGTTCAAGTCTTTGAAGCCAGGTAATTTTTCCCTCTGACATGCTCCATTAGACACAAAAAGACTTGAGCTGAAAGCTGGCTCTGCCTTTACAATGGGTGTAATTACAGAGAAATCCCCCAAGTATCATTTAATTATATTAAAGTGATACGAAAATGACAGTAATGACTCCATTGTTCCACTGATAGGATATATTTTTCAATTTAAAAATGTTACACTCTGTTGAATCTTAATACAAAATAAATTATTGCAGTAATCATTCATGGAATTGTTTCACCCCAAAGGTCCTTCCCCATTAACATTTGATGTTGACACAGCGCACCCAAACATCCACGTCTCCAGGGACAAAACTGTGGCAGTGGAATGTGATACCGTGGTCCAACACGTGGACCACAGCAAGCGTTTCCTCCAGTGTGTCAACATCCTCACTGTCCAGGGCTTCCAGTCTGGTCGGCACTACTGGGAGGTGGAAGTGGCCTCTAAACCGAAGTGGGATATGGGTGTGGCCTCCGAGTTTGTGGACAGGCAAGCTCGGATCAAGCTGAGCCCTGAAAACGGCTACTGGACACTGCGGGTACGCAACGGGAACGAGTATTCAGCCGGCACGCAGCCCTGGACAAGGCTGCAGCTCCGCTGCCCCCCTCAAAGGCTTGGGGTTTTCTTGGACTATGAGGAGAGGAGGGTGTCTTTCTACAATGCTGATGATATGAGCCTGCTCTACTCCTTCACCAACGGGCCAAGGGGCAAAGTGTTCCCCTTCTTCAGCCCATGCATCAGTGACAGAAGTCAGAGGCCTCAGCCTATCAGGCTCCTGCACTACCCTCCTGTTGCCCTGTCTGGTTAACATGGTGCAATGAATAAAAGCTCTTTAGTATGTAAGAGCTGTCTACTCACTTATTGAACAATGACTGTTCTCAGTCAGCTATATTCAAATCAGTACTGCAATTTTATCATTAAGACTTTATGAAATTTCAGACTGTTCTCTTTTTGTATTTTTTATGCTCTAATAATCAGATGTCACCAGTTGCCTCTGATTTCTGAATATTATAAATGAACCTAAAAGCCTTAAAATTTTAACAAAATTGTCATATTAACCGCATTAACAGTTCCACAGTGCTGTGACTGCTACAGGCTCACTCATTTTGCTGGAAAAATCACATTAAAAAAAAAACTCCACCACTTTAGGTTTAATATAGTGATGCAAAGATGTGTCAAATTACATTTTAAGACAGAAAATACATTTCTGACTTTTCACTTTTCAGCCACGTATGCTAAATGCTGTAGATAGAGAAAGCTGACCTTTCAGATGATAATATGAATAATTATCTCTCATCAAGACCAACTGCCCTTAGGCTAGCTTCTAAAAGGGTTTTAATCATCATTGGGTTCAAGCATTATGAAAGAATCGTGCACTTTACTGTAAGATTTTCTATGGTATTTTTCATTAAATCGTTAGAAATGAAACTTCTTTGCATTTTTGTTTAAGATTTAAACTTCTAAGCTCATTGTGAGTTCATAAGCTGTCTTCTAGCAGCTCCTGTTGATTTGCCATTATTTGTACATTCATTTATATAAATTGCAAGTATGTGATGTAATTCATACTTGTTTATCATACAGATTTTTTTTTATTACTCAATGAACTTGTTTATTTTACAATGCTGTCATTGCATGTCAGTTACACGTACATGTTTGATCATTTCCTGACACTGTTATTGTAAAAACCTGCTGCTGCAAAAAAATAAAACCAAATCACTTTTTCTTTCTTACATAAACACCGTCTTTGATCCTTTTCTGCAGCTGTGACACTGCACACTTCCACGACCTCACTTGAAATAATCAAGGATGTTATTAAGCATCATCAAAGCAGAACACATCACTATGAACAATTATGAAAGCGTGAGCCATCTCTGACACTTGAAGAGCGAGAACAGGCGGGCTCTCGGTTATCTTCACAAACACACAAGAGCACTGACGTCCTGTTTCCTCTTGCCAGGTGAAAGGTCAGATAAACAGTGACAGTGGGGATGCCTCGGGGGCTGCTCTATGGGCCTCGGGGGCATGCTAAAGCAGGATGCTGTCGCCTCCTCTGCAGACTGGGGAAGGTGGCACAATGAACAACACCAGAGGGGGACCCATGTCTTTCCTGCACAGGGGCTACATGAGATGGGTGCCTACAACATTTAAAGCACACTGGTCACTGGCATTAGTTTATAAATACAGACTGAAATCCATCCAAACTAATTTGAAGAGAGTCTCTACTGTATGTCAAATATATAAAAAATGATGAGGAGAGGCCGTTGGGGCTCTTTGGATTCTGTGTCCTCTCTGGAAAACAATTTGTGCCTTCTGGTTGTTAAGTAATAAACAGCTGCTTGTGTGTTGTGATAAATTTTCGTTGTAATTATTTAAAATGTGGTAGGCAGCCTTGTGCTTTTGTTTTGGTGTTTAACTCATTCCTACCACAATCTTGAACTTCATCTTCCACAGCAGGCTCATGTTTCCTGCAAAAAAGAACAAAAACAGAAACAAAATACATACTGACTGTATGATACCAGCTCGGCTCAAAACAGCAGACCCAGTTAGTGACTTCCTGGTGATCACTCTTGAACATTTAGTGGCTAAATAGCCAGATAAATCCCAGATAAATTTGGTAGAGAGCAAAACAGTTTGAATACTGAACTTGGGATAGATACACAAATGTAAATGTCAGTCTGTGGCTGCTGGCTGCTTGTTAACAGCTAATTATATTGTAAGTGATTTTATTCAAACTTGTTTCACTGCCCTCAAGTGGACAAAACTTCATTTAAAACAGGTTCAAATTTATATATATTTGAAAAGAAAATTCAAACTCCAGGCACAATTTACCTCATTTATTGGGATTTATGGTGATCAGCTGTGTTCCACCTAAGCCATTAGCTGAGCTAATCAGTTAGCAAATACATTAGGCCTAAATGTAAGCATGCAGCAGCATTGCTTTCCAATTGGGAAGCTTGCCATCACCACTGACTGTTAGTGAACATGACCCACACTCGAAGAGAAATGTTGGCTACCTCAATAAAAACAAAACAAAAAATCTCCTCTTGAACGGTGAGAGCTACTTCAAAGTAGCTTGGCAGAGTGCAGTGTGTGGTGCGCAGGCCCACGGGCAAGGACCTCAGTGAAAGAGTGTGCTGTTTGGATGCATGCTCCACATCCTTCCTATGATAGTAGCTGTTGATCTGTAATGTGTTTCCTGACCTGTGGATGGGCCGGATGGAGTGCTGACACTTCAAGGACGGGTCCTTGAGTCCTCACTTGTCTCTCAGGAGCCAGCAGGTTTATGAACTGAAACCTTTTCAACTGACGCAGCAGGGGCGATCATACTATCCTGCATGAGGGCTATTGTTTGTTATCACTGTTGTCTGAATGGCTCATCTGGATGCTTATGTGTGCAGTTTATGATTTTATTGGCCACTCAAGTGTTTTTTCATCATTTATGGTGCTATCTGTTTTTATATTCATAATCTGATTTGGTAACTCCCTGGACATAGCTTTGTTAGACAATTGACACGATTTAGTGTGTTTATTTTCCTCCAAAGCCAGCAGCGCTGTGGGGCTGAAACCAGGAGAACATTTTAATTACAACCATTCAATCACAACATTGTGTTTTAAGGTCAAAGAGGTGGATCACCGTCAGGGATCTGAAGGGAAACACATGCCCACAATAACACGAAATGATCCTTTGACTTGTTATTTCTAACACCTCTGATGTCCAGGTTACTGTAGCTCAAAAATCATTGAGAATAACATAATTATATTGAGAAACAACATTTTTCTTCAAAAATCCAATCGACAGTTGCTGACGTGCTGGGGCTTTTACAGTTAAGATGAACTCTTGAGAGTCAGCAAGTGTTTTTATTGTGGTAATGGATTTTTGAGAGCAGATACGGCATACTATTGATTTTACAGTACACTCATAGTGCTAGAAAGCAGACCTGTCTGGGACTGATTATACTGGCTTAAATCGGTAATCTGGCTCCGCTGAAGCTCCATGGGAGGTTTGACTTGGCCTCAAAGCTGCAATTAATGAATTACATACAAAATTGCACCCTAAACTCCATCTATACCTCTGTGTGTGTGTGTGTGTGAGAGAGAGAGTTCTTGTGTATTTGTGTATGTGTGTGCTTGAACATCCAAGTGTATCTCTTGTAACCCTAAAAACTTTTTTTATATCTGAGTTTATACGGTACAAGGGTTTTCAATTTTTAAAACCCCTCTCCGTAAAATAAAAAATGTGCTGGTAGCGGCTCACTATGAGCGTGTTGTGCACTTAGAACATTATTTTCATTCACACTCCTAGGACTCCCTGGGGGAAGACAGATGTGTGGGCGGACAGGGTTAACAGGACTTGGACAAGACTGGAAGAACTTTGCACACTTTAGTTTGATTGGAAGCAAAGTTGCATTTGACCCTTTGGAGGGGTAATTAATAGCGAGCATCTCCCAAGGCTCCTCTGCTCAGCTTTAGTTTGTTGAACATTTAGAAGAATTTGTGTTCATAAGCACAAAAGATAACTTTTTCTGAGTTAAATTAATGACACACCTCTGACCTGAGCGGATAAAATCTCACGGACATTTTGGTGTCAGAGGAGCTATTGTTTTGTGGATTACTCACAGCTGACCACAGAAGATAATAAAATGTATTATTCCTTTTCCTCCTGAGGCTGTGTCAGTCTTACTGTGGTATGTGTTCACTTCCTTGGTAACACTGCTGTGCCTCTGTGTTGGCTTTATAAGAATTTCTGATGGTATTAGGATTACCTGCTGAGCGGTTTGGATGTCAGGGGGGATTTAAATGCCTCGAAAAATCCATGAAATTAAAATCAATATTAAACAGTTTGGCTTTAAAGCAACAAACGGAAATCTACAGCTGTACCATAAACTCTCTCATAACTGAGTTTAGGGAGTTCTTATTATACTTAGGTCCTCTCTGTGGTGTCTTATTATGTTATATAATAATAAGATAGCACTTTATTCTGTTACAATAGGTCTTATAGGTCCTCAATGCAGAGGATGAATCAAGTGGGATCTTGCAGGAAGGAAATTTGTCATGGATGTTAGGGAGACCAACATCCACCCACCCACTCGCAAACACACACACACATACACACACCCCTAACTCACCAACACACACCCTAGCCCCACAAACACACACCCCTCCAATTCAGTTTGTTTTATGAACTGGATGGCTGGGAGTGCATGCGCTCCGGTCACGAGCAAAGGAAAAGGAAATAAATCCCATTCAGTGCCTTGTGCATCCTTTTGACAAAAACGTGGAAAAAAACGTTTTGTGTGTGTGTGTGCGTGTGTGTGTTTTTTGTCTTTTTTTGGTTCATGCTCTTGTCCTCTGCACTTCGGCTCTTGCCCTCTCAGTGCTGAGAGTAGATCAAGCATCGACTGGGCGAGGTTCACCTGAATGCTTTTTCTCCATTCACACCACCTCTCCACCGTCTCCATCCGCAGTTACACTAACGAGTTTAAGAAGAAAACGCCGCTCAAGCTTTTTGCATTTCTGGACCGGAGATCTGGAGATGAAGACAGATTTTACGTCTTTCTGTCGGATTTGGATTGGAATAGCATTTGCCTCAGGTGAGAGGACTTGTACGGTGTGTCTGAAAGTTAGGAGCGCATAACTTTTTAATGAAGCGTCGAGCTGACTGTTTACTCCGATTTCCAGTAGACTAAACAATTACTCGAGGTTGATTGCCGTTAATCCCCTGAGGATAAAAAGTTCAATTCATGTTAGTCTTAAACTTAACCCAGATAGATCATGAAGTTAAGCTTTTCTGTAAAAACAACTTTCTGTTTCATCATTTACAAACTGAGCGACACGTTTCTGCCAATTATTTTAAAACTGATGCATCACGTTCAATTAAAAGCATTAAATCTGTTCACCTAATCTCTCTGCACAGTGTGCAGGAATTTTCTTTGTATTTTTGAGCAGAACCGTAAACGCATCATTTGTCCCGCACTCAGATTAAGTTTGCCTCTTTTCTTCACAATAAGGGACTAAATTAATGAGTAACCCGGTGCAGAGTCTCCAAGTCTACATGCAGATAGGCACTAGGGGGAGGCATGCTGTTGTTGTGTTTGATAAAGATGCAACTGTTAATTGGTGATGCTAAACTCAGAGGGGGGAGTGCAAAATAACACACTGTGTTGAGTTTGAGTGACACCTCACAGTTTATGTATGTAGGTCACATTGTGTGGAGGCAGAGTGGGAGGAGAGCTTGTCTGATGGAGACTGGACTGACATGAGGAGGAGGAGGAGGAGAAGGAGGAGGAGGAGGAGGAGGAGGAGGAGGAGGAGGAGGAGGAGGAAGTGCTGAGGATGAGGGGTTTAGATCCCCTCAGGTCTCCCGAAGTGGACTGTTCGTGTAACCTTATTTTAGCAAAGCAAGTGAAATGTGACATAATGTCACTTGCATCCCATCCAAACCAACTTGTTGCAAGACTTTCTGGGTTATTTTCTACTTCCACATGTGCTTTTATTCACTTGTGTATCTTGAAAATTCGCAAAACTGAGACCAGAGACTAATAAATCTGAAGCACATTGTTTTCATTGCACTGTTTTGTATCAGATACTTGAGACAGGGCCCTCTGATTGGCTATATAATCTGGGAGTGTGGCTGAGGTTGTGTGTAGTTTTTTCCCAATGACTGAATATGTACTTCTGAGTTGTCGAACAGCTGTTCATAAAGAACAGGGAATACTTTTGTGAGGGGCAGTCACCATATGGCTACTCGAATCATAACTTTAGGGTGGAGGGATGGCTCTCGCTCCGTTCATACATATCGCTGAGCTGCGCTGGGTGGGTCCCATACATTTGGAGGAACAGATAAACAGTGGGTCTGTTTTTTTCCAGAGAGGAATGAGAACTAACGGCATCACAAAATCCATTACAGTGGGATTACTTCCTTCTGTAAGAGTAAACATCATTGACTCTCAGTTGTGATAGATTTTACGGGTGAGAAATGGTGCTTGGTGAGAGTTGAGCCTGAAGTCACTCCCCTCATTTTTCATCTATTTTCACATTACAGAGTGTTCTGTAAAGGCTCCGTCCAGACTTTTACTGTATTTAAAACAAAAACAAAGCTCAAATAACAGTTTACAAATTAATCCACAATGTGTGAGCTCGGAAATTTAAACCTCTGCTTGTCATTTCTGTCATCACACAAAGTAGATGTGCCTGTTAGCTTGTGTGTGGTGATATCTGTTGAAAGACCTATTTGTAGCTCTGTTAGTTCAACCATACAGGGCCTCCATCCTTCTCGGTTGATGCTCAGGAGCACAATATCCTGGAGGCAGAAAGAAGCACTAGCTTCATATCAGAGGCACATATTTTTCAATTACAGTCTTGCAGTATGTGCCTGTGAGATTGAGAGCCACATTAAAGTACAGATGGGAAAGAAAGAGACCTGTGTTCCTGCTCTCTTTTGCAGCCTTTTGCCCTCTACTTCAGGATGAAAAGAATGTGAAATTTGCATTATGCTTAAATCTTTTTTCTTTTTTCAATAATATGAAGGTTGCACTGTTGTACAGGAAATGTGGAATACATACAAAATGCCATTTTTTCCCTTCTTCATGAGTGCAGAGCATGACACAAGCACTCGGCAACTTACATTTTGTCTGTGTTCTCATTTTAACAGTCCATCTTTGAATAACTCAGGCATTTTAAAAATCTTGTTTTGAAAGATTAAATAGCTCGGCTCATGCTTTAAACACTTAATAGTGAAATACTCAGATTTCTCTAGTCTGAAGGTTTTTCTCAACCCTCTTAACCTTCAATTTTCTTTTAACTAAATTCAAATGTGTGAGTTATGATTTGGATTTTAATGTAAGTATGATGAAGATGTGGGCACTGGCCTCACATCATGCTATGATTGCAGGGGAAGATAAAGGGAGAGTAGATGGCAGACCTGCCAGTCCAGAAGTCATTGTCATTTGAGGTGGAGAGGATATAATTTAGACAGCAGCTGCATTTAAAGGAGCATCAAGTTTTCACCCCGAGCCATTTTCAACCATCTTCCTGTCATGCTCCGTCTCTGGTTTGAATAATGCTGCTTCCAAAAAAAAAAAGTTATTAGACAGCCACAGAAAAGAATCCTGGTGCAAGTTCCTTGGTATAGGATACCGTTGAAATGAATCGTGAATCACTTATTGATTCATCTCTTCTTAATTTCCTTGTTTTTGTTGTAGCATAATTGGCTGTTGAAAATCCTTCCTCGTCAAAGAAGCCACATGTGAAAGGAGTGAATCATGTTTTTTTCTAAAGCTGATCTCTAGAGCTGAATGATATTTGGCTTGCTCCGTGTCTTGGGTGCATAGTGTTGATATTGCTTTTAGCTGTGTTTTCTGTACGCATACCTCCGCTTGATCAGATCATCCCAGAAATCTGACTCTGGACTGTGGGTATTATTCTAGTCGTCCACTTATAGAGGTCGAGTTGTTTTAGCCAACAGTATCCCCCCTATTCTCAGCGCTGATCTCAGGATTCAACCTCAGGACTCTGAGGAGCAGAACCTCGGTGTCTGTCCTTGAATATCTTGTTCTATCAGCTGGAGAGCAGCTTGGATGAGAGAGGAATGCTGCCGCTGCTGCTCCATGTGGGAAGCTCTTTGCAGTAAAGTCCAAATAAATAGGGAGTCCGGTGCCTCACTCATCACTGGCGTGGAGTAGCAAGGCCTCTCAGGCATTTGTATGTCTGGTCACTCACTTTCTCACCATGCTAAAGCACCAACACCCCAACTATGACTAGAGCTGAGAGATAAGCTCTTTCAACACCAAGAATCTGCAGCAAAAGCCAAATATGTGTCCAAGTTAGTGTTGGATAGTTGATGAAAAACATCTGTTGTATTTTTGTTTTCGTATTTCACTCCTTATTCCCTGTGCCCAGTGCTTAACCATGCTAACGGCGTGGATCTAGGCATGGCAGTGTCAGGCTATTGGTTGCTCCATCACTTTGGTTGAGACTAAAATTTCAATAGTTATTGTTTAAGTTACCATTAAGATTTGACACATACATTGATGCTCCTCTGAGTATCAATTGTAATAACCTTGATGATACCTTTGATTTTTATCTTGTGCCTTAATAGGCAAAAATTTGTCCAATGTATTGTTTGTGACTAAATAACTGCACAAGAGCTTAAATGACAATCCTATCAATAGTTGGACTAATGCTACTCAGTAGATGTTGGCATGCAGTTACTGCTGGCTTGAATTTTCCTGTGAGATTAATGAAATTGCTATCTATCTATGCTAACACAAAAAACTAAGAGGGCGAACACTGGAAACATTATAACAGCACATTAGTATGTTCCTTGTGAGAACCTCATCATGCTAATTTAACTAAAATCACTGCAGTGTCTAAGCACAACTTTACAAAGGTGTTGGCATGGCTGTAATACTCGAGATGTTCGTAAGCTGTAAGAGTTCTTCCTTTCTCACCTTCATGCAGCCGTCCAATCATACTCAATCAAAGTGCTTTACTGTTCTCAGTGGAAGGATTTCTGAAGCTGTTCGACTGTCTGAAAAGTAAATCTGATTGAGAACATGAGGAGCTTCAGTCTTCTTGTGATGATTGAGCTTTTCTTTTTATTGCTCATTTATCTATAAAAAGGACAGTTAAGGGTTTGTACAAAACTGTCCTCTTATCGGGGCCCTTAACTTTCAGAATCAACATGACTGTTGTTGATGTTGAAGTTTGACTTTCCTGCAGAAGAACAAGTTGCATTATGACACTCAAAAACACTTTTTCAAGACAAAACTTCCCACTCATTTCTTCATGGTCATCCACAGCTCTCCCACACCTGGAATAATTACTATGCAAAAGAGGTTGTTGATTTTCTCTTTACCCGCATCCTTTCTATCATATTCACACAGGCCTGAGTTTTCTATTGTTGGCAGTAGAGCACAAGCATGGAGTAATTTTAGTGGTGCCTCTCTCACTGAGCAATTAAGCTGAAACTCAATGAGTGAATTAACCCACCCATGAAGAAGTAAGAGGGGGTACAATTGTAAGTGCTTTTACCTGGAAGATGAAATAGACTTTTTGATAGCGCTGTCCTTAATTTAGTCCAAAAAATGATCATGAAAATTGCTGCTAATTTTTCTGTTCAGTTTAGTAATTAGGGGCTTTGAATTTACTGCTACAAATACTTATCTTGGTATTGACTTCACAAATTCTCTTGACATGCTAATAGAAGTCTAATCGAATGACATGTAGCACCTTTCAATACCAATGAAGTTACATTTATTGTATGAGGTGTTGACAGACACTGAGGGGAAATTGCTCTGGCATCAATGGCCGTCATTGGTCGATCACTGTGCACATATTCTGAAGGCAGAAACTGGATCCTGGGACACGAAGGCTGTTACATGGATACTGGAACATTTTTTAAGTGCTGGTGTTGCTTGGAAACAAGCATCACTTGGAACTCTTATCAGTTTTACAAGAGCTACCATCACTAATACATTCAAAGTGCTACTCAGTCTCAAACAGCTGTGTTAGGACTGCAGTGACTTGGAAGGTCGTGTAGTATTTCATTGGTCACTCATAGCTCTTGCTTTGTCATTAGAGGTCGCTTGAGGTTCATGGGAAAAAGTCCACTGGCAAAGCCTGAGGAAATTGCCAGTTTCCCTTCCTTTAACCATAATTGTTGACCCGGCACTCCCATCTCTGCCCTTGTTTTCTACGGCACCTTAGGCTGCCACAGTGATTTAGCTCGGTGAAACATGACACAGCAGCAGAGACTTGTTTACGGCCCGAATCTCCAGGAATTAGGCAATGAGGGCAATAATTGGGCCCCTCAAAGTTTGGACTCTGAACAGTCGCAGCAAGAGATCTAGGAGCGTGCAAGCCATAACAGCAGGCTTGGAATCTGCTAGTGTTTGGCACTTGATTGCACTCAAACAGATATTTTAGATGTTTCCCAACAGTATGTCAGGAGCCAGGACAAAGCATTTACCAGAATATTTATTTCCTTTTAAGCAAGGGAAACCATTTCTCAGTGAAAAAAATGATGACATGCAAAAAAATGAATTGCCACAGAGGAAGTGCTTGAGTTGTCCGGTGTGCCTGTGAGGCAGGTACAGGAAGACTCAGTCAGGGACAGAGGTTTTAAACATAGGAAGCTAGCCCAGATGGCCTGTCGCCGCATCCTTAATTTTACACCCCTCCTCCGGCAGGATGTTGGAAAGGCCTAACTCCCCCAATAGTGGAGAGGACAGGGACATAGTGGATGTCATCCTCCTTCGTAGTAACAATGAAATCAAAGCCAGGCTGCCAGTCAGTCCGTCGCCTGACTTTGGCCCGGCCTTGTGTCCAAATGACAGAGGAAGTGGACTTTATTTCTTTCAGAGAGTGAGAGAGAGACGTAGGGAGAACGCTGTAGCCTGAGGCTGGCTGACTCCACATCCAGAGTGCAGGTCTGCTCCATGGCCTGCATGGCCTTATGTCCCTCACCGGACACACACGGCTATTTCGGAGTGCCGTAGCCTTGGCCCTTTGCCAGATACTGTGTCACTGAAATAACTGGAGCCGCACTGTCACCAACATGTTGCCAAAGACATAAAAAAAAGTGCAAAACAGTTCCCATTGGTACATTTGCTGCCTCATTCAAGTGTCTTCAACACAGTGTTATTTTAATTTAACCTGAGTATCAATCAAAGGGAAGTCACAGTGTGTTCTGCACTGATTCAGGTAGAACTGATGTTTTGTATTGGGTAAAAATCACATTTTTTTTTTAATTCACCAGTACAGGCAAGGGTAATATTGAACTTAACAGAGGTGGGCAGCAGGTGTAACACCAATATAGCAGTGTTATTTCCTGGAGAAATCAGAAATGAAAATGATTTTTACAGTATTTTAACGTCTGCATCAGCTTATACTGTCAAGCACAATCAGGAACCAGGGTCCATTTTTATTGTAAAAGCCTAGAAGAGCCTGTAACCCATTGCTGCAGGCTACTACAACAAAATGACTAACATTAAGGTAAGAATAGCCAGTGCTGAATATCAAATTGTGGACAATAAATCATCAAGAATAAAGCTGGCTTTGTAAAAAAGTACACAAAAGTGTAAGCTTTTTCTATCCACAAGTTAGGCACATCATTGTGAGGAGAAAACACATGGCTGCAGCAGGACAGGTGCCATTTTACAAAAACTTTTCAAAGAATTCAACTCTACAGCCAAAAATATGAGGACAAGGAGATCACAACCGAGTTAGTGGTAAAATTTGTGGGCTGGGATGTCAAATCATAGGAAACTACGTAGTGATGGATTTAATTAGTTTGGACAGGATCATAGGTATCCAGCACAGCCAGTGAAGGACATATTTTTTTTTAGTTGGATTTGTGATTCAGTAACAGAAAACCGAGCTTTAACGAGGACCTTGGGCAATATTTTTTCTGCACAGCAACCTCAAGGGCAGTGAAATGTCAGCATATTGAGTAACAACATAATCAATGATTGATTTGGCCAAATAGGATACTGTCAAGTGGGATTAAAATGAATGTTTCTATATGTTTCGACCTCAGTAAAAATAATGCCCTTTAAAGTCACTGACCATATAGCTTGTGTGTTTAATCAGTGGTTTAATCACTGAGACGGATTTGACTGCGTTTGACTTGTAGATAACTGCAGTGACGTCTCAGTAGGCACTGAGCTTTGCATGTGAGCGTTTTCAAAGCTTGACCTGTGAAGGACTTCTGTTTTCCGCCATTTTTACCCAATTGTGCGACAATAACCTCAAAGCAACAGTACCTACGCAAATACAATGACTGTGTCTGTGAAAATCTGTGTCTGTATTTTTGAAGAACTCCCACGTCGCATCCTTTCAGCCAAATTGAGACTCTGAGAAAAGCTTTATTTGTTTACATAAGGCTCCTCTTTTCCTGTTCCTGTCATGTGATTGATCAGAGACAAAACTACAGAGGAGCAAGGAAACACTACTGGCAACATCTCCTTCACTGTCCATGAAAAGGGGAAGTGGGAGAAGCGTGAACATGATAAAGAAAACAGGAAATTTGCTTGCAGTGAAGAACATTGTGCCGCCTTTCACACAGGCTTTAATGTGCCCTGTGTTGTACCCTTGGAGAAAGGAGCTCTTCTCTTCATGTGTACCTTTGATGCTCTCGACTCCTGCCTGCCTCCTATCTGTCTGCCTGTCAGAGAAGCTTTACATTTTTAACTGGCTTAGAGGGCCTTTTGGCAGCTAGGCTTCCTCCTATGTGTGTGTGTAAGATTTATCTGAAGTCAGCAGGTGTCCTCCATAGGCTGGGGAAGTCCAGTTTCATTACTCCCTGACAATGACAAAATCACCAATATTTACCAGAAGCAGTCTTAGCTAAGGATACTGTAAACACACATACCCAGGTGCATTTGAATGAAAATAAAAAAAGATACAAAATAAATATCATTCCACCCCCAATTTAACAATTCTGCAGTTAATTTAATCATAATTCTCATAAAAGAAGCATCCAGTGTATTTGATCACTCTCTATAAGTCTGTAGAGTTTTTTTTTCTTTTTTACAGAATAAAGAAAAGCCACACTGAAGTGATGATGTTTTAAAAATTCATACACTATGTCTGCTCATTCACACTTCAAGCCCTGGGGCAGAAAGCAAGAGAACAAGTGACTGTTAAGTAGCTTTGTTTGTTGAGCATGACTGTTAAATTTTTACACAGAATAACACACAGTTTCTTGAAGGAATACTTAAAATTTTTTTTTCGAAATGCGCCTTTCCTGTTTTCTTTCTGAAAATTAGATGAGAAGAATAATACCTATTTCTTGTCTCTACAGTAAATACAGAACAAAGCTTTACAGTAAGTAGCCAGTCAGGTTAGCTTAGCATAAAGATAGAAAGAAGGGGGGACTAGTTGGATATGTGCAAAAACAACAACAAGCACTTTCTTTTTATCTTAGTCCTTTGAATAATGGAAGTGTGAAGTCAACAATTAACTCATGAAGTTATCCCACATATCCCACAATTCCTACATAAAGTTGAACTATTTTCACGCTTCAGATTTGAAACAAATGTAGTAGCCAGGCTTGCTGTATAGACAGGGTCACCCATGAATATGGAAGTTAGGGGGTCTACATGGACGCAGATGTAGACATCCTTGCACCAGCCAATATAATCCACTTTTATGGAGTTTACAATGTTTCCTCACCATGTTTAATCTCCATGTTTCTGTAGTAGCCCAGAGTGAACAAACTAAACATTTGCTCCAAAGAGTGCCTATCATGTTTCTGTAAGTTTCGTGACCTTTCTAAGTTCTCCTGCACGTTTGACAGGGGAGGGTAAGTGGACAGATATTCAGTTGCTGAGTTCTTCTTTTTGGCATGATCTTTTCAAAATTTTTGACCTGTTATAGCACTAAATTATTGCAAAACTCTGCTCCTTTTGGTACTCTGGCTCTTAAAAATAACTGAGGAGCTACTGCTGATGATTCCTGCCAGGCAATTTGCACATTTAAAATGACCGGTAGCCAGTCACACATCTTTCCTCCCTGTCAACTTGGTATGTATAGCTTACACATCAAAGCTTAGCCTAATGCACATACTGAGCCAACAGGCACAATTGTCCTTGAAATATTGTGACTTCTGACACTTAAGCTCACCTATACATCTGGCACTTTCATCATGACAGAGGCATGCAGCATGGGAGAGGCAGACACGCCAGCTGTGTCCAGCGTATCCATCTTTAGAGAGCTGTCACATGGTTAGCATGTTCGACCAATCAAACTGATTTCATTGCTTCATCCTTATCTGAATTACATTCGACCTCTCACTTATCATTTCTTCTATTTGATTGTCCTGTAAATAAATATCACTCTAAGCTTCGTGTTTGCCTGGCAGAGTCAGCTGTAGCTGATGCAGAGCTTACATTTTAATCTCACAGCGAGAATTGCTATCAGAGAAATTAACCTTTTGCAAAAGCGATGTCAAGTTTTTATCAAATCATGTTTAGTGAGCTGTTTCCCTGAGACAGACCCGTATCAAATTAATGCCAATGAGAAGATACTTTTTAAACTAAATCTTAATTGTTAAATTATTTTTTACAGTTCCCAATATTTAGACTGTCAGATACCTCGGACACAATTAACTGAATCAGGACTCATGAGGTCATTGAAGTCATTGTTATTTCAAGCGTTGAAAACCTAGAAAATTGGCTACAAGATTAACGCTTCACTGTCAGAGACTGGTAATGCAGTGTTTATCTGTCTGAAGGCTTTCACAGATCTCAACTCGTTTGTTTACGTCCTGTGTAATCATATGATAAGAGAAGGAGTAAATGAACTTTGGCAACATTGTGTTTTATCTTTGTCGGTTAAAATATGATGCTTGCTTTTTGTTGGTAGAAACTAATCACCCAAAGCCGCTGCTTATCTCTGCCCCACCAGCTGGAATGCATGGGAAAAGACGGGAACTGAGCTCAAATATTTTTTTGACTCTTTGCCCACTGTTTTGTAAGGTGGTTGTCAAGCAGCCAATCACAGCTCGTTTGAGTTTTCAAGCCAAGCAGTCATTCTGAATGGATGGATGGAGATCTGTCAGATGTTTTTAGCCACAGAGAATCCAGCAAAACTGATTTGAATAAAGGGCCATAACAGTGATTTTTTGATTGCAGCCATAGACTTTGTTCAGGCTGAGGGCTGCACAGTGCAAGTATTTGACTTGTACACCAGCAGATAGGGATGCTCACCATTTCCATTATGCAGAAGAAACCAAACTAGCATGAAAGGAAAACTGCTGATTTCACAGAGGAACAATGCAAACTGACCAAGGCAGATCTCATCATCTTTTGGTTCTCTATGGACTGGTTCACTGTTCCTGCAATAATGAAGGGCTTCATTGACCAGGTGCGGTACATCCTTCAGGGTATCTTCAATGATAAGTAAGCCAAGCTGTCCTCCACCACTGGGTCTCATGTTCTCATGTTCAGTACAAATGGCATTAACAGAGACATGAATGTCACACTGTACCCACTGCATTTTATTACTGATAAACATTATTACTGAAAAACCTTTTTGCATATCATGCAGCTGCGGGTATTTTTCCTGAATTTCCAGGCAGCCTTTGGTTTCCATTAATGTCTGTTCATTTAAAAATAGACCAACAGACTCTTTAAGCTTGCTGTACTTATGTAATCCATGACGAAAAACTGCATTTATTTTTGTCTGAAGAACATTATCATAATGAGTTAATGCAGTGCCTCTCTCAAATAAATCTTAACAGAGGGCCCACAACTAATTACTTTAACAAATATCGATGCAGACAAAATATTCACTGTGGAGGATTACACAACTCAAGCAAGACTCAAAATTTACTAAGTTATTCATTCTAAAATTTACAGAAATTAATGGAAATTGGTGACTGTGTTGAATGTCTGAAAAATATGTTACGCCATTCATTTAAACCATTCATTATAAAATGTTGAGCAAATTTCAACTATAACTCAAGATTCCTCATTACATACATAAACAAAACATACAAGAAATATATATAAGAAAATTATGTTGGCGTTTACTCAACCTAAGACCGAAATGAAAAATTTTGTTTACGGATTTCTCTCCACTGAAAAATGTGTTCTTACGTTTATGACCCCTAAAATGTTAAACACTGACTAAACTGACTTGCATATGTGCAAAGTTTGTACACAACAGGCTAAATTTGGTACATCCCTACCACTCCACCACAAAAAAAATTGCTTGTATCAAGCATTAATCATGGTAACATCATAACATCATAGCAGTATGCTCTATAACTGCTGACACCGTGACAGCTACTGCAAGTTACAAGCTAGCAAACATCTTTAACATATAAATTATGCTAATTACTCTTAGCAGTCTGATGTGTCTGCTAGGTTCTGATTCTGCTGCATAACAGATTCCTCACCTTAGTTTGGGATGATTGAGATTCAAACACGCATGACTGAATTTCTATAATGTTTCCTCAATGCTAACATTGGCCATCTTGATGCTCACTGCTCTTTGACTCATAAACACAGTACAAGCAGAGTTGATGGAAGAGTAAAAAACTTCTTCCTTACTTAAGAGGTTTACCTTCAGTCATAATAGAGTTTTTTCACAGACTTGAATATGTGTCTGGGGGAACTTTCACTGCTGTGTACTCAGACATTGTTGACTCCGTCATTTTCATTTTGAAGCTGCAGCCTTGTGTACAGAAGGCTAATGCAGCCGCCTTTGACGGGAGTTCACAGCTGGGGCTCTGCTTACTCACTGTACACCTACACTACTGTTAACAGCTGACTGTCCTCCAGTTGAAACTGCTGTTTAGGAACAAAGCCTGTGCAATACATGGAGACTGTTAACCTTTTTGTTCCACTTCCCTGTGTAATGCTTATTAAGATAAATGAGCTAACTGAGTGATAACCGCCATAACAGTCTGTCATGAAACGCGGCGCGAAAGGTCGCACCAGGAAAATGTGTTTATTATCATGACAAGATATGCTATCAGCCATGAACTTGTATGAATTGATGTGTTTGGTTTTCTTTGGCATTCACTCCACATCCCCACATGGAGCAATGTTTGCCTCTAATTATATTTGACAGAATGCAAGCACTTAGTAATGGGATTATTTATATATGTACACTTTTTCAAATCCTGGCAATATTGAAGGGCTGACAGGCCTCAATATCTACCGTTTCACAGCATGAAAACTTGGTTTATACATTATACATAATGCATTATATCACATATCCATATGGAAGATATTGACATCTGGCTCAAAACATTTCCATCATAGTGAAATAGGGAGAGAAAAGCTAGCAGCTCCTCCTGCATCCTGAGCAAGAGTCACCTACTGTACATAAGGCGTTGAATTGCTCCCTTCTAACCTCTCATCAATCTGAAGTGTCCAAACAGCAGAGAATTCGGAGGCTGCTTTGGCCTGCAGCCATGTTTAAACCGAGCACTTACTGAGTTATGACTTTGCAGCATCTCCGTCAGCAGTTATGAGAGAGCCACTTAGGATGACAAGTGATCTGTAAAAGATCATAAGTCATGACAAGTAACTTGGATCAAACTCGCCATGTCAGAAGTCCTAAGCTGAGGCTACAATAGCACGTTTCTCTTGAATTGTATCAGTTTGAATGATCATATAAATGCTTATAAATCTGTACCTTGAAAAGCGTATAGCTCGACTCCTTGAGGGTACAATGCAATCTTTGCCCACTGATGTGAGACACTCCTGCCCGATGATAGACACATCAGTTAATCTTGATTTATTAAAGCATTTCAAATGGCCAGAGCTGACATGTTCCCCTTTTTTAGTAAATACATCTTTCTCAGGTTTCCCTCCTGAGCACACCTTCAACATCTTGATGTCTCGTCTCTCAGGACATGCCAGTCAGTCATGACATTTCAGAAAGATTTACAATTTGCACCCTGTCTGTCAGTGTGTGATCTCTCAACAGATTGTGAGGGTTTTAGCTCATCACTTGCCCTGCAACATCTGTCAGAAAGAAAAACCACGTCTCTACACATCAGCCGGCACACTTGATACTTGTGTATTGTCTCATTATTTCTTGAAAATAGATAAGACCCATGCTGTGTTTACTGTTGAATATATGCTGTAAATAAATTTGCAGCCCTTTGTCTCTCTTGTTTTACACTTGAACCTTTGTCCTTGGACTTTATATTAAAATCACAATGTTTATTTTACTGTGTATCATGTCTAAGAAATCATTCTGATTGCATTACTGAGGGCAGAAGGTTCTGTGTGGGCTGCAGTGTGCATTGTAAATTTTCCAACTGTGCATAGTGGCTTTAAAGCAATAAATCCTGCAAGTAATTTGTCATCGCCATTTAAATCCATTAACATAACTACACACACAAAAGGTTTTTAATCTTTAACCTCTAAGGTTGAGGTTTGGTTGCATTTTTTAGGCAATTAAAACTACTTATTTAAGGTTAGGTCATTGTTGTGATTAAATTAAATGCAATGATTGTAGGAAGGGGAAACAGCAAACAGCAGTCCTTAGTCTAAGAGTCTTACAATCTGCGTGCCAAACTAGCAGCCTCGACCTTTCAAAGCTACAGTCATTATTTAAACAGCCTCAATAGGTAGAGGTTAGAAAAATGTGCAAACAGTTTTTGAAAAGTTTATGCTGTTGGCAAATGCCGACCCTAACCTTGACACAGATTACAACACTAAGATGCTCTAACCTTATACATTTGCTGGCAATCTCTTTCTCTTACAAACCTTGAAGATGCAGAGCAACAAAAGCATTTATTTGAAGATGTGTTGCTGTACAATCCTTAAGTATAAGCCGAATATGCACTCTTCCAGTTGTATTTCAGTCTCCACCAAGTCCTGAGGGAATTGTCAATTTTAGTTGCTAAATGCTGCAATATGATCACCAGCTAAGTTGCTAAATTGGTTTTTCAGCTGTAAATGCTGCCGGGCAGTGTATAATCGGTCTACCAGAGCTTTTATCACTGAAAATGAAAACTAAATCAAACTTATAAGAGCAGAAATGAGCCAAGATAGTAAAGATGTGCCAGATAACCAATTCAATGAGCTGAAAGAAGATAAAACCCTTCATAAAACTTAGTGGAACTGTAGAATCAAATGATAAATCATTTCTATCTGCATAATCTTTGTGTAAAAAAGGGCTTAGGTGTTGTTATTAAATTGGAATCTTGCAGCTTTAAAGTCGTAAACATAGAAATGCGAACTGCCCTTGTGATTCCTCTCCTCACACTAAACTTGCCCGTCATTTGAACTGCATACTGTAAGACACAAACTCCCAACTTTGATTTATACTCTTTATCCAAAGCTGGAGGGAAACATCCATGTCTGCTGTCCATAACAGGAGGCACTGAAATCTTAATGGGAAGGTGTGGGAGGTCAAGCACTCATGTGCTTGCTATCCTTCAAGCTTGATAAGACCCAAGACGATGATCTCCCTTGTTCTCATTCCTTGGTATATGTGAAGGAAATTTTCTGTTCTTAAAATAGTAAAGATGTGAGCTGTTCTGACAGGAATTTCCTTTCACACTTTCACCTTGTCTGTAGCCCCTGTGGGGCCCCATGTTAGCCCCTCCGTGTGTTTCTCCAACACAGCCCACTGTTTAGATTCACAGCATTTCAGGTGTGAGGAAGAGCGGACAAAGCTGTGTTGTGTTGCAGGGGGGGTTGGTGATGGGACTGAAGATGGTGGCAGGTTCACATGTGAGCTGAGACAATATGTTAGGAAAACATCGTTCCTCCTCTGGGGAAGAGTTACAGATCTCTGAAAGGGTTGGGAAGGAATGCCCTGCTGGGAGGTGAACAGAAGGAAGATTCATGGCCTGCCACCACTTCCCACTTTAGCCTCTTAAAACACAAGGTTTGTTTTCTGTCAGCATGAAGATGTAAGCTGTCCTGTTTGGCATTCATACAGGTTTTGTTTGTTTGTGGGCTATGTCAAGTTTATAGTTAGCATTGACATGTTAAATGCATGAGAGAAAGTGGGTGTCTACCTGCAAAAATAAAGCACGTAATTCAACCTTTCGGTTTATTCACTTTCCTTTTTGAGATAGATAAGAATATGGCATATCACCATAACAGCTTACACAGGCCATTATGCCCTGCAGAGTCCCAGAGCTTCACAGCTTATGGCACAGCAGTTCAGACCCACTGTTTTAAGCCCTAAACACACCAAAAAAATATTAAAGAACCAGAGAAGACGAAGACCGACTGCGTGTCACCACTTGTTGTCTATGTCTCTGCAAAAACCTTCTGCACCTGCGTGAGAAGAGATAGCTCTCCATACCAGGATACCAGGATTTATCAGGAAGTCTGTATTTGTCATTCAAAGAGGAAAACCTGTCGAAACTGTTTTTATGATGAAGCTACGTTTTCCATTTCACACAGAGCGAGCCTCTACTGACCAGGCATTCTAATCAGTTGTTCTTTAGTTGTTTTATTCCATACTGGCATGCTGTTGTGTGCCTGTTTTACCTGAGTTTTTCACTTGCTTTCCTCACTTTGATCCCTCTTCTTGAAAGTGATTTCTCCAAGCGACAGGCTCCACTGCCCATTCAACACACTCCATTTGCCCCCAGCTAGGGCTGACTGCAGTGTCAACAGTGCAGGACAGACTGCAAAAAAAGGGAAACACTCTGCTAATCAACTTTTTTAGGATATTTAAATGTTTTCATTTGAAAGTTTGCACAAATTTACACTTAGAGTAATTATTATGTGCCCATAATGTCATTACAGACCATCCTATAGATCATCATTGTGAGAAAATATTGCGAATTTAATTCAACTGCCAATCATTTCTCTCTTGGTAGACGAGTAGACAATGAAAGCAAGGGTACTTATTCAAAGTATTTATGGTAAATCATAGTTCTCATTCTAATCATCTTATAGTAAATTAATTTAGCTAAAAAGTGCTGTTAGTATTTGGTTAGCTGGCTCTATTTTTTTGGTATGGAATTTTAAATTTGTAGTCTTCAGCCTCTACTAATGTTAACCTCCTGTGACATCATTTTAAAAAATGAACAGATTCAAAACGTATGCATGCATGTATGTAGGCACCCGTACTTAAATCTCAAAATCTGCTTTCAGCTGCTTTAAGCGTGTCTTTCAGTTTCTGTTTCTGTTTGCAGTGAATTGGAGGGAACCCAGGTTGATCGGTCTCCTTCCATTGGGATCAGCCTTTACTGTAAACACGATTAACAAAACATTTACATGAGAAGAACCGTGCTCTATTGTCCTCTCCGGGCAGCAGGATGTGGTGGAGGAATGAGGTTTGTGTACAAGAAATCGCAGCTGTCCGGGGCTCTGGATTTTGATTGGCAGCAGGTCATGACGGACTGCTGTAAATTTGTTCCTGCTGCTTTTTCTCCTGCACAGAGTGAAGTCTGTTGTCTGGCCGGTTGCCTGCGTTACACATGCTTAAAGATGTGTGAGTCAGTGATGTAAAATGTACATCTGTTGCTCTGTGATATATTCTATCTGACCCCAAGTTCTTTTCTTTGTCTCTGGAAGAGAATATTGACAAAATATATGAAAAACCTTCATGTCAGGTATTGAGGTCGCTACTCTGTTTGTCCTTGAATAGTTTTTCTTGCTTAGTTTGCTCTGCTGGGAAAGTGCCTTTATGTAGTGTATTAAATACTGCACACGTATCGTAAAGATTTTTCAAATACTGGCTGAGTCTGATGTGAAGAATGGCCATCATTTTCTTTCATTTAAATGTAAAGAAAGCCTTCTCACCCCTGAACGCCCTCTCTGTTTGTGCTGTCGCTTTGTGTGTGTTTTCATCTCTAATGACATCCAGGTGGGACATAAGTCATGGTGACACTTTTATATATGATAGACTAGAGGTGTGGAGTCTGACTAAGCGCTAATAGCACCATTAGGGGACTTTGGGATGGTAATGACATTCTACACCGGCCGGATTAACCAAGCAAAAGTCAATACAGTGAGTGGAATAGTAGTAATAGTAATGAGTCAAGGGCAAATGATCTTGGTGGTTATTTCAGACGACGAAGCCTCATGCCCTCATAAGTGGGCCATGATTTCTCCGACTGGGTGGTTCTCAGCATCGGGGGGCCCGTAGATTGCCTTACAGCTTGTAAATGTAATGAACTACGTGCTATCTGAGCTGCTGCCGTGTTGAATTTCAGATTCCTGATGTGTTTAGGACATTCAGCAGCCTACCAGCAGCTCTGTCAAAGGCACCGGGACCCGACCGACCTGTGTAACATGAATCTAATGTAGTTGCTGTGTTCACTCCCTCAGGTCTGGTGATTGGCTTTTCTATGACTCCACCCATCCTCGACAGCTCCAAAGACGACCTAGTGATTCCAGTCCACGAAACAATCACCATCACATGCAGGTATGGGGGCATGCAGCTCCGGGGTGGGAGTGTGTATGTGCAGCAGTTCATTGCTGTTTGTTGTTTCATAAACAAAAGAAAATCTATATTGGTAAAAGACAAAAACAGAACTCAGACTATTAAATTAACAACAACAACCACATTGCCATTTGACATTTATAGTACACATACATTACAGTTGTGGAGTGTAACTGCACTGACTCAAGTGCACAAAGAACAAGATTGAGACACTTTTCTTAACCACACAATTTAGAGAGAAATATGCTTTTTACTCCTCTTGAATAATTTAACAAATATAACAGACTTTTTATTTAAAAAATAAGATGAAGTTGTAAAATGTGCCACAGTGCAATATATCAAACTACCAGCTGAATTTAACATTTCATGGGCCCAGCTTTTCAAGACTGAGGTTTGCTGCTTTGCAGTGTCTTAATTACAATACAAAAACAAGAACTGATTACAGACCAAACAACTAATCAATGAATTTAAAAATATTGATAATTTACTAATGATGATTCATAAAAAAAAAAAACTACAACAGTAAAATGCTTCCCATTGAAGGAATATTCCATATTCCATGACACCACCCACTGGTTAATCCAGTACCGTTTCGAAGATTGGAGTTTGTCGTTATGGCTTTCGCCATCTTGGTTTTTCTGAGCCGTTAGTGACCATATTTAGACAAGTGAGTGGAGCTGGAGAGAATAAACTTTGGTACCAATGACTGTGTTATGTGTTACATTTGGCAGAGAGCTAACAGCTGCTGTCACTCAAAGCATCCATGCCTGTAATTAAGCTCTGAGTTTTAATATTATTTTAAAAGAGTGACTTGTAAATATTCACCTCCTCTACTGTAGACATGAACAGGAAGATTAGCTATGGAGACTAAAACTTTTTTTCACCAGGCTGCAAACATATTTATTTCTGTTGTTGAATATTTTTAACTTGAGGTCATAGGTGGCACTGACTTGCTCTTGGAACAAGCCTCAAGTGGCCATCTGAGGAACTGCAGTTTTAGCTGATATCATTTTTTAGCCTCAGAGGTTGTTGCTTAATGACTCTGAATCGTTAAAAAAATCTGATGAAATCATACAAAAATAAAAAAACCTGCACTGAGTGCTTTTGATATGTCAAGTACATTTTGCAAAAAATAAAAATCTCAAGGATTCTCAAATAGATTTAATGCAGGATCTTAACTTGTAAAAGGGTATTTTTAAGGATTCTATAGCTTTTTTTCTTACATAAAGTATCTGAATACTTCCACCATCATTCGTGCATTGTTACTACTAAACAACTGTAAGTCCAGTTTTACCAGCATTTAATCTGCCCTCTGTTTCTGGTGGAAACTAGTCAAGTCAACTTTATTTATGAGACCCTTATTTTTCTCAGCGGGCTATAAGACCCACTATCCTCTGCCCTCTGTTTTACAGAAGAGACTTAAAACATTGTGACAGTCAAGAATTTTTTTAATAAATCCACTGCTGTAATGAATAATTTAAACACAAGAAAAAGGTCCTGTCTGAAAAAGACACAGAGATTTCTTTGTTCTAAAACACCAGCCAACACTGATTTAAATGGAGTCGTAATATAATAACCAGCTTTTATCCTCATAAAATCTGGGCGTGCAACTGCCAAGCTGTCACTCCATCAACTGTTTGTTTCTGCTGTACAACAAATGCTGATTTTGGAGAGCTGGTGGTACCTTTGGATTTTTCCCAGCACTGGTTTTAAAGAGCTGTTCAGATGTAAAACCCTTACATGGCCAACACCACTAAGAATCTCCTGGGAGAGGAAGTCAGTTTCATTTCAGTCAATTAAGTCGTCACAATGAACAACTTTGGGAGTCTAAATAGGTAGATGCTATTCATAGGGTTTGTAAAATAACCCACTTTCATTGGCCTTTATGAATTCTGCAGTTATTTCCAGTCATCACATTTTGGCACCGTCTGCAAATGTGCTCATTTGTAGTTGGTGGAGGCAGGTGGTAAAAGCATTGCTATCAGCTTACAGGCAGCCATTATGATTCCTCTCAATCTCACTCATAATGCCTCCGGGTTAACATGTCCAACCATAACTGAATTTATGTGACAAAGCGCAAAGCAAACAGGGATGTGTGGATGCACAAAGGACACATCTCACACACACACACACACACACAAACACACACACATGCACACACTGATTTCCACTCATGCACACAAACAACTCTGAGCTTTTATAGTAAAGTGACAATGTGTGTCAAAATGTAATTAACAGACACAAAAACTGATTTGTGAATTTGTTGAGGACAATGGAGAAGATGTGTTGCTGGTGCTTTTTGGTGATCACATGACCAGTAAGCTGGCAAACTGACAGAGGGCACGCTATTTTTCAACACATAGGTCTATAAGCTACTGCTAAAAGGTACAGAGGGATATTTACTTGGTTGCAATCTGCAACTTCACCACTAGATGCCACTGAATCCTTCACACTAGATACAATCAGGTGCTCATATGTACATGAAAAATAATTTTTGAAGGTGTAATCAGCACCTGACTATTATTATCCTTTTACTTTTATTTTTCTTCAAAACATAAGAACTCTAAGTGATATTAAATCTGTCTCTTGTCCCTTGACTTGACGTCTCCTCAGGGGACAGCGCACTCTGGCCTGGGCCTGGCCTGATCAGACTCTGGTGGGACAGGAGCTAAGTGACCGTCAGGCCCAGCTGCCGACCACCAGGGCCCCCAGTCAGAGGGTGGCCTTGGTCAGCGAGTGTCAGGGGCAGCCGGGGAGGCCGTACTGCAAGAGGCTCGTCCTGAAAAGGGCGCAGGCCAAGGACACGGGCTACTATCGCTGTTATTACAAGGATGTGAGGGCTATCATTCTCGGCACCACTGCCGTCAACATTTATGTCTTCGTCAGAGGTGAGTCACACTCTCAAACCCACCAACACACACACACACATACACACACAACCTACGCTGACGTCAGTGAAATGAAAATTGAAAATATTCTGATGACTTATTCAGCTAAATGGCAGGGCACAAAATATTCATTATAAAATGTGTCAGTCTTTCTTTTATTTCATTTGAAGGTAATTGAACATAATGCCTATCACCTGTTAAAATTACTCCTCAGCTTGACAACATATCTTATTTCCAGCCCTGAGTTTTCTGTTTATATATATCAATATTGTATAGCAGTGAGTCTGCAGCTTGTGAGGCCATTTTTGCTGTCTGAACATGTTCAGTGTTTAATGAGAGCACCTTTCATCTCCTGCCTGCCTGACCCGGACTCTTTGGCTTGACTCTGTGGAGCCTTTAGTCTTCAGTTTCTCTTTTCTTTGGGAGGTTCACAAGAAAATCATAGATATCCTACTGAAGCAGATATGCTATTTGAATATGACTTCATTTTCAAAGCAGCCACTGCCTTTTTAGAACTGGGAGTTGTTGATTTTGCCTCAGAAAAAAACCCTGGAAACCCACAGGAATAATGTTTCGGAAGGAGATTCAAAGTGCTTAATAGAGGTGGGAATGAGCAGTCCATTCACTTAACAAGTCAGAGAAGGGATATATTATTCATTGTTATTAATATTCAAATATGGCAGCAGCACTTTTGTGATTCACTCTCTCAGGAGACTTTTCAAATCTGATAAGATCTGCACAATAAATGCATTTCTTCTATCTATCCTTTCTCTCCTGGTTTCACACTGTGTCACATAATATTAGGCCTCAGAGACATTTCTTTCACTATGTTAAACCGTCTACAGGGCTCTCAGCTTTGCCTTAAGGGTCGCCTCTTTACTGATTCTCTTCTCCCTCCATGTGCTGTGGGAAAAAAGCATACGGAAGAGTGGATGGGGAGGGATGGCCAGACAGATGATTGTCACACAGGCAAATCCAGCTGACCAGTTCACTCAAGTGAAACGCCCGTTCATTCCCTCTGACAAGGTGCCAAAACAGTTTCCACAGATCCAACCGGGGGGCTGATCAGAAGCAGATGACGATCGCTGCCATAAATTAGACCCAGCGTGTGGCGGGATGAGAAGGGACACATGTGGATTGAGTTAAATAGGCAGACATCTCCTTTTTAGCCCATCTCTGCTGCACGCTGTCATCCAGACACTTAAACAGTCTGACCTGAATGCATGAATGTACTGTGAGTGTGTACAGGCCTGCTCGCACGCACACACGTACACACACACACACACAGAGGCTCAAGTAAAACACACAAACACTTCCTCTAACACATTTTCTCTGATACTCTCGGGCTCACACTCAGGCTCACATCCCTGATGCTTTGATAACTCCTCTCGCCTCAGGCGGGACATCTCCTCCTCCAAAACTGAATGTAGTCCAATACCTGCTGTGATTTACTGTGAAGAACTAAAACATTGAGGTGCTGTGTATTATTTCTGTTACCCGTGTGTTTTTAGACCTCCCCAGGACAGGAAAACAAGCCTCTCAAGGAAGACTTATTGTTCGGCCTTGCAGCAGCTTCAGTTAATAGCTACGAGTGCCTCAAAAAAAAATAACAGGAGGCTTATTTTGAAAAAAGAAACAAACAAACAAAGGGAGAAGGTTGTAGTCATACAACATCTTTGGCTGACTAACAAAACACACCGGTGTTGACAAAAAAGCCCGAGAGATAAGCGTTCCTATGACGGTGTGTTCTCATGCTGTGGTAATATGAGGTTTTGTAGTGATAACAGCTGAAATGTAAAGTGAATTGCAACATTAGCGGTGAGCTGTGAGACAATCAAAAGGTAAACATCAAGATGTTACAGAAGAAACACAAGAGAGGTGTTTTCACTAACCAGCTGCTTGGGGTGAGATTGTCGCAGCTTAGAGGAGGATTAAAACCCTCGGCTGTCTGTCTCTCAGCTGTAATAGCAGCTTTTAATGCTATTTACTGCATAGAGATGGATCGAACCCTTACATTATATGTAATCATGATAAACTCCACATACAGTGTGTCTTTAGGGGTCATTATCACACCTGAGAGATATCTCGCTGTCTGTTCATGACGTTACTTCAGTAAAAGCCACCATTATCCTGGCTGGTACATGGGTAACCCTTTAACAGCTCCCTTGTTTCTATTTGCATCCAGACCCTGAGCAGCCCTTCCTCAGGAGAGGCGGCTCCAGCGGGGGCGATGGAAACGACCTGGAGACCATTTTAATCACACGCTACTCCACACAAGTCATAGTGCCATGTCTGGTAACAGTGCCGGACCTGAACGTCACCCTGCACGCGGTTGGTACTCACCTCAGAATTTCCCCTTCCTCTTTTTCCTCAAAATAAAGATGTCTAGTGCTGCCTCAGTCGATGCTTTCAGCCTGAGCAATTACTTTTTTATGTGTGCCATCACAGTATCCGACACCTCTAGACAAGAGCGGGATGACGTGGGACAACAAGCGAGGCTGGTCCATTCCCAGGCAAATCATTGACAGCGTGCCGATGATCATCGGGGTTTCGTGTTTGGCCACGCTGGGAGGCAAAGAGCACCAATCTGCCAACTACCTGTTCCACGCCACAGGTAAAAGCAACATTATATCACATGTTCCAAAGGTTTTTCCAAAGGTTCAGAGGGTTCAGTCTTCTCTGGTGTTCTTGCCAAAATGTCAGGGATCATAAAAAACCCTCAGCAGATACAAAAACATAGGCGAAGCGTTGGAAATAGTTGGAAGCTCTAGCTACTCTTGCTGAAAAAGAGAGAGAAAAATTAGCAAGGAAATCATAGGTGGTGCCATGTAACTGAAATTTTGCGTGGCAGCCAGTGAGCTAATTAAGCCTTAATGCTGATAATTTGAAGGGTTTTATTTCATTATGTAATTTCCTTGAGAAACAACTCCCTTATTTATGCGGGGATCGTGCGCCATTATGCTAGCAGAATTAAAAGAATGTAGGGAAGGGAAGGGATAATTAAATTTTAAGAAACTAAGATGAAGAGGAGAGATTTCATGTGTGGCTTGCCTCTTGTTACTCCGAGGGACCCAGAGGCTCTTTGCTATGTTGTGTGAGATCACTCACCTCTCACTTCGGGGGCAGAAAAGAAACTCATACGCGCCGCTGCCGGGCCAAGAGTAACAGCAACATCAGTCAGAGGCGAAACTGAGAGCGAGTCTTCTCTTGGAACGCTAATGGAGCGTTTAAACAATCAGACGATCACAGTCTGCTGTACAGACAGCGCCCGCATGCATGTTTTTTTAACACCGCATGTCATTTCCAGTGACTGCAGTAAGAGGTGGCTTGAATATCAGAGACGCAGGCCAACATCTCCAACGCTTTGTTGCTTTTTCTCTCTTATCTTCAATTGAGGTTTCACTGTCAAGCACTTTGATTACCCTCACTGATATATAGGTTGACATGTAGATGGAAATAGTGCGGGCCTGTGACGGGCAGCTTCTTTATTAGGGCGATGCTGCTCCGGTCCAGAAGAAAGTCATTTCCTTTGGTCCTGTGAGGAAGGAAAAAACTGCTGACGATGTCACCGTGACCCCTCTCACTGTCTCCCTCCCACTGTCCCTCTGCCCCCCACCCCCCCACCCCTTTCTTTTTCCCGGACAGGAAGTCAGATTTACGATGTCAAGCTGTTTCCTGAGGACCCAGTCGAGCTGATAGTGGGGGAGGCCCTCACCCTGAACTGCACAGCGTTGGTGGAGTTCAACGCAGGAGTGGACATCCAGTGGTCTTACCCAGGCAAACTGGTAAGGAGGAACGATAGATGGTGGCATATTGTACGACATCAATGAGTGAAAACCTGAATATAACACTTTGTCTTCTCATTAGACAAACAGGGGGGTGGACACTAAGCCCCATCGTGAAGCTCTGTCTCACGTCACAGCGGCCGTTAGCATCCTGACCATCCACAGTGTCAATGTCACGGACACTGGTCCATACAGCTGCAACGTCACCAGCATTGACACCACACAAACCCAGCAAACTCAGGTCATAGTGTATGGTAAGAACCAGCTCAGCCCAAACACAACACATTTACTTTTGTCCTTCTTCTGGATCAAAACATCAGTCCACATTAGTAACGAATGTCTGTGATTAATGACAAAACTAAGAGTCTACATGGATGTTAGCGGCTCTGTGAGACTCTGCTTAGAAATGCTTTGAAGCATAACATCAGCATGCTAACATGCTTACAGTGTCAATGCCAACAAAAAGATGCTAAGCCCATTAAAACTTTTACTATGTTCATCATCCTCATGTAGCGTGTCAACACACTTGCACCAATCACAAAGGACAGCTGACTGTGATGAGACTGTCATTATTTTTGCCCATAGATGGTCATTAACTGAAGAATTGGATAAATTAAAATGTTAATGGATCTATTGGAAAAGATGAAGGACCATCAAAGTTATTAAAGTTATCCTGATGTTCATCATGATTGTCTTATTCAAATTTAATGGCAGTGCATGCTGTTTGCATTGGTTAGAGATTTCACTAAAATCAGAAAAAACCCCATGAAAGAAAAGTAAGAACATTCCTCCTCTGGAGATGTGAAATTTCATAAAAATCTTTCAAATAATTTACTGGGATATTTCAGTCTTATCCTAAATGGACCGACCAACAGACACACTGCCTCTCCTCCGGTCATGCAGCTAGCATGGCCAATCACAAGCACACTTGCATGATTTGCCGTTACAGGATTCAATTAAAATGTTTATATGTATAACAAAAGTACGGCGTAGCAGTAAGTACTGTACTCAGTAATGTCTACGATAAAGCAATTTAAATGCAGCATTACTCTGCCAACATTGGCTTACAATAGCTACCATAAACCATCGGTCCTATCAGACCAGGAAACTGAAAAAAAAAGCCTGAGGGTGTTGACTTGATCTAAGGTGCATTGCATTGCTGGTAAATTAAACAAAAGAAAGAAAAAGTATTGTTTGTTTTATTGAAAAATGATACAGTTTTGCTCCAAGGGAATACTCCGCCAAGACCACATCAAATATTAAGTTCTGTAAGCCTGAAGATGCTTCTGATCATGACCCAGAGTCACAGCAAGAAAACCAGAGAAACTTTTCAAGCAATGAAGCAATGAAGCGAAGACAGTGTGTGTGTGGATAAACAGCAGGGGAGTGATTTCAGAGGTGTCTCTGGATATTTATAAATATATTTATTTATGAACTTTGACTCGACTTTGGGTCACCGTGTGAGTCTGCAGTGGTGAATCTGAATTTCAGTAGGCCGTCCTCTAGAGAAGAACCATCTTTCACAAACTCAGTCACCTTTAAAGCCTGCGGGGGAGCGGGGGGGTATACTGTGATACTCAGAAATCTTTGTACTGAAGATTTCTTCAAGCGTCAACACTCAGACTCGAGGCAATAACTGCCTTTTTATAAATGCGTGAATGTCTCTTCTTCCAGAAAAGCCATTCATTAGCCTCAACTACAGAAGCGGCCCGGTGGTGGAGGTAACTGCTGGCCAGAGGTCGTTCAAGCTGCAAGTGAATGTGTCTGCCTTCCCCACACCTGAAACACAATGGTAGGACGAGACTCTCTGATGTTTTCATTAAATGTAATGTTTAATTTCCACAAGCATAATTAGCGCTATTCATCTCGGAAATACAGATTAATTGCGGGGCAGGGGTCGTTTGCTGGAAGGTATTTGTACTGTAGCAGCTGTGCTTTTATGAGTGTGTGTGTGTGTGTGTGTGTTGTTTCCAGGTATAAGGAGGGAAAGCCAATAAACCAGCGCCCAGAGTTCAAGATGAAAAGGATGAAGATGCACCTTAACCACGCTTTGGAGATTAAGGAAGTTTGTCAGGAGGATTCGGGGATATACACAGTGGTGCTGAGAAACAGTGCTGCTGCAATGGAGAGGAGGCTCAACATCACACTTGTCGTCAACGGTAACTAGTCTGATGGTCTGTGTATCCTCAGTGGACATCACAACTGATGCTGTGTGTGTGTTTACAAGAGTGGATGTGCAATAGTTCACTTTTCTGCTACTGAACTCTGGAGGTTTGCACGTTTGATTTAAAGTTGCACCAAATTTTCATGTAGTCATACCTGCTAATGAAGTGCAACTTAAGACTGAAATCACACCTTAGTTTATTTGATTCTTCTACTTTATTCTGTTTCTTAAGTATGTTAACTTTATTTTATGCCACCTTTTTTTCCTCTCTGTTTTTTAGTTGTCTAGTTGAACTCCAGGCATTTCAGCTTCCTATCTCAGTCCAAAGTCTTTTCCTCTATTCGTATTTGTTCCGTGACTCACTGACAACTAGTTCAGGGTGTTTCCTTGTTTTGCAACCCTAAATATTATTTATTACTCTCCTCTTCTCTAGTCCCCCCACAGATCCATGAAAAAGAAGTGGCAGATCCATCCAGTCCTTACCCCAGCGGCAGCAGCCAGATTTTAACATGCACCGCCTACGGTCTCCCTGCTCCCAACATCAGCTGGCAGTGGAGGGCCTGGGGCCCGTGTGTCCTGAACAGCACTCAGAGCCGACTGTAAGAGAAAATTCACCCCGAGATACACCCACTCACATACAGGACTGATATTACTTACAACCTCTGTGTAACCGGTGTGGGAGCAGATGTATTCTGATCAAACAGGACAGGAAGGAGGAGAAGAGTGGAATGTAGTGCATGAAACCTTATGTTGGGATTAAATAAGAGGAGGTCAGTATGAAATCATTCCCTGCCTCTGATTGAGGAGGAGAAAGGGGGTTGTGGGTGGTAAAGAAAGAGACGTGAAGGTGGATGAAAGTAGTGGAGGTGGACAGAGAAGTAAATAGAGGAGAGAGAAGACGAAATAAAAGTCTGTCTGCACAATGTCCAACCTGGTTCCTCCCCCATGCTGTAATAATGCACCTTTTACTCTCCCATGTTTCAGCTCGCACACAGCAGTCACACTCTCTGACATACATACAAAGGCAAACATATAATACACACACACACACACACACACACACACACACACACACAGGCAGAGTCCCCTGCCCAATCATGTGTCTGAAATACACATAATACACCACCTAAGTGTGTCAGAGCCCATCATGGTGCAATATATCAAGCACATATATGCTCAAATGCACACACAGACGCTGAAAAACACACACACACCCTTATAGCCAGGCATCATCCTGAGCTCTTCTCCCCTCTGCTGAATCCCAACACACCATGTAATGGATTCTTTGGACAGTCATTTACAGTAGGTTTCACTTTTTCCTGTGCCTTTAAACCCCTCTGATATGGCTGGGTAATATTTTTTCTAATATTCACCTGCCTTCGTCTTCCTCAGAGGCTTCATTTTTGACGTTATTGCAGTTCTCTTGACCTTTCCATGTGGGCATACAACATGAGGGCTGACAGCCTCCCCTTATAGGCAGCACACTTAAAACACATGGCAGTGACAGGTTAGACTCAACTTTAGCTCCAGCTCTCCAGTTCAGCTTCTGTTCTGTGTGACATTTCATGGGCGCTGACTGAGCCCTGGCTGCCTTGACCTTTTCTGATACATCAGAATTGAATTTACTCCTTTTTTTTTTTTCCAAATCCTATGCTCAAACATTTGGTGCAGGACAAATAAATCCATCTCGGGTCACGGCAACTTGTGCACTGTGGCATGACACTATGCAAAACATGGACTTCATCCCAGTTGTTTTGAGAGAAATACTCTGAAAACCTCGTAAAATTTCTTTTTTGGAAATCAATGGTCTCATGAGGACAGCAACCATATTAGTTGCATTACATGGATTAATGCCCTCATACACACAAATAGTTCAACTGTGAGGTATTTTCTTGCATTTTTTGGTACAAAAAACTCATGCCCAGAATGTGTTAGGGGTTATTTGTTAGTTAAAGGGATATTTCAATATTTATAGAAATACACTCATTGACTTTGGTTAAAAGAAATAAGTAAGATTATGGCTTTCTGATGTTTTCTGTGTTGTTATCAGAGGAAACACATTATTAACTTGAATTCAGTTCTTTTCTCTGGTTTTAAACATTATAAGACACATTTAATACTATGAGTTTCTCTGTTTTATTTAGCTTCTTAAGACATTATCATTCAAAAAAGGTTGAATCTTATACATTCAATTAAGCTTTAAAATGGGATTTTATGCAAATTTTATGTGCCAATGATGTGATCTAAACCCTTTCTCCACTGGTATGTTATTCAGGGGGAGAATTATATCCCCTTTCTTTTATTTATTTTGTGTTTATTATTTAGTTTTGGAACTAAAATGTGGGTGTCAGCATCCTTATATGCTCACAGTGACAATGCCAACATGCTCATATTTAGTCTGTATACTTATAATGTTGATATGGCTTTTTGTTTTAATAGTTTTTAACAGATGTTTGACAATAAAATATTCAGAGGGAACTGAATTCTTTCACCCCCATCAAATAACTGTTTTATGTGCATATGAATGTAGTAATTACAGCCATGTTTAGTGTTTGTACACAGTGAAGACAGTGAAATGAAACTGACACAAATAACCTTCTGCTGGTGTAAAATTTTGGAGTGGTGCCTTCAGGAGAAAATGAAAAACAAAATTCCATTTCATGTTTCATTAGTTCTGCTATGATGTTCTCACCATGGATCTTCATAATAGGAACTGATACTATGTTTTTTTCCCCCCGTAGTTGCCTAGGCTCTTAGCATAATTGCATTGGTTTTGGGATGGGAGCTGATATTTGGGTCTGAAATTCAATCCAGTGTGCTGTGGGGAAACAGACCTCAGGATGTCTGGTTTGATGTGCTTTTAAATTCTCCCCAACTGCCCACTATCTGCTCTGCATATCAATGAGGGGAGATGTCCTGAATGTGTCTGTAATTCTCTCCAGGGTCCGACGAGACAGAAAGGGCCGGAGTGACGGGATTGCAGACTGTCAGAACTGGCAGGACATTACCTTGGAAAACGGCATGAATGAAATCGAAGCCTTTGAAACGTCAGTCGAAGTGGTGGACGGCCGACAAAAGGTTCATTACAGCTGTTTTATAGTGACTGCAAGTCTATTTAAAAGCCCACCTTTTCATACATACAGAAATAAATGACGTTGTAATGTGATTATATGATTGTAGGATCAGAATTTCCTGTAAAAATGAGAGAATATGATAAGGACATAACCCAGAAAACAAGACATTTATGTAAGTGGACTTATCCATGAACTGTGATGTTTTTATGTAAGCGTCCCAAATTCTGAGCTCCATAACAAAATTTGTCAATCAAGAACCATTTCCACAGTAGAAATATTTAGAACAGCCTTCCTCTGCAGACTTCCTGTAAGGAATGGTAATAAACACATCCAGACACACATGTAAGGGGCACATGTGCACATACACATGCCTGCACGTTCACAAACCACAACCATAAGAGGAAATCATCACATGAGCGCACACAGGAACACGTCCAGTCACACCTGAGTGAGTTTTGCCTCTTGCTGGCCTGTCAGCACAAAATCTGGTTTGTGTCGGCTGGCGCAGAATTACGTGACAGCAGACTGCACTTCCTTTTTACATATGTATGCTTCCTCCTGATAAATTAAAGTCTTCCCCGCACTCTCCCCCTTACAGATAGTGAGCAGGCTTCAGATTCGCAACGCCAGTGTTTCCGTCATGTACAAGTGCTCCGCTGAGAACAAAGCCGGTAAAGATGAGCGACTGATTTACTTCTATGTAACCAGTAAGTATGTCGGATTCAGTGTCACTGCCAAAGAACACAAAACACGGAATAACTGAATGAAAAGTTTTATTCCCCCAAAAAACCCCTCCAGTGGTATTTAGCTATGCAGCTCATTTTGGGTTTTATTTGTGAAGGCGTCAAGACATGTGTCCCCTTTACAAAGCCCCCAACAGAAAAGTGTTACTTGATGTGAGTGAGAGCTAAAAGCTCCTTTCATTGATAAGTCACAGGGCGCAGAAGGATGTAAGAAATAAGTAAGTAACTTTTTAAAAAAAAAGAAAAAAAGACAAGTAACATGATAAAGTGCCTGCTTCTCCTGAGGAAAAAAAAGATTTTTGCCTTCAAAAACTCCTCTTCTAACCTCTTCAGACACACAGAAGGAAGCTGCACATTCTGTGGGTGAAAGTAGTGAGCTGATGTTAACAATGTTCATTTTCTATGTGTTTTGTAAAGCAATTCAATTATTATTTGTTTAACGTGCGGTAGTACTAATATGCTTTAGTACTTTGTGTGATATTAGTGTGTGTGTGTGTGTGTGTGTGTGTGTGTGTGTGTGTGTGTGTGTGTGTAGGGGGAGTCAGTGTGGATCTGCTGGGGCAAGGAGGTTTTGTCAGCTTTTCTAATTAATTGCAACCAAAACAGAACAGAAAAACATGCGGAAAAGCACAGAAAAGATTTAGGGTGGTGGGCCTTGTGTGTGTGTGTGTGTGTGTGTAGGGGGGGGCTGCTCTGGTAGTTCAGACTTTAATTGTCTTTGCCAGAAGCCCCACTGACTCATGACCTGCCCATGCAGAATAATTAAACCTGGTAAACATGGTCAGGTCAGTGGATTAGTCAGGGTAGCAAGAAGTCACTTTTTTTAGCTAAATTTTTTTTCTGTGTTTTCCAACATTTTTGAGCTCCGCACTCAAAATCGCACTCTTTTCTGTTTTATTTGGGTGCATTTAAAGAAAAGTCAAACTTTCTGCATGAATGGACACCACAGAATTTAAGTGGGAGAATTTTCTTATGATTTGTGTGAACCAACCCCTACAAGGAGCAATTTCATGAGTGTGGAGTGCTTGTTAGGTCACCTAAACGCCCCGCCCGATCTTCTCTGTGTGCTCACAGCCATCCCCGAGGGGTTCAGCGTGGACGTTCAGCCCTTGGAGAATCCCCTGGAGCAGGAGAAAGTGTCCCTGTGCTGCAGCGCTGACAATTACACCTATGAGCAGTTGCAGTGGTACCGTATAAACCCTGAGGCCCTTAAGGATGAGCAAGGAAAGCCCCGGGAGCTTGACTGCAGGAGCGTGCACCACTTCGCGGACACCCTCGAAGGCCAGCTCTCCTTCCAGGAACCCTCCAACAGCTGGGTCCTGGACTTCACCATCCCCTCCATAGGGCTGAAGGATGAGGGTCATTATGTGTGTGAGGCTCAGAGCAGACGGAGCGGGGAGAAGCAGTGCCTCTTTAGATACATTTCTGTCAAAGGTGAGAGAGAACTAGGTATGAATGCTCCAGACACAGACATATACACACACACACACATACACACACACACGCACACGCACACACACATCGCCCAGCGTACAGAGCACTCACTGTAACTACAGCTAATTATAGAGAACAGCTCAACCCTTGGCAGCGGAAATGCACACTGTCGCATTTTGGGATGGTGGTGAGATGGAGGCTTAAAAATAAACACACTCACAAAGAAGGGCCCACGCAGCCTGATGCCCACATCCACAAATGTTTGACAGAGCACCTCGTGTTTGTACAGCGTCAGAAAACAGAGCGGGGACCCCTGCAGGGGCTGAAATGCACAAACAGATACATGCTTCATTCATGTTGTGTGCTGTAACCTCGCATCAATGCCTTGAGGATAGATGTACATTTTAATGGGATTCTTTGACTTCTGCCCTTTTTTATTTTTCATCCTCAGAGGCCTTTCCGTAAATCTCACGCTCATTTACACTCCTTGATATGATACCTTTCACATCAGAGCAGACAAGTCATAACCTTGATTTTTTTTTTCTTCCTTTCCTTCTTCCTGCTCTCCTCTCCATGTTTTATCACCTCTCTTTCTCTCTCTCTTCTCGCAGCTCTAGAGGCGCCGCGGTACAAGCGCAGCCTCACCAACCAGACGGTAAATGTGACGGAGTCTCTGCGGATGGAGTGTGACGTGGAGGGAAGACCGCTGCCCCGCCTCTCCTGGTTCAAAGACAACCAGCGTCTCCACCAGATTTCAGGTGCGTGAGCACACCTACACAGGTCATGCACACATTTACACAACAGTGCAGCCGCCCACCCGCCGACCCAGCAGCACACACACACGTACATGCATGCACACACTCTCACACCACCAGCGTAGCAGAGGGCGCATCTTTATCATTCTGATCAGGTTAGTTTCCATCTGGATATGTTACATTCTGGCTTCAACGGAAACAATAGAGGAGAAAAATAAAGATTTGATAATATTTACTCACCTTTTGGAGCATGTTGCTGTTTTTTTTGTCACACTTTCAGGATTCATGGTAATTTAGCTATTAAAAGCTGACATGGGCACACACACACACATGTTACACAACCACCCACCGGCTCACCCACACACTCATACAACTGTACAGTGTGTCCAACACAAACCAGGGACAAGAAATGTAACCGCCCTCACACACACACACACACTTTCACAGACATAAAACCCTCAGGCTGATAGTCACGGCTCATTAGCTTTCTCAGGGTGTGTCTCTTCTTAACATCTGAAGGAGATGAGGGGGTTGAGTGGGGGTGGAGAGTTGGTTAAGGGGGGGCAGTCAATGTGGGTCTGAGTGACAGCTCCAAGCTCTGGCTTCACTCCAAGGGGCTGCTGGGTCATGTGACCTGCCTCAATACTATGGTTCGATTGTTCAGAAATGTGACAAGAATACATGGAAAGTTGATGAGATGTGTGTGTCTGTGTGTGTGTGTGTGTCAATAATCATCCCGTTCCACCTCGCAGGGGTCCAGCTGCAGGATTCAAACCGCACGCTGAGTATCCAGCGGGTCAGAGAGGAGGACGCCGGGCTTTACACCGTGCAAGCGTGCAACCAGCGTGGCTGTGTCAACTCCTCTGCCGCCGTACGAGTCATCGGTGAGACAGCCACACACACACTCACACTCACACACACACACGCACACTCACAGTCATACACACTCAGAAACTGACTGTTGCATACAATCACCGTGACACCTGAAGCCACTCATGCACTGTCACTGCCGACGGGCTTTTTTTCAAGTGCACTCAGGTCTGAAATCACAGCTGCCCTTGAGCTCACAGCCACTCACACAAAATATACAGATATGACTTTTTTTTGTCTTTCACCTTTGTTTTTTTCACTGCAGCTCGAGTTTTTGCACTTTTATAAATGTATAGCTCTCTGAGAAAATAATCAGAGTCACTGACTGCTGGGACATTTTATGTCACAGTGAATAATTAAATTGGCTCTGCTGAAAGTGGTCTAATGAAGTATGGCTCAATTTACTTAACGGCTGTTGGTCTCAATGCTGCAACCTAAAGTTTTAATGTAAAGAGCTTGCAACATAGCTGGGGCCGATAGTTTGTAATACAGCACCCCCTACCGTCAGTAAAGAGCAACATCATCCAGGAGAGACTGAAAAAGGAATTGAGAGAGAGAGAGTTGAGTCTGATACTCAGTGTTCAAACAATGACACCTAAAAGTTTTTCTTTCTCTGTCTTTCTTCCTGCTGCTTTCTGGCCTCCAGTCAGTGTGGATCTGAACCTCTCTTGCCCGATTTTTCAGGACTTTTTACCTTTCTTTGTTTTTTTTCCTCTTCTGACTTTTTCTTTGTACACCAGGGAAGTGCACTTTACATGGTTGGAGAGGGGGTGCTGAGGGTATGCATCTGATTATTGATCATTGATTGTGTTTTGTGCAGGTTTTCGGTGTGTCGTGTGCATGTGTGTGTGTGTGTGAGTGGGAGGGCGAGAAAGTGTGTGTGTATGTGTGTGTGCAGGTGTGTTTTTAGGATGTTTGGAGAGGCATTTTTCTTGTAGTTCTTATGTTTTAAATCAGTCTTTCTTCCTCTCTTTCTTTCCCACTTACTCCATTAATTTCTTTCTTTCTTCTTGTTTTCTTGTCTTCTTTTGATCTTTTCTTTCCTTCTTTCTGTTTTTTTTCTTTCTTAAAGGTTCAAGTGACAAGGCCAACGTGGAGATTGTAATCCTCATCGGGACCGGGGTCATTGCTGTTTTCTTCTGGGCATTGCTCATCCTCATCTTCTGCAACGTGAAGCGGGTCAGAGGCCGCTGCTTTTCACTGTGTGTCTGCATGTTTGTGAGAGAAACTGACAGACTGTGACAGAGACACCAGAGCCCCCCGACTAACAACATGTTTGTTGGCACAACGGTTTGATCTTTTTGGAGAGTCTGTAATTTACCGGCTGAGTGTGTTACTGGTATCTGCTGGGAGTTTGTCCAATTAGTCTTTCACTGCTATTAGCTCTAATAACAAGCACCCTAAAGTGAGACTCAAATTGATTTTTATTTGTCCTCATTTGGTCACAAATTAGATCTCATCAGACTTCGCTCAGCAGCCATTCACAGTGTGGTGCTATTATTGAAAAAATCAATCCAGAGATGGCTTGATATGCAGAGATTTGCTTCTCTTTTCTCTCTTACAAAAGCAATCTCATTGTATTTTGCTTCCTTGTTTACTAGTACCTTTGTTCCAAACATCATGCCCCTGCAAAATAACAAAGGAAGACTATTAGAAGTCAGTCAAAAATCAAAACAAGAACCTTTATTATAGGGAATTTTGGCCAGTCACCCCACCTCCTCTCATTATCTGTAACCTTTAAGTAAAAGCTCTTTAAGGATGAGTCCAAGCTGGTGTTTCTCTAAAGAGGCAAATTGTATTGTCCCCTAAAGGAATAAGCAGTCTTGTATTTTTTATTATTTGTTTTTATCTAATTTTAATCTAATATTATCTTCAGAAATCCCAAATGTTCGTTTAAGGGCAAATGTTGTTAAATTTTCACCAGGAGAGACTGAAACACACCATGGAAACTATGTGCATAAATGAGAAAATATGTAGAACAGCATCTAAAGATTTATTTCCTCTGTTGCTGACATTTGACTGTTTTATCACTTAATTTAAAAGGTTTATTACTGTATCACTTTATCAACTTTATCATATAAATGTGTACAAAATTGCCACAAGAATAAATACAATGGGAAAAGCCACCAGCAGCTCACATAAACAGAAAGGTATATTCCTGCTTATACGCGTTAATTCTGAATTTTAATAAAAAAGTCACCTCTTTATTTTTAATGTCACTGTTTAATTTTAAAACAGATCTGATATAGCTCTCACTTGTGTCATCAAGGCACGCACAGTCACTAGTCATTAGATCATGTTATGAAGATGTAAATTGTTAATGAAGGTACCTGCTGTGCATAAAATTACATGCTGCAAATCCAAACCAGACTGCAGATGTAATGTAATGCACATATACAGTTCCATCATTACTGGCTTCTCAGTGTAATTATCGAAAAACTCAGCTGAATTCCTCAGAGGTTTCTCCTTTATGCAGCCCTACAGGATCCTGACAGCATGAGCATTTCCTCTTTGCAGCTGGCCCTGTAAGCTGTCCAATAGTAAGAGGTTTTCTGCTGCTGTTATGTGCTTTTCATTCATCAATGGGTGCACATTTTGAAAAAAAAAATCTATTTTTCATGGCTTCCACCTTGATCAAAACACATTTTTGACTCATCTAATTAGAAAAATTAGGTTTTATCGTCCAAATGCAGCAAAAAAAGACTCTACACTTCAGAAACTCATCACTTTAACAGAAGAGAAAACAGCGGGAATTACTTGCACATTGCATCTGTCCTTTGTAACCTTTTCCTCCCACTCACCTTACATTCACCCTCTCTCTTTCTGAATCTCAGGTTAACCCTGCAGACATAAAAACAGGTTATCTGTCGATCATCATGGACCCGGGGGAGGTGCCCCTGGAAGAGCAGTGTGAATACCTGCCTTACGACTCCTCGCAGTGGGAGATCTCCAGAGACAGGCTCAGACTGGGTGAGTGATGGGAAGGGAGGGGAGATAGGATTGATGGATGTATGGTGGGGTAAACATGTGAATGGGAGAGAGGAGGGGGGAATGAGAGCGATCGGATGGATAAAACTAAATTAGTTTTCCACCTCCAGAATCCTTAATGGCTTAACTTTGAACTGCAGCCAGCTGGGCAGAGAGCTGCCAAGTTAAGTGCTAATGTTAAATATGTGCTTGTTCCCAGCACGGCTTTTTGAAAAACAGCCTGAGGAAAAGCATCTGTTCTATGAGAGCGACTTATGGCAACATATTGTTTCCAAATGCTGAAATTGAGATTTAGATTCCTCCCCCTTCTCTATACGGATGCCAGATGCGTTTACATTTTGCAGCTGCTTCCAGCCACAACTGTTTGTGTATTCCAGTGAGACTCAAACCGAGACTGCAAAGATTGATGAGCATGGACATTCTGTGGGGTTTCTCTTGTTTCTCCTGACACAGGAAAGGTTTTGGGCCACGGTGCCTTTGGAAAGGTAATCGAGGCTTCAATCTATGGCATCAGCAAGAGCAACAGTTTGGACACAGTGGCTGTCAAGATGCTGAAAGGTAACATTTGTCCCTGTGTATGTACTGAGTATGAACTGTATTTGTATGTGTGACATGGCAGATGTGCTTATATGATATAGAAAAAAAAATAAACTATAGGGTCTGCTTTTCAGATGGAGCAACAGCCAGCGAGCATAAGGCCTTGATGTCAGAGCTGAAGATACTGATTCACATTGGTAACCATCTGAATGTAGTGAACCTGATAGGAGCCTGCACTAAACCAAACGGTGAGTAAGGTTTGAATGTATTGCATTTTTATAATGTCACATTTTAAATTACAGTTTGTGCCATAGACAGACAGACAGACAGACAGACAGACAGACAGACAGATAGATAGATAGATAGATAGATAGATAGATAGATAGAT
>JAPZDV010000026.1:9690152-9720964 GCA_029814665.1 Acanthurus lineatus
GATAGATAGATAGATAGATAGATAGATAGATAGATAGATAGATAGATAGATAGATAGATAGATAGATAGATAGACACTCAAAGTATATTTGTGTAAGATGCCCTATTCCAAACTTTTATAGTAAAAACAATATTTGTAGTCATGTCTCCCCTAATCTATTTTGTTACAGAGATGGTTTGGTCTGCAGGTGTATTTTCAGCAGCACAAACACTATTGAATCATCATATATCTAACTCAGGACTAATATGGGCAGCAGTGTGTCTCTATGATCCCCTCTTTCTCCCACGACTACTTGTTGCTACCTCTTTCATCGATATCTGAAGTGACACTAAGCTATACAGAATATGCATTATAATACAGATTTAAGTCCTAGTAGTATATAGTTTTGAGACATTGTAGATCCAAAATGATACTGACACAAGGGTGGAACTAAGAGAAAAAGCTGCAATTACAAATCCATTTGCTGCCTCAGCACCACGGTCAGCGCCATGGATTTATCGATACAAAGCACAGTCAAGCTTCTGTTATTTTAAAGCCGTGGCCAGAGTCATAGATTCTAGCCTGCACAAACTTCAGATTAAGGATCAATTGGGATGACAACCCACCCCTACCCCCACCTTATCCCCCGTCAAAATGCCTATAAGGTACAGATTACCACCTCTCATCTCTGCTGTTTGTCCTCTTGAGTGAAATTTCTTCTCTTTGAGGTGTCAACATTATTTTGTCTACCCCCATCTGAAGCCTCTGCACAACATTTTTTTAGGATCAAACCAGCTGAGTCAAACAGCTGCCTCTGTCATTTTTTGAAGAGGAGACATCTGAAAATGTTTTCACCCAAATAGAAATCAGCAATTTAGCCTTGCAGCTAAAGCACAGGAAATGCCTCAAGATTACCAGGCCTCGCCGTTTTCAATGTGATGTCAGAGGCTCCTAAACATGAGGCAGAAATCATTTTAATGAGAGAGAAAACATGTCAGAGCCTGTTGACGGTTGATTTTTCATATATTACTGTCATGATAAAAAGTAAAAAATAAACAGCTGACATTCAAACTGTATGTATTTGCCAGGTCCGCTCATGGTGATAGTGGAATACTGCAAGTATGGAAACCTGTCCAACTTCCTGCGAGCCAAGAGAGAGTTCTTCCTCCCATACAGGGTATCCAAAACACCACACACACTGAGGGAGGGGAGGGCAGGGTCCAAAGCACGACTTTTGATTTCACTCTTTGCACAGAGATGGTTTTTATTGAGAGTAACCATATTGTTTTGGGATCAATGGACATATATCCAAACATACCAACTGTTTTTTTAAAGTTTAGATTAATGAGTTGGAAGCCATCAGGGTGGAAGTTGATATGAACATTATTATTTTGCCCTTTTCTGTTTGAACAAAGTAAACTAAATAAAAAAATCAGCAGAGAACACCGAGAAGCTCACAGGGCAGTTTATTTCTGCCATATAACACTCATTAATGCTTCTGTTAGTCCTCAAAGGGAACATGTTACCCTCAAATCAGTTATAACTTGGTAAATGTTGCAATTATATAAAGTTGGTCCGGTGCAACGAGGCTGATTTTCAGCTGCTGACTCAATGATGACGTCTACCTCATGTGGACTTCACCGCCTGTTCCCCACTTCTGTAAAGTACTAAATTGAATCAAAAAGTAATTATTTTTAATCGTACAAAGCAAGCAGTCCGTGTCCATGTTGCAACACCTCAGTATTTCTTTCATTCTGGAGCTCCCCTTGTTCCTTCTCCTTTTAACTTGGCTGGTTCTGCTTTCATAACATGACTCCAAAAATACAGAAAGAATCATATTTGCTTTATTCAAGCCAATATTTTGATCTGTTTTCATTCCTTTAATAAATGGTATTTTCTCGATTGAAAACCCATGACAAAGTAAAGTACTGTTTAAAAGTTTGGATCTTCTTTTATTTAATCATGACTGTTTCATCTAAGATAAAGCCAAATCTACACAGAAGCAATAAAAAACAGTATTGTAACATGTAAGTGAAAAACAGCAACTAAACATCACATCTTATTTCAAGACATCTTAACCAGAAAATTTCTGGTACAGTCTCCCACAGCATATTTATTTCTGTTTAAACTTACTTTTGTAGATCTTTTTTTTCCAGTGTATTGACTGCTATTCATAAATTCCTATTTAACTGCTTCTCAGGGATCCTTGTCCTTTTCTGCCTTTTCAGTTTTCTACCTTTGCAAACCATACAAAGTAACGATTATTTGCACAGAGGACTTTCTAAAGCCTTAAAGTATGAAATATCATTCAGAAATATAGAGTATGTGACTGTACAAAGTCAAGCTTTGTGGCAGTCTGATTCCAAGCTTTTGAATGGTTTATGTTTTTTTTTCTTTCAAATCTGTTATGATGACTTATTGAACTGTTTTTCTAACTTAGGATCGCTCTCCCAAAACTCAGAGTCAGGTGAGACGGATGATTGAGGCGGGTCAGATGGACCAAAGAGCTTGCCATCCACCTTCTCCATCATCCAACACGCCCAGTCAGAATCCCACTGTGGAGAAAAGTAAGTGTGTAAAATTCACACAGATGAAATTTATAGTTCATCGATTGAGTTGCAGTACCATTTTTTTCTTCATTTTCTCTCCTTGTGTTTCCCTTCCCTCGTCTATTCTCCCCAGTGGAAGACTTGTGGAAAACTCCTCTGACGATAGAAGATCTCATTTGCTACAGTTTCCAGGTGGCTCGTGGGATGGAATTCCTGGCCTCCAGAAAGGTTTGTTTTCATCATTACACAGATAATCAGTGAATGAGTTGTTGTGGATCGTCACCAGAGGTAGATCTCACAGGCAGGGGGGTTGAGCTCAGATCATTCAGCTTTTGTGCTTGTTAATTAACAACATGATCATAAACCAAAGCTTTGCCACAGTTCAACACTGCATTCTAATTCTTATTTATATGTTTACTCAGGAGGAGTAACACAGTGAAATATAGCTTAAAAATGTCAGTATGAAGACTAAATCTAATTAAACTTGTGCATGTGCTGTCTACTCACAGCTGCCAAACAAACTGGGGGTGGTGGATTTAAATCTTGGAAGCAGAAAATGAGTTATGTGCCTTTGGGGAAACATGCTGCTTCCACTTGGAAGTCTAACAATGACATACAGAAACATGCTTTATTTGTTGTTTGTCCAAAAACGTAAAAAAAATCAAACTTAAAATTAAACTGACTTAATTGGACATAGATTAGTAAATAATAAGTTGAAATTTACTTGAATAAGATTAGATTATAAAAGAATATATTATATAATATCAGATTATATTAAAATATATTTAGACTAAAATTGCATTGAAGATTTAAAGTAAATTGTATAAAAGAATAATGTACATTTAGTATAGTCAAATTCTAAACTATAAAGAATTATAAAAAGGTGAACTAAAATTAAACTGAATTTAAATTGACTTTTTTCTTTAAAAATCTGAATAAGAAAAGTTAAATCAAATATCAGTCAAAAAAATTAAAACTAAAAAAATACAAATTGAATAAAACATTTGATAGAGAATTTAAAATTTTAAATGTACGGAACTCAGAAAATTAGGCTTAAAATATTATTAAATTCAAAAATCAAAACAAATTCAGTGAAATTAAAAAACTATATAATTGAATTAAAAGTAACTATGGCATTGCTTAAATTAAAACGCACATGTAGCACATATTTTACGTCTAGATCAGCCTTGAGTATTAATGTCTTTTTGTGGTGCTTTAATGGGTCTCTTAATAAACTGTAAAACAAACATGAATCTGAAGAGCCCATTTTCTTAAGTTCATTAGTGTTGTATATTTTCATCCACAGTCTTTCTCAAGTATGAATCCCCATGTAATCAATAATGAATAATGTAATTAAGATGGTTACAACAAAAGCAGCTACAACCACTAATGAAAGTCAACGATCCGCCTGGACTCTGAACAGTCTGACTGGACTTTAATGAATCCTCCAAACTCGCTGGTACCCTGTGGGCATGTTGACTCTACAGCTTTGCTAATCATTTTGAATCTCCTGCAGCGAATCTACAAAGCCCAGCTTGGTAAAGATATAGTTCAGCACCAGCTACAGACTGTGTCTGAGACACACACTCACATAGAGACACACAGGGAGATACACACACACAGACAGATTGAAGCAACAGATTGTTAAAACAGCCAAGTTGCTATTTACTCTTCAACATCATATCTGCTTTTCACTTATCAGAGAAAACAAGGTGATAAAAATGAATGCAAACACTCTGACAAACATACACAGACAGACAGATTTACTTACACACACCTGTCTGCTGAGTAATGATGTATGTGTGGTTGTGTGTGTGTGTATCTGCAGTGTATCCACAGAGACCTGGCAGCTCGGAACATTCTCCTGTCAGAGAGCAACATTGTGAAGATCTGTGACTTTGGTCTGGCTAGAGACATATACAAAGACCCCGACTATGTCAGGAAAGGCAATGTAAGGCATCCTTACACTCACACTCACACTTGCTACGCTGTAGAGTTAAGCTCCACTAGTTACAATCCATCTCCATTTACTGTGGGGAAACATTCAAATCCTTCCTCTGCTTTCTTTAAACCACCCACAGAATGATTAGAATGAGAGGCAGGTTCCTGCTCTGTTCATGTGACTGTATGTAACAGAGTCTGGTGTTTTTTAACGCTCTCTCTCAGGCTCGTCTGCCTTTAAAGTGGATGGCTCCGGAGAGCATCTTTGACAAAGTGTACACCAGCCAGAGTGACGTGTGGTCTTTTGGGGTTCTCCTCTGGGAAATCTTCTCACTGGGTAAAGACAAGATCCGAGCACACTCTACTCATCTTATATGAAGAGTCCTTGTATATAAATCAAAAGACAATTTGCTTTGCTGAGTTTTAAAAAGTGTCTATTTTCCTGTCAAAAGCTACTTGAAATGTATTCTTTTCCTGAGTTAATCTTTATAACTCTCATCCAAAAAAGTGACTATTGTGACTAGTGACTATTGTCTCATCCTCTTTTTGGACACCCTCAGGTGCGTCTCCGTACCCTGGAGTGCAGATTGATGAAGAGTTCTGCAAACGGTTGAAAGATGGAGTCAGGATGAGAGCACCAGACACAGCCTCCCCTGAAATGTAAGTGCAAGTCTTAATAATTGTTTTATGAACTTACAAATTTATTAGCTTTTTTTTTTTTTTTTAAGTCGAAAGGTCCAGTGTCTTTTTTGTTGTAACACTGCTGCCCTCTGCTGGTAGATACGGCATCATGCTGGGCTGCTGGCAGGGTGAGCCCAAAGAGAGGCCGACATTCCCTGCCCTCGTGCAGATCCTTGGAGACCTGCTGCAGGACAACAGCACACCTGTAAGTTCACTTCTGGAAAGACATTTTAAGTGTTTTTTAGTTTGTAGAGAGTTTTTAGCATTTAATCTTCAACAAATTCCCATCAGGATGGGAAGGACTATGTCCCTCTGAACCACTCACAGAGCTCAGAAGATGATGGGTTCTCACAGGTGTCATCACGACCTCCATCTGAAGAGGAACTGAGAATGGCCTGTAACACTCTGCCCACCAGGTACAAAGACATGCTGCAGTTAATGCACTTTGAGGGAATTGTGTTATATGTTCCTTAAATGGCTCAAACATGCACACTGTGTAGTTTATCTTGAGTCGACATCAAGATATTGAGATATTACTGTAAATATTCATGAAAGTGCCAAATCCTGAAAGTAGGCACTACTTTCACGTTTCACCACAAACACATTTTTTAGTCCTTCTTGAGTTTGACTTGGAACTACATTGCCCTTCTTATAAAGTATACACAACTTCAATTAATAGTTTTAAAGATGGACATCTTTAGTACAAACCAATAGGATTCAAGCTGAGAGAGACAGACAAATAAAGTGAAGACTGGGAGATGAACTCATGTATTGAAAGTTTTTTCATAGGATTTGTTGGCAATTACAAACTATATAGAACATTTGCAGTGATTTTCTTTACAGATGACCTTGACCTGCACATAAAGGGGTGAACAAAAAGCTTTTTGAGATCCGACTCCCTCTGTTCTCTTTGTCAAATCAAAAAGCTTTCTGGCCGTTGGGCCTCATGTAGGAAACATTAAAAAGCTTTTCTCACTCCTTTTCTGTGCTGTTTGACCCTGCAACTTTTCAAATGACATTTTTCTCAACTGCACAAATTTTTCATTCACTTAAAAGTTCAAAATAAAAAAGAAAATATTAGCTATGTCCTTGTGTTGACAACAGAACATAAAGTAAGATGCTAAAATTCCTCTCTAAGAAGCAAAGTTTTCCCTTTTCATTGTCTTTGGACTGACATACAGACACTAAAGCATCTGCTGGAGAAATAGAATATTTTTAAGAGTTACTTTACATTATGAGCCACTGTGCCACAGTAATCCAAGACACACGTTACATTTCAGTTAACTGGCAAAGCATGAAGTCGATGATGAGGTGATCAGATCATTAATTTTGCAGTGTCTAATAATTTAATGGATCAAAGTATCTCCACACTCAGACTGAGATAAACTTCAGTTTAACTGAACATGACTCTTTTGGCAGGCCTTAGCAGTATGACGTTGTAAGTCACTCATATCAACCACTTAGGAATAAATCTGTTGATTCTTGCATGATGCTTATTTTTTTCCCAATCCCGTTCATATTAAGAGATAAGATGAGATAAACTTTATTGTTCCAAAGTGGAAATGTTGCTCAGGCTCTACTGCAGCACACAGCTGAAGTCAACAACTTCAAAACAGTGCCTGGCAACACAACTGTGCCGTGATACAGCAATAAATAATGTAAATATCACATGGGCCCTGTGAGATAATAGTATAGCAGCAAACCTGAGAGCCATAAAATCATGAATCATACACCAGCACAACAGCATCAGCCTGCCAATGAGCCACAGATGATTCACCCTACTTTATTATTGTGTAAACTCATAGATTCTGGAAGATAGAAGGCTTCAAGAGTTTTTTTTCATTTTCTGTATCTTCAGGATTCTTCGAGTATGTCTAACCACAGCTCTCTCATAGATATTGTGCAGGGATGGATCTCCTTTCTATCATATTGCTTCCATTGTGGTTTTCATCATGTTGTTATTGTACACATGGCCCCAGATTTTGCTGGGGCTATTACAGTCTTTCAATCAGTGGTCTGTAATTTCATTATTTGGAATAAAATAAACGGTATGTTCTCGAAGAGCCATTATTAAACCACAGGTCATAAACCCTCACAGGGAGGCTTAGGATAATATGGGTGGTTATGAGATATTTTCAAGAGATGGAATAACATTTTTCTATTACCCAGATGGATTAGTGTCTTTTTTCATGTTTACTTTTTAAAAAAGAAGAAAAAACATTGTGCTAATAAAATGTCCACCACATGGACGTGACTCCATTTATCATAACTGACTAGACAACCAACTATTAAAATTTTGTACCATCTGTTCTTGATTTTTCAGGGATTCTTATCTGTCTTCTCAGGAGACTCTATCATGCATTATCTGATCACCTTTATCTATATTCTTGACCAGGTATTATAACTGTGTGCCCTTCGCTGGCTGTGTGTTTGTGGGACCGTCAAAAGTCTGCCAGCCCAAGGTGAAGACATTTGAAGAGTTGCCCCTGGAGGTGCAGCCACAGAAACCTCCTCAGGTACCCTCTTTGTCCCCCCCCCCTTCAATTGTAAGAAATGTGAAGCAGCTGGTGACATTTTCAGTGAATGCCATTTACTTTGGGAATTTCCTGCTTAGATTATTACCAAAAATAGTTGCTGCATTCAGACGCAGCAGCTCAATCAACCGAAGGCACATAATTCACACAATGTCCAACTGTGTCTCCTCACAGGACAACCAGACAGACAGTGGGATGGTTCTGGCCTCTGAAGAGTTTGAGAGGATTGAACACCAGCACAGAGGAGCCGCCTCAAAGAGGTTTGTCTGAAGAAAAAAAAACACAGCTAATGATCACAGAAACTGTGTGAAACCGAAAGAGACGCACAAGAGACACAAAGCCTGTTATGTGGTCTCTGCTTATTACTCACTTTGAAACAACAATGACAGTCAGCTCTGACTGAAGCCTCTCAGAAATGTTAAAGCCACTTTTAACATGTTGCAGAGTCAGTATGAGAAAAGAGTCATTATCTTGGTTGGAAGCATGTTGAACAGTCACTCACAGCCTCACATATGAAATGAAACTACAGCAGAAGGAAGTAAGCATCAGCAGAGTCTCGATTTCTGCATGGGTGAGCTAACAGTCTGAGTCATCTGAGCCCAGAAAGTTTTGAGAATTACACTTTAAAAAACTTAAAGCCAATTCAGCAGGGCTTAAATTAAGAACAAGAAGCATTTATTTAAAAGCTTGCTCTTACTTAATGCTAAGTGTAGGAGGAACCTTTAAGAGCAGCTCTTAAGAGATTACATGAATTATCACATGTGAGGAGGCTTTTCCTAAAGGTTGATTTTAATGATCTGAAATACTTACCAACTCTAGTAGCAACAGACATGGGAAATTAAAAAGGAATCAACAACCAGATGCATAAACATGTTCTTGGCTCCAATTACAGGAAACTGGCAGAAATTAAAAAACACAAAACAATGAACAACAAAACCAAGGCAAGCTGTATGAACGTTGCTTTCAAACCTGAGCGATGCTAAACAAACCTTGTGTAACATCAATTTATATGTCTCAGGAGACGGCTTCTCCTGTTTCTGTAAGAAAATCTAATGATCTCTTGTAGCCTTCAAAATACAAGAATCATGATTAATAGATTTTATTCTCAAGTTTGCAATAAGGAGTAGGAGTGAAGGCTCTTTATCTTCTACTTAAAGGATAAGGCTAGAAATATAATATATATTTTTCACTACCAAAAATCCCATAAGAAGATCATTACAAGGTGTTAGTCTGCCTCTCGGTCAGAACTGCCTGACTTCTGTGGCCCTCAGCTTTAACACCACTGGTTCTTGCTGAAGACATGAATCTTTAAGGATGCGTGTTGGTTTCAGCCCTATCATTAGATAATATGTTTTTCCACACATTTAATTGCTAAGAAAGCTCTGAAACATGAACCTCCGGACATTTGTGAATATGCTATTTAAAAAAACATCAACCCTGATACCAAAGAAGTTGGTAGGCTATGTAAAACTTTAAAATATAAGAAAAAAAAGGGCAGTCAAATCCAAGAAAGAAAGGAAAAGTGTTTTATGTAGTGTTCTTGAGCCCATATAGTAATGCCCGTCATACAGTCACTTGTTTTTTAAAACCTCACCTCATTCTTGCTTGTGAACGACTGAGCCTCTCAAGGATTCCCCTGTCATGCCAGATTATGATACGATCACCTGTTGCCACTGAACCTGAATACCTGTGAAATGTTCTGAGCAAGGTTTTTCTGGAACTTTCCACAAATTTCCCACTTCCTTTTCGCTCCTGTCCTAACTTGTTTGAAACAAGTTGCTGGCATCAAATATAGAGTAAACACAAATCAATGCAGTCGATGAGGTAAAATAAAAATACATCATCTTTGTTTGTCTATTTCTGTTATATATAACATCCCAACTTTTTTTGCTATCATGGTTGTAAAAATCTGTCATTGCTATTCTGCACCAGTACATCAAAGACCTCCTGAGAGCTGTTTTTTATGTCCTGTCCCCAGCCGTATGGGCAGCAGCAGCAGCACAGAGCCTCTGACAGCCTCCCATGGTTCCCCGGGTCGGAGCAGCGGCGCCGGCACCTCCAGGCACCGTGCAAACTTCTTCAGCCAGCTGTCAGGACAGAACTTCTACAACAATGAGTACGGACACCTGTCCGAGGAGGGCTTCTGCGACTTCTTCTCCACGCCCGACGCCTCCTGCCTGGCCTCCTCCAATGTGTAATCTTACCAAAGATGCAGCCTTAGACGACAGAGAGGGTGAAAACAAAACAAAAAAAAAAAATGGGGGCAGCTCAGGTGGAGAGAGCTGTGTAGGCTTTGGTAACATATCAGCATTGGTGTGTAACCAGTTGTTTATTGATTAAGATCAGGTCATAGATCCTTTCAACCAGAGCTGACCTCAACTCAAAATCCTTCCTCTCACGTCTTGAGCTGCTGCCTCAACATGGACTGAGCTGTATGTGCCTGAGCTGTATGTGCCGGAAGCAAATAAGCCACTGGGTGGCAGCATTATGACAAAAACAAGGCTTAAGTATTTTCTATTCACACATTTATATTTTTATCTTTTATATATACAGAGTGTTCTTCCTTTATTTGTAAGAATTGTGACTCATATGGGAAGAAATAAAGGAATTTATCTTATTCTTGCCCTTCTCTCCATGAGTAATATGAAGGTGGAGCTGTTTTTATTCCAGTGAGGTACACGACTCAAGAGCAAATTTGGCATTTGTCACACTGTGCTAAGTTACAGGTCCTTGGTGAACAGCATCCCTGAGCTCCGCGATGGTCCACGCAATGGACCAGTGCACCAAATCTGTGTCATCTAGTGGAGGTGGAGACACTTGGATACACGACACCGTGGATAAGGAATAAGTGACGGAGGTAAACAGAGTGATGTGGTGGGGGGGGATAAAAGAGTGAGTCACACAGAGCACCTCTTATCAGAGCTGGACGTAAGCATGATGACAGCTGCGACAGCTTAACACCCTCTTACATGCTCACATCACGAATTGACAACCTGCAGGCTGTTGACTCTTGCTGCCAGCTGAGGGAAGTGGGCAACGCTCTGGGTGCAAAGTCCACTTCATAAACACACACAAACATGCACACACACACACACTCGCAGCCAGAGCTAAGTTTGTGTTATGAAGTTCAAAGGCTCCATTTTCAGTTTCTATGAATAATCATTGATATGGGGCCAAGGATCAATTCAAGTCCACTGTCAGTTTCTGTTGAAATAGAGTTCAAGCCGTCAGTGTAACAAGCAGAATAAGTGTCAGCTAGCCTGTGAAAACCCAAACACACGGAGCATACAACAGTGACTTCTATGGCACCTTTACTTGAGGAACACATAGCATTACAGTCATTTGAGATGGAGCAGGAAATGGATGACCTTTACATAAGAAAGAGCAGATCTGAGTGCTTGTCTCTATGGCTGTAAGAGAGGTCTTTTATACAACAGTGAAAAAAGGAAAAGGAGCAAAAAGGAGAAAACATCTCTACCTTATATTCTCTCCTTACAAAACCAAATTTTTACAACTACCAATGAGTCAACACAATGACACAATGAGGAGAAGGATGAGTAAACAAAGCCACGTACCATGTAAAAAAATGTAACTAAATCAAATTTACTTTAATCTTGCACAGAAATGGAGTGGAAAAACTCAAAGCTAGGATCTTACAACAGCACTGATGAAATGTTTGGTAAAGATGGACTGACTGAGGACTAAACAAAGTTAGAAGGTTTAACATGCATGAGAGAACATGAGAATTCTGTTTTAGTGGCAGTAAACAGACGGATAAACAAATGATGACAAATCCTATGGCGGGATGGTAAACCTAAAGGTACACAGTTTGAACACGGGAGATAACATGTCACATGATACAAAATGTAGTTATATGGACAGTGTGGATTAGCAAAATACTTTAGAGTTCAGCGTAAGCTGTGCCACACAGCACAGGCTCATGATTTAAAACACTTCCTTCAAATGATAACTCACTTTGGCACTAGTGATCAATTTACACACTGAGCAAAGTGTCTTTGTCTGTAAATCATTCAGCTATAAATTGTAATTTCCCTGTGATTGAATATAAGTGAAGATTTGTGTCACATGGCGATAGCACCAAATAACAAAGGTTGAATACCAGCACAAATGATTTTTTTAAACTTCATTGTAAAAATAAGAAATTAATCAGGTGCAGCCTTCAAACAGCCATACTGGTTTGAACCCTGACACACAGTACATAAGACTTCATCTCCCCAGTAACAAAAGAGCTTCCATCTCCTCTCCTCTCCTGACACTGAAGACATGTGATAGTCAGAGTCAACACGTCACCAGAGCGGACGGAGCCTGAGAGGACCTTAAGTAACCGAGATGCAGCCGTGTAGCCTGGTAGTTAGATCGAGTGCCAGAGCCGCTTCATTGGTCACGGGGATACGATCTCCAAGAGGACGGTGGCTCAAGCGAGGACTGGATTTAGCTAACAGGCTAGCAACTTTGCACTTATAAATAAGAACAGAGGAGGGGGGCGGGGAGCTGTCCTCACGACATTTTTCCAATCTGGATCTTCTTCCAGGCCTCTGACGCGGTGAATATACAGGAGTCGATGATTCCTGCGACAGTGAACGTCCCACCGACAATGGCACAGATCTACAGAGGAAAAAAGTCACTCTGTCAGTCTTCCTACTGAAAAGCTTTAGTCTTTTCATTTCCTCTTCTCTAAACAGCTCAATATCAGCTGCATTTGATCAAGTGTAATCATAACAATACATTACACTGACACCTCAGAATGTACTGGAATCTAGCAAAGAGCCCCCTCTGCACACTGACTCAAATTCTTAAGCCATGACTCACAATCACACTATAAGCACAGTCATAGTTTACCAATGCCTCAAGTCATGATGAACCTAAACAACATTTAAGACAAATAATGGTGTAGCTCATCAGACAGGAAGCCAATTTAATCCTGACCGCATTATCAGTCAGCAGGAAACTTTTCTAATGAGCCAAAAAGTTCTTCAACTGACAAAACCAGGTGGGTTGTGGAGGCAGAAAAGGTTGAAATGAATTTGGAAGTGAAAAAAAAAAAGTTTTTGTACACGTAAAAAGATTTCTTATGACATTTTGAATAGCTTGAGAGGTGCTCATTGGCAGACTTTACTTTTGGACGGAACTAGACTAGCTGTTTTGTTTCCAGGGTCTATGCTAAGCTAAGCTTAGCTAAGCTGACAGGCTTTTGGCTGTAACATCATATTTACCAAACACGTTTTCACAGAAGGAAAGAAAATAAGTGTATTTCCCAAAATTTTCAACTATTAGTTTTAACTTTAATACTTAAAAAAGACCTCTTATGAAACAAATAAAGACAAAAAAGAAATCTTTAATATTAAAAGTACAGGTAAAAAGTGAGAAACTACAGTGTTTGTTTTTATTGCTCACACTGAAAGAAAAGTTAGGATTAATACTGAGTTAATATATATTTGTACATACACGCACACACACATAAATAGAAGTATAAATATAACTACATAATAAAATATATATATTTAGAATACATTCCTGGCTAATTAAATAAAGTTGCCTTGGTAAACATGTAAGCTAACAGTGGCCATTAACATATTCAGCAGCACTAACGCTTACTTGTATTCATGTTTTGGCCCCCTGATAATTTAAGTATAATCATTCTCGTGTTCACTCAGTTTTTGGTCTCCTCTGGCTTTGGAAACAGAAATATATTTCTCTGTAGCTGCTAAATGCTTCACTTTGTTCACCAGCTAATTTCCAACTGTGTCTGTCTGCTGCTTGGTGTTGGCCAGCTACTGTACAGTGGATTTATTGGAGCTCTGCTGCTGAAAACAGATGCTTGGTCATGAAAACATGAGAAAGCTGGGAAAGCACCAAAATAATAAAGATGAAGGCTGTAAAACCAAAACTATGCACAGCAAGATGTTTAAAAAGCTCTGAAGGGGAAATGCACAATCACATGATAATTGATGATTAATACGGCAGAAATGAACAACTTTGATGTTAAATTACAAATATATTAATTACACTAGCTTTAAAGCAGCTTTTGTGTATTGTGTATTTCCACAGGAGTTGATGGAAATCAAACAAGAGCTGGAAGAGAGTAAATATTTACTTGCAGTCATCAGCTGGACTGAAAAATTAAATTCTAAATAAATGCTAATATTAGTCAGTACTTCATGGATGTGTAAAAAGGCCTCTCTTTGCTTTCAAGTTCTTCATATCAATTCAAAATGGCGTTAATGTCAGTTTCGCAATCACAGCCACTTAAGCCTGTGCATCAGACCAATCAGACAAGCTTATGGTTTGGTTAGTCTGACATGCCGGGCCGGTTTTCACGGCCCCTCAATGGCCAAAAATCAGTTATTTCAGGGTTATTATTATTTTTTTAAACCCTAAACCACAATTTTCACAGACTTTTAAAGACCTTGGAATAAAACAACTTGGCTTCACTTTTAGACATTTGGCCAAAGCCCACGGGAGAATTCACTCACCGTCGTGATGAATCGGTAGAGGGGCTGTCTCCTCTCTGTGTACTTCACTGTGATTGGACTGAGGTCGTATCGGAACCAGATGGCCGGGATGATCCTGCCCGTGTGGCTGTAAGCAACATACTCCTGTGTGGGATGGAAAAACAGATCCTGTTAGAAATCTTGCTGGGTTTCAGAGCCGTGTTAAGTGAGAGAAATTGATCATATTAGCACAGAAAATGTTAATTCCACTGTGTTTAGTAATCAAGTCTGAGCCATCTGTTTCATTCTTATCTCTAGTGGTGTTTATGAGTCACTGTAGGATTGGTTTCGGATAAAGTCACTCAAAAGTCACGACTGATTCATTATAATCAATCCTGGCTGAATGGAACCGATGAAATCAGCGGAGGAGGCTACAATGTGTTTTCAGTTATTCTGATGTGATGACATCGATCATTGAGGTTATATTTCTGTAAAAACTCATCCTTATTCACCCAAGAATTAATCCCTCGGCATTGATAATATAAATACGAAGGACAGAACTGACGTGTGCATTAGCTGGACATTTCTTTTTGCTTTGGTAATGAGATTTTGGAATTTTTCACACAGGCCCTCATCCTCCTCCGTTCACAGCTGACCTGCACTGTTATTACTCCAAACTCTTAACCCAGCTGTCAGTCAGCACAGTTCTGAGAAGCCTGTTTATGGTTTGTTGACATCTAGGGAGCGTTTCCAGTCAGTAGGGGTGAGCTTTCACTTCCAGGTGAGTGCACAAGTTAACACGGCGATACATGTTGGGGCCATATGTCGGGACGGTCACACCGCTGTCACGCCAAGTGCAAAAACAACATACGAAACACAGGGATGATCTCACAGGACAGACGGGAAGAAAAACAGGGATAATAGCAGCACCTTGTTGGCCACCGTGTACTGGTAGGAGAACCTCTGTTTGCCCGACAGGTCTTCATAGACTGTTGGGACAATCTTCAGTATGTAGTCATGTGAGGCCAGAGCTGCAAGAGAAGCAAAGTTATTTCAATTTAAAAAATGTGTCTTTAGTGTCCTTAAATGGATGCGTTTTTATTCTTAATGATGCAACTGGCTGAAATTTCTCCATCTGAGATGCAGTGTCAGCTGTGTGAATCAAGTTTCCACTCCGTTTGGGTGCGATAGCCGACCACTAGGTGTCTCATTTCATTGCATCATGCTGCGGTCAGCAAGCAGCCTTACATAAACGTCACATAGTAGTTATGAAGAGTACATGTGCAGCGTGCATACGTACGATTGGATGACAGCCTGTCAGCCCCTCCTAATGCGTTGAAGGCTCCTTGTACTTTTTGTACCTGTTTGACAAAAGAAGCAATGGTAAAAGAGATCAGCGTGTTGCTGTGAGACTGTAGATAACATCTGTGCCCATTTTTTTCAGGCTGTGGTTTAGTGTGTGTGTGTGTGTGTGTGTCCTCACCTGAAGCTTTTCCCCAAACACCAGCTTATGGATGGTGTGTGTCATGTCAGGACTTTGGGGTTGCGCTGTAGCGCTGTGTGTTGACACATGGAAGTTTCCTGGCACCTAAAGACACACAGACGCACACGCGCACAAACATGCACATGCACACGCACACACACCATGACATACATGACTAGGCAGGCTATTGTCAGTGACGCCACCATCACCTGTAGCACATTTAGTTAACTAATGACCAAGAGTACACAGTTGGTTGGAAACTCTGTGTTCCTCGCCTCCGGATGACAATTCTCTGCACTTAAACACGTTTTGGGTATTTACAAATATTCCACAAACAAAAGAGTGTTAAATGTACAACTGCTGGGTTAATCATTCAAAATGCACTGGAAAGACTGAAACAGAGGTAGGTGGCAGGTTAGACAAGGCTTCATGTGGCCCAAATACACCAGATGTCAGATGTTACTATTGGGCCAATCTAACACTTAAAAGGTGCTAGATAACATATTCTACCACAAATTACCACCAACCATAGTTTCCACATGGAGGAGCAGACATACTATGTACTGCGTGTATATGCAGGCATGATATTTAGTTTAAACCACTGAAGCACAAGAGTGTATGGCAGAGTCATGAATCATGTCAGAAAAACATGAATCCGTTCCCATTACGAAAACGGAACAGGGGCCGCCTGGGTGAAAACCAGGAATGCTAACCGCTTGACCATATGGGAACTGTTCATCATAAACACTGTATATGTGACCCATCAATTAAGACCGGATCAAACGACCTGAAGCTGATTTTTGGCCAAATTTTTAGGCACACTTGAAGAAAGTCAGAACAGTTCCTAGGAACTGTACTGTATTTTGTGATAAAATGCTACATTTTCATCGTTGAAATGACTTATTTCAGACTGAAGGATAAAGCAGGTCAGCCCCTTTTATCTCAGGCAGGAGCTCACTCTCTGTGTTTAACTCCAGTCCAAAACAAATAAAACAACATAGAGTCAAGCCCATTATCTGATCTTTTACGATGAGACTACTAAATACAAAAATTTTTAAAAAAGGCAGACTTCTTTAAACTTTATCCAAAAGGGATCAGCCACATAAAACAAGTCATTCACACGGTGTGTGTGCGTTGTTGTTTTTATCCACTCTACTGTTTGATGAGGCCTTACTTTGTTAATGGTGAACTCTCCCTCGAAGCGACAACCAGCACCCTGATTGAGGGGAATCTTCATCGAGTTGTCTATGTGACCGACCTCGTGGCGACCCATCTCATCCTGGATGTCCAAACCCACCACTGGAAAAAAAACAAGGCGACATAAGAGAGATACTAAACTGATGATCCTACCATTTGAAAGCATTTGAGCATTTGAGAGTAGGAAGTAGACACTGTTTTCTTGTGAACAAATGATGAATTAATCATCAGCATTGGCGGACACCAAAAATGTGCTTGCTTTCTCTATTTAGTAGCTTGATCTCGATCCTTTATTTGGGTTTTTTGGAGTGTTAACATAGCCAAAAAATTAAAGATCAAAGTCAAAACAATCTATGTTATCATCAATAATTAAAAATTTTTCAGTTTAATACTGTTAGTCAGACAAACCAAGACGTCACCACTTTGTGACGGGCATTTTTCCAGAATGTTTGGACTCAGTAAGACTAGCAACTCATTGATCATTAAAAGGATTATCATGATGATGATCAGTGATTGCAGTTTTATTTTTAACAGTTATATAACAAAAGAAATACTGTTTTACTAACAGTGGAAGGGAAAAATAAAGACAGAACCGCTGCAGCGTGACCCACAGAGTAAACAGACCACCTATCCTGCCCGTTGCCCTCTCTGCCTGTGTTTTTCCATCTGAGCTTCACTGACACTCCTCCTGCAGGCCGCAGTGTGTTGGCACAATGGCAGTGGCCTATTTTCAGGGCTTGCCTGTGTCGTTTGTGTTGGCCGGCAGCGCATAGAGAGAGATGTCTGCCGGATCTGTGCTAAAAGCTCTGCATGCCGTCTGTCTGACCTCTGACATTCAAGACAAGTTCGACCCCCTGCCCCCCTCTCCCCCTCTCCCGTCGATCAGGATCTCAAAATACAGTGCACAAATATAAGTTAGGTCTGCCACTGTGTGTGTGTGTGTGTCTGAGCTGCTCAGTTGTCCTTTTTAAGACATTTAAGCCTGGAAGGGTGTTCATGTGAAGTGGATCCCGGGGGTTGAAGGGGGAAATTAATATAAAAGGTCGAACTTATTAAACATAGTTTTCCATGAAGTCACGAATCAAGCCCTGGCAAGCCCCTAAAGGTTAGCGGAAGGAGATGCAGTTTAACTCCAGAACAGCACAGCAGAGCAGAAAAAGAGTAAAAAAAAAAAAAAAAAAGGTGGAAAAGCCAGTTTTTCCATGATGAAAAGATTTCTTCCCCCCAGTAAATCTGTAATAGGTGACAACTCGTTTAGAGGCCTGGAAAATAAACTGGCGTACAGTATTAACTCGCTGGGAAAATGACTGAGGATCATTTCTGCTCATTACATGCAGCTGCGGTGTGGTTAGATCAACATGTTTGAGCTGGTTTTTTAAAAGGGCCGCACATTTCTGGGTAAAAAAAAAAAAAACTGCAAATAAACAAACTCACCACAAATTCAATCATCAATAGCTGTAATTGGAAACAGCGGGAGGGGGCCTTTGTTTAGGCATGTCATCATTGAAGTGAGCTCGTCTAAACACATGGCCGACAGCTGCGCCTCCACTTGCCAAAGCCTCTCTCGCGCAACTCTGGGCTTCATTTTTCACACAGGCATTTATTAGTTTTGCCATTTTTGGAGATCGCTTGAATCCAATGAAAATGTGTTTTCGGTGCTTCCCGAGCACTAGCCATTGTGTGGTGTGTGTGCATGTGTGTGATTTGTCACTAGGCATAGTTTCTGACGCGAGTCATGAGCAGCAAATAACCGGTGACTGCTCTCTGTCCTGGCAAGCCTCGGCAGGGCCTGCCCACTTTTCTGACGCCAAGGTGCAGCAGAGGAGCGAACACAGGCAACTTAATGTCAAACTCAGATTGCGGCTGTTGTGGTAGCAGGAGATCAAACGCAGGTGAAGCAAGCTGCCCCGGAAGCTGCGCTTAAATCTCGTGTTATCTAGAAGCATGCCACAACACAGGCGGGTAAACAAACCTTTATCTAGATTTGAGTTTGCTTCTTTATTTAGGGCATCATTTATCTTTTGCCAATATGCCGTAGTGACTGATGGGCTATAATTAAGTCTGATAAAGGAGATAAAAAACTGAGAAAAGGAGGCCGGGAGCATAAAGAGAAAGCACACAAACAGGAAGTGCAATGCAAAGAAATAGAGAGTTGTATATTTGTATATATTATTTATATACTCACAATCACAGTGTAAGTTTGGCAAACTGATGTTTAAACTCACTTCTATCTTCCCACCACTGTCTTTATCAGGATCATCCACATACAGTTCATTTACACTGCGAAGGACAGAAAAGAGAAATAAACGAGTTAGACCAGGTGAAACCAAAACCTTTTCATGTGAAGGGGGGAAAAAGTCAAATTGAAACTTAAAAATGAATTTTTTTTTTCTTTATTAACTTGTTGCCTATAAACCATTAAAACCACTAAGGATTCATCTTCTGCTTGATTGCAAAGCAAAGAGCATTTTGTGTATCTCTGTCAGTGTAATTTCCTTCCTGTCACATCCTCCTATAGTCATCCCTTATTACACATCGCCAAGGGACTGACGCATGCACACAGCCAATTTCCTGAGAGAAAACCGTCTCCATTCATTGGTTACAACACGGGCGGAGTAGAGTGCATCATAACAGGGGTACAGACATTCATGATTAAGTCCCTGTCTTGTATATTACAGACAGCAGGTCCTGTGCCCGTGTGCCAACAAAGGAACAGCCCCCAGATTAGCACATATCAGAAACAGGATATTATTAGACATGATTATTCTGATATTTGATGTTGTGATACCTACATTTCAGTGGCTATGAATCCCGTCAGCTCAGACAGGAACAGGAAGAGTATAAAGACACAGCACAGAATGGAAACTGTGGGCAAAGAGGAGGAGAGTTAGCATGAATACCTTGTTTACACTTTATACAATGTGGATCTTACACATGGCACGATAATCTCTATTTACACCACTATTTTGAGGAATTAAAAAAAAACTAAATGAGACCAGCTGCTCCAGCCATGTCAATATCTTAAGTCATCCAGGAACAGCTGACTTAAGATATTGACATTAATGAAATCACAGCGGCCATAAAAGATTTCCAGAAATAGCTGTTTGTCTGTGTTACGCCTGCCATTACGCAGGTTTTTAAAGACCTTCCTACACTAATTACACATTTAATACCAGCTCAGCAGGCAGCCATTACAGCATATCTGCTTTAAAGGAGGTGAGCTCATGCTACGCAAGCTCTACAAAGAGCTCACTTTAGGTCTTCCTTAGACAATCTCACACTCTGACAGTCACTCGGACCAAAAATGGCTCACACAAAGACAGAAACAGATACCAAATTAGGTATATTAGCTTTATATCATGAGTGTTTCTGTTCACTTTGAGCCAAAATAAAGTCTGCGCTTAAAAGGAAGAGGAGGCCAGGCTGTCTGTTTCATTTCATGTGTCAAACAAATCGGCCAGAGGGTCGTATATAAAACATTGTCAGGTGGTTACTCAGATAAATATGGAAGGAGATCTATGTGCTGTGCATCTGTGGTCTGTCCGGAATGACGAGAGTCTCGGTCAGAAAGCTCTCTCTCAGCAGGTGAGGCGTGTTTACGTGGCAACTGTCTCCAGGGATCACACAGTCACATGACCCTGTGGTTGGCAGGGCTTCGCAGCCTAACCAGTGGTTGGCGGTTGGTTTTTTACATAAGGTAATGTTTAACCAACAAACAATGAGGAGTGTCGCTATGACACACAGGTCACCAGTTCTGGCTCATCAGACTTCTACAGTAATTCCTCCCAGACTTCAAAGGCCACAACACTAGAGAAGGATTATTAGAGATCATAGTAATTGGCTGACACTGATATAAACTTAAACAGCACCGTAATGGAAACAATGACGGGCCAAATGATTTACTAAGACTTTACATTAGAGGTTTTTTGCATTTAATCTCAAGCTCACCCTTCTTATTGCCCACACATGGTATTAAATGAGCTCAAAGGTTGCTTCACTTTAACAGAGAGGAAGCTTTTTTATCACAGCTGTGACCCAAAGAATCCGATACAATAACACCATGAATCAGTCTGTGACACCTAAAACTAGCCACACGTCCTCATAATCTGATGTGCTATTTAATTCGGTTCCGCCCAAGGCTGGATTTCCACACAGGCAAACAGCTCAGAAAAATGAGAACTTTCTATCACTATATGTGGGACAAACAGATATGACACACAATCCTTCAAACAACAGCTTAATAAGTGATGACCAAGCTAGAACAGGTCCAAAGACCACTAAAATGGAGGAACTCCTCACAGTAAATAGCGTAAAAATTGAACTCAAAGGAATGTTGCCCAAAAACAAAATAACAAAAGCAGACAGGGTCAAATATTTGGCCTTTTGTAAAGGAGGGGGGGGGCTTTTTTCTAGTTCCCTCTGAACCACAGAGGCCAAAATGTAAACTGAGTTGCGGTGGGTGAAGCAATAACACTTGTCCAATATCCAAATCAACTCAATGCCCTCACCCCTAGACAGTGGATGGAGACAGGAAGGGTGTTGATTGTGTACAGGAAGAACTTCCATCCACTTCCTAATGGGGGGGGACGGGGGACTGAGTGTATATCTTAGGCAAATTCATTCTCTTCCCTGTCATAGAGGAAGGTGTTTAGAATCTGGTTTAAACTGCTCACTTTTGAATAGCAGCACAGTTTAAGCAATGTCATCAGGTCGGTTTGGTGTTGACATTTCGTTTTACACTGCACTTTCATCATCTGACCGATGAATAACCAACAATGAAACAAATGACTGAGGAGTCAAAAATGTGTCATCAGGTCTTTCAGGTCCATCAAGCAGTGAATAATCAATGCAATCCTTGATTATACAATGACTTATAGATGACAAGCAGGAAAACACATGACGTGACAGGAAAAGCATTCAGAGTGGCGCAGATAACCTCTCAGGTGCCTTGGGCCATGAAAGAACATGATCATTAACATTCTTACCATACACGTTGTGCTAAAACAGGTACTGCCCCCGTGCTGAATGACTCCATCAGCACGTACCTCTGCGCTGGAACAGGCAGGTACTTGAATTAAAGATGTCAACTCCTCCCCTTCCTAAACTGTTCTTAAAAATCTCCCTCAGCAGCGCCTGGTACCACTTTCCATTCACCTTCTGATAAGACCTTTGCATGTGAAGCTATATAGGTACATAAAGTACCACCTCTGATTGGATACTAAGTTATCAGTTACTGACTTTTAAGAGCAGGCAGCAGAGACAACATGACATGAGAAGAGACAAGTGTATCAATTTGAATAAAGACAAAATAAGGATCAATGATTCTCTGCTGAGGCTTTTTATATTACTGGTTGTTTTTTAACACTTGAAAACACGAACAAAAATGAATTCTGCAGGTCTTCATTCTCTGTTTTTTCTCATAATGCCATGATGTGATTTCAGAAATATTTTGTCCTTCAGCTGCAGGAACAGCCTACTTTTAATTAAAGACCATCTTTCCAGCTGTGTAATGCCTCCTTAAAAATTGTCACTATAACTACCCTTAAAATCAAAGTCAGAGAGTGGAAATGTTGAAAAGGTCAGCAGGGTTAAAAGAAGCATCTCAATGAATAGGTCTACATATTGAACACACACTTACTCTCTTGAAAGTAAAACAGTAGGACTGATAGCACTTTCATGTCTGTATGCTAAAAATAAAGCTAAGGGTTGCAGGAGGTTAGCTTAGCTCAGCATAAGGACTGGAATTGGAGAAAAACATCCCGCCCAGCTCCATCCGGAAACAATAAAATCAGCTTAATGGCACCTCTGGAGCTCCCTTTCTATCTTGTTTACTTTGTCAATAAACTGTGATAAAAATGTGTAAGTTTTGCTTGTAAATAAAACAACAGCCTGTATGCAGCTAGGTGAGCTTAGCACATTGTTTGAACATTAAACACAAAAACTTAGGGTAAGAAAAACAATAAAAATACAACTTATCATTTCTACACTTTGATTTTTTGTCATGTGTTAGCTATAAAGATTTTGCTTCCTTAGGACAGAATAAGGCTGGCTGTTCTTCCCTGTTTTCAGTCTTTGTAATAAACTCAGCTAATTACTTGTTTTTGTTTCATATTTTATGTAAAGACATGAAAGTGGTATCCATCTTTAAGTCATTTTTAGCATTAAGTGTTATGAATGTTAGCTGCGAACATGCATTTGAAGTTTTCTGCTGAATTGGAAATTAGAATTAATTATACCTAATTTGTACCAAATTTAATTGCACAGATTTTTGCACACAAAGTTGAAAAGCATTTATTATGGCAGCAGCTTTCAGCAATTCCAGATACATATTTGGACATCCAGACAACTTAAGGTTAAGGAGAATATCTAATGGAAAATAATCAGAAGGCAATAGTTTTGGCCTGTTGCATGTGAAGGACTACTCACTGAAAGCTCCTGTGTATGTGGGCTGGGTGAGATCTTTTGGCACTTTCCTGTAGATATCGAATCTGAGGAGAAAAAGGAAGAAAAGGAAAAACAAAAAAAAGGGAGAGTGGAGTGAGAAAAAAAAGAAAATGTAAACACCACGTGCTCGGGAAGGGAGCACATTTTGTACCCATAAGGCTATGCGATATTACAGAAGAGCAGTGGAATGTTAGCGCTGGACAACCGCCATTACACTTATAACAGGTCCAGACAGCCAGACGCACACAAACACAGCCACGCACACTTTTTTCACAAGGTTACACCTCTTTCATTGAATGTGCACTCTGTAATTCTGACCTGACCCCAACAAAGGTCTCTGACACTTCACACACACACACAAACACATAAACCAACATAGACACACACAAAGCAATGAAATGAGGCATGCTGGAGTAGAGGCACAACTGCAGGAAAAGCTTCATATTCTGTGGTTTGCTTTTCTTAGCAGTAATTTGAAGCTGAGTGTACAATTACATACAATAATGGAGCAGTAAGACGCATTAAGTGTGACTTAATCAGAGTACAGATTTATTCTTTCTCAAATCTTCAATTTTCTGAACAGATTGTGCTTAAATCAGTGAATCACAACCACCTGATAACATCAACTCTCCTCTTGTGAAATCCTGCCTATTTGGGGAGCTGAAAAGGAGAGGGGAGGGAGGGGTCTGCTTCTCAAGACCAAAACTATTTAGGTTCATGAGTTCTTGCGCATGTCCTTTTTGGGCGATGAAACATTTTCGACCCCAAAAATCCATCACTTACTACATAACGCCCCACCCACTCCCTCTCTCACTCACTCTCCTTTCACACACACACACACGCACACACACACACACATACACACAGATCTGTTCACATTTTCCTTCATCGAGAGCTACCAGTGAAATAATCACAGCTGATGCAATGCAGGCAGGCAGGGTGGTGGAGGAAGTAGGAGCTAGGAGGGAGGGTTTCCTGTCCAGCCCTGACCCTGCTGCTTCTCTTGTTTTGCTTAAGCACCCGCTTTTACCCCTTTTTTCTTTTTTTATCCTTTTCCACTCAATCCCTGTCCACATCAACCTCTAACTTCCTGCCCCCATGTCCCATAACTATTAGTTAATTATGCCCTAAATACTTGCCTAGCAGCATATGTAGGGCAGACGGCATGGAGAGGGGCTGGGCAGGGGGTTAAGGGTGGGGTCACTCTGTTTCAGGATCAGAATAACTTGTAGAGTAACATACTTCCTGTGTCAATGTCTCTTTCCTAACATCCTCTCCACCCAACCACAGTGCTGACCTCCTGAGATCAACACACAGGTGGAGCACAGTAACACTTCTGTCATGTAAAAACCTTGAACCTGTAGTTTTGGTGGTTTCCACCTCTCAGACTCTCATGCTCCGCTGTGGAGAAAATACATGACCCATGTTGTAAGGGAAAGTTTTGAACTTTTTTCCTTTTCATTTCTTTACATTTAATCACTTATGATTATTTGATAATATATTATAATACCGGGGTGTTAAGTTAAAACATATTGTGACATTTGAGTTTTTTTAATATCACATAGCCCTGTGCACAGCCCTGCTATTTACAGCATTTTATAAAATTTTTCATTTACATCCTTTGCAGCTGTATATTTTAAGATAGGGAAGTAAACCCTGTCTTTAAATTTATTTTTTTACAGTCTGTTTTAATAGAAGCACTTATGATATCTTTACCTTTTTCATCTTGTGACCTACAACTCAATATGCAGCCCATTTCATAGAAAATTAAATATATTAAAATGTAATGCATTTAGCTAACAGCAAATATTTGAAATACTGAGGGAAGGTTTTATGGCTGCATTCGAGAGATCACTGATCTTGCTTACAAATATATGGCTACAGACCATATTATTACAACATGTGTACATCAAGAAAGAATAAAAATATTTAACTTAATAATATCTGAATGTAAATAACATTGAGACAATTCTGAAATATAAACCAGCTTTTTTAAACTTCAAATTGTGTATGAAATTTAAACATAAATACATTCTGGTTCTACTGTAGACAGACAAAAACATTCCGTTATGATATTCTTTTTTTCTAACATTAAAAATAATACTATTTTTACATAATCACTATTCTCTTGAATGTTTAAGCAAGAACATGAAACCAGCCTCACTTCTTGCTGTAGAATCACAATCACAGCGTCTTATTGCTAAATTCTAGAACGGCCAAGGAAACAAAATCTCACGTGAGTTGGAATCTGACACTTAATGTGAACTGTAAATAGTCTTAGACGGATGTACAGTAGACTGGCTGGATTAATCTGGACACAAGACACACAGTCTCAGTTACGCTTGAAGGGCTGGACATGAATAAAAATAATATAATGACATCTGTCATGTTGAAATAGAGATAAACAAATGCATAAATTTATTTGTCTATCAAGGAAATACTAAAAGTTTAATCTAATTAATAATATTTTCATATAATATAGAGAGCCTGCTTAGCACAGCTTTTCATACTAAACACAGCCACATATTTTATAGCCAGTGAATGTCAGATTGATGTTTATATTATTACAGAAAGATGAACATGCAGAAGTGAGATTTGCCTCCTGAGACTAAAATGACATTGACAAGTATGATAGCGGTGACGTTGCAATAAAAAAAAAAATGTTTTTGATAAATTATGAGAAAACATGAATCAGTATGTTTGTTTTGAAGTAACACTGTGAAGTTTAATATTTTTTTTTGTAAATTTAATACATAAATAATACAAGAAAATTTATGATTATGAAAATGATTCATTTCTAAAAGTAAAGTAAAAGAACAATTCATATTGTACCAATACATGTTTTAATGTAGGATTAATAGGCTGACATTCATAAAGCTTTGTTTCACTAAAATACAAAGATAGAATAAAGAAGTTTTTAAAATGGATCATAAAAAACTAAAAAAGAATTTTTTGTCCACCTTCCATATTTTGTGAGAACTTGCATCAAGCATATTTCTTTAGGTCACTTTAAATTTGTAAATGTCAATACTACTTTAAGCACTCTTTTGATACACTCAGCTAACTTATTTTTAGGGTTGGATGAGTTCTCAGTTTCACCAAATTTCCTGCACTCTGCACGTTCTGTGTTCAAGAACAGTAATGCTGACTATTTGGAGTTCACCTCTTGGACGGCTGGCGTTTGTAATTTCCTGAATTACAGTCAACACGTTCTCCCTCCGTCACTTCCCACTGCTCAATCTTCTGTAAAGAGGCTCAGATGTTTTGTGATCAGAGAGTACACGGTGTGCTCGCACCTCTCTGTTGACACCACAAGGCCACTTTCAAAAAAGGGCCTTCGCTAAATAAACCATATCTCACACATGAGTCATAGAGAGTCAGTAGTTCAGCCGTTTCTCGCACCGCTGAGTAAACCAAAATAACAGACAGTTATGGTTCTTGTTTTCACACATGATCATCACACATCACAAGGTATAAGCAACACTCTACATTTTTCTTAATATAGGTCCATATTCAGTCATCTGCCTGTACGTCAACAGCAAGCAGTCACCCATCACTATTATAAAACAAGAGATATGACATCCACTGACACAAAGCATCCTTACAGGGGCTCTGAAGTCACCATGATCCAACAATCACAGGGGAAAACACTCTGCATCATCAGTTTAGCCTTAACCAAACCTACATGTGTCAATAAATTACATAATCTGAAGGTCAATTAAGGTCAATAAAACGGGATGACAGCCTTACTGTCATCCACTTGTTGATTCATTCAGAAGAGCTGATGCTCAGTCATTCTGAATGAGGGTTTTTTTTATCAGCAGTCGATATTTGTCAGTACAGAAACTAAATTACTGATGAACAAAATTTTAAAGCAACACAGAACTAACCCTGATACCTATCCCCAATAAAACAAACAAACGAAAAAATTCACATAAAGGTTCTGGCTTGACTCAATCTAAAACTCTTATATATATATTTAAATATAATAGTAAATTATTTTAATTAATAATTCCTTGAAAAGGACAACAAGTGTGCAACAAGTGTCAAATCAAATACATGTACCCCATATGGGCTATATGTAACCCAAAAAATCTTCTTGTGATACGTTAGATACTTTGCACCAAATATCTATATATTTATAAAAATATGCAAGCGCTCTGAATAGATTCCCCTGATAATTTAACTCACCAGATACAGTACTTGATGACATATTATGTTTTTGCTTTCTGGCTGATCAGCATTTGCCTGTTTATGGCTATTTCACATTAGAATAGCAACAGGAATGGACAAGGACAAATTGCAGTCATGTTGCAGTCATGTTAAAGTGCTACTGTGCTAAGACTCTGTGCTTTTTTATGCATTATTTAATGCAAGTTGTCAAGTTCTGGGAAACTGAACACTACATTTCCTGATATTTACTTTTTAGGGGTATTTTTACTTCTGCAGTGACACAGAGAAAATCATGATGTATCTTTGATAACTGTTTTACGATGAATCAAGTATCTAAGAATGGCTGTATCATGATATCATCAATAGCGTAGACATTGTATCATGATGTAATGTTTTGTGAGATATTTTGTGATTGTCACACCACAAAGTACTCACTAAAACACCAAATGTTAATTATTCACAGCTAGAAGTTGTCCTCAAACATTTTTGCCTTACTTGTATTTTTACAGACTTAAAAGCTCTGATAGATGATAATATATATCTCTTTTAGAAGATTCTGAGCCTTCTTTGAGAGTAAAACTTAACATTTGTGAGCTGTTATTTCAAGATTTTCATTTTTAGTAAGAACCAGTAAACTTGGGGCTGAGTCAGAGAGTAATGAGGTGTACTAATACAGTACTGGTTTTGGTCTTTACCCTGGATTTGATGAGTAAGAGTAAGAGCCATAATGACTTAACGTTTGATGTGGTTCACAGGGGGTGGCACAATACAGCACAACATTGTGGGAATACATGCCAGCAAACTGTGCAATAATATACGGTAAACTGTGGTGTCACACACTCTTACACAGCTGAATAACCCTCCTAGTATTCCTGAGTGGGCGAAAACCTCAAAACAACTAATTGGTTGGTCAATCGAGCCATTTCCAGGTGTTGCAATGAAGGTTTCATACAATCAGGGTGCCAGGTCTGTGAGGCATCAAAAAAAGGATATGACCACTTTGTAACCCCATGACACATCCGGTTTCACACAACCCTTTAACACAGGGCATGTATACTGAGTGTAAACGAGTTACACCAGATCCTGTACGCTGGTTAACGTGTTCTCTCATTACAAAAGAATCTGTGGTCTGAAGAAAAGACTCCTGTGATGAGTTTGACAGACAGCTCAGCCAATGTGTGTTATCTACAGCTGCAACAGGTGATCATTTTCATCATTAGTCACCAAGACGACATCTAAAAACAGCTTGTTTGTTGCGATGACAAACCAAAACTCAAAAAAGTATAACATTTACAAATATAAGAAGCAGAGAAAAACAGCAAATCCTCCAAAGTGGAAAGGCTGGAATAAGACAATGTCTGGAGCTTTTACAATAAAAAATTTTGTGAAGTATTATTTTCAGCATTGATGTGATCTTGCCTTGAAAACCTGATTCCTCAAAATCAGCTACCCCTAATTGTCACCAAGGATAAAACTGTTTTCTAGGTTCCTACCTATATCAATCTTTTAGAACTAAAAGGATTAGTGAATTAGTCAATTAGCTGTTAAATAGAAAAATAATCAGCAAATATTTTGGCCACACGTAATTTGTTGTAGTCCTTTTTTAAGAACTCTTAAGAACTCTTAAGAAGAATTCTTCAAGCCACACAAATGACAGGGTAGCTTCTGTTCTTTGTCACATAACTAAAAAATGGAACTTTGGTCTTGGTAAGTTCAAAGATATTTAAATATGTCCACTTCGGTTCTTTGAAACTGTGAAGGGATTTTTTATATATACTTTCCAGAACAAAGACTAATGGATAATGTCTTTTAAAAAGAAAAAGAACCAGCAGATAAGGTGGGCATTACAAAAAATCATTTGCTGCTGCTACTTGAATAATATTAATGCTTTCCACTCATATTTTAAGACTGTGTGTGTGGTTTAAACAATGACTGTTTGACAGCATATCAGTTTTTGTCACTGCTCTAAATATGAACTGACAACTACAGCTGAGTGCAAACATCCTGTCCATTATTTTGAAAAGGGTGTGCTCTATTGACAGTTTCAACAGCCTTGCAAGGTGTGACTTTTAGCTCTGTACCTGTTGCCCAAGTATCTATAGATTACTTGATTGTCCCTGCATTACCTGTATTAAGGTGTATTTCTCTCAATTCATTGTTTTCATTGTGTATTGTTTGCTAATTATTCTGAGAGGTATTACCCGTTTTTTGTGTATTGGTATTGTGTAATGTTACTGTGAAGCTTTGATTTGTAAATAAAACTCAACCAGGTTATCTCATATGTTTAGGGAAACATGCAGCGTTGACAAAACTGTGTTGACTGTAAACTGTAAAGTTATGCCCAGAGGTTCACGTCTTTCAGGTACTGGGATGGATGTGGAAAATCTGCACATGCGCACGCAGAAACCTAGACAAAAGTCTCGGGAGCACACCTGAGCATCACTCCTGCGACTCAACAAAAACTCTGCCCCCCCACCTCCCACAAAAAAAGCCCATTCATGCGAAACGTGAAACGTTTTTGTAACAACTTTGACTCGCTCATTGGTTTGCGATGCTTTGCCAACCGTTAATTCATCCAGAGCTCACACACTGCAAACTCCCCGCCCTCGAGCCCTCATATACGGATCAAAGTGAAAGGAAGCTCCGTACTCACCTCCTGACATCGAAAGGCATGATGTTTGCACGTTTCACCACAGGGATTAGCAGACAAAGCTACAAACAACGGGCAACCATTCAGCTCACTGTAATGCTACCGGTTGTTCATCGGTACCGGGCTGACGTCAGCTTAGGACGCTTTGCAAAAGCTGATTGGCCGGGAGCTACTTCCTATTTTGCTCTGATTCTACTTCCGCTAAGAGCGTCGCAACGTTTTAATGGTTTAGGTTGAAAAAGATTAGTATTTTTTGATAAATTAATTACATCATTGAAAACTTTACTTGTATTTACAAAACGAATACGTGAATTAACGAAAAAAAAAATCTATTTTTTAAAGACAACAACTTTACCTTATCTAGTCTTCATCTCATATTTATTCAACACCTAACTTGAATTACATGATTTTTTTTTTCCAAAGAAAGAGTAAGTCATGTACAGACACTGAAAATCCTGAGCCCTATCGTGTATTGTAAACAAAACAAAGATAACTCACAAAGAGTAAGAATGATTTTACATTTATAGATTTTTACAATCTATAATCTCTGGAAAGCAAAATATATAAATTTTTTAAAGAACTATCCGGAAAAACTATAACATAGTATAAAGCATCCTCATTTATGTCTCTTGTTTTTTTTTTTTTTTTTTAAAGGAAAAATAGGTCATGCATTTGCTAACCCTGGCCAGGTGTTAAAAAGACATCCTAAAAACACATTAAAATGACATA
>JAPZDV010000026.1:9721064-9737094 GCA_029814665.1 Acanthurus lineatus
TATAACATAGTATAAAGCATCCTCATTTATGTTTCTTGTTTTGTTTTGTTTTTTTTTAAATGAAATATATGTCATGCATTTGCTATCCCTGGCCAGATGTTAAAAAGACATCCTAAAATCACATTAAAATTACATAACTTGTTGAGGTCCTTTACACGTCATACTAAATGGCCACAAAAAAAAAATTTAATACAACCGAAAATAACACATTGTAATTAATATACCCATGTCTTTAGCTCAAAGCTTTTCTTAACCCCCCTTACCTTTACCCATTTTGAGTGTTTTAGCAGTATATTGAGTACAAAGAACTTATAAATAGTTGATAATACACTTTCAGACTAAAGTTTATTGGTTCACATGTAAACGATCATATGGGAAATTAGGATATAACAAGATAAACAGGAAAATTCATCGTCCAGGCGATAGTTACCCTTGACTCTTTGTTAAAATATGTTAATTAGCCCATGGAGTGACTATTGGTTTATCTGGCTTGTAGAACAAAAGCCATAACCTACGTTACCTTAATTAGGTTAATGAGAAAACTACCTTTAAGACATTTGATTGAGATTCTTGTATTGACATCTAATGCCCTTGCTTTGCCAAAACATAATTTTACGCTTTTGACTGATGTAGTGTTTTCTATGGAACATTGTAGAGAAAACTGCAAATAATTCATTATATTGTTTTACTTTGTTAGGTGCAACGTAGTATTCCAGAATTGTACCATTGTCTGTAAGATTAGACAGGTCAATTGATAGACAAATCAGCTTTCGTAAAGCTCAATGTTCTTAGTAAAAGGCATTTTCTTCCCAGAAGACTACTGTTAAATCTTAACATAGCTGTCTTAAATATATTATCATCACATCCCAGAAACACATGTCATGGTTGATACAAGAAAATCCTCCATCATTTAACATTTTTCCCATGTCTCCCCACACTAATTTATGCATTTGATTTGAAATATTTTTGGCTCACATGATGTGTCTGTTGTTGAGACATTAGAATCAGGATGTGCCCTGTGTTTCCCCACTGATGGTTCAGCTGTTGCCTGTGGTGACAATGACAGTAAACAGGCCTGTATGACAGCAAGTGACAACGAAGTTGGACCACAGGAAATGCCTCTCTGTCATCCTCTGTTTCACTTCCCCCTCTGGATGAGAGCTTATGGTTGTTACCGTTCATAATTATGGGAATCCAAAACAGAGCAAAAACTCAGGCTCTATTTTCAGACCTCAATTTTAATATTATGTCAAACACATTAATGCATTCTAAAATGCACATTTTGGTCCATCTGCTGGTTAAGAAGAACAAAAAGCTAATAGGAAGAAATGATACATGGGTTTAACCAGTTGAATTTTTATGGTATAACAAAAAAGCACTTTAGCATGTTAAATAAAGTAAAGATAATAAAAAAGCCCATATCAATGGAAACAGTTTTTGCTGTTAATTAATAAAAAAGAGGGGTAACTTTGTTGAAAAAAAAAGCAAACACTTCCTACTGAAAATACATAATTGCTTCATTTCTACTGGCTAACTTTGTTCACCCCCTCATCCTGTCTAGTTGCTTTCATAACCCCCAGCACAAGAGTTCATCACTTTCATCACAACTTGAAGCAAGACGCACACACTGTGAGGACGAAATGTTTGGGTACAGACTGTTTTCAAAGCCTGTTTGACTCTCCTCCCCTGTATAGTGTAGCATTCCTGCTTTGTGGCATGTGCCTCACGGTTGACTCATCTCACAGGAGTGTGAGGTTAAAGTTTTTTTTGCACTCTGTTGTTATTGGTTTTGTTTCTGTTCTTTAAGCTTCCCATTCCCTCCTCTTCTTCCTTTCTCGCATAACACATCTACTTCCCTTTACCAAAGTTGAAACACGGGGTCAAAACAGAATGAGGTTTGATTTACCACACTGAAAGTCCTCTTATTCAGGTTACAGTAACAGAACAGTGATGTTGTGACCTAAATAATGTACATCAGTTGATATTATTATATTAGTTCAACATAAAGTGAACTAAAAAGACTTGAGTGGAAATATTACATAAATCTTTGTGACAGTGACATAAAAATAGGGTCATAATTTGAGAAATGTGGGACTGCAAAGTTGAAATTTAGATGTGATTTTTTATTGAGGTTAATGTCGCAACACTACCTGTTTGCAAATCTGCTTCGTAAATATTTGTTTCACAACAACAAGGTCCTGATGTGTCTTTGTTGTGTAGTTTCAACACACCCTTTTGTCACTGTTGATGCCTGTGGTCTGTCATTAATGATCTTCCTGCTTTCGTATTATCAACATGAGCCGGTAGTGTCACCCACTCTGAGTCAGCAAGCCACACCAACAAATGAAAAGGGTTTCCCGGCATGACTGTAATCACGGTTTCTTTTATGAAAATATACGCTTAACTTTGTGGGATCAAAAGAAAACCCACTTTATTCATGTGTTTCAGTGAGGTTAGAGGAAACAAAACTGACAGGACAAGAGATCTCCACCTGCTGTTGTCGTCCTGGAAGACCAGTGTTTTGTTTCTCAGCGTGTGGAAATTTACTGGAGTTCAGATTTCTATACAGTGATTAACTTTTATGGTTAGCCTTTGCTCTCGGGGCATTGAACACTATGTACCTCTGACTAATAAAAACAAAGAATAAACTTTTATGGCCCCATGTCAGATATTTACTTATTATCTTGTTATTTGTCAACTCTCAGGTGAAGAGGCAAAATAGAAATCTAATTAAACACTAACATCATGGAAAATTTGGCAAATTCCTTAATTGCTACCATGTTGGCATTTTATCACTTGATCACTTAAAATAATAAAGCCTGACATTTATCATTTCATGTATGATTAAAGATTAAGAGAAACACAAGGATCGTCTCCCAAGTGAAAACTAGCCCGCCACGTGCCCGCGTACGTGCAGTTGGCCTGTACAGAAATGTTCTGCTTGTGCGCGTGCCCGGATCCTCGGGCGGGAGGGGGGGAGGGGATGACGTCTGCAATGTTGGCAGGAAGCCAAGAGGGGCGGTCGCCTGACGTCAGTGACCTCTCATTCACAAGCACGAGCCTTATATAAACGCTTTTGAAACCGCTTAGAGACAGAAGCTACTCACCGCAAACTTGCGTATGTTAAACTTTTAAAAGAGAGTCTCAACTGCCGGATACTCTCAAGAAGAGGAAACGACCAACTTAGATAGTCTTAAAACTTTATTTTTGTTTGTTTGAGTGTTTGTTTATCTTTAAAGAAGCTAACCGGAACAAAGGACTTGCCGCTTCAAAAGATTACTTTGGAAGAATAAGAAAGAACACTTCTGTTTTTTTTTTTCGCAGTACGAGATTTATGTATTTGGATTTAAATTTTCTATCCCGCCGTCTTACTATGGTCATAATGGAGGTTCCCACCATCGACTGTGCGTCCCTCCGCGGTTTGTTGGAGGACGACGTCCCGGGCTGCCTGGTGCTGGACTGCCGCTCCTTCCTGTCCTTCAACTCGTCCCACATACCGGGCTCCACCAACGTGCGCTTTAGCACCATAGTGCGCAGGAGAGCCAGGGGGGGCTTGGGACTGGAGCACATCGTCCCCAACGAGGACACCAGGAATCGGCTGCTGTCCGGGGAGTACCAGTCTGTGGTGCTGCTTGACGATCGCAGTTTGGACTTAAGCCAGGCAAAGAAAGATGGGACATTGATGCTGGCTGTTACGGCCCTGTGTCGCGACCCCTGTGGAGTCACTGTTTTTATTCTAAAAGGTAAGAAAAGAAGTGGGGTTTATTGTTTAACAGAGCCGCTCATAATGTTTCTCTGTATCCTAACAACGGGGTAACAAATGTGGATTACAGCTGTCACCATACCAGCTGGCGCTGAAATAAACAATGTTCCAAAATAGCCCCAAGAGCAGTTGTCACCCTTTTGGAGACCCATATTTAATCGTGGATGTGTCTCTAGGCTGTACTGTGATCTGACCTAGCTTCTTTTTCTCACTTTTCAGGTGGATTTGACACATTTTCCACAGAGTATCCAGAGATGTGTACCAAACCATCCCCTCCTCAAGGGCTGAGTTTGCCACTGAGCTCCAACCATCCTGAGAGTGCAGACCCAAGCTGCAGTCCATGCAATACTCCTTTATATGACCAGGTTTGTAATTTTTTTCAGCACATAATCAGATTGAATGCTTAACCTGCTCTGTTAATTGCTCACTTCCTGTTGTACTGTTTAGGAGTTGACTAAATCGGGTTGTTTTGATTATTTTCTTTTCTTCAGGGTGGTCCAGTGGAGATCTTGCCGTTCCTGTACCTTGGCAGTGCTTACCACGCTTCAAGAAAAGACATGCTGGACATGCTGGGTATCACTGCCCTGATCAACGTCTCTGCTAACTGCCCCAACCACTTCGAGGACTCCTTTCTCTACAAGAGCATCCCTGTCGAGGACAACCACAAAGCTGATATTAGCTCCTGGTTCAACGAGGCAATTGAGTTTATCGGTAAGCATGTCAAACATTTTTACTCTCTTTGCACTTCCCTAACCGCCAAATGTGAGCGTCTGTCACATCTGTTATTTCCTGAGCCCGTTGGTGGCAAGCAACACAAACACCCAACCCCCCCTCTTCCTTCACTTCACTCTTTGAATGCTGGATTTAAATTTTAAAAAGTTCCCTCCAAAACCAGCCAGCTGGCTCGGCACAGGTTCCCCACTCCTAAACAATGGTGGTTACATCATCTCAACATCTCAGGCGCTGAAAAAGGGATGCCCCCTTTTTAATGAATTGCAAGGCAGCGGCCCCAAACTAGTGTTGTAGTGGGTAGGCTGGCTGTGCTTGAATAGCTCCCTCCACACCACTCTTTGTTCTGGCCAAACAAAAGGCAATTTCTCCTCACTCACTGTCGGCCTTCCTCCCAGATCAATACCCCCAGCAGGGGTCTGTTCCCCTTCTTTGTCCGCTCAGAGTCCCTCCTTTGGGAATAACCCCCACAAGCTCACACCCTGCACCCCTTTTAACTGTGTTCCTGTGTCTTAATGAGCGCTGTTGAATTTAAATAGCAACTGAAAGTGTTGCAATGACTTTTGTGTTCCTTGCCTTCCTGTGACAGGCAGAGTTTTAACCTCCATTCCTTACAAATACATTTCATCACCTGATAAATGTTCTAATGTTCCTTTCTCTTCTCTTTCTTCCACAGACTCAGTGAGGAATAAAGGAGGCCGTGTGTTTGTGCACTGTCAAGCAGGCATCTCCCGCTCCGCCACCATTTGCCTTGCCTACCTCATGCGAACCAACCGCGTTAAGCTGGACGAGGCCTTTGAGTTTGTCAAGCAGCGCCGCAGCATCATCTCTCCCAACTTCAGCTTCATGGGACAGCTCCTCCAGTTTGAGTCCCAGGTCCTAGCCTCCTCCACCTGCTCCTCAGAGGCAAGCAGTCCAGCCATCGGCAACAGCAGCACAGTCTTCAATTTTCCCGTTTCCATCCCAGTACACGCCTCTGCTGGTCAACTCTCATTCCTCCACAGTCCCATCACCACCTCTCCAAGCTGCTGAGGAATTTGTGGGGAACACAGACTCTGTTTGGACTTGAACTACAATTCACAAGTGACTCAATAGAGAGCATTGCACAAAACACACATATATGTAAGTTTGTGGTGATACTGGTATCACCGGAAGGATTGGGAATGAGTGTTTGGGGTCAGTGTATGTGACTCTGATCTACTGGCCAAATCTCTGTAAGACGGCCTCATTATGTCAAAGGGAGATTTGATAGCTACCATCAGGCAGTATTCATGTTCAGCATCATAAATGTGAAAGTCGTCTACAGTTTTAATCATAGGTGACTTGGGAAATGGCTGAAAGGGTTGTTGAGGTTAATCCTGTAGAGGAAGTTAGAAGTATTTGAATATTCTTTATTCAAATAACAGATTTTTTTGTTTGTTTGTTTGTTTTTTTTTGTTTTGTTTTCATTCGAATGAAGGCAACTGCTTTTGATAATCATAATCATTTCAAGTGACTAGATCGAGAGGGATAACAGTTGTCTCAGGAATTGCTGACTTATCCTCTCAAATGACCATTTTGCTTCCTGTACTGGTTTGAGAAAGCTTCGTAAATACAAACCTACTGCCCAAAATGGCATGACGAACATTGACGAACAATGAATGTATACCCCTCTTCAGTGTGGATGTGGCACAAACCTTCATGAGTAGTTTGAGAGTTAAATAGGTTACCAATTCAAATGCAAATGCCTGCCTTTCAAGACATCATGAAACCTTGACGATCCTGACACATTGGGGAAACGGACCATTAAATACCTCATGTTTCTGTACTGTGTGCTGCAGCACTGAGGCGGACAGAACCCCAAAAATACTAAAATGGGGACACCTAGTCCTCAGTGACTGCGTTCTGACATATTTATTGAACTAAAGTAATATATTTCTTTATCATATCTATTTTTGCATTTGTTTGTCTAAATGTTGTTTTTATACCGTTTAATAAATCTCTGACTTTTGTACTATTTGTAATAATATTCTCTTGTTTTGATCACATAACTGGCAGATACATTCTTTAGTTCACCATACGGCACAATGAGTTAAAACTAATAATTTTAAACACTGATTTCTATTTGTAAATCTAAAAACTTAAGTGTAAACAATTAGTTACCATTTATTATGCCTAGTGCTTTTTAGGTTACTAATACTTAAAACAGATTAAACTTTCCATTTTCATGTGACACCTGCAAGTTCTAAACATCATACCTACAGCACTAAAAATAAAGCAAATTCATAAGCTGATTGCCTCAAAAAGTTAATTAAATCGGCACTTTTGATAACACGTCTTAAAGCTAAAACATTTTGTTCCATAATATATGATTATCTTGATTAAATATTGAACACTGGACATAAGATGCCAGAACTTAATTCACAAAAAAGTCCATCATCATTTCAAATTAAATGCAATCAAGTTAAATTTTATTTAATATCATGGTAGATTCATAAAACCAGCAAATTTCCAGCATTTATGAACACATACTGATATCTGAAAAATGAACTAACCCAAAATTAAAATGGCTGCAGATAAAGCTCTGCATGTGTTTATGTATTCAATAACTGAACATTTGTTTTGATGTTTTGAAAGAGAAAATATTAGCACTCTTTCTCAACCAAGCTTAAGTAAAACTGACCCACTAGGATGTCAGAAACATCTTAGTGCACATCCTTGCCTGGTTTTTCCCCTGCAACGGAATCCTATCATATATCTGCATAAGGACTTTGCCCACATAAGAAGTATGATGTCATGGCGTCAGTGGCTCCAGCCATTGTTCGGGCCACACTCCCTCTCAATGAACGCATCTGAGACCAGGGCAACAGCAGGAGGCCTAAAGAATCAGCTAAGTAGCCCTCCCTCTGTGGCCACAATAGGAGCAGCTGCAAGGCGTTTGGGAAAAGTGTGACAACTAAAGAGCATTCAGGGCTCAGTCAAGCACCGGCCTTGTGTCCCCTGCCTCACACACCAATTGGGAGGTGGAGACAGAGACGACCGTGAAAGGGAAAGGGAATATGTTTGGGTTGCAAATTAGCCAAAACATTGGCTCTGACCCTTGGTGGGGTGTGAGAAAAAGGGGGGAAAACTTCCTCCAGAGGTGATGAAGATGACACCCCAAGGCCTCTGCCTCAAAACCATCACCTGCATTTGTGATACTAATGTTTATAGTAAGAAAGCCTAAAATTTCACTTTAAATAACATGAATTCTGACAAATAATATGAAAATCTCAATATGACAATGTGTAATCTTTTAATAATATTCACCTCTTATCTGATGGCAAAGCAAATGTTTGTGTCTGAAAGAAAACACCACAAGTGAAGACGCCTTTGTGATGGAAGGCCCATTCATTACCTCACCAGCTTCCTCAGACAAGCTGTGGTTTTGGTGACATATGTGCGAACCCCCCACCCTTACACCACCACCAGCCCACCAGCCTTTGTGTCTTTAGATTTGTATGAGGCGGAAGGCTGGCAGGAGTGTGTGTTTGTGGTGTTTGTATGTGTGTGAAATACGTCAGGCACCTTTTATGATCTGATGAGGGTCCTTCAGTAGGGAAGAAAACCCTCAGTCAATTGCCAGGTCAGGAACATAAAGCCTTGAGATTTTAAGTGTGTGTGAGAGACAATCTGAATGTTGTGTGAGACAATGACATGGTGCTATCAAAACAAGGCTGGATGCTAAAAACGCCCTCCATTTTGACTGATATTTATTTAAAAAAGCAATGCTATTTTGTGTAAGTTTGCCTCTGATACATCAACCCCTGTACTTTATATCACATCCTCGAATTTAGATAGTGTTAGTCAGACAAAATTGAGCACAGCGTCATTTGCCAATTTCACCAAGTTGTCAATTGGCTGCTTCATTTAGCAACTGAGCTCTGACTCAACTTCAAAGTCATTTAATTAACATAATCCTGAGAAAACAACAATTATATAACGTGTCTGACACTGCTACAATGGCAGGAAGTGATGTTATCCCACCCCTCTCTTTTTACATCATCCACATTGGTTTAAATATATGGGATGATCTAAGCTGGATGACTATTCCACATCAGATTTGCGAAACATTCTCACTTCCTTAAGATCACGTCTGTGGAAAGTCAGAATTGAATTCTGTCACATCTACCTAATAAGTTCCATTACAACTTTGGACAAGGAGATCAAAAGTAATCCCCTGTAATTTGAGAGGTTTTACAAGCTAACAATCCAACAATAAAAGAATAAACAATCGTCATCATCATCATGGTCATCATAAAATAATATGACACCCTCAAGTCCAGTTGTATGCACGTTTCAATGTTCAGGTCTATGTGAGCCGTGGTGTAAAGACGATTAGTTTGTAGATACTGATGGTAGGAACTGACGCATATTTACAAACTAATATATTAGATTTGAATTCCTTCACAGACTAACAACAGTGTATCAGTGGGTTCATGTGCACTGTATCAGGGTACATTGTACATTCAATTGCAAAGACATTATTTGGTATTTTTGCCTCATTCATTCATTTGGTGGCAGAAACTGGTAGTAATTGTAACCAGAAGGTTTACAGTTTGAACTGCAGATGGCCTGATCACAAGCTCACATTTTGACTAGCATTACTGAAAAAGAAAACAGAATTATTTCCCCCGCCTACGCCATGTTGTTTTGGTACCATCAAATAAAAATGTGTGATAGAAACAAAAGATAACAGAATATTCCATGCAGATCAATGCCAGGTCATTTGATTTCCTTTGCCCAGTCATTTGATGAATGCTATCTGTATCAAACAGGAAAAGATTAGCATAACATCAGAGCCATATTTTATTACCTGTGTTTGGACTTTCTCAAGGCAGGTTTAACACATATGAAGAGAATGTAGATGACATCTAGATTGGTTTTAAGGTTGAGGCAAAAGCACAGGTAAAGCAACACCTAAATGAAGAGTTAAAATATACAAAATTAACTTTTCTTTCACTCTATTTCCTTTTGACTCTCACTAACTCAAGATCATGATAGGGCTTTTTCATTTTGAGGCATCACAGGAAAAAGCACAGGTGTGAATGGTGAAATGAATCATGGATGAATGCTATTTTCACTCTGAGAATCCTGGTACTGTGTTTGCTGGCTGCTATTGCAATGTTAATAGTAACACTAGGCTTTCATTACACTGACGAGTTACAATGTCTGCTGTGAAAAAGGCCTGTAGCTGCAGTTCACACTAACAGATCATTTGGAGAGCTAAAGCTACAGCAAATGGCTGGGTAACGTTCAAGCCAAAGACATATAGATAATTTTCATGGGTTGATATGAAGGCTTTCATTGACATTTAACACTTACTAGTCACTAGAAAGATGACTTCATTTGGATGTACACACTTTTTTTAAGAGAAAAAAATGCATTATTAGAACAGAAGAATTTCCTGAATTGTAGTGAGCTTTTTTATGGAACTTGCTTTCAGCCCTTTTAAAAAAGCTTCTGCAATGAAGTTGCAATGAAACTTTAATCTGTCAAATGTCTGTGAAGAAGTCAGTTTTTTATTAAAAGTGAGGAAATTGTTTTCCTCGAATATGTAGAGCTTTGTAATCTAGTCAATTACACAGTTCATGAATACACCAGCTGGCTTTTCAAGTCAAGTAACTCTGAAAAAAAAAAAAATTTGCGCATCAAATCAATATTGTTACATTTAAACACAAGAAAAACTGACATGAAATTTTCAGGAAATAAAACTTACAACAGAGGCCACAACTTTACCCTCTAAATCTGACCTGACTCCCTGTGTGTGAGCAGCTGAAGTGTGAATGTGATTGCCCGACTGATTACTGGAGGATGTAGGGTAATTACATCTCTCACACTTCATCGTATCCTTACTTGACACCGGATTAAGTCTTTCTCTCTCTCTCTCTCACACACACACACACACATCCATTCTCCCAATTACACACATGGAGTGAGAAGATTTAGTCCACACATTGATGTCACTGCAGAATACTCACCTGCAGTAAAGCAGTAAGAGGATTATGACCGTGACGGGGCGGCCTGTGTAGTACTGACTTGTTCTAACCTCTACGTCAGCACAGGGCACAGACACAGGCACACATTCTGTCGTGCCAGATGCCAAATCTCATGTGGGCATTGTCGCAAACAGAGTCAACGTCAAACTTTCCTGTAAAAGAGACCACTGTGTGTAAGCCAAAACCAGCTACAAAAACCTTCAATAAATAAATTACCTCAGCATCATTGCGGGTACCAATTCTTCTGTATGCAGAGCAAAGCACCACCAGTAACCCTACAAAAGAAGCCAGGCAACCTGCAGTTGCGTGACAGGAGTCGAGATAAGGCAAGATCTGTGACATGATAACCGCAGACTTACATAGCGAAAGGAATGTCAGGACATTATGTATGGCTGCAGTGAAGTAGCTTTTTCCTTGCCAGAAAAGCTCCCCTTCCTTTGACAGCCCCGTCTGGAACGTCAGACGACAATGAATGAGAAACTATGTTGTATATGAAGGCGTTGCACCGTTGTATCATTCAGGTCATCTCAGCAGACGTCAACAATAATCTACCAATGTGTTAATGGTTGTACCACCTGTCCAGACAAGAAAGTTCTGCTATGCAATTCATTCTCACCCCCAAGGCATCACATATAGCTTGGTCAAGACTATTTGGCATCACTTCATAAAGCAGTGGGCAAAACTTTAGCTTCTAAGTAGCTACAATATAAAAATATTAGATATCTCAAACACTCATAACAATAGCTCTACATGGTGAAGTACAAAGAGCAAGAAAGTCCAAAGAGGGGCCGAGGTTGGAGTGCGGTTGTGGGTCAAGCAGAGGAAAAAGTGAAAGTCAATGATCTTTTCCTAAACCAAATCAATTAGTTTTTGCCAGAACCTAACAATGAAGTTGTGGTGTCCAAGCCTAACCAAACCTCGGATGAGTTACAACATTAGACATGTTTATAACTGACTGCTTCACAAGGTTGACTAAATGTAAGGCCATTTTCGGACAAAATCAGGCATTGTGGCGAGTACAACAGGCTTGTGTGGCAGTATGGAAGTGTTGGTCTATTTGCAAATGCAAAGTAACATCTTTGGAGTTCCTCTGCTCAGTGACTGGTCACTGTAGCATGAATTTAGGTCGACTCTGCATAAACTTCACCATAACAACCCTGCGGTCCACACTGCTGGAACCATAACAGCCTGCTCATATTAAAAGGAGTGGGAGAACCTGTGTTTTCACCATAACATCTGAAAAAGGTCTTTAACAGACTTACTGACAGATGAGCTATGCAGGTTGCGAACAGACACGAAAAGGGTATTTGGCATTTGAAAAAGTGGTGCAAAAGGGATTCTGACTAAGTGTCAGTATGTGACAAGTTGAGAGTCAAAATGTGTTGGCTGCAGAATAAAAAACAGCAACATTATTGATTCTAAAAAAAATACAATATAATGTAGAGTAAAAAAAGCCAATGTGTAGAAATAAAAAGTGTTACTTTCTTCTAATATAAAAATGGGGGGTCAGACGTTTGAAGAAAGGTCCAAATTCAGACACCCATCAACCTCCTGCCTGAGTCTGAACCGTCATGCTGAGTCTGAACAGAGCCTGTATTTTTCCACTCACTGGAGGATCGGGGTTGTGTTCTCAAGCAGAAGTGAGATCCTGTGTGGAGTATTCAAGGAATGTCTGGCATCCTGTCTTCTACACTGACTGCAATCTGGCTAGATGATGTCACACCCAAAGAACATACATATGAGCAGACATAAATCACATAAGGCCGGGACAATCTGAAGTAATGGTTGGCTTGAATCACCGTTTTTTGTTTAAGGAACTTGATATCATCAAACAAAGCTGCTTTGTTTTGCAAGATTTGATCAGTGAACTGTGACATTAGAGCATCATTAACCAAAATGCCACACTGCTATGGTCAAAGGTGGAAACTGCAAGTTTTGGATTCAGTTAGAGATTCGCTGAAGGTCATCACAACAAACAAGTTAATCTGTCCAGATCCACCAAATCAAAACTTTTTTAGAGAGCCTAAGTACATCTTATTAAGACTAAAATAATAAAACTTTTGACCTTTTTTTAAAATATGCTATACATTATTCCTTTTTGCCTGATTTTCAACTACAAATTCACTAACTGGTATATGCTTTTTGGTCACACAGTTTTATAATATGGGGTTTTCACTGGGGTATTCCAAATAGGCTCAAGCAAGTGTAGTTAAAAGGTTAAAGACGGGATCAAAAATCACCTACTTTTATGCTAAAGTAATGCAGTAATATCAGAAGCATTTTGCTGCAAATCCTGCTTCACAGATTCAAGGGCCCGGGGCAAAGCAAGCACGCAGCATCCTGATTCCAAAGTTCATCCCTTTTCAGTCAACATGAATACAAAAACTGTTTCTACAAGCTGCAGCAGATCCCACGGGACTGACAAAGAGTGCTGTTAAATTACTGCCACTGTTGTTCTGTTGAAGAAAAACGGTGCAAAAAGCTCATAATTAATGTAATTAATTTGGGTATGGGTTTGGTGTAGCCTTGTAAACTAAAGTTTTAACCTTTGAGTCAAGTGGAGAAGTGCGGTATTGACTAGTTAGTCAAGGGGGTTTACATGAATAATTTTAAAGAGGAAGAATGTTCGTTGATAAGCTTGATGCTTCCATCTTGGCCATTTAGGTAATTTTTCTTGTGAAGCAGTGACAACCTGGTTCAGTCATATGTAACAGCTCTACTCATCACATGTGTGACATGTGTCTTGTCTCTACTGCTTATTTCCTTTTAAGTTCTGTTTTTAAAGTTTCTGTACATTGATTAGTTGCAATTACATAAATATTTTAATGTGAAACATGTAACATTTAAATACCAATTACAGCATGTCAAAACTCTCATGTTCCAGTCTGGCTAAAGAAAATGTGGTGCACAACTCTTTTAATCATTTGACTTAGTCTTATTTGATTGGTAACATACTTGATAAGCCAGAGATGATGATACACGGGTCTTATATAGTCCTGTTGTTAGGATTCATGGTTTTTACCCAGGCAACTGAGGTTCAAATGCCAGCATGGGAACAATTTCATATTTTCAGTCAACATTCATTATGTGGTTATACACTCTTGTACTTCCATAGCATAGTTTAAAGTAGACATCAACCATGTGTATACTGAACACAGAACTAAATTGACCTCCAAATAGGAATTGTATTGTAACATATGAAACAAGTGGCACCTTAAAAGGGTTAAGTAATTATTATAAGTTGTATGTTATACTTTAACTTCAAATATCTGGCCTAACATGCTTTTGAGTGTAACTGAAGAACATAACTTTGCTGCTTCAGTTTTACCTTTGTTTGTTATTATAATGCTATAACTGTTTCCACTCCAAGTTATCAAAGTTTAAACCTCTGTTTAATCATTCATCAACCTGATTGTTTTAAAGTCATTACAAACAAGTGGTTAAGGTCTGATGTAGGGGGCTGTGTGAAATACATAAGTAAACTCATAAATAAACTCAATGATGTAACTTTCATGTACTGAGTAAAGTAATTGTGTAATCTAGAAATCATGTGAAGGTCGTTGTGAGCTGGAGTTTAAGAGATCCCTCTTTAACAGCAGATGGATCAAATGTGTAAAACAACACACGTTGAATGGCCCACAGAGCGTCCCTCCTTCAAGTTCATTGGGTTCCAGCGCCATCTTATGGTATACATTATGTGCTACCCATTAAAATTCATAATCTGCAATAAGAGTGAATAAAATGTGCAGCTTGCAGACAAGAGTGTTTCCTTAAGCATGTAGTTTGTTTTTCACACAGTCAGCAACACAACACTGCAGTTTGATTGCACAATCAATTCTTTATATTGACTTTATCGCTCCTCTTCATCAGGAAGCCGAGGTTGCCCTGCTGTCAAAGTCTCTGTTTACATGGAAGAGGTTGTGAAATGATTCAGCGTGGGTGGTGAAAAATCAACAGCCTGCAGTCAAACACAGACATGAGTGGGACCAGAGGATGTTAGATTAACCTGACCTCCAGCTCTCTCTGCTAATACTGTGTTTTCACATCAGCTATTCAAATTTAAACTTAAGTCCAACAAACACTCGGGGTCCAGTAGATGAAAACTGCTGAGCAGAGGCAGATAAGTCCTCAGACAGGCTGCTTTGTTATTGTTCAAATTTCAGTGACTGATGTGATATGATTCAAACCGTTGACTTTTAACCAGTATTGTTAATGAATAACACACTGCTGATGCAGGGGCTGCAAACAGCATTTTAAGGGTAATTGTGACCACTTGAGTGATCTATTTTTATTGACATTTGGAAAAAGAAGTTAATGATCAACCTTTCTTTTAACTGAACACTGATATATAGAGTCTAAAACAAGAAAAAACGCTAGAAAATAGTTCATCTTGTTTACTGCATATGTATTTTAAGTTGAAGTCTATTAAGCAACAGATCATTTTGAATGAGTACATTTTTACATGCTAGAGAATATATACCTAATTGGCTCTAATTTATATAGACACATCCGTTTTAGGGCTCTGCTTTGTGGATTTATATCAGGACACAGGAACAGAGTTAATACTATTTAATACACACATACCATGTGCCTTTTTTGCTGTGAAGGGTGAAATTTTCTGAACATGTGTCTTTACCTTGACATTAAACTTATCTTTTTAAGTTTACAGTGGCTTATATAAAAGAGTAATACAAGAGGTTAAAATGATACAGAGTTATTGAATAATACTGGATATTTGCAGTCCTACAAAATTCAATAATAGGCTCTTATTATGGCAGGCATAGACTGCACGGTAAAGTTCTAGTGTCACTTAGAACATTAACTATGGCTTAGTAAGCCTTGACAACATGACATACTTACTCAGGATGCCTCTGTTTCTTTTCTTGCACTAACTTCAGTATCTACATTTTCTATTTACTTTTTAATTTTTTTTTTTAAAAAAATACTCTATGACATTTCAGAGGGATTTGAGAACTTTAGCTGACATGTGATCACTTTGTTTTATTATTTATCAAGCTATCAAAAATCACAGCTTTTCTTGACCAGTCTCAATATTGAATTGTTTCTTGCAGCAAATTAGTCATATATTCATGACAATAACTTATCTTATAATAATATGTATGTGTACCTACTTAAGTACATTAACATTGTGACAAACTGCTGATACATAGTGATGTTACACTACATGATACTAGAGCAGTGAAATGGAATTAAGCTAGCATTAACTTTGAGGAAGTTAAAATGTCTTCCATTAACACTTCTGTAAACTTTTCAATGGCAATATTAGTGTAAGTTGACAAAATAAATGCAAGAGGGTAAGAATAAACTTCTGTATTTTGAAAGTAAGGGATCTCAAACTATTTGACACTTTTATTTTACCTTTACTTTTTTTGGCTGAGCTGGTGCTTCACGAACAAATGACAGTTATAGACCAAACTAAATACCAGTGTTGGTACTTTGCTTACATCTCAAGGACAGGATGGGATATCAACATGCACGCCCACTTCACCTTTTATAGAAA